>CM035420.1:39942153-40674653 GCA_020310875.1 Ceratopteris richardii | reverse complement strand
AACAACATCAAATGCATCTCCAGCATCATGAAGACTCAATCGTAAACCCAACCTCATGGCTAACCAAAATGTGTTTAGTTTATGTATGATATATGCAATAGCCTTTGTTTCCAAAATTATACCCAACGAAAAATACATTTCACTTCCTTATTATCCAACTTTTTGCATTGTTGTTCAAGCACTAATGAACACGCCACACAACCAAAAACACAAAGATGAGCAATGTATGGCTTGCAACTATGCCAAGCCTCATATGGAGTGATAGATAGCAATGCTTTGGTGGGACACTCGATAAGTACATATGTTGCACACATAAGAGCCTCAAGCCAGAAGCTATATGGTAAATTTTAGTGTAAGTTTTTACCATATACCATTCCATTTTTATGAGATACTTGCTCTTCATCTTAGCAACTCCATTTTTATTGAGGTGTATACGACATTATGCGTTGATGTTTTATTCTGCACTCTGCTAGAAATGCATTAGACTCAAAAGACACATACTTCCTTTCCTTAATCATAACAAAGGGTGCCCATTTTACATGTTAACAAATTTTTAGCCATAACTAGGAACTATTTAAAAAACATAAATGCTTCTGATTCTTTTCAATGGATATATCCATGCATGCTTTGGGAAGTCATCAATGAAAGTCACGAAGCATAGGTAATTTCCAAATTTTTTCTACATAGGACCACAAACATCACTATGAACAAGTTGCAATTTGTATGCAGGTCTAACTCAACCATCTTTTAGGAAGGAAGGACGCTGCATTTTACCCAAAATAGAGCCTTCACAAAAATGTTTAGATGGTTCCTCAAGTTTGGAAAGAGAGGATGCTATTTCATATTTCTACAAGCGAAACAAACTAGCAAAATTCAAATGACCAAAAACTCCACAACAATCATTCCAGCCTTTTTGCTTCTTTGCCTTCTTTACAGCTGATTTAAGACAAGTCCTTATGACATTGTTTTTTTCCTTATAGTAATGCAAATATGTTTTTGGTTTTCTATTTTCCTGTCATCTTTTTCTTTCTTCTTTGACTCTACAACATTAGCAAAACTCAACTTACTACTAGACAAGATCCATTTACCTTCGCCGTTTTAACTGGCTAAGAAAGCTTAATCTGTAACACACATAATTGATTTATTTTCTTTCTTCTTTGACTCTACAACATTAGCAGAACTCAACTTACTAGTAGACGAGATCCATTTACCTTTGCCCTTTTAACTAGTTAAGAAAGATTGATCTGCAACACACATAATTGACTTGTTTTGCCTGGATTGATCTTTTTGCAACAAAATAAGAGTAGCTCCTCAAAGGCTAAGGCATTTGGGTTATCTTTCCTCATCAATCGAAGAGTAGAAGCAAGACTCTGATAAGAATCTAGAAGAGCATTAAGAACACTTTGCACAAGTGAACTATCTGACAAGATTTCATTAGCAAACATAAGTTGCTCATTCACATATTTGATCTTTGTAAAAGAAACTATCCATTGAATCTTGTTCGTTCATATGCTCACTCTCCAATTGTTTTCGAAGGTAAGCAGCATGAGCCTCATTTCTTGCATGGTATAATCTTGTAAGAGTATCACATGCATTTTTTGTTGTCGTACAACAACCGATATGAGAGATGATGGCACGTTTGACAGATAAGCTATAAATGCATATATGTGTGCATATTTTCCATCCTAATGAAGTTTCTTTGTGGTAGGTACAACAAGAACCGCAACACAACCCAGAAATTGAAAATCACCATCTTCAACAACATCTGCATCGCCTTCAATCACTATATTTAATAGATGTAGTAGAACAATTTTAAAACCCTAAATAATAATCCATAGGCCTTTTGCTACCAATAGATGATGCATCATGTATGCCCACAATGTATAATTAGTACCATCCAACTTATCCTCAACAACAAACATACGCAATACATCATTCATGGATAGTGACTAAATACCTAGATGCGGAAAATTGACTATAGGTCAAAAAGTGAACAAAAATACCCAATTGAGATGTGCTAGACCTATAGCAGACTTCGAAGCGCTTGTACTGCAAAAAACCGAAAACTATATATATATGTTTAGCACAAAGGGACAATATTGCTTGCACAATCACTAGGATAGTGCGTTCAGAGGCCAAAACAAGCTCAAATCAAAATTTTGATGCCATGTAACAAAGCAATTTTAAACTCCTTATCACCCTGAGTATGCTCATCAATTTTTGTGTGATCTTGAGACTATTATCTAAGGGATGTCAATGAAACCCTTGAGAACGCAATGACCTTCTATGATACCAATTATTGGAGTTCAAAATCTACAGAAGCACACGAACAACACAAGGAAGAAGAAGCTTGGAGAACGACACAATACTAAATGTATTACTAAGTGAACATACAAAGATAAGTGACCCCTTAGATTTATAGGTGTATACACAAACCAAGGGGAAAGTAAAGGAAAAATTGCCTTGACAGTCCTAAGTGCATTCACACACATCACTACCGAAATATATTGACATCTCTACCGTCCCTTCAAAGTTGCTCTGCAATGGCTAGGGGTAATGGTGTACCTAACATCATCAAAATTGAAGTTTTTTTTTTTTTTTTGAAGAGACAAGAAGTAAATTAACGCAGGCATGTAAAAAAGTACAAAGGGTAGAGATGCCCCCACCAGAGAGTTACATCAACCAACCACCTGACCTTCAGGGGAAAAGAGCAACCGTGTGGATGCACTCACAACCTAATTGTTACAAAGGTAGACCATGTCAAGTCTGGATGGGGAGTACATAGCTAAAAGGGAGCTTCTCCAATTTTGAGGAGCAATAGTAGCCAAATGCACACTCAGAGAGAAGCCAACAACAAGGGAAGAACACTTGAGATAAGACACTATATATGATTTTGTTGAGGCATATACAGGAGGAAACCAGAAAGGCACTGAGAGCCTTCTTGAAGATAGTATCATTCGTGCTCCTCCAAATATGCCAAAGTATGTGGGCTCTCCAAACGTTCCACAGAACAAAGTCAAATGAGTTACAGCATCCCAGAAGGATCTCTTTGTAGCCCAACTTAATGTTATGCTTCAGACAGTAAGACTACAGAGACTACCAAAAAAGTTGGGCATGTCTACAACTTAGAAAAAGGTGGGGGACATCCTCCACTTTGTCACAAAATTTACATACACCTGTGTTAATATTGTACTTCTTCTCTTTACTTCCACACCACAGCATTGTGCAGAATAAGCCAGAGTAGAACAGAGTGTTTGATGTTGAAGGGTAAATTCCAATTACAAAGGGATTTGTGACACCACTCTTTAGGCTTCCAGTTGACCTTCCATTTAGTGTTGAGTTTGTGAATTATCTGAAGAACCGTCCCCCGTTTCTTCTTGTACTTCAACAGCATGTTCTGAGCCACATCATACAACAAGGTGATTCTCCTCCTCAGAGAAGTGTCCTCCTCAAGCATAGGAGAATGCTGCTGGTCATCAAAATTGAAGTTGCACGAGGACTCAATGTAGAAATTGCACCAAAATCCGAACCTACAATCTTGAATGCCACCTATATCACCTACAAACATTTGTGGATGTGACAAGACATATTTCGACACCTTGCACACCATTCCACAATCCCTTCGTAACTAAGACATGCCTCAACATGTATATCCAAAATGGATAGTTGGAACTATCCAACTTATCCTCAACAACCAACAAGAGATGGCCAATGGTTGTACCCTGATGTAGAAAATTGCTTGTTTCTCAAAAAAGTTGATAAGAAATATGCAATGGAGCTCCGCTAAACCTGTCGAAGTTATTGAGGCACTTGTACTAGCAAGCCAAAAATTGTATACATATTTGGCACAGAAGGACAAAATTACCTAATAAGTTGTTGTCTCATTGATAGTGCGTTTGGAGGCTGAAACAAGCTCAGCTAGATTTTTGAGCTGCACACAAATCTTCTAAGAGAGAGTATACAACATGAAGACTATGCTCACCAATTTTCGTAGAGAGATGGCGATGTGAATGGGGATGTCTGACGACATGCTTCGAAAGCAATCACCTCCTCTAATACGGAGTTTGAGGATTGGGAAAGCTCAGATACAGCATGAGGGGGGAAGAAGAAGCTTGAAGCGCAACACAAAGTGTATTATTAATTGAATGTACAAAAATAAGTAGCCCATTATCGTTAGTGGCATATATACAAGCTGGGAAAGATAACCTCTCAAAGAGGGGAAGAAGTGCCCGATAGTCCTAAGTGTGTTCACACACATCACTACCAAAATATACTAACAACATATGGCTATTTTTCAGAATGTTGCTATAGATATTGACATTCTACATCATATGTAATATCAAACCACCAGCACAAAGGCCAAAAACCATATCTCAAATATCTATATTATAGAATACCTATTGTATCATCATTCTTTACATAGATTTCTTCAACCGTGTACTATCCTAAGACAAAAACAAGTAATTATACAATTATCATAATAATCTGTGAATCAGCAGTACTCATCTACTTTTAAAAATCAATACAAGCATCCCTACTATCTAGGGGACACCAAAAGACATAAGATGTAGAAAAACATGAGAGCATCCAAGGTCAAACGGATATATCCTAAGAAGTGTTCTACCACCCTACTAATAGGCGAAGCAAGCGCGCAAACATTATTAACTAGTTTTATCAATCACATTCAATAAGAACTTACTATAGATATTTTGCATATATTCATTCTTCGATCCAATTAGCCAAATCAATTCGTAGGCCAATCATCCACGAATCACACTTCTTTAAAAGCAGCACACATAGGACCATATCGACTGTGATACCTATATCATCGACAACACAAGAAAACATGTATACAGCAACATAAACATGTATGTACAAAATCAAAACCCAAAAGTCAAGTGATTATCACAGCTAAAGAAGGCCTTCAACAGTCGATACAGAAGCTCATCAAAACACTTCACTTCTCTGTAAGCAAGGAAGCCTCATGAAAACACACCACCACTGAACCAAATACAATATGCTGATAATACAATAGCCCAACAAGGCTTTCACACATGTTGTATAACCAGGTCAAGGCTCACAAACAACAAGGCATGACCCCTCAATATCCATAGAACAATCTAAAAGTTAATATGCATAACATTACAAAAAACAAAGAACACAATTCATGCATACCTAGCAACAAAATCTAATTTTTACTCCTGATGTTCTTCTATTGTTCATCACACATAGATGCCAATAGAAACATCTAGTCTATCACTTCATGTAGAACATTAGCGATCCAGAGGATAACACAAGTTCCAATTCAATCTGTGCAATATGATGACAGACCTATCAGTCATTCAAACCCACAAAAATAATAGACTCAAGATCTTAAATCAATCTAGGCAAGTTTCATAACATTGCAATACAGCATATGTATTAAGAGCAAATATAAGTTTCTGTTAAGTGATCAATCTGACCAAACAAACAACAACACATACAAGAGAGGTATGTTTAACTTAGCAGTTCTGCAATGGAATTTCCTAGCTATGATTTGAATACGTCTCCCAAGTTAGTTAGATAGCAATTAATGCAATTCGCATACTACCGTACTAGCTCCATTACTTACATGTTGGAAATCACCAACCACAACTATGGAAAAGAACGATAGATAAGTGGCATCCACTAGACTTTGCAAAAGAACGATAGATAAGTGGCATCCACTAGACTTTGCAAAAGAACGATAGATAAGTGGCATCCACTAGACTTTGCACAAGGAGACCAAGTTGCAGATTCAGACAAACCTGACAAGGAACTCCAAACCCCTGCTCAAGTCAAAAGGTAAACCACCAGTGAATAGAACCAATTCATGACAATGAAAGGGGCTAGATTGAGCTCCAATCTCTTGATAAAGTCAAAAGGTAAAGCAACAGTGAATAGAACCAATTCATGAGAATGAAAGGGACTAGATTATATGGTGTCCTTGATTGCAAAACAAAACTTCAATTTGTCAACAGTACAGTTGACAAAACCCGTCAGAGGAGGACGATTGCAACCAAAGCAGCGCACACTAAAACACGCTAGAGAGCACAACAAAGGAACCTACTTATGGAAAAGGTAAGGATGAGAATAACAAAAACACCCATCTGTAAATGGGCGTTCCATGTCCATGCACCAGTGAGTCTCCACTACAGTGGTTTAACAAATATAACAATTTTTTTTTTATTTTCTGAGTCGGGGATGGGGGCCCAAGGAGGCTAACCCGCTCAGAAGGCAGAATCTATCCGCCGCTTCATCTTCCGAAGAAGACTTATACGTGACCTTGCAACCAGAAGATTGTGGTCAACTAACCCCGAAGGATCAGTGCGGTGAGATACCCAATGCCCCGGTCACGACACTGGAGTATGCGGACTTGGAACGAATTCCTCACCAAGCTAAACTGCCTCCCCGGTCACGACACTGGAGTATGCGGACTTGGAACGAGTTCCTTTGGCGTTCCCGACAAAGGAACGCCATACCCACAAGGAGCGTCGGCTCACAGGAGGAGTCAACAAATATAACAAGGTTCTATATGAATCAGCTAGGAAGGTAAAAAATCGTTGCTTTGAACTTTGGGGAAATTAATTCAGGTATTAGAATTTGTATTTTTTAAAACTATTTTTGGCCTTGCACTTTGTTTTAGAAACCTAAAATAGGTCTTAAATTTTATTAAAATTATTGGAATATATTTTATGAACTAATGGAAATTCCAACTAGGCAAAAACCATTCTACGGGATACATACATTTTGAAAAACCATTATAGGCATTAAAGTCCATTCCAATAAAAGATTTGAATCTTAAAAGTTTTACGGGATACATACATTTCGAAAAACCATTCTAGGCATTGAAGTCAATAACATTAAAACATATTTCACAAATCATGCAGACTTCAATTATCTTTCAAAATATGTTTCACTGTTGAGATTCTCTTCGAAACATCCAAAATCCGACAAGTTGATAAACCACCAATAACATAGGTTGAATTTAATCATTCAATCAGTTCACAATAGACAGGAAATAAGTAGATGACAAAATTCAAAGTAGTAAAAAGTAGTTAAATGCCGAGTGAATAGGGCAACTAACATATTAATAAGAATAAATCATGATAATAGACGTAGATTTTAGAAAATGTGTATGAATGATCCAAAACATTCTTATATAAACAGTTCCATGAAAATAATAGCTATGGTATAATAGAAAATACATATCTATGTATGTACACACCTTCATACACGCACACACTCATAGATACCTACATACATACACGTACATATCATATATGTAATGCACATTCACAAGAATGTATATGTGTACGCATCTGCAAGATACGGATGTACATGTATGTGTGTGAATATTTGTATGTATGTACAAATATTCTGTATGTGTATGTGTGAATATTTGTCTGCATATATTGATGCATATATGCATCTATGCATGTATACATGTTTGTATGCATCAATATATGCACCTATGCATGTATGCATGTATGTATACATACATGCATGGATATCTGAATGTTGATGTTTGAATGTTCAAGTGTATGTATGATGTATATTGATGGACAAATGTCTCGTGTATGAATGTTGACAAAATGCAAGTTGTGATAGAAATGTAACGTACTTAGAATTGATGAACATTACAAATATCTTCATAAAAGAGCAAGTCTGAATTCATAAGATGTTACGATGCTTATATGTTGATGTGATTCTATGTTATGGGTATCTTCTCAATGTATGTAGAAAACTTTGTCTTTGTGTAAACAAGTGAGCTTGGGAACAACAGATGTAATCCACAAGTTCATAAACAAAAAGTATGTGGGCGTAATAATTCATGCTGTTGTTCTACTGGAAGGGTGTATGAACTTGATTGTAAATGCACGAGGAAATCAGATGACCCAAATATTGATACTTGGTGCTTTCTTGTTTTGTTCTTTACTCAAAATCAATCCTTCTACTGAGAAAATTGCTTCATGGAGGACAGAGGAAAAGCTCTGTACATACGTAAAGATATAGGGTTGTTCCATATGAGAACCTTACATCCATACAATACAGGCATGTAATTACGGAAAAAATATGGTTCCCAACCCTGTTCAGTTCCACAAAAGGCCAAAATTTCCAGCAGAAATGAGCAGAAGAAAATTTCACTCCATTCGCAATAAAATAGAATTCATAAATATCACTAAAAAATAAATGAGCACAATCAAAATCAAGCCTCCATTATAATTGCTTCAAACATCACATATTTTAATGATTTCATCACACACAAAAAGTACATGACTAGAACGCCAAAAAATTATAATGTGTCATCAATTAATAATGTTACTCACAAAAACTGTTTGAATTTACACTGAGATGGTCACAAAAACAGACTTTTCGTTGTAATTTGTTGTCCAAGTGTCAGAACATCAGTACTTTCCCAAATCATTTAGTCCATTCACAATAGCAGCACTTGACATGTTAACTTTCAAAATACTACATTACAAAACATACCATTAACAAAATTTCTGAGTAACATGAAACTTTCTGCCCTATTTTTGAGATATAACAGTACACAAAAAGAAAGGGTCAAGAGTATATAATCTTTAATGCATGAAGTGTGAAACAAATATGGGACAAGAAAGGCAAGGCCATGCTCAAGTATCAAGTGGGGGGAAACAAGTTTTTTGTCATCCATTCAGACAAAACCCACTTTTTGAAATCAGGCAATGCAAGTAAAAAAGTTTTGAGCTTGGTCCTGCATTTGCCAGACAGATCTGCAGCCTCTATTCATAAGCATATGCACTTAGTACCTTTCAGGGTGCCTCAAAGTTGACTATGGAGGGACAGTGATACACATTTAAGGTGCTTAGGACCATGAAATATGGTCACAATATTGAAGTAGTCTCCAACTTTACCTATAATCTAAAACAAGGCTACTAATCTACCATGATCTTCAAGGCAGCCCATCAAAACGATGAGGGTGCACGAAAAGGATTCTATTCCAACCCTCTTTAAAGTGAATAAAAGATCATCTGTACATAGATATATGCATAAAATATATTGGAAGGTGGAGGGAAAACATAACTCTACTTCGTCAACCCACTGAATAGAAACAAAAGCTGGCAATAAAAACATGAATTCTCTTGAGAGCTCCAAACAGCAAGCTCAAAGGCTCGTCTGTACATAGGACATCAATTAATTATCTTGCGAGTGGAGGAAATAGCCTTTGTTTCACCAAACCGTTAAATATAAAAATGGGCTAGCAAGAAAACATAGGTTCTTTTATTAACTCCAAAAAGAAAGCAAAGAGTTTCAATCATTGTCATGCACTCATTCACTTCGTGGAAGACTATGCATCATTGTCTTATGAAATGTTTCCCAATGGGGCTATGTAAGTCGGGAAAAAAAGGTAAATGAGTTCCAAGTCCATATGTTCACGTCTGAAAAATGATAGATTGATTAAGTGAAGAGAGAAACACCACATTTGGGCTTGATGTAAGTAGCTTACATTACCTGCCACTTAGAAAAATCAAAAAGACACCAAGAATGCAGGTCTAAGCATCATATACTATATATGTAAGGTGGATAGTATGAACACAAGATAGATTTGCAGCATGGTGTTTTAGGCATGGAATATAGCCTTTGAATGCTGAGTACCTTCCAACAAACAGCTGAATTCGCCACACTAAATTCACTGTTAAGAGTTGAAGAGGTTGAATAACATATTTTCTTGTCTACAGGATAAACTTTTGCAATTACACCATCTTTTTTTTCTACCTGACTACAAAATATCATGTGAGAAACAAATTCAAGATAGTATGAACACAAGATAGATTTGCAGCATGGTGTATTAGGCATGGAATATAGCCTTTGAATGCTGAGTGTACCTTCCAACAAACAGCTGAATTCGCCACACTAAATTCACTGTTAAGAGTTGAAGAGGTTGAATAACATATTTTCTTTTGTCTACAGGATAAACTTCTGCAATTACACCATCTTTTTTTTCTACCTGACTAAAAAAAATCATGTGAGAAACGAATTCACTTGGCAAAACAAAATCACAAGATAGTCCTTACAAATGAAATAGAAAAATCTGTGTTCACAATCAGAGGGTTCTTCCAGTCAAAAACATAAGAGGAATGAGATAATTGTGAAAGCAGCAAAATGGACTTTCCAATGAGATGGGAGAAACCCAATGAAAGCAGCTACGTAAATTTTCTGACGGATGGGGAAAAATCTTCGAATTCTCTTCTCAGGGATAAACTTGAGGATTATAAATTTTACTGAGCATAAGAATGCCATTTCCTGTACACCAAATTGCAATGCAGGCAAAGAATGAAAAGAAAACCTAGATACAGACACTAAGAAAACCAAAATCAAAGCCTAGAAAGAAAACAAGGAAATGGTATGTACAGGCACACAACACAATATCCTAATCCAGCGACTTAAACCAACTGACTGGTATAGAATGAAAACAAAATGGCATTGCAGACATGATCATATAAGCATAGATGCAACAGATTCATAAGACACTGTAGTAGTCTAAAATATGAAACCTGTCAAATATGACAGGGAACGATCTCAGAAAAGAGAGAATGAACACAAGGTTTCAATACATGAACAAGGTCTGAATATGTGTTCAATTTTACACTGAGCTCAATTCTACTATGCACAAGCTCCAACAGACACATAGGATGTGTACACTGCCATTTGACAATAACTAGCCGCATGATGTTCAATTTTGTTGCTATATCCCTGCAGGAGCCGTATTGCGATTCAATTCTGTTACAGAATCCCATAAATCTCCCTCTGCTACCTTGACAATGAAGTCTTAAAGAGAGCAATCAGTTAAAGGATTCATCACTATACAGATGGGAGACAAATACATCACTTCTTCCCCCTTAGCTTTGTACCAAGAACTCTTTCAAGCTTAGAAATTATCTGTTGATTTGGAATGGCCTTTCCAGACTCGTAATCTTGCACAATCTGCGGTTTCTCATTTATTAGCTGCCCACAAGACCATTTCATTATTAGAATAAGTTGCAGAGTGCAGAGATTAAAGAAATCTGTTTTAAAATATATATACACACATATAATTCACAAAACCTGAGCTAACTTTGCTTGAGTCATTTTTTTCTCCATCCGAGCTTGGATAATGGCTTTCTTTAAATCTGAGGATACTTTTTCATCTGCAAAGAATAATTAAGCGAGTGTCAGTTAAGTCACTGATGAAAAACAATCATACAGCATGGCTTTCTATACTTAATCAAAGCAAACTCAGGAGATTGAAACATACGAGCAAGCACTTCTGTCTCTTCATCAAGCTTTTTTGTGTTCAGCCCTGGAGTGCTTGATGATGCTTTGTTAGAACCGGCATTGTCTGCAATCCTCAGGTAGAGTTAGAATACGCTTAGTCTGCAATTATCGGTGGTGTAAGCAATGAACACACACCCGAAATGATATTCATTTGGCCACAAATAACATGAAACAAAAAACAATCCTTATCCAAAGTCAACAGAAGAAGAATCAAAAGTGAAAAGCCTATTGATGCACCGATAAATCTCACTTCGAACTTCTACGAAACTAAGTAATGTTTACAAAGGTAGAACCAGCATTATCAACAGGGAGATGTTCTTTCATGAAAATCTACAGCGAAGGAATTCGAATCTGTGCTATACATTTGCATGATCCATGGGGCAAAATAAACAAGTTTCTAACATTAAATTATCTTAAATTGTACTGCTTGAATAGATAATTTTAAGAGGTGATAACAAAATCAATAATACATCATCTTGTATCAGCATGATATACTTCATCTCCATTCCAAAACAAAATTAATCAGCAATCATGGTAGCTATCCCTGTGGTGTCAGCTATCTTGGCTTGATCCTCATTCAAATGCATGGTCCTTCTTTCATTAGTGTCTAGGTATGGAGTTCACTGATGTACAAGTTCAAAGACCCACTACTTAATGGTAACCAACAATCAATCTTCTTAGCGTATTGACAACACTTCCCTGTGGTGTCAGCTATCTTGGCTTGATCCTCATTCAAATGCATGGTCATTCTTTCATTAGTGTCTAGGTATGGAGTTCACTGATGTACAAGTTCAAAGACCCACTACTTAATGGTAACCAACAGTGATTCGCTGCAAACTCCACGACTAATAAGCCATGAAGTATCATACACATGCAAATCTCTAGAATTCTGAATATTTAAATCGCACCTCCTGAGTTACGTACAAACTACAACCTTTTCCATGCATATCGACAAAATTTTCGTTCATGCCTCAGAGGAAGCCGCCCTAAATGCTAACCTATGTGTAATTTAAAAAAAAAAGAACTATGACCAAGGACAAGAAAAGTAATTTGACGATGTTGATCGTAATAAAACGCATCCTCCAAAATAGAACACAAACACAAATGCGAGCATTAAGCACCTTAAAAGCTGAATATATAAGACGACACAGAATCTACGGAGACTATGCCAGTACATCGAAAAACAGAAAGATGTCTACGTGAATGCATATTGCACGTAGCATTAAAACTGCGGAAAAGAGGATTACGGAAGCGTACATTTCTTAACAACTTCAATAGCACCTCCCGCACGTCTTGCTTCATTGACAGCCTTCTCATCCCGCTTTGCAGCTGCATTGGGAGCCTTTTTCCTGATTATCACAGGTTCCCAGTCCTGCTGAATTGGGACCGACATGTCTACTGCTCCAAATTCTGTTGGTTTCTTCTGCGACTCAGATTCAGAATGCGGTCAACCACACTAGCCGAAGAAGAAAAAACCTAACTGCGCGATTTTATCGATGGGATATTTTCAGCGTGGGGGTCTAAAGAGCATATATATACTACCAGAAGCGTGAAGGAAAAGCAAATCCATTAGATTCAGAAGCGCCAAAGAAAAGCAAATCCATTAGATTCCAAGCACTTCTATGATAATAAAGTATGGAATATTTAACATGGACTATGGGACAAGATGATAGTCATCATTGTCGAGGCCCTTTAATTGAATTGGTTTGAGCTTTCGCTTCTTGAGGCAGAGACGAGGGTTCAACCCCTCCTACCCATGGTTCGGGTCATCATTATTTTATCGCCTTTGGGCATACTTAACCCCTGCTTTGTGAAAAATGGAGGGTCTCATGAGTACTATGGCCATTCACTTGAACAATTGTTCTTTCAATCTATTCAAACAAAGAGAGATTAACCTTCGTTTAAACTTCCTCTTTTATTAAACAAAAAAAAAGATAATCATTGATGAATGAAAAAAGTTATTCCTCGTTTTTCTTTCTTGCATAAGTTCATACCACAATTTCTCAAGAGGTCTCTTGTCCATCTTGGGAGTGGCAGTGCCATAAAGGGATAACTTTACTTTTTCTAACAAAAGAGTAGATTGTGGAGGTTATAAACCAAAGTAGATTTGATATTGAACACAAATGCATAGATTATGTAGTTATGAACTGAAGTTGATTTGGTAATCAAAATAAATAGAAGTTGACATGACATGAATGTGTAATTCAACCAAGCACTCTTTGGTCCCTACAAGAGAAGTTGGTTTGGTAACCAAAATAAATAGAAATTGACATGACATGAATGTATAATTTCAAGAAGTTGGTTTGGTAACTAAAATAATTAGAAATTGACATGACATGAATGTATAATTCAGCCAAGCACTCTTTTGTCCCTACATGGGATTATTGTGGCTTTCTATGGACATGCTCTGCAATAAAAGAATAAATGTAGAAGGTTTTTTTTTTCAGGTATTTGACCTTACTATCTAATATCCCTTTAGGCTCAAAATTTGAAAGAAAAAAAAAAAACACACACACACACCTAAAGGACCCCTCTATCTGCCACAAGAGGGTTAACATTGAGGCGATCCATGGGTAGAATTTTATAAATTGAAGTTGGCTTAGAAACCTAAGAATGATCTTCTAATTATAATCCCAAAATATGTATGGTTAACTCCTTTCCAAAGCTTATTCAAATATGCATCATGCAATATAAGACACCCTCTTTTGCTTTGTCCCTTGGGGTATATAATTTTTTATAAATCATTTAAAATGTCAAAATATTGTATACATGGGTATATCAATTTATGACAAAGATATAGAAAAACAAGAGATTATGTGAAATTTGCATCCATTTTCAAGTAGCTCAATTTATTTTTCTTTCTTCACATCACATGTCTCAATATATTCCAAAGATCGGTCCATGTTCTCACTATTTGTCTTAATCGATCTATATGAAGAAACTACGGCCACCATGGCGCTTTTCTCCCTCTTTATGAACTTTGTGTTCATAGGGCTTTGGCATATGCCCTACCTCAAATGTTGGGAATCCATCTTTCTCCTTTTTATAAAAAAGCTTTCTACACGCTTATGCTATTATAGTCATCAAACCATGTACAACATCCCATAGGTGGGTTGGTTCAACACTAGCCTCTTGATATGGAGGTCTTGTGTTCAACCCTTAAGCTGAACATGTAATGGCTTTGGTCAGTTTAAAACTAGTTGTAACTAGTTGTGACCTTATCTAACTCTTGCTTTGTGGGATATGGGGAGTCTCGTGGGTACTATCCTCACTCATCTGTAAAGTTGTTCTTTCAGTTAAAGCTCGGGGTAGTAGGCGCTTGTCGAACCACCTCAAAAAAAAAGATGCACATGTCAAAGTGCATCTCATGGTTTAATATCAAAGATAAACACCTAAAATTTTCAAAGTAGGGTAATTACATATTTAAACTAGGGAAGTTGCAAATCTCTTTACAAGAGGGCCCTCTTTTCACTTGTGTAGGAGCTCTTAAATTAGTCCTTGTAAATTTATATTTTATAAACATGGCAAAAAAATATAAAGCCCATAAATGTTAAGTTTATGGATATTTGTAACTATTATGTCAAATCCATAACTCGTGAGTTGGTTGGGCATTCACCTCTTGAGGTGAAGGTTATGTGCTCAATCCCTGCGAACTGTTGGACATGCCCATGTCAATGTGGATAGTCTACCCATGTAATATCTTTGGGCTATTGAAATCAGATGTCTTTGAAGAGCTCTTTGTTTGTAATGCTTCAACAATCTAACCCTTACTTTGTGAGGTACGAGGGGTCCCATGGGTACTATGCCCATCACTTGTACACTTATTCTCTCAATACATTCAAGCCCAAAGAAATTAAGCTTCGATATATATATATATATATATATATATATATATCGTCAAAATATGTAAAGGACTCCTATTGGAATCCATCACATTCTCAAAAATCAAAGCAAATAATATACCTGTATCAAAATTTTTTTGTGTCCATATGGCTCCTTGAGTTCTTACAAGAAAATGCTATATGAGGATTAATGTTCCTAGTAACTCTCACCAAAGCTTTGATTAAAAAAAAAATACTACTTCAAATGAGTTGTCAAAAAACCCTCACATTTAAATCTTGAGAGAAATGACCTTCCATGTCTACAAGCTCTCAAGAAGTGTTATCGTTAATGTTTACATGAAAAGCAATGGTTGCTTGGAATTTTTGTATATCTATGTTCTGATAAAAATATATTGGTGTGAGATTGTATACTGGGAAAAATGCATTGTGCTTCTTCTTCCAAAGATGGTGTTATACATACTACACTCAAAATAACAACTTGTTCATAGGGATATATGTGGTCCAATCAATATTGCATCTTTGGGATAGAATGCATAATTTTTAACCTTCATTGATGATACAAAATGCCATACTTGGGTTTGTCATATGAAAGCAAAGAATTGACGAAAAGGGTACCTAGATAGTTTGATTGCAATTCTAAGTCCCTCAAGAGGTGCCAAGAAGTGCAATGCCTTATTCCAAAACCTTAATTTGTGAGTTGTTATATTTCTAAGATTTTCACATTCAATTAGAGACTACAACCCTGTAGAACAAAGGAAAGGATTAGAAAAATGAAAAATGATTTCCTAGCATATGTGATTTCCCTAGGAAATCACAATGCCTCAAAGCAATCCCGATGTCCCATGAGCTCTTGTGATGCTAGTCATTGCAATGTCCAAACCGTGATGGAAATTTCATGTACTAAGTGATGGAAATTTCATGATGGTGGTGTCCCATAACGATTTCTCATGGCTCTAAGTCCTCATGATGACTAGTCAATATGGCAATAGTCGATAGCGGTGTAACCGATAGGATGTCTCGATGTCCTCGGGTTGTGAAAATTCATGATGGCTCTTTCTCAACGTGATTTGGTTTATATGATTTTTAAAACTTCTTTTTTTTGTGTTTGGTGGCTTTTTTCTTAGGTTTTAAGGTGTGTGGAGCAAGAATATGCAAAAAGTTTTTAATACATTCCTATGATTTTTTCAAAAAACAAGTTTCTAAGAACTTTGAACATTCAGATCTTTGCATATACAAAACGAAATGATGTGAAACTTGTCGAACTAGCAGCTCTCACCGCAAAGAAGCTATATTTCAGATTTCAACCAAAAAGGATCACCGTATAGAGAGAAACAAGCCTCCAAAGCTTCATTATCTCTCCTCTCTCCATTGTCACTCACTCTTAACTTGAATTTGATGCAAATGAGCTGAATTCAAGAGATATGGCCATAAACCTAGAAATTTACCTTGGGAAGTATGCCAAAATTTACCTTGGGAAGTATGCCAAGTCATTTTTAAGCTTTTCCAAAGTCTAGAAGCAACCTTTTTACTCTTCTATTCCTCTTTGTCTTCAGTTAATTGCATTTAGTACTTTCCAAGTCTTGCATGCTCAACACTATTCCACTAGTAGAACAAAAACTCAATGGATCCCAAAACAAGCAAATCAAAAGAGTGAACATCATGGTGAAGCTAATTTTTTTTTAAAAAAGGTGGAGGATTTGGAGAATAAAGTATCTTTATTTAGAACAAGATAACATAACTGTTGCCCCAGGTACCATAGACGCACGAACACATAGAATAACAGACGTACGAACGTAGAGAAAAAAATACTCAAAGACAGAAAGAGATAAGAGACGACACCAAATTGGGTACAATCTCCCCCCACATGCTCTGATGGACACTCTATGAGAGCATGCGTATTTATAGGTAATTCATATTATGTCCTTGATGGAAGATACATGAGGGCCACACTAAAAATAGTGTGCTTTTGCTTTATTTACAAAAATAGCTAAAAATAACTATCTTCTAAAAATAACTTATTCTCTAAAAATATCTCCAAAAAGAATGTGAATGAATCCTCTTGCGTTCACACTTGTTCACACTTGAACTTGTTCATACCCTCATGGATCTCCACCTGCTAAATCAAAACACAACACACATTAAAATCCTCAAGGCATTAAACCTTCATTCCAAGTATTCCATAAAGTATAACATGCCGCCCAGTTGACGAGCAACTGACCTTAGTTGATAAGAATAAAGTAGACATGGATGGCCAAATCACATGCCGGATCACTGAACAAGCATAGGCATGTGCCATGTAAATAAAAAAAACATGCATGGAACTAGAAAAATTGGAATTTAATGTGAATGTGAATGATTAGCAGGGTTTAAGTCAAAATGCAATCCAAAAGTGATGACAAAAAATGAATATATCGATATGATAAAATAATAGTCGATGTATTAATCATGAATTTATACTTGAATGCATGTGCATGTGAATTTTGTAAAAATTTTGGCAGCATAACGGCGTGTTTTCTCCTCGCTAACCTGTAAGAAAAATACATACCTGTCCCTGCAATAAGAATTCATGCACCATACAAGAGAAACCATGTCTAAACTATGCATATACTCTAGGTATGATGCAAACCTTGCATGTTCTATATGCAATATGATGCAAAAAGAGAACAACCATGCATATAAATTGACAAGAAACTTATCTGGAGGTTCAAATAATTAATTTGCAGATGTGTGTAGGTGCTGAAGATGGTCCACCCTTCATCATGCTAGCGTTCCAAATCTCTCTTGATAGGTTGTAATTCAAAACAATGCTTGAAAGATGGTTGTTGAAGAGGTATGGCAAATATGTAGAGAAGTTGGTGAATTTAGCTCAAATCAAAGTTCTTGACTATGGCCTGCAATGAAATCCTCGAAAATCAGCGCTCCTTGGTTCCTTTTTCAGCCATGAATCCTCAGCCAGAAAGGTGCTCACAAGTCGGTACTAATCTCATATATCGTCTTTAGCTGGAAAATACTACATATTGATCTTATATCTTCATCTCTGTCCTCGACGGCTGTAAGAGGTACGCCTGCTCAGCGTGACACGCGTAAGAGATGGGGATTATATCCCATATAGTCTTTTAAACTCTCAAAAATTCAGGAGAGAATATACGTGCTCTGCTTAGTTATCCTCTGCGCGCGCCCGCTCCGCATAATATCCCACATATTAATGTTCACACCGAGCGCAACTATATATAGGAGCCTCCTCCATTACTTCAAAGGATAAAAAAAATACTCAGATTGCTGAAAAGCCACTCGAGGGTCTCTGTTGAAATGTTCTGTCGGGGATCTACAGTCGGGAATGCATTCCTAAGTTCTTCAACAAAAGTAGAAGAAAATGAAAAACTATCTATCGTGTCTTGTGGGATATTTCTAGATGCGCACTGCGCCGAAAACTCACGGGAAGAGACCACACTTGTGGGATATTTTCCTCATGTCTGGGGAACTCGAGAATCTCCACGAGTACCGTCACAGAGTTTTGTTCACATGGACGATGCGTTGCACACAATTGCGATCTGACGAGATGGCGGCATTCTCGAAAAGCTCCTCCCGCCAAGTCGACAATGAATCATGACCAAAAACGCAAAAGTAACAGTCCTTGATGAGGATGATGATGCGATGACGATGATATCATGACCAAGGGGGAAAAAACAAGCGCTCACCTACATGCTCCGATGGACACTCTATGAGAGCATGCATATTTATAGGTAATTCATATTATGTCCTTGATGGAAGATACATGAGGGCCACACTAAAAATAGTGTGCTTTTGCTTTATTTACAAAAATAGCTAAAAATAGCTAAAAATAACTATCTTCTAAAAATAACTTATTCTCTAAAAATATCTCCAAAAAGAATGTGAATGAATCCTCTTGCGTTCACACTTGTTCACACTTGAACTTGTTCATACCCTCATGGATCTCCACCTGCTAAATCAAAACACAACACACATTAAAATCCTCAAGGCATTAAACCTTCATTCCAAGTATTCCATAAAGTATAACAATAACCTAACCAGAAAACAATAGTACAGAATCATGTATACAAGAGGTGTTTATATATTTATGTGATGATGTGTGTGAACACACTAGGATCATTGGGGCACTTTTTTCCCTCTTTAGGAGGTTTTTCTCCTCCGGCTTGTATATACGCCTATTGCCCTAACGAGCTACTTATCTTTGTACATTCTAGTGGTAATACATTCAGTATTGTGTGTTTTGCTCCAAGCTTCTTCTTCTACCTTGTGTTGTTCGTATGCTTCCGTAGACCTCTAACTCCAACAATTGGTATCAGAGCAGGTCACCACTTCATCTAGGGCATCGTTGACATCCCTCCGATCACAGTCTCAGAATCACGATCTGAGCTCGTTTCGGCCTCCGAACACACTATCACAGCGCTTATGCAGGCTATTTTGTCCTTTTATGCCAAAGGTATATGCCAGTTTTGATATAGTCATTTTTTGCGCCAAGGTATTTTAGTCATCGGCCATGGCTGAAAGTAGTGATGTATTCTGTATGTGTGTTGTTGAGGATAAGTTGGATGGTAACAACTACCCGTTATGGGCTTATATGATGCAACATGTATTGGTTGCAAAAGGATTGTGGAACATTGTGCAAGGTGTTGAAAAAACATGTAACTATTACAACTGCAAGTACTGAAGCTGATGCAGAAGGTGTGGAAGATGGTGATACTTTGCGAATTCCTATTCGTGTTGCAGTTTTTGTTGCACCTACTACAGAGAAATTTTTTTGGGATGGTAGAGATGCTCAAGCACATGCATTGATAGCTTTTTCTGTCAAACGTGCCATTATTCCTCACATTCACTCTTGCAGAACAGCTAAAGGATGCTTGGAATACACTTACCACATTGTACCAGGCTAGGAATGAGGCTCATGTTGCTTACCTCCGAAAATAGTTGGAGAGTGAGCACATGAATGAAGGTGACTCTATGGACAATTTTCTGAAAAAGATCAAGGATTTGAAAACAATTGATTTCTGCTGATGAAGTTATACTAGATAGCTCACTTGTGCAGACTGTTCTGAATGGTCTTCTTGATTCATATCAGAGTCTTGCTTCTATTCTTCGTTTGATGATGAAAGCAAATCCAAATGCCTTGTCATTTGAGGAGTTAGTCTCTGTTCTATTGCAGTAAGATCAGTCTAGGCAGAACAGGTCTATTATGTGTGTTGCAAATCAAGCTTTCCTAGCTAGTCAAAAGGGCAAAGGTAAATGGAGCTCTTCTACTAGTAAGCAAAAATCTGCAAATGCTGCACATTCGAAGAAGAAAGACAAAGATGAGAAGAAATTAGAAAAGCAAAAATTTTTTTGTAAATACCGTAAAGCAAATGATCATGTCATTAAGAGTTTTCCTAAACTGGCTGCTAAAGACGCAAAGAAGAAAGAGGCTGGCATGGTTGTTGCAGAGGCCTCTACATCAAAAACATAGTTTACTATTGTTTGTAGTTTTGACCCATCTTCTCATGAGCAGTGCATGTCTGCACTAGATTCAGATGTTTGGTACTTTGATAGTGGGGTGACCAAACATAATACCTCGCAATAGTTTTTTTCTCTTCACTCGAGCTTGCCCCTACAGGGAATATTGTCACATGTGCCAACAAATCCTCTTACCCTGTCATGGGAGTTGGTAAGATCATTCTGACTACTGCTTATTGTAGTTCTTTCACTTTGTCAGATGCTTTATTTGTGCCAAGGATCAAGAAGAATCTATTATCATTTTCTGCATTAGCCAAGATTGGCTTGGTTGTGAAATTTGTTGATGACAGATGTACAGTTCATGATCTGTCAAATGGTGACGTGATTATTGCTTCTGGCATTTTATGTCGTGGGATGTATAAGCTCATAGACTATAAAGATCCGTGAATGATTTGGCATGTGCAGTACATGATTCTCAGGCTATTTCAAATGCAAAGCTTTGGCATGCACGCTTTGGTCATACGGACTTTGCTAGTTTGCTACACCTATAGAAATCTGAAATGGTGTCCTCTTTGCCCAAACTTGAGGCACCCATTAATCATGTATGTGAAGGCTGTATTTTGGCCAAAATGCAGCGTTCCTCATTTCCAAAAGATGGTTCAGTTCGAGCTACTAAAAAATTGTAGCTTGTTCATAGTGATGTCTGTGGTCTTATGCAGACACCTTCTTTTGGAAAATATCTTTACTTTGTGACCTTCATTGATGATTTTTCCAGGCATGCATGGGTATATCCACTCAAAGCAAAGTCCGAAGTGTTCATGTGCTTCAAACTGTTTTTGGTTTTGGTTGACAATCTGTCAGCATGTAAAATGGGCACCCTCTATTTTTGATCGAGGGGGGAATATATGTCTTCTGATTTTATGGCATTTATGGTTGAATCTGGGATAAAACAGCAATGTACAGTGCCGTATACACCTTGACAGAATGGAGTTGCTGAACAAAAGAACAGATCACTCATGGAGATGGTGAGGTGTATGGTCAAGAGTCACGCTTTACCATAGTTTCTGGCTTGAGCTTGTCATGTGTGCAGCACATGTACTTAACAGGTGTCCCACTAAAGCGCTGCAATCTATCACTCCATATGAGGCTTGGCATGATCACAAGCCATTTGTTGCTCATGTGTGTGTTTTTGGTTGTTTGGCATGTGCATTAGTGTCGGAACAACGTTGCAGAAAATTGGATGATAAAGAAAAAAAAAGTATTTTTGTTGGGTACAATTCTGAAAGTGAAATCTATCGTCTATATCATCCAAAGACTAAACACATTCTGGTTAGCCGTGATGTTGTTTTTGTGGAAGATGCTATTCAGCCATTGCTTTCATGTACTAAGGAGACATTTGTTATCTCCAAAGACATCTATGATACTTTGCTCCCTTTTTTACAGGTGGACAATCTAGTGCTGGTCCTAATGAGGTAACTTCTCAACCTTTGCAGGTTTCATGTGACGATGCAGATCATTCTATTTCTAATGCAGATTTACATGATGCACTTGTTGATGAGAGAAGTGATATTGAGCAGGCAAAAACTATGTTGAAATGGCTGGTGAAGACATTGCGTGACAGCAAATTAGATGCACCTCTGTCATGTTGTACTTGTTCAGGCTCTCATAGTGCCTCTTTTGCATTAGATTGCTATGCTATGGTTGCATCTAGTCTCTGTGATGAGAATGAGCCTATTTCATTTGATGAAGCACAAAATTCAGAAAATTGGATGGATGCGATGCAATCTGAGTATGATGTTATAATGAAGAATGGTACCTGGTATTTATGTGACTTGCCTCTTGGCAAGAAGGCCATTGGCAGTGGGTACAAGCTGAAGCGTAAGCCTGATGGAACAGTTGAGAGGTATAAGGCTAGGCTTGTTGCAAAGGGTTATGCGCAGGAAAGAGGCATTGATTTTGATGAGAACTTTGCACCTACATGTCGTATGACTATTGTTCAGAGCATCTGTGCACTTGTAGCTCGTCATGGTTGGAATGTACATTAGTTGGACATTAAAACTGCATTTTTGAATGGCGAATTGCATGAGGAAGTGCATGTTTTTCAATCCCGTGGCTTTGTGTAGAAAGGGTATGAAAACCAGGTGTGCAGGTTAAGAAAGGATTTATATGGTTTGAAACAAGCACCATGTGCTTGGTATGAAAAGATACATGCCTATCTGATTGCACATGGTTTTGAGAACACTCCAATTGAAAGCATCGTATATGTTAAGCGTGCCAATGATGTACTTATGATCATTGTGGTGTATGTTGATGACATGCTGTCACTGGTCCTCATGAGAAGCGTATTGCTGATTTTAAGGCTGATTTGCATGCCTCATTTGAGATGTCTGATTTGGGGCATTTGCATCATTATTTGACCATTCAATTTATGCATGTTGATGGTGGAATGGTCTTGTGTCAGCTGAAATATATTGACACATTATTGCAATGTTTGGCCTTGAAGACTGTAAGCCTATTGCCATTCCTATGGAGAAAGGTTTACAATTGAGTTTTCTTGATGTTGGAGATGCATTTGATGTTGTTCTCTATCAGCAAGTTGTTGGATGCTTCATTTATTTATGCATTACTCAACCAGATATTCAGTTTGCTATCTCACAGATGAGCAGGTTTATGCATTGCCTAGGTGGCAAGCATTGGAAGGTGGTTAAGCACATCTTTCGCTACTTGAGTGGTACCCAGATACTTGGGTTGTTTTATCCCAAGGGGGGATCACTACCGCCAGATTTGCATATGACTCTGACTGGGCTGGTTGCTATGACACTCGTGTGGCTACTAGTGGTTTTTGCTTCATGCTTGGTAGCTCATGCATATCTTGGTTGAGCAAGAAGCAGCCTACTATGGCCACTTCGAGTTGTGAGACTGAGTATATGGAAGCTTTCATAGCGACTGTTGAGTGTGTGTGGCTCACACACCTTATGCATGATTTGGGTGTTGGTCAATCTTCTGCCACCACCATCTTCATTGACAGTCAGAGCACATTGGCAGTTGCGAGGAGCCCTGTGTTCCATGCTCGCACTAAGCACATTGAGGAGAGGTTCTCTGCTAGGGAGATCAGCTTGGCATATGTGCCCATGTAGGAGAACATTGCAGACCTTTTCACAAAGGCTCTGGCTCGGGAGCAGTTTGAAGCTTTTCGCAAAGCTTTGGGCTTACTTCCTTTTGTGGAGTGATTTTCACATAGCTTGGCACTTCCTTATACAAGAGTGCCAGCTCCTTGTTCACCGCATCACTCTCAGGGGGGATTTGTTGATATATTTAGGTAGTGATGTGTGTGAACATACTAGGACCGTCGGGGCACTTTTTTCCCTCTTTGGAAGGTTTTTTCCCCTAGATTGTATATACGCCTATTGCGTGAACGGGCTACTTATCTTTGTACATTATAGTGGTAATACATTCAGTATTGTGTGTCGTGCTCCAAGATTCTTCTTCTTCCTTGTGTTGTTCATGTGCTTCCGCAAACGTCTAACTCCAACAAGAGGTTGGATTAGTTTTATCATACAATATGCCTAATGAGTTGTAAATGTTTCTTAAGGCATATTAGGCTAGAATTCATGAAGGGCTAAGCATCGTTGAGTATGATCATTTCTATCCTAGTGCAAAGTTATAGAAGGAAATACTCATGATATGTCATAAGATAATAAACATAGCAAAAAAATTGTTAAAGAGAGTCAAATACATGCCCATTGAGACTAGGATTCCTAAGACTCACTATCAAAGACCCACGAGGGAGATAAAGCAAATTAATGAAAAATTATATGTAAGAGAAGGGCAAAGAGAAACACTTAGCCGAGATGAGTCTATGTCAATACTCCCATATGTAGAGGGGGAATGAAAAGAATCCTTATGGAACAAAGTACGGTAACCCTGATGGACCAAAAACCTTCAAAGTAAACCTCCGTTTATAGAGATAGTATGGGAACAAGAATTAGATCATAGGGATTCTCCACATGTAGGTGATTCTCCAATAGACTATGAATCTAACAAGATAGAATCTAGTTTGAGACCTTTACCTAATTACATAAGACCCAATGAGACTAGATTGGAAATCATGATAGCACCTTTAGTACGATGAAAATCTAGTTTACAAGGTCAACATTTAAGTAGCACAAATGATTCGATGCATACTAAGGTAAAATACTTGGTTCAAGAACTACTTAGAGACAAAATAGAATTATTGCAAAAAATGCCCAATAGAGTGACATCACCAAATAGAATTTATAGAGATGAAATCAGTTAAAGTAGCCATGGATGTAAAACAAGTGTTGATTGATAAAGTAGGTGAGTACAACAAAGGAGATTAATGTAATATCTGCCTCCTTGTTAAATTCAATGGACACTTAACCAAAGCAATGATGGATAGTATTGTAGGAGAGACCAATGCATCAAAAGCTATGTGAGAAATGGGGTAAAATAACCCTACAACCTACTCATTGGAAACTACGGTTAGTCAATGGGCACATAGAACAAAAAAGATGTTAATTTGGTGATATATGGAGTAGAGTTTCAACACACTCTGGCAATTTGCAACTTTAATAAGGCCACTGATTACAAAATGATCCTAGGAAGACGCTTCATGTGTCAAATAAAGTAGACCAAAGTTGGGGTAGTAATTCCATTTATCTTCAACATCGAGGAATTAGTACTAGGATCAACCTTACAAATATAGAGATATTCCACTTATTTAATGGAATGAAGTTCCAACAATACGAGGATGATTGTTGAAGGAAGCTCAAAAGTAGCCCTAAAGATTATCGCTCAAAGTGGTCAAAGCTCAATCAAAAAATGAATATTGCAATAAAAAGGGGGTAAAAACATGGAATCAAAGAAGGAAAGGGGTTATCAATGTTTCCCATCCTAAAATCCCCCTAGAAAACGTTATTTCCCATTTTTTAATCTCATTTTCTTATAAAAATGCTTATTGCTAACGTAAATTTCTATTTCTAATGGTAACCAAGCCCACATTGTAAAAACCAAGTAGTACTCAAGCTCATTAGCATGATCAAAACAATTACACCAATTTTGTGTTCTTCTCACAGTGTTTCAACCTCCAAATAGCTTCTGTTGGAGTTAGACCTCTGCGAAGCACGTGAACAACGCAAGAAAGAAGAAGAAGCTTGGAGCACAACACACAATACTGAATGTATTACCACTAGAATGTACAAAAGATTAGTAGCCCATTAGAGGTATAGGCATATATACAAACCGGCAAAAAAAACCCTCCTAAACTTATTCTTGGTGCCTCTCACTTAAACCTAAATTTTTCTACCTTTTCAACAATCAACACAAGCATGCTATGGAACTTATTACCTATTAGGTGATTGCTATGCTACGTGCCTCCTTCATGACTTGAAAAAAGCCCTCAATGCATCCCCTTGGGCTCGAATATTGCTCTCCAAATCTTTACAAGCTCACAAACAACTATTCTAGCCCTCAATGTGTCTATAAGGAGGATAAAAGAGGAGAAGAATGAGTAGATATAAGAGAAAAAGAGAAGAATAAGAAAAAGAGTAAACCATCTTTAATGGATAACTAAAAAAGCCTAACCCTAAAATTTTAAATTCACTTATTTCTATCTATCTACCTACCTAACTAGCTATTTAAAATGATGAATAAGATGGAAAAGTACATAGAACACATGTAAGAAGCACCAATGTGAAAGCTTACCATCACATGCATTTGATATGAGCTCTGCTCGATAACAATGCCAAAAGTGTATCACCCCTTCGTCGTAGTTTGTAAGTACACACAATAAAAAAGATTGTCGTATCCACAAAGTGAACATCTAGTTTGTATGAAGATTGCACATGACAAGATAGAAGCACATACACCTATAGAAAGAGCAAGGCAAGCATACACATCGACACACACATGCACATACACACACACACACTTATGAGTAGGCAAGAGAAATAATGCTCCAAAAACCTCACTATATTGCAAAAGTCTAAGTATTGTTGGAGTTTGAGGTCTGTAGAGGCACCAGAACAGCATAAGGAAGAAGAAGAAGCTTGGTGCACAACACACAATACTGAATGTATTACCAAGAGAATTTACAAAGATAAGTGACCTCTTAGGGTTATAGGTGTATATATAACTCGGGGGAAAAAACCTCCCAAGAGTGGAAAAATTGCTCTGGCAATCCTAGTGTGTTCGCACACATCACTACCAAACATATCACCTAATCCCCCCTAGGAGTGATGCGGTAAACAAGGATCTTGCACTCATGCACAAGGAAGTGCCAAACTATGTAGAATCAATCCACAAAAGGAAGCAAGCCCAAAGCATTGCAGAAAGCTTCAAGCTTCTCCTTGGTAGAGCCTTTGCGAAAAGGTGTGAAAAGGTCTGTAATGTTCTCTTATGTGGGCACATATGCCAAACTGATCTCTCTAGCACAGAACCTATGCCTGACATAATGATAGTGCACCTCAATTTGCTTAGTTTGAGCATGGAACACAGGATTCCTCGCAAGTACCAATGCACTTTGACTGTAAGTGAAGATGGTAGTGGTAGAAGACTGACCAACACCCAAATCAGCCATAAGGCATCTGAGCCACATAAGCTCAATAGTCATTGTGAAAGTTGCCCTATACTCAGCCTCACAACTAGAAGTGGCCACAATAGGCTACTTCTTGCTCAACCAAGATATGCATGAGCTACCAAACATGAAACAAAAATCATTGGTGGACACACGAGTGTCATAGTAATTAGCCCAGATAGAGTAAAAAAAAGCATGTAAGTCTGGCGGTAGTGATCCCCCCTTGGGATAAAATAATCCAAGTGGTCGGGTACCCCTCAAGTAGCAAAAGATGCACTTAACTACCTACCAATGCTTGACACATGGGTAATGCATAAACTTTCTCATTTGTGAGACATCAAACTAAATATCTAGCCAAGTAATGCATAAGTAAATCAAGCATCCAATAGCCTGCTTATAGAGAACAACATCAAATGCATCTCCAACATCATGAAGACTCAACCATAAACCTCTCTCCATAGGAGTGGCAACACTGCAATAATGTGTAAATATATTTTATTTGACTCAAAGGTAGTCTGCCATCAACATGCATAAATTGAATGCCCAAATAATGATGCAAATGCCCTGAACCTCACATCTCAAATGAGGCATGCAATTCAGTTTTAAAATAAAAAAGATGCTTCTCATTAGGACCACTGAGCAAGATGTCATTAACAAAGACACCAATGATCAGAAGCACGTCATTTGCACACTTAACATATAAGATGCTCGCAGTTGGATTATTCTCAGAACTATGTGCAATAAAGTAGGGATGTATCTTTTCATACCAAGCACATGGTGCTTGCTTCAAACCATATAATGAATTTTTCAACCCGCACACTTTGTTTTCATGCCCTTTCTACACAAAACCATGGGGCTGAGAAACATACACTTCTTCATGCAAGTCACCACTCAGAAATGTAGTTTTAATGTCCAAGTGATGTACATTCCAAGCATGATGAGCTGGAAGTGCACAAATGCTACGAATAGTAGTCATTTGGCATGTAGGAGTTCTTTCTTGAGCATAACCCTTTGCAACAAGCCTATCATTATACCTATCAATTATTCCATCTGGCTTATGCTTCAGCTTGTATACCCACTTAGTGCCAATGGCTTTCTTGCCAGAAAGCAAGTCACATAAAGACCAAGTAACATTTTTCATAATAGCATCATATTGTGATTTCATAGAAGCCATCCAATTTTTTGAATTTTGTGCTTCATCAAACAAAAGAGGCTCATCCTCATCAGAAAGACTAGAGGCAGCCATAGCATAGCAATCTGATGCAAAAGAAGCACTATGAGAGCCTGAATGAGTATGATGCATCTAATTTGCTATCTCACAAAGTTTGCACCAACCATTTAGGCATAGTTTTTGCCTCCTCTATATCAGATCTCTCATCAACAAGTGCATCATGTAAATCTACATCACAGATGGAATGATCTGCATAGAAAATGGAATGATCTACATCATCATGAAGAACCTACAAAGGCTAAGAAATTGCCTCATTTGGACCAGCAATAGATTGTCCACCTGTAAAAAGGGGTAGTAAAGTGTCATACACATCTTTTGAGCTAACTGATGTCACCTTAGTACATGAAAGTAATGGCTGAATCGCATCTCCCACAAAAACAACATCATGGCTAACCAAAATTCCTTTATTTTGTGGATAATATAGATGATAGCCTTTGCTTTTAGAATTGTACCCAATAAAATACATTTCACTACTTTATCATCCAATTTCTTGTGTTGTTGTTCAGGCACTAATGCACATGTTAGACAAACAAAGACACAGAAGTGAGTACTAGATTTCTTGTGACCATGACAAGCCTCATATGGAGTGATAGACTACAATGCTTTAGTGGGAAACTTGTTAAGTACATATGTTGCACACATAATAGCCTCAAGCCAGAAACTATGTGGTAAAGCCTGACTCTTGACCATACACCTCGCCATCTTCATTAGTGACATGATCTTCCTTTTAGAAACTCCATTCTCTTGAGGTGTATACGACATTGTACATTGATGTTTTATCCCACGTTCAATAAAAAATGCATTAAAATTAGAAGACATATATTCCACCCCTCCATCAAAATAGAGGGTGCCCATTTTACATGTTGATAGATTTTTAGCCAAAACCAAAAATTGTTTCAAGCACATAAACACTTCAGACTTTGCTTTCAATGGATATACCCATCCATGCATGGAAAAATCATCAATGAAAGTCACGAAGCAAAGGTAGTTCCCAAAAGAAGGTGTTTGCATAGGACCACAAACATCACTATGAACAAACTACAAGAGTAGGTCATACTAAACCATCTTTTTGTTGGAGATAGACGTCTGCGGAAGCACGCGAACAGCACAAGGAAGAAGAAGAAGCTTGGAGCACAAACACACAATACTTAATGTATTACTAGAGAATGTACAAAGATAAGTAGCCCATTAGGGCAATAGGCGTATATACAAGCCGGGGGAAAAAAACCTCCTAAAGAGGGAAAAAAGTGCCCCGGCAGTCCTAGAGTGTTCACACACATCACTACCTAAATATATCAACAAATCCCCCCTAGGAGTGATGCGGTGAACAAGGAGTTGGCACTCATGTATAAGGAAGTGCCAAGCTATGTGGAAATCACTCCACAAAAGGAAGTAAGCCCAAAGCTTTGCGGAAAGCTTCAAACTTCTCCCTAGGCAGAGCCTTCGTGAAAAGGTCTGCAATGTTCTCCTGCGTGGGCACATATGCCAAGCTGATCTCCCCAGCAGAGAACCTCTCCCTGACATAGTGATAATGCACCTCAATGTGCTTAGTGCGAGCATGGAACACAGGGTTCCTCGCAACTGCCAATGCGCTATGACTATCAGTAAAGATGGTGGTGGCAGAAGACTGGCCAACACCCAAATCAGCCATAAGGCGTCTGAGCCGCACACACTCAACAGTCGCTGTGAAAGCTGCCCTATACTCAGCCTCACAACTGGAAGTGGCCACAGTAGGCTGCTTCTTGCTCAACCAAGATATACATGAGCTACCAAGCATGAAGCAAAAACCACTGGTGGACAGACGAGTGTCATAGCAACCAGCCCAATCTGAGTCAAAAAAAGCATGCAAATCTGGCAGTAGTGATCCCCCCTTGGGATAAAACAACCCAAGTAGCCGAGTACCACTCAAGTAGTGAAAGATGCGCTTAACCGCTTTCCAATGCATGACTCCTGGGCAATGCATAAACCTGCTCATCTGTGAGACAGCAAACTGAATATCTGGCTGAGTAATGCATAAGTAAATCAAGCATCCAACAGCCTGCTGATAGAGAACAGCATCAAATGCATCTCCAACATCATGAAGACTCAATCGTAAACCTGTCTCCATAGGAGTGGCGATAGGCTTACAGTCTTCAAGGCCAAAACGCTACAATAATGTGTCATTTCGTTTGACACAAAGCCATTCCACCATCAACGTGCATAAACTGAATGCCCAAATAGTGATGCAAATGCCCCAAATCAGACATCTCAAATGAGGCATGCAAATCAGCCTTAAAATCAGCAATATGTGTCTCAATAGGACCAGTGAGCAGCATGTCATCAACATAGACAACAATGATCAGAAGCACATCATTAGCACGTTTAACATATAAGGTGCTTTCAGTTGGACTGTTCTCAAAACCATGTGCAATCAGATAGGCATGTATCTTCTCATACCAAGCACGTGGTGCTTGCTTTAAACCATATAATGCCTTCTTTAACCTGCAAACCTGGTTTTCATGCCCTTTCTGCACAAAGCCACGGGGCTGAAAAACATCCACTTCTTCATGCAAGTCACCATTCAGAAATGCTGTTTTAATGTCCAACTGATGTACATTCCAACCATGATGGGCTGCAAGTGCACAAATGCTCCGAACAGTAGTCATACGGCATGTAGGTGCAAAGGTCTCATCAAAATCAATGCCTCTTTCCTGTGCATAACCCTTTGCAACAAGCCTAGCCTTATACCTGTCAACTGTACCATCAGGTTTACACTTCAGCTTGTATACCCACTTAGTGCCAATGGCCTTCTTGCCAGGAGGCAAGTCACATAAAGACCATGTACCATTCTTCATTATAGCATCATATTCAGATTGCATAGCAGCCATCCAATTTTCTGAATTTTGTGCTTCATCAAAAGAAACAGGCTCATTCTTATCACAGAGACTAGATGCAGCCATAGCGTAGCAATCTCATGCAAAGGAGGCACTATGAGAGCCTGAACGAGTACGATATGACAAAGGTGCATCTAATTTACTGTCACGCAAAGTCTGCACCAACCATTTTGGCATAGTTTTTGCCTGCTCAATATCAGCTCTCTCATCAACAAGTGCATCATGTAAATATGCATCAGAAATGGAATGATCTGCATCATCATATGAAACCTGCAAAGTATGAGAAGTTGCCTCATTAGGACCAGCACTAGCTTGTCCACCTGTAAAAAGAGGCATCAAAGTATCATACATGTCTTTGGAGCTAACAGATGTCTCCTTAGTACATGAAAGCAATGGCTGAATAGCATCTTCCACAAAGACAACATCACGGCTAACCAGAATGCATTTAGTCTGTGGATGATACAGACGATAGCCTTTACTTTCAGAACTGTACCCAACAAAAATACATATTACTGCCTTATCATCCAATTTTTTGCGATGTTGTTCAGGCACTAATGCATATGCCAAACAACCAAAAACACGCAGATGAGCAACACATGGCTTGCGGTCATGCCAAGCCTCATATGGAGTGATAGACTGCAACGCTTTAGTGGGACACCTGTTCAGTACATATGCTGCACACATGACAGCCTCAAGCCAGAAACTATGTGGTAAAGCCTGACTTTTGACCATGCACCTCGCCATCTCCATGAGTGACCTGTTCTTTCGTTCAGCAACTCCATTCTGTTGAGGTGTATACGGCATTGTACACTGGTGTTTTATCCCATGTTGAGCCAGAAATGCATTAAAATCTGAAGACATATATTCCTCCCCTCGATAAGAACGGAGGGTGCCCATTTTGCATGCTGACAGATTTTCAGCCAAAACCAAAAACTATTTGAAGCACATGAACACTTCGGACTTTGCTTTGAGTGGATATACCCATGCATGCCTGGAAAAATCATCAATGAAAGTCACGAAGTAAAGGTAATTTCCAAAAGAGGGTGTCTGCATAGGACCACAGACATCACTATGTACAAGCTGCAATTTCTGCGTAGCCCGAACTGAACCATCTTTTGGAAAGGAAGAACGCTGCATTTTGCCCAAAATACAACCTTCACAAACATGTTTTCCAGGTGCCTCAAGTTTGGGCAAAGAGGACACCATTTCATATTTCTGCAGGTGTAACAAACTAGCAAAATTCAGATGACCAAAGCGTGCATGCCAAAGCTTTGCATCTGACATAGCCTGAGAATCATGAACTGCACATGCCGAATCATTCACAGATCTTTCATAGTCTATGAGTTTATATAGCCCACGACATAAAATGCCAGAAGTAATAATCACATCGCCATTTGAGAGATCATGGACTGTACACTTGTCAGCAACAAATTTCACAACCAAGCCAATCTTGGATAATGCAGAAACTGATAACAGGTTCTTTTTTATCCCTGGCACAAATAAAGCATCTGACAAAGTGAAAGAACTACCATCAGCAGTAGTCAGAATGATCTTACCAACTCCCATAACAGGATAAGAGGAGTTATTGGCGCATGTGACAGTATTCCCTGTAGGGGAAGGCTCGAGTAAAGAGAAGAAACTGCGCTGCGAGGTAATATGTTTGGTCGCCCCACTGTCAAAGTACCAAACATCTGAGTCTACTGCAGACATGCACTGATCATGAGAAGATGGGTCAAAACTGCAGACAGTAGTAAACGCCCATTCTTCTTCCTGCACAAGATTTGCAGACTCTGTTTTTGGTGTAGAGGTCTCTGCAACAACCATTCCAGCCTCTTTCTTCTTTGCCTCGTTAGCAGCCAGTTTTGGACAGTTCTTTATAATATGATCATTTCCTTTACAGTACTTGTAGAACAATTTCTGCTTTTCTGATTTCTTCTCATCTTTATCCTGGTTCTTCGATTGTGCAGCATTTGCAGATTTCTGCTTACTAGTAGAAGAGCTCCATTTTCCTTTGCCCTTCTGACTAGCCAGGAAAGCTTGATCTGCAACACGCATAATGGACCTGTTCTGCCTGGACTGATCTTCCTGCAACAGTACAGAGACTAATTCCTCAAATGACAAGGCATTCGGATTGCCTTTCATCATCAACCGAAGAGTAGAGGCAAAACTCTGATATGAATCAGGAAGACCATTCAGAACGGTCTGCACAAGTGAGCTATCTGGTATAACCTCATCAACAGAAATCAATTGTTCCTTCAGGTCTTTGATCTTTGTAAGAAAATTGTCCATAGAATCACCTTCATTCATGTGCTCACTCTCCAACTGTTTTCGGAGGTAAGCAACACGAGCCTCATTCCTAGCCTGGTACAAAGTGGTAAGTGTATCCCAAGCATCCTTTGCTGTTATGCAAGAGCGAATGTGAGGAATAATGGCACGTTTGATAGACAAAGCTATCAATGCATGTGCCTGGGCATCTCTGCCATCCCAACAAATCTGCTCTGCAGTAGGTGCAACAGAAATAGCAGCACGAACATGAATCTGCGGAATATCGTCTTCAACACCATCTTCATCAGCTCCAACACCTGTATTTGCAGTACCTGTCGTTACAGGTGTAACAGGACGTCTTTCAACACCCTGCACAATGTTCCACAATCCTTTTGCAACCAGTACATGTCGCATCATATAAGCCCATAATGGGTAGTTGGTACTATCCAACTTATCCTCAACAACCAACATACGGAATACATCACTGCTTTCAGCCATGGCCGGTGACTAAAATACCTTGATGTAGAAAATTGATTGTATCTCAAAAAGTTGAACAGAACAACCCAGACGAGTTCTGCTAGACCTGTAGCAGACTTTGAGACGCTTAAACTGGCGAACAGAAACTAGTATATACCTTTGGCACAAAAGGACAAAATAGCCTGCACAAGCACTGCGATAGTGCGTTCGGAGGCTAAAACGAGCTCAGATCACGATTTCGGCACCACACAACGAAGTTGTTTTGATCTCGGAAACACCCTGAGTATGCTCACCAAATTTCGTGCGAATCTGAGACTGCAAACGGAGGAGTGTCGACGGTGCCCTAGAAGAAGCGACGACTTGCTCTTATACCAATTGTTGGAGATAGACGTCTGCGGAAGCATGCGAACAGCACAAGGAAGAAGAAGAAGAAGCTTGGAGCACAAACACACAATACTGAATGTATTACTAGAGAATGTACAAAGATAAGTAGCCCATTAGGGCAATAGGCGTATATACAAGCCGGGTGAAAAAAACCTCCTAAAGAGGGAAAAAAGTGCCCCGGCAGTCCTAGAGTGTTCACACACATCACTACCTAAATATATCAACACTTTTGGGAAGTAGGAACACTACATTTTGCCCAAAATATAGCCTTCACAAACATGTTTCCCAGGTGCCTCAAGTTTGGGCAGAGAGGAAACCATTTCAGATTTTTGTAGGCCTAGCAAACTAGCAAAATTCAGATGACCACCAAAGCTTTGCATTTGACATAGCTTGAGAATCTTAAACTACACATGTTGAATGATTCATAGATTTTGCATAATCAATGGGCTTATAACTCTAATTCGGGTGTAGAGGCCTCTGCAACAACCATTCCAACCTCTTTTTTCTTTGCCTCTTTTGCATTCAAATTTGGACAACTCTTTATGACATGATCATTCCCTTTACAGTATTTGAAAAATAATTTCTGCTTTTTTGTTTTCTTCTCCTCTTTATCATCCTTCTTTTATTGTAGAGAATAAGAAGATTTTGGCTTACTAGTAGATGAGTTCCATTTACCTTTGCCCTTTTGACTAGCTAGCAAAGCTTGATTTGCAACAAGCATAATGGCCCTCTTCTGCCTAGATTATTCTTCCTGCAATAGAATAGAGATCAACTCTTTAAATGTTAAGGAATTTTGATTTTCTTTCATCATCAATCAAAGAGTAGAAGCAAAACTTTGATATGAATCTGGAGGACCATTCAGAACAGTCTGCCAAGTGAACTGTCTCGTAAGACTTCATTAGTAGAAATCAATTGCACCTCCAAATCTTTGATCTTTGTCCAAAAACTTCCCATGGAATCTCCTTCATTCATGTGCTCATCCCCAACTATTTCAAAGGTAAGCAATATGAGCCTCATTCCTTTCGTGGTATAAAGTGGAATCTCCTTCATTCATGTGCTCATCTCCAACTATTTCAAAGGTAAGCAATATGAGCCTCATTCCTTTCATGGTATAAAGTGGAATCTCCTTCATTCATGTGCTCATCTCCAACTATTTTAGAGGTAAGCAATATGAGCCTCATTCGTATTTTAATGATCCCAAGCATCTTTTACTATTTTGGAGGAGCAAACATGAGGAATAATGATACATTTGCCAGACAAGGCTATCAATGCATGTGCTTTAGCATCTCTTCCATCCCAACGTGTTGTTTTGTAGTAGGTGCAGCATGAACTGCAACATGAACAGGAACATGAAGAACATCATCTTCAATGCCATCTACATCGCCTTCACTAACTATATTTGCAGTTGTAGTAGGACGTTTTTCAACACCCTACATAATATTCTGCATTCCTTTTGCAACCAACACATGAAACATCATATATGCCCATAATGGGCAATTGGTACCGTCCAACTTATCCTCAACAACCCGAAATACATAACTACTTTCAGACATGACCACTGACTAAAATTCCTTAATGCAAAAAAATGAATATGATCTGGTGACCAAGGAGTTGGCACTCAAATGTAATGAAGTGCCCAACTATGTGGAAAGAGATCATTCCACAAAAGGAAGTAAGCCCAAAGCTTTACAAAAAGCTTTAAACTTCTACCTAGGCGAAGCATTTGTAAGAAGGTTTGCAACATTCTCCCATGTGGGCACATATGTGAAACTAATCTCTCTAGAAGAGAACCTCTCCTTGACATAATGATAATGCACCTCAATGTGCTTAGTGCAAGCATGGAACACAAGGTTCCTCAAAACTAGCAATGCACTCTGGCTGTTAGTGAAGATGATGGTGGCAAAAGACTAACCACCACCCAAAACAACCAAAAGGCATCTGAGCCACACACACTCAAAAGTCATTGTGAAAGCTTCCCTATACTTAGCCTCACAACTAGAAGTGGCCATAGTAGGCTACTTCTTGCTCAACCAAGATATGCATGAGCTACCAAGCATGAAGCAAAAACCATTGGTGGACACATGAGTGTCATAGCAGCTATCCCAATCTGAGTTAGAAAAATCATGTAAATATGGCGATAATGATCCCCCCTTGGGATAAAACAATCCAAGTATTTGGGTACCATTCAAGTAGTGAAAGATGCACTTAACCGCCTACCAATGCTTAACACCTAGGCAATGCATAAACTTACTCGTATGAGAGATAGCAAACTCAATATGATTTTGAGTTATGAATAAGTAAATCAAGCATCTAACAACTTTCTAATAGAGAACAACATCAAATGCATTGCAATCATCATGAAGAATCAATCATAAACTTGTGTCCATAAGAGTGGGCAATAGGTTTGCAGTCTTCAAGGCCAAAATATTGCAATAAATGATATTTTATTTGACACATAGTTATTCATCCATCAACTTGCATAAATTGAATGACCAAATAATGATATGAATGGCCCATGCTTGAAATCTTCAAAGAGGCATGCAAATCAGCCTTAAAATAAAAAATAGCTTGTCATTAGGACCAGTGAGTAGCATATCATCAACATAGACAACAATGATCAAATGCACATCATTTGCATGCTTAGCGTATAAGGTGCTCTCAATTGGATTGTTCTTAAATCCATGTGTAATCAAGTAGGCATGTATCTTTTCATACCAAGCACATGTACTTGCTTCAAACCATATAATGCCTTTTTCAACTTGCACACTATTTTCATGCCCTTTTACATACACTTCTTCATGTAAGTCACCATTCAAAAATGTGTTTTAATGTCCAATTGATGTGAATTCAAACCATGATGAGCTGGAACTACACAAATGTTATGAACAATAGTCATTTGGCATGTGGGAGCAAATGTCTCATCAAAATCAAGGCCTTTTTCTTGAGCATAACCTTTTGCAACAAGCCTAGCCTTATACCCATCAAGCTTATGACTTCAACTTGTATACCCACTTAGTGTCAATGGCCTTCTTGTGAGGAGGAAAATCACATAAAGATCAAGTACCATTCTTCATAATAACATCATATTTTGATTGCATAACAACCATCCAGTTTTCTGAATTTTGTGCTTCATCAAACAAAACAGGCTCCTTCTCATCACAAAGACTAGAGGGACCATTGCATAGCAATTGGATGCAAAAGAAGCATGGCATGATATGACAAAGGTGCATCTAATTTGCTATTTTGCAAAGTCCGCACAACCATTTGGACATAGTTTTTGTCTCCTATATATTAGCCCTCTCATCAACAATTCCATCATGTAAATCTACATCAAAAATAGAATGATGTGCACCATCACGTGAAACTTGTAAAGGCTGAGAAATTGCCTAATTCAGACAAGCACTTGACTGTCCACCTCTAAAAAGAGGCAGAGACACATCTTTAGAGCCAACAAAAGTCTCCTTGTTACATGAAAATAGTGGTTGAATTGCATCTTCCACAAAAACAACTTCACAACTAACCAAAATGCATTTAATCTATGGATGACATAGATGATAGCCTTTGCTTTCAGAATTGTACCCAACAAAAATGCATTTCACTTTTATCATCCAATTTCCTGTGTTGTTATTGAGGCACTAATGCATATTTCAGAGAACCAAAAACATGCAGATGAGCAACAAATGGCTAGCGACCATGCCAAGCCTCATATGGAGTGATAGACCGCACTGCTTTGGTGGGACACCTATTAAGTACATATGTTGCACACATAACAACCTCAAGCTAGAAGCTATGTGGTAACACCTGACTTTTGACCATACACCTCGTTATCTCCATGAGAGACATTTCCTTTCTTTTAGCAACTCCGTTTTGTTTAGGTGTATATGGCAATGTACACTGATGTTTATCCCACATTTAGCTAGAAATGCATTATAATCAGAAGATATATACCCCCCCCCCTTATCAGAATGGAGGTTGCCTATTTTACATGCTAACAAATTTTTAATGAAAACTAGAAAGTGTATAAGCACATAAAGACTTCAAACGTTGTTTTCAATGGATCCACCCATGCATGCCTATAAAATTCATCAATAAAAGTCACAAGTACAAGTAGTTCCCAAAAGAATTTGACTCCATAGGATCACATACATCATTTTGAACAAGCTACAATTCCAAAGTGGCTCAAACTGAACCATCTTTTGGGAAGAAAGAATGCTTCATTTTTCCAAAAATACAACCTTCACAGACATGTTTATAAGGTGCCTCAAGTTTGGGCAGAGAGAGAACCATTTCAAATTTCTGCACGCATAACAAAGTAGCATAACTCAGATGACCAAAACATGCATGCCAAAGCTTTGCATTTAGCATAGCCCGAGAATCTTAAACTGCACATGTTAAATCATTCACATATTTTGCATAATCTATGAGCTTATAAAGCCCACGACATAAAATGTTAGAAGAAATAATGACAACACCATTTGAAAGATCATGAACTGTACACCTATCATCAACAAGTTTGACAACCAGGCCAATCTTTTCTAATGCTAAAACTAACAACATATTTTTCTTGATCTCTGGTACAGGCAAAGCATCTCACAATGTAAAAGAAAGATCATAAGTACTAATTAGAACGATCTTAACAACTCCCATTACAGGGTAAGAGGGGTTGTTGGTGCATGTGATATTATTCCCTATATGGGAAGACTCAAGTGAACTGAAAAAACTACACTGCGAGGTAATATGTTTGGTTGCCACACTATCAAAATACCAAACATCTGAGTCTACTACAGACGTACAATGTTCATGAGAAGATGGATCATAAATGTAAACAATATTAAGTGCCCATTCTTCATTCTGCACAAGATTAGCATACTCTGTTTTAGGTGTAGAGACATTTGCAACGACCATTCCAACCTCTTTTGTCTTTGCATCTTTTGCAGCTAGTTTTGGACAACTCTTTATGACATGATCATTTCCTTTATAATAATTACAAAACAATTTTGGTTTTTTTGTTTTCTTCTCATCTTTGTCATACTTCTTTGATTGTGTAGAATTAGTAGATTTTTGCTTACTAGTAGATGAGCACCATTTACCTTTGCCCTTCTGACTAGCTAGGAAAGCTTGATCTGCAACATGCATAATGGACCTATTCTATGTAGACTGATCTTCCTGCAATAAAAAGAGACTAACTCCTAAAATATTAAGGCATTTGGATTGCCTTTCATCATCAATCAAAGAGTAGAAGCAAACCTTTCATATGAATCTATAAGACCACTAAGAACAGTTTGCATAAGTGAACTATCTCGTAAGACTTCATCAGTAGAAATCAACTGCCCCTTCAAATCTTTGATCTTTGTCAAAAAACTGTTCATGGAATCTCCCTCATTCATGTGCTCATTTTCCAACTGTTTTCGGACATAAGAAAGAGGAGCCTCATTTCTTGTCGAGTATAACGTCCTAAGTGTATCCTAAGCATCCTTAGCTATTTTTCAAGAGTGAACGTGAGGGATAACAACATGTTTGGCAGACAAACTGGGGGGAAAAACCTCCTAAAGAGGGAAAAAGTGCTCAGGTGGGCCTAGTGTGTTCACACACATCACTACCTAAATATATCAACAAATCCCCCCTCGGAGTGATGCAGTGAACAAGGAGCTGGTACTCATGTATAAGGAAGTGCCAAGCTATGTGGAATCACTCCACAAAAGGAAGTAAGCCCAAAGCTTTGCAGAAAGCTTCAAACTTCTCCCTAGGCAGAGCCTTCCTGAAAAGGTCTGCAATGTTCTCCTATGTGGGCACATATGCCAAGCTGACCTCTCCAGCAAAGAACCTCTCCCTAACATAATGATCATTTTTGAGATATCAACCTCAACATGTAATTATCCAGGATAACACATATTACTTTTTCATTTCTCTGACATGTATAGTGGTCATGCTGATATATGTCAGTGACACTTCATTGAGCTTTATTAGATTTATCTATCGAGAGTGATGTCACATTTGTTTCTTGCTAGCTCACTCATTTGTAGAAATTAGGTTTTTCCTTATGTACTGGTCTTTATATATTGCACTTGTTGTATTCTTGTTTTTGGATCATTCTTGTACATTCCTTTTATGTAATAGAAGAAGAAGAAGATCATTCTTTCTTGCCTCAATCTGTTTGTGTGCTTCTCTTTGAGAGTGAGAGTGTGTGTGTGAGCTCTCTTCCTTATCTCCTTCCTCATGACATGGTATCAGAGCCAATGTGGTTGTAGAGAGCTTGTGGAGAAGGCCGACAGTGAAGAGTATGCGAGAAGGCATGGAGAACACACAATTCACAAACGACCTCATATTGCTATGAAAATTGGCATGAAGGTATCTTGAACTCCATTTTGAGCCTGCAAGGTGGGAGCCATTGAAAAACTAGGTCAATTTGCAAAAATGTAACTTGCCTCATGTTCAACAACACTTATATATTCAAGATCCAAAATTTCAAGTGATTCTATTTACTGTTGATACATGAAAACTATGTTTTTTTGAGATTGAACCATCACGTCATAGTGTGGCAGTGTTCAAGCAGAAGTGCTGCTTGAAGTGTTTTGCAGTGTTGTGAATAGTTGCAAAAATGGCAAACGTAGATGGAATGAGTCAGCTTATGAGCGATAAGCTAGACCATAACAACTTCCATGCTTATGGTTGAGAAGAATATGCCTCATTGCAACAGAACTTCGACTGTTATTGTACACCAGGTTACACCTGAAGGAAGTTTACAGGAAAAAAGCAAAACTTATCACATATGAAGGTATTTAGTTGTATTGCATATGTACATGTTCCAGATGAGTTGAGGATGAAGCTTGATCCAAAAGCAAAAAAAATGTATCTTCATTGGATACTCCCTTGAACAAAGGGGATATAAATGTTCTAATCCACTCACACGACAAGTGAAGGTGAGTAGAGATGTGTGTTGGCTTATGGCTGTTGCTCATATTTTCTCTTGAGCATAGACACCCCTCTATCACTCAAGAAATACCCCTTTTTGTGTAAAGGAGAAGTGTCCATATGAACACTCTCCTAAGCCTCTTTTTGATATTTCTCTAACACTATGCTAGAGAAGCCTTGGAAAATAGCTTACTTTTTCACACATCTAGGAGTTCCCCAAGTAAAAATCCATGCATGCCCTTCATTGGGATTTGTTTGTTACACAAGAGATCTTTGGAAGATCCTAGAAGATATGGTAGTTAGAGAGATATTCCCTTTTTTTACTTTTCAAAAGAAGCACATGGGGAAATGTGCTTAGCCTATATATAGAGGCTCATTTTTGTAAAGAAGATAGCTTTTGGTTCGACGTGCTCTCATGTAATATCTCTTATAAATGGAAGAATACTCTCCTTTACTCCAAAACTATTTACATTTATGTATTGTGTCTTTGTGAGTGTGTGAGAGTGAGGTGTGTGTGTGTGTGTGCCTATGCATGTCTTTCCTTTGTGTGAGTAGAGTAGTTGCTTTGCTTGTATTTTACACATGGACTAGGATCCTCTCCCTACTCTCCATGTTTTCAAGCATGTGGCATAGCATGGGGCTGATGGCCAATGGCTTGAACATGTTGGAGGTAGGTTTGGATGAGAGGAGAATCAATCTTGAGCCTTCCTTCTTGCTTACATGCAAGGTGGTGAGGGTCTTGGGACTACTACAACTTCAGCAATTATTTGGTGTTGTTGTCAGGGAGATTGGCCTTTCATCACTTGGAGTGCTCAAGTACGTGTGGTAAAGTATTATGTTGCAATTTTTCTTCTCATTTGCATAGGATTTGAGTTCTTGCATGGCACTTTCAACCTTCCATTGGACCATTTGCTCCCCATTTCTTGTTTTTAATAGTGTAGTTTCAGTTCATTTTGGTTGTGGCACAAGAACATCCACAAGAACATCCCCTAACCCCCTTCTCTCTCTTTCTCTCTCTTATCTACACACTCCCACTCACTCATTCACTTGGCATCCCCCCATCTCTATCATCTCTTAAAGAGGGTGGCTGTCTTGGATTAGGGGAAGGGTAGCCATCTATCTGACCCTCCATCTTTTCAAGGAAAACCAAAGAAAAGAGATAAATAGATTCGAACGTGTCAAGGATTGAAGGATCTATACATCGGATCCCTTCATCTCATGTGAAAAGGTATTCTTGTTCTAAGCATTTACATCCAGGTACAAATCATCAACGCCAAATGTTGTCTCACTCATGTACTGCTTGTTGAGCCTCCATTTTGTAATTCATGTTTCACCTTCCCTCTCGTTGGCATTCATTTCATGATGGTGGGTCATTGGGGGGAAGGCTCATCCTCTTCCATCTCCTCTCTTTCTATCTCGTACCCCCATCACATGCCCTTTTCCCTCCTTGCAGTGATGGGGTGGAGCTCTGTGTGAGATCCCCCATTTTTGCAGAGCTTCCATGGCGGGGTTGAGCTTGCTCCCCCAAACCTCCTATCCTCCTGGGGGTGCTCAAGCCACCTACGTTCTTGCGAGGTCACAACAATGACTACTTGTCGATCATCCGTGTTGCTGATGATCTTTGCAAACTAAGATCTTGGATGGTCTGCTATCGTAGGGTTTGTCAGATCGGTCCCTCCATCTTCCTTCTTTGATGTGGGTTGTTTGTGTGGGCATGCTTGCGCACTTCCCCTTGGTGTGTATGCCAGAGGATTGAAACCCTATGGAGCTCCCCTCTCATCTCATCTCACTGTTTGGTGACCATGCATTGCATTTTGCCTTTTCTCCTCCACCCGGTGGAAGATGCTTGTGTGCTCTCCCTCTTCATCGATGGAGCTTGCAGACTAAATATTATGACTACTCTGTATCTAGTATATGCCCACCCATTGCCTCTTCTCGATTCAATTTGTGGTACTACGCAGCTCACTCACCATCTACCCACGATCTCTCCAGGGCTTGTGGTTAAGCTCGTGCTTCCCACCCTCCTTTCTAAATGATGTTATAAAGAATTGGGTTGCATATCTGTACCCACCATGGTTCATTTTGGATTGGATTGCTTACTCTACATTTATGTCTTCATAGTTCCATAGACACTCAAATTGCTACAGACTATGCAATGCTATGTGCTGGGAGGAGATGCATTGATGAAGCTTAGAGATTGACCTTCAGACACTATGGTATTAGGGCATTTTTGCTTCTGTGTGTTCTACCTTGTGGGCTTCTTTTCTCCATCAGTGGACTTTGAGGCCTGAAGGTGAGTGCCCTCCCATGAGGTTGATGTGCATGGCAAAACACCAAGAATCGGAATGGGAATCACCAAGCTCATGAACAGGTCCAATGTGAATGAGAAACAAAAAATAATAATAATTGTTGTAAGTCAGGCATCACGTTGTCGGGTCGTGAGAGATGCTCGGATGGTGGATCAAGTCATTCGCCTAAATCGTTCGGCACACGCAGGGTGTCTGTAGCGGACTCAGGTTTAAGGAAATAAGGGTTCTAATGACAAAACAATATAAATTACCTAATTCTATGACTGAAACTAAAGTTTCTTACCAAAAGTAAATAGTTTTAACTAGCTATGGACCGTAAGGACGGGCAGCCTCGTACATAGCAACAGCTTCCTGATATGAGATTGAAACTTCCATAATGGGTTCTTCTACTAAACTTTCAGGTAAGCTAGAGGGTTCTGGTCTGTCTAGAGTTGGCGGAACATTTTCTATATTTTCAATAGTACTGTGCTCAGACTCATGAACTAACTTAGAAGACATCAAGGAAAATAATGGAAACACTAATGAAACAATATGATGCTAAACTGTTTGAATAAATGAATTAATAAGCGAATACAAATGTAAAGTCTAGATAATTGGATAAATGTCTAGTCAATTGGATAGTTGACTAAATGAGAAATAAGATTTAAATGGATCTTTAGGGTGCCGCTTCACTTCAATTGTCTTCACTTCACTTTGATTGATTGTAATCTTCAATGTTTCTGCAAGAAACATTAGGAATATTAGTAATCTAACAAGAATTAATGAGAAACATAAAAGACATTCTTCTCATACATTTTTCATACACATGCATATGTTCATGCATACATTAAAACTCTATCATACATGTACACGCACACATTCACTTATGCATACATGCACACTCATATACACACTTATATGCACACATTCATGCACTTGTCACTAACATACATGCACATATACACTCACATTCACACACTTGTCACTAACATACATGCACTAACATACATGCATACTTACATGCATACATTCATGCATACATGCACTTCTCACTTGCATGCATACAATCATGCATACATACATTCACTTCTCACTTGCATGCATACAATCATGCACACATATACGTCTCATTCATGCACTTACATTCATCTCACATTCATACATGCATTTATGCACTTATATATACATAGACTTATACTACCATTATGCATGTGTAGTCTTATAACTACAAGTATATGCATAGAAACTAAATCAATTAATAAACTATAATGAATTAACTATAAAATTAAACTAAACTAATTACTAAATTAATTATTTACTTGAGTATAAAATCAATTTGCATTAACTAATTAATTAACTTAGAATTTATCTTAAATTAACTTTTTATATCACAAAACATGAAAAGAAAAATAAATCGGATCTCTTTTTCTCCTCTCTCTTTCTCTCTCTCTCTCTCTCTCTCTCTCTCTCTCTCTCTCTCTCTCTCTCTCTCTCTCTCTCTCTCTCTTTCCTTCTCTCCCCTCTCTCTCTCCTTCTTTGTCTGCACGCTGCCGCGCTGACAGAGGAGGGGAGGGAGAGTCTCTCCTAACTCTCTCTCTCTCTCTCTCTGCGTGCTGCCGTGCGCAGTTCTGCAGGGGGAGGGAGGGAACCTCTCTCTTCTCTCTCTCTCTCTCTCTCTCTCTCTCTCTCTCTCTCTTTCTTCCCCGTTCTCTCTCTACCTGCCTACCTCTCTCTCTCTCTCTCTCTCTCTCTCTCTCTCTCTTTTTCTCTCTCTCTCTCTCTCTCTCTCTCTCTCTCTCTCTCTCTCTCTCTCTCTCTGCGTGCTGCGGTGCGCAGTTCTGCAGGGGGGAGGGAGGGAACCTCTCTCTTCTCTCTCTCTCTCTCTCTCTCTCTCTCTCTCTCTCTCTCTCTCTCTCTCTCTCTCTCTCTCTCTCTCTCTCTTTCTTCCCCGTTCTCTCTCTACCTGCCTACCTCTCTCTCTCTCTCTCTCTCTCTCTCTCTCTCTCTCTCTCTTCTCTCTCTCTCTCTCTCTCTCTCTCTCTCTCTCTCTACGCGTTGCTGCGCGCAGCGCCAGGGAGGGAGGGAGAGACTTTCTCTCACCTCTCTCTCTCTCTCTCTCTCTCTCTCTCTCTCTCTCTCTCTCTTTGCGCGCTGCTGCGCGCAGCGCCAGGGAGGGAGGGAGAGACACACATCATACAAACACACACACACGTCACATCATACACACATACACGCACATACACATAACACACATCACATACACACACATGTGCACATCGCATACACATACACATATACACTTCACATACACACACATCACACACACACACATGTGCATCACATACACATACACATATACACTTCACATACACACACATCACACACACACACATGTGCATCACATACACATACACACATCGCATACACACACACGTGCACATCACATACACATACACATATACACTTCACATACACACACATCACACACACATGTGCATCACACATACACATCACATACACACATAACATACACACACACATTACCCATCACATACACACATAACATACATCACACACATTACCCAGGGAAGGAGAATTTAATCTCTGCCAGTGATGAATGCCAGAGATTAAACCATCAGAAGTTGAGAGTATAGTATAGTGATGAAGCATAGAAGAATCACGATATGGCCATCCAGGTCGCGAATCTGCCATTGAAGGGACAGCACACAGACCTGTAAAAGGCACATAATGCTCAACAGACTCTCTCTCTATACTACTGCAGAGTTAATAGCAACGCCTACATCGTTTTCTCTCCACCGGAATAGATAACTAGCTAAACTAAGCATAATGAAAATGACCAAGGAATAGATGAAAAGAAGACAAAGGAGAATGAGTACCTGCAAGAAACATTAGAAGAAACTAGCACAGCATACTCATATATATACATACACAACTCATTTGTAAACCATTCCTTTGATTTTACTTTATTTCCTCATCCTCACTTTTCCCCATTAACATTCACCAGACTTTAATTAACTTTTCTCACACAACCTCTCTTTTAATTACCCTCACACTCACCACTCTTTGTACACACCTTTTTTACACTTTAAATGCATATTTTTTTTCTACCACTCTTTTAACTTGCACTCACAACTACCACACTTTGAAACTATTCACTTTAACCACTTTAGTTACACACTTAACCCACACCACACTTTAAACAGTACTCACATACACCGCTCATTAATTATCCACTTCAATTATTATTTTTTATTCTATTACCTTAATTTCCTTAATTAAATAAATAATTTAAATTAACCTTAGTTTAAGTTTTAATTAATTCAAACCTTAGTATTTAATTTCACATACACTATTAAGGTAACTTGAATTTGTAATTAATTAATGTTCAAGTTATAGATTGGTTTCATTAAATAATAATTATTTTATCCTTAAAACTAATGCTAATATTCATTTCCACTCATTTTGAACACTAAAAACCCTTGGAAACCCTTAAAACCCTTCTGAAACCTGTCATTAACCCATTAGAATCTTTTAAGACCCTTTGGATTAACCCAACTGACATAAAATCATAACAACTTATAAAACCCTAGGGTTGGAAACCCATGAATCAAGCATGTATAAATATAAAATACTCATTAATTGAGTACTTAGGGTAAACCCTAATATGCACATATGTCCTGCTTCATCCTTCATACCTGATAACATTTTCAAAATAGTTAATCCAATTAGCACAACTGATCAACAGTGAAAAAGAGGTTTAGAATTCACCAATTAAGTTGCTTTTATTTCCTCTGGTTATCAACTGGAAGATGCAAATCTTCCCGACGTCCACCGCCACCAAACCTGCACATCGTCCTCGATGGGCCAACTTGCAGATTAAGGGAAGCGGCATTTTCAATGATTATCCTGAAATTAAATCATAGAAAAGCATCAATTCTTTTTATAAAAATATTTTAAATTATCAAATTTTTAATCTTTTCAACATGCACATGAAGTTTATTTCAATTACATCTGGCAATGAAAACATATTAAAGTATAAAGGTAAACTAGTAACCTGTCCAGTCAACAAACATTAATTTACATTTCATCCATTTATAAACTATGTAAAGATTTATAAAACAGAATTCATTTTCATTCATTCAAATGCAGGTTTCGTCATATATATGCATTCGCATATGAACAATCAAGCATGCCAAAGAAATCTACTAAATCTACTTGGACAAACAGCCGCCTTGTATGCCCAATTTTAATCGCTAGATGTGTTTTTTCACAACTAGTTCTCTTCATATAAATATGATGTAAACTTCATATCGATAATAAATGTGAATACCTTTTTGGGGTGGAAGAGGGTATAACTTCCATGTCAATATTCTTTTTTTTTTTTTTTTTTCTTCGCTACTTTTTTGTTTTAAAGGGGAAAGGCTTAACCCCTTAATCCGAGCTAAGGATCTAGCTGCATGGACAAGAAAGATCTAGGTTTTCACAGACATGTATCATGCAACAATATGCTCCTACATATATAGAACTACTTTCGTTATCTAAATGAACTACAAATCCTTCTATTTTTAACAAATCTCACTTAATCTATAAATGTAGAAATATAAATTATGTCTATTTTCCTAATATGGTTAAATAGAGTCCTTTATAAATTAATATTCTTCATTCCAGATTTTATCAATTAGTTTTATATGAATGCAAATAAAATACGTAAAACAAAATTTTAAGACAAAGAAAAATACGACCTAAAATCAATTTTATCTTCAATCTGCTTCATCTTCAATTTGCTCATCTTTATGCATCTTAATTTGTTCTTCAAAGACCTGTTAAAACTCAACCAGCAACAGCTAGACACGCAAAATTAATAAATTTCATATTCAAATCTTCTCTTGGTTTTCCTGCAAAAGAAACCCACACTAAAGAAATTCATTCATACATAATTAGTCATGTTCTTCATCATACATTACTTCATACATTTCATCATCTCTTTGTTTAAATAATTTAATTCTTTTTCCAGCAATTAAGTTTTTAAGAGGAGTACCATCTAATTCGCATAAGGCATACGTTCCGTTTTCATAGGTTTTGACTACCACATAAGGTCCAAACCAACGTCTTTTTAGTTTTCTACGGACATCATACTGAGAATCAAACGTACTATCATACAGTAAAACCCAATCATTAACTTAAATCGGCTTTGGCCTTAACCTATGTGATTTATCAAAATACTTCTTGTTTTTCAATAGAGAATCTTTTAGTTTAACTATAGCCTCTTCTAAACGTTCATTCCCTTGCTCTAACTGCTGGATTCGCAGAGCTAATAAATCTTCTGTCGACAAATTATCTTCCCATTAGCTTCAGGGTTGTAAGCAGTAGTAAGGGCTAAGCGAATTCCATGCCTAGCAAAGAATTCTCTAGCCTCCTGCGCATCTAACTCTCCCCTATCAGCCACTACCTTTTCTACATAACCAAATCGTGAAATGACATCCTCAAGAAGAAATTTGCATACATTCAAGGTTGTCTTAGATCTTAAAGCTCGGCCTTCTACATGATTCGTAAGATCTTCACGTGCCAAGACTATATATCTCATCTTATTGATACCTTTGGGCATGGTAACTAAGTCTATAACCCATTTATAATGGATGCATGGTAGGATGCAACGGATCCCTATGTTTGACTGAGGAATGAATCTGACATACGTCACATGAAGTAACATAATTTTTAACAGTAACATAAATCCCTGGCCACCAGTATCCTTCTCTAATTTTTTCATACGTAGCTACAAAACCTTTATGTCCTGCCCATAAAGTATCATGCATACTCTTCATGACTTGTAACTGAAGATCCTTAGTACCTAGTACTCGTTGTGGCAATCTAATTTTTCCCCTAGCATGTCTCCAAATTAAACCTTCTTTCAGAAAAAAGTTGTAAGCTCTTTTCCTAATATTCCGAAATCTATTTGAAGACCATGAAGGTGCCTTAACCAAAGTACTTAAATACTTTCCAATATCCTGCCACTCTCCTTCGTATTCTTCAATATTAAACTGTTCATATGCGTATGCTTTAGAATCATAATTAATTGCATTTATTTCTAATTCTGTTTCTTCCTCATTATCAAATCTAGCTCGAGAAAGCATATCAGCCACAGGATTAGATTTACCTGCAATATGTATCAAAATAGGATTTATAAACTTGATGTACGAAATCCATCTAAGCATGGCAATGTCGGGTGATGAACAGTTTGTAATCATTCCAATCAGAGGTAGACAATCTGTCTCAACTATTACATTTGCACCTATAAAATATTCTTTATCGGATTTTAATGCCGTGACTAAACCCCATAATTCTCGTTTAATTTGCGGATAATTTCTTTGCGTATCGTGTAAAATCTTTGCTCCAAATCTCACAGCATACCTATTGCCCTCTTCATCGTCCTGACCAATAACCCATCCTATTCCTATAGGACTCGTATCAACAGTTAAAATGATAGGCTTTTGATCAGTATAATCTACTCGCTTTAAAATAGGAGCTTCAAGAAGTAATTTCTTTAACTTTTTCATAGCTTTTGAGTGTTCTTCAGTCCAAAGAAACTTTCGCTTCTTCTTTAGTAAAGCATAAAGACAGTTTGCAACATGTGCATAGTGTGGGATCCAGATGGCATAAAACACACAAGCACCAAGGAATCGTCTTACCTCACTAATATTACTACAGGTTTCAGAAATCTTGTTTATAGCGTCGACTTTAGGTGGATATGGCCTCCGACCGTAATGTCCACATAAATGCTCAACTATAAGTACCTCATTGACACCAAAAACAGATTTCTCAATGGAGAATGTGAGACCAACCTCTTCAAATCTCTGGAAAATCCTTTCACAGTCAGAGATATGATCTACTACAAACTTCCTGCAGCCAGAGGAATCTAAAGTTTCATCTTTCGCATTCTCAATACATCCTTTAATAGGAATGTCATCAATAAATGGCATGGCTATATTAGGAATGAAGTCATGTAATACTGAATTCATGGCGTTCATCATATGCGCTACTGAATTAGTAGCTCCTTGCGGCAAAGTGCACATGCGAACTAAGCCTAAAGGAGTTTTCATGGTCGTAATGTCTCTACTTTCAATAGCAAGCTGAAATTGATCATAGCTAGAATACAAGTCTCCCATTGAGTAAATGGCATGACCAGCGAAGGCTTCAGCGAATTCTCCTACAATGGGCCCAGTACCTACATTCCTAATAGTAACCTTGTTAACAGGTTGTAAATCTTGAATGAACCGTAACTTGCCATTTTTCTTTGGAACAGTAAACCACCTATTTGAGTAGGGTGCAGACGATGGCTCTAAAATTTGCATGTGAATCTTTTCCTTAAGAAGCCGCATTAACTCTGGTAAATGGGCTTTCGGAACAGGTATGGGTCGAAGATTCCATGGAATGTGAGGCACTGTAAAGATGATCATTGGTGGTACAATTTTTGGGTCTGCACAACCTATCTCATGGGAATATAAAGAAAATGCCTTTCCATGCTTTCTAATCACTCTTTGAAATAGTTCACGTTCCTCGGGTAACAAAAAATTATCATCATTCCCTATCTTGATAAGCTTTAAAGTTTCGTCTGTAAAAGTATGACCTATATTTGTGCGCTCTCTTAAATAAGGATCATTTGTAACTTGTCTAAACTTCTCTTCACTCTCTCGTGGTAATGATTGGGCAATCGGTTTAATTTTTTTATCAACGGTTTTGTATTTTGTATTTACTTTTGCTTCCTTTTCATTACTCATGACAAATTTAATAATCAAATCATATTCTTCAATAGAATTTAAAAGTACAAATCTAAAATTTTCTTTTTCATGCAAAATATTTTGAAGTTCTTCAATCAATGAGTTTGAAGATAAAGTTTCAATTACGGTTTCAATGTGTTCATCAGATGAAATGAATCCTTTCTCTTTATAAAATTTTTCATAATGTTTTATAATTTTTTTAGGAATTTGTTTATAATGAATGAATTGCAAATATGATGAAGGGAAATACAAAGAAAAACTATCTAAAGTATCTACAGATGGGTGCGAGACATCAAACCAAGAACCACCGTTGTCTCGCTCAACAGTGGCATCTAGGCAAAATTTTGATCATAATAAGTTCCAAACTCTCGAAGAGGCATATGATCTTCGCGTATCTTTTCATGAGAACGGATGGGCGTCTTCCTAATTTGTTCCCTATTTCGTACATGGTTTGGGCTGACTATCATAACTTGGAGCTATTGTAGATCATCTTTAGATCTAATTCTTGCGTATGCTGAGCCGTCATCTATTACTTTAGTCTCCATTCTGGCTTCACATATAAATGGTTGACCTAAGATAATTTCATAAGAGCAGTTGTCCTGAATGAAAAAGTGGAATGTCTCAGAGATTCCACCTATCATTAGAGGTATGTTGGCACATGCTCCTAGGAGTGATCCACAACCATTGTCCGCGGTTCGCATTATCCAGCCGTGATTTTTATCAATAGGCCATTTAAACTTATCATATAATCCTTTCGAAATCACATTGATTTCAGACCCAGAGTCAATTAGGGCTAAAGCAGAATATGATCTCTTCTGATCTCCTAAGTTAACTTTAATCTCCGGTGTGCCTCTCGCCCAAAAACTTTTTCTAAAATCACTCTCTGAGTTTTTTGTTTCGTCATCTGGTACAATCGGGCCTAAGAAATTTTTGTTCACATTACAGGTATTATCTTCTTCATCTTCTGAGTCTAAAGAAAGAGATTCATGAATCAAGTGAGTTACATCGGCAACATCTTGCATCTCTACCTCTTGTGACAGAGGGAATCTCTTCCTTTTAATTAGTTTAATAAAATTTTCCTTAAATTCAATTTTTGCTATTGAGAAGATTTGTTCTAAAGTCATTGTTACTGCACTTTTTAATAAGATGTCATACAATATTTCTTTCGAATCAACTTTTTGTTCAAGTTCAGAAATAAGAATAGCTTTCCGTACTCGTTTTGGTTTCTTTTCTGGTTTCTCTTCAGGTTTTGTTTCAGTTCTAGGAATTTGCTCTACTTTGTCTGATGTTTGAATTGGCTCACTAAACACAGGTTGTTTACCCTCCCTAATTTCTTTTCTTCGCTCCTCATTTGTTTTAGAACTTTCGCCTAGTTCAAACTGAACTTTCTTAGGCTTCGGCTCATCTCTCATCTTACTTCTAGTCATTCATCTACCTGAATCATTTGCTTCTTGCTCGTCATCCCTCTTTCTTTTCTCTTCAACATTCGCAATATGCGAATATATCGAGAATTGATCGACAGGAGAATTGATCGACAGGAGAGTTCCACGCAGTTTTCTGCATAATATCATCTCTCGCCTTTATCAAAGCTTCAATTGAGTAGTTCCTCGTTTCCCTTGTTTGTTCGGAATCAGAGTCACTATCAACATATTCTAGTTTAACAGCAGAAGCAGATTTCGAAGACTCAGAAAGGTTTTCATACAGCTTCTGCATCCCTCCCTTTCCCCAATTGGCAGCTAATGGTAAATGTGTTCTATAGTTGCACAATCGCTTGTCAATATCAATTACAAGTCTTTTCTCTTTCGCATCTTTCAATGCTTCACATGTGTAAGTCAAATGATCTATGGCATCACACCAGATACATCTCCTCACATTGGCATTTCTCCTTTCATTGAAATTTCTTTGGTTAAATGCTTGAGGAATCGGTTGAGGAATTGGTTGGGGTACAACTGGAGGATTAGGAGGTATAAAAGGTGGATTAGGAGGTACTAATGGATGATTCGGAGCTACTAATGGTGGATTTGGAGCATTTCTGGTTGAGGATAAATAGTCGAATGAGCTTGCATTGCAGGTTTATCTTGAAGGTTTAAAGCATACACCACATTCTGCAAAGCCGCTACCTCTTTAGACATATTCTCGTGCATATGCATCATATTGTCCAACTTGTTAAACAAAATCTCAAATTGTAACTCGGTTGGTACTCTAGATGTGGATGTTGTAGGCTCAACTTTTGAATCTATATGTGTATCCCTAGTTGCCTGAATCGGAGGAAAATTGGAAGATGGTTGAGACATCGATTCATAAAGGAGTGTTTTACGTTGGATCATGTGAGCAACCGCCTCAACTACAGTTTTCACTACACCCCAGTCATCTGTAAGCCCATATTTCTTTCCCGGTTCTTCAAGCCTACGCTCAACCTCTACCCTTATATCTGGAGTCAAGATTTTAAGGAAATATAAAATGATATCTGGGGTAAGGGCAACTCTATCCTGTTCAGGTAATTGAGAGAATCTTTTCATAAATTCACTATGGAGTTGAGTTAACGAAATGTGAGGCTTAGGTGAACTAATCCATTTCATAAATCCTTCTCTACTATGTTGACTGTAGTCTTCTAAGTAGAATTCCTTATGCAGCTCTTTTCTAAACTCATCCCATTCCTTATTGTCATGTAGATCCATAATAGCTTTCACTGTACCTATGGCAAGTCGTCCAAGATAGGATTTCCACTTTGTATCAGGCAAGCTGTGTAACTTGGCTAATTCCTCAAACGTGTCTAAATAATTTGTAACATTCATACCAGTAAATTTCCCTTTATCCTTTAATAACGTTTCCACTACTTTTTGTCCTTGCGTCTCGTGCATCATAGTTTGAAATAGCTCGTCCATTTTTGAAGTTTGTTTTGACCTAGCTTGAACAATTCTAACTATATCCTGAACTTCTTTTGTTACTCTTTCCTTATGTTCAGCTACTAATTCTGAAATTCCGTTAGAGTCCAGTTTGATAAGTTTATACTATGCCAATATGCTTCAAGTAAAGCTATGATTAACGCTTAACCTATGATTAACAAACAGTTGCCTTTAACCTATACCAATAATTTAACCTTAAATAAAATTTTGCACCCAAGAATGTAAGGATAAAGAAATTATACCAACTGCTCGAAGATGAGGCTCAAAACAGTGCTTTCTGTGAAATTCAATACATTTATTGATTTGAATCAAAACCTAAATACATAGTTTGCTAAAAATGGGTGCAAACGTTTTGTGCTTCAATTGTTGATGAAAGGGGTGGCGCGATGAGGTTCTCCTTCTTGCCAATCTTCGTGGAGGCGCTCAGGTCACCAGACCAGCCCTCGACACCAAGAAGATTGCAAGCTCACGTAAATGCCACAGCTTCCAGGGATGAAGACGCAGCTGCACTGATGTAAAATCGTATGAATGTATATGCAATGAAAAATTTAAAATTTATACCTGAGCTGCAAGGCCATTTGTTCACGTCGGGTTCACCAATGTCGGGTCGTGAGAGATGCTCGGATGGTGGATCAAGTCATCCGCCTAAATCGTTCGGCACACACAAGGTGTCTGTAGCGGACTCAGGTTTAAGGAAATAAGGGTTCTAATGACAAAACAATATAAATTACCTAATTCTATGATTGAAACTAAAGTTTCTTACCAAAAGTAAATAGTTTTAACTAGCTATGGACCGTAAGGACGGGCAGCCTCGTACATAGCAACAGCTTCCTGATATGAGATTGAAACTTCCATAATGGGTTCTTCTACTAAACTTTCAGGTAAGCTAGAGGGTTCCGGTCTGTCTAGAGTTGGCGGAACATTTTCTATATTTTCAATAGTACTGTGCTCAGACTCATGAACTAACTTAGAAGACATCAAGGAAAATAATGGAAACACTAATGAAACAATATGATGCTAAACTGTTTGAATAAATGAATTAATAAGCGAATACAAATGTAAAGTCTAGATAATTGGATAAATGTCTAGTCAATTGGATAGTTGACTAAATGAGAAATAAGATTTAAATGGATCTTTAGGGTGCCGCTTCACTTCAATTGTCTTCACTTCACTTTGATTGATTGTAATCTTCAATGTTTCTGCAAGAAACATTAGGAATATTAGTAATCTAACAAGAATTTAATGAGAAACATAAAAGACATTCTTCTCATACATTTTTCATACACATGCATGCATACATTAAAACTCTATCATACATGTACACGCACACATTCACTTATGCATACATGCACACTCATATACACACTTATATGCACACATTCATGCACTTGTCACTAACATACATGCACATATACACTCACATTCACACACTTGTCACTAACATACATGCATACATTCATGCATACATGCACTTCTCACTTGCATGCATACAATCATGCATACATACATTCACTTCTCACTTGCATGCATACAATCATGCACACATATACGTCTCATTCATTCACTTACATTCATCTCACATTCATACATGCATTTATGCACTTATATATACATAGACTTATACTACAATTATGCATGTGTAGTCTTATAACTACAAGTATATGCATAGAAACTAAATCAATTAATAAACTATAATGAATTAACTATAAAATTAAACTAAACTAATTACTAAATTAATTATTTACTTGAGTATAAAATCAATTTGCATTAACTAATTAATTAACTTAGAATTTATCTTAAATTAACTTTTTATATCACAAAACATGAAAAGAAAAATAAATCGGATCTCTTTTTCTCCTCTCTCTCTCTCTCTCTCTCTCTCTCTCTCTCTCTCTCTCTCTCTCTTTCCTTCTCTCCCCTCTCTCTCTCCTTCTCTGTCTGCGTGCTGCCGCGCTGACAGAGGAGGGGAGGGAGAGTCTCTCCTAACTCTCTCTCTCTCTCTCTCTCTCTCTGCGTGCTGCCGTGCGCAGTTCTGCAGGGGGAGGGAGGGAACCTCTCTCTTCTCTCTCTCTCTCTCTCTCTCTCTCTCTCTCTCTCTCTTTCTTCCCCGTTCTCTCTCTGCCTGCCTACCTCTGTCTCTCTCTCTCTCTCTCTCTCTCTCTCTCTGGGTGCTGCGGTGCGCAGTTCTGCAGGGGGGAGGGAGGGAACCTCTCTCTTCTCTCTCTCTCTCTCTCTCTCTCTCTCTCTCTCTCTCTCTCTTTCTTCCCCGTTCTCTCTCTACCTGCCTACCTCTCTCTCTCTCTCTCTCTCTCTCTCTCTTCTCTCTCTCTCTTTCTCTCTCTCTCTCTCTCTCTCTCTCTCTTTCTCTCTCTCTCTTTCTCTCACCTCTCTCTCTCTCTCACTTTTCCCCATTAACATTCACCACACTTTAATTAACTTTTCTCACACAACCTCTCTTTTAATTACCCTCACACTCACCACTCTTTGTACACACCTTTTTTACACTTTAAATGCATATTTTTTTTCTACCACTCTTTTAACTTGCACTCACAACTACCACACTTTGAAACTATTCACTTTAACCACTTTAGTTACACACTTAACCCACACCACACTTTAAACAGTACTCACATACACCGCTCATTAATTATCCACTTCAATTATTATTTTTTATTCTATTACCTTAATTTCCTTAATTAAATAAATAATTTAAATTAACCTTAGTTTAAGTTTTAATTAATTCAAACCTTAGTATTTAATTTCACATACACTATTAAGGTAACTTGAATTTGTAATTAATTAATGTTCAAGTTATAGATTGGTTTCATTAAATAATAATTATTTTATCCTTAAAACTAATGCTAATATTCATTTCCACTCATTTTGAACACTAAAAACCCTTGGAAACCCTTAAAACCCTTCTGAAACCTGTCATTAACCCATTAGAATCTTTTAAGACCCTTTGGATTAACCCATCTGACATAAAATCATAACAACTTATAAAACCCTAGGGTTGGAAACCCATGAATCAAGCATGTATAAATATAAAATACTCATTAATTGAGTACTTAGGGTAAACCCTAATATGCACATATGTCCTGCTTCATCCTTCATACCTGATAACATTTTCAAAATAGTTAATCCAATTAGCACAACTGATCAACAGTGAAAAAGAGGTTTAGAATTCACCAATTAAGTTGCTTTTATTTCCTCTGGTTATCAACTGGAAGATGCAAATCTTCCCGACAACGTGATCAGATTTCGTAATGATTTTGTTTATCTTTTGGTTCCATATTTTCTTGAGAATATGTGCAAAATACTGTTAAAATAGCTTCTCATTTGCAAGAGCTTCTATTGTGAAGTTGGATGCTCAAGGACAACTCGGCTAATAATATGTTGACACATTGGCATAGGTCAAGTATTTCTCCTCAGCATCATAATAGTAAAATTGCATCAACCATGTCACTAAAGGTGGTTGTCTCTGTAATGGACTATTAGAGAATCCAAGCTCCTGCCTATTTCCTTTGTGCTACTCCAATAGGAATGGTAGTTGATATCCTTCTTGCCACTATCCTAACTCTCCTCTTTATCACATTAGAGTTGTTTGCATAAGCCCAAGAAAGAACATATGGCTACTAGGGAAGATTGCACCATTTCAAGTGGCACATTATTGGTATTTTTCTTTGGCCTTATGTATTTCTGTACACACAAGTCTTTTGTTTCCCCTGATCGGTACTGCAAAACTAAAATGCACTAAGTCTCTTTGATTTTTGTTTATCAACACAATGGAATTAATCTCATGGGAAAGGAGTGCAGACGTTTAAGGCATAAAAGCACATGTTCTGGCTCTATGAGGAGCTCTTCTTACTCTTCTTATTATGGCTTGAAAAAGGTTTAAGCCATATGTGGAACTTCTAAGATGGTTGCACCAATGTGTCCTCTCATAACATTATGTGATAAATCTGTTCTGTTGCTTCCGTGCTCAGTTGAATCACACAAGTTCTTGCCCTCACCTAGTTATAGACTATAGGGCATGAAGAAAACAAACTATAAGACATATGTTTGGTGATGTCACTACTATCTATAGGGTAGTGGGAAAATTTCATGGGTGGTTCTGATATGAATGAATGCATGGAAAATCAGAGAAGTCTCATTGGTTGTTTGATTTCACTATCAGAGTGTGCATGATTTATAGGTACACACATGTTATGATGATGTCGATCTCTGTGGCAAAAAGTTTTATTTACTATCACAAATTCGAGTCGGTGGGAATTGTTTTTTTCCTAGCTATCACTCAAAAATCTTGTAGAAGGTTTAAGCTAGAATAGTGAAACCTCTCTGGTGCTTAATATACATGATGTTTAGGGAAAGGGCACACGTTTGGTAAATTCGACTATTTGTAGATCACTCTGTCATGGTCCGGTGTTGATTTATTTGGTCCACTTGCAATCATTGGTATTGTGTCCACATGATGAACTTATTTCAGAATATTGGTCCCTAAAATGTTCATGCGTCTGCTCACAAACTTGCGCAACATGATTTTATCCACGTATACATCTAAAATACCATACGTAATAAGTTCCTTCTTTATTTTCTTTGATTCAGGTGTTGACTTGAGGGATGGTGGTTCAAAGCAAACATGTGCTTCATAATTTTATATACCTCATAGCTATGTATGAAGGACACAATTACGTGTTCAACTCACTCAGTAATCACTTATGAGGCACTCCAAAGAGCTACATCCACCTTACATTTCACAATGCAATTGGTCACACCTACTGCTGCTTCATAATTTGGGCCTAGTCCACATTGTTTTCTCTTGGATCACCAACATTTGAACATGATGAATGCTTAAGTAAATGAAAGTATTACTTGACTATGCTTTTGAGATATTTTCAGGTTTTGGGAATCCTTTGGAGCGACCTCAAGGACTGTTGGAGTTAGACGTCTGTGGAAGCACATGAACATCACAAGGAAGAAGAAGCTTGGAGCTCAACACACAATACTGAATGTATTACCACTAGAATGTACAAAGATAAGTAGCCCATTAGGGCAATAGGCATATATACAAGCCGAGGGAAAAAACCTCCTAAAGAGGGAAAAAAGTGCCCCGACGATCGTAATGTATTCACACACATCACTACCTAAATATATCAACAAATCCCCCCTGAGAGTGATGTGGTGAACAAGGAGCTGGCACTCATGCATACAGAAGTGCCAAGCTCTGTGGAAAACACTCCACAAAAGGAAGTAAGCCCAAAGATTTGTAGAAAGCTTCAAACTTCTCCCTAGGCAGAGCCTTTGTGAAAAGGTCTACAATGTTCTCCTGCGTGGGCACATATGCCAAGCTGATCTCCCCAGTAGAGAACCTCTCCCTGACATAATGATAATGCACCTCAATGTGCTTAGTGTGAGCATGGAGCACAAGGTTCCCCGCAACTTCCAATATGCTCTAACTGTAAGTGAAGATGGTGGTGGAAGAAGATTGACCAACACCCAAATCAGCCATAAGGTGTCTAAGCCACACACACTCAACAATCACTGTGAAAGTTGCCCTATACTCAGCCTCACAATTGGAAGTGGCCACAGTAGGCTGGTTCTTGCTCAACCAAGATATACATGAGCTACCAAGCATGAAGCAAAAGCCACTAGTGGACACACGAGTGTCATAGCAACCAACCCAATCAGAGTAAAAAAAAGCATGCAAATCTGGTGGTAGTGATCCCCCCTTGGGATAAAACAACCCAAGTAGCCAAGCATCACTCAAGTAGCAAAAGATGCGCTTAATCGCCCGCTAATGCTTGACTCCTGGGCAATGCATAAACCTGCTCATCTTTGAGACAACAAACTGAATATCTAGCCGAGTAATGCATAAGTAAATCAAGCATCCAACAACCTATTGATAGAGAACAGCATCAAATGCATCTCTAGCATCATGAAGACTCAATCATAAACCTGTCTCCATATGAGTGGCAATAGGTTTACAGTCTTCAAGGCCAAAATGCTGCAATAATGTGTCGATATATTTTGTTTGACACAAAGCCATTCCTTCATCAACGTGCATAAAGTGAATGCTCAAATAATGATGCAAATGCCCCAAATCAGACATCTCAAATGAGGCATGTAAACATGAGAACTTGTGAGCAGCATCTCATCAACATACACAAAAATGATCAGAAGTACATCATTAGAACGCTTGACATATAAGGTTCTTTCAATTGGACTGTTCTCAAAACCATGTGCAATCAGATAGGCATGTATCTTTTCATACCAAGCATGTGGTGCTTGCTTTAAACCATATAATGCCTTATTTAACCTGCACACCTGGTGTTCATGCCCTTTCTGCACAAAGCCATGGTGTCGGGTCGTGAGAGATGCTCGGATGGTGGATCAAGTCATTCGCCAAAATCGTTCGGCACATGCAGGGTGTCTGTAGCGGACTCACGCTTATGAAAAACAATGGTTTTAATGCCAAACAATTTAAAATACCTATTTAAATAGAATCTAAAGTCAACTTATAAGAAATACTTTGATATTTTATGCACCTAAGGACCATAAGGACGCGCTGCTCTATATCTGGCAATAGGTTCCTAATAGGATGGTACAATCAACGATTCTTCAGTTATCTGATTTTTAATTACCTCCTCTACTTCGGTTTCAATTGGCTTCGAATGAGTATGTCTAACTAGAGGTGGTGGAAATAAGGTTTCACTATTATGCGGTTCAGGAGATTCAATGGAAAATAAAGTTAAGAACGTAGTTAAACAATGGTCATAAGATATAGAAACTAAAGATTTTGAAGTAATATGATCTTTAATGACTTCTTTTGTTACTAGTTCTATAGATTCAGTTCTAGTTTCAATGTTATCAAAACAACTATGTTCAGACTCATTAGATAACTCAGAAGACATTAAAGAATTAAATGGAATATGATAATAATGCTAAATTTGCTTGAATAAATGAGTTGGAAAAGCTAAAGAATTGAATCAATTCTTCTAATACAAATATAAGGTTTAAATGATAGGATAAATGTCTAAACAAATGGGTAAATGGCTAAATGAAAATATAAGATAAATGGGATGTCTTCAATCTGTCACTTCACGGATCCCTTCACTTCAACTGCTCTTTAATTCTTCAATGTTTGTCTGAAAAAAAACATTAGCAATGTAAGTAAAGTTTCAAGAAATTATTGAGAAACATAAAAGACATAATTCACATACCATTTGCATACACATGCATATACTCATGCATACACTAAAGCATTCACATCTAATGCATACATTCACACTCATGCTACTATATTCATTTGCACACATTTCTCATGCATACTAATGCACTTTACATGCATGCTTTTAATCATGCTAATATATGCTAATACACACACATACTAACTCACATGCATGTTAACATAACACACACTTCTAAATACATATAACCATGCACATAAATCACTCCTTTTTGAATACATATAATCATGCAAATGTATTAATATTAATTAATATGAACTAACATGCATTAACATGCACACACTAATGCACATTCATGCTAATACATATTAACCATGCATACACTTCCATGCATATGCATATACACTAACACACATGCACATACTTTTATATGCTCATACATGACCACATGCACCTATTCCCATTAAAATGCATTCTTACACAAGTATGGTTCCACATTAATTATTCAAACACATGCATTCATACACATGCTCATGCATGCTAACATACATTCATGCACATGCTAACACTTAACTTAGGCATACTAATATATTGACATGAATAGCTACATATATGATATCATTACGCAAATATATACACACTTACGCTTATGCGCACTCTAATCATGCTTATGCTTATGCTAATACACATGCTCATACATGCTAATATGCATCTTCATGCATTTCTCTTCCATGCTTACATATACATTCATGCTTCTCATATGCATTCATGGACACTTATTCTTATGCTTCTAACATCATGTGATAATTATACATTCATAATTTCCATACAGAATCAAATAGATACATGCACACTAACTCACTTTAATACATTCATGCATTACTCTAATATATGTGCATCTATAAAATGCTTGTATACATACATATATATATATATATATATATATATATATATATATATATATATATATATATATATATATATGTATATATATATATATATATATATATATATATATATATATATATATATATATATATATATATATATATATATATATATATATATATATTCATGCATAAACAAATTACTAATTAATAATAAACAAATCAAATAATAAATAATAATTACTTAATAATATAATCACTTAATATTAATAATTAATTTAATACTTCATTAATCTAACAACTACAAAAGAAATAAACAATTACAACAAATCAAATCTCTCTCACTCTCTCTCTTTATAACTTCCTCTTTCTCTCTCTCTCTCTCTCTCATTTTCTTTTACTCTCTTTCTCTCTTCTGTCTCTCTCTCTCTCTTTCTCTCTCTCTCTCTCTCTTTATAACTCCCTCTTTCTCTCTCTTATTTTCTTTTACTCTCTTTCTCTTTCTCTCTCTCTCTCTCTCTCTCTCTCTTCCTCTCTCTCTCTATCTCTCTCTTCCTCGCTCGCTCTCTCTCTCTCTCTCTCTCTCTCTCTCTCTCTCTCTTCCTCTCTCTCTCTATCTCTCTCTTCCTCGCTCTCTCTCTCTCTCTATATATATATCTCTCTTCCCCGCGCTCTCTCTCTCTCTCTCTCTCTCTCTCTCTCTCTCTCTTCCTCTTTCTCTCTCTCTCTCTCTCTCTCTCTCTCTCTCTCTCTCTCTCTCTCTCTCTCTCTCTCTCTCTCTCTCTCTTTGCGGCGCTGCCGTGTGCAGCTTGCACGAGGGGGGGGGGTAATGTTTTAATTCTCCCTCTCTTCTCTCCTAGCGATTTCCTGTATGCTGACGCGCACATAGAAGTGCAGTAGCCACCATCAGAAAAAGCTGCCAGGGAGCTGCCCAGGGAACAGAGAAAAAAAAGAGTGTCGTTCTCGCGCGACCTGTATGGGGAAAGATAGAGATCCTTTTTTTTCTCTATATTAATGTCTCTCTCTCTTCACGCTAATGGCTTTAAAAGCTTCTATCTATTGTGGTCCACGAAAGAGAAAGGACAGAATAAGAGAGATAGAGACAAGTAGACAGGAAGAGTGCAGTTGCGTGAGAAGGTCCCTGGGTCTCTAATGCCTATGAGCATGCACACCTACTGGAATCGAATTTCCTAGCAACATTACAACACTCTACATTAATGGAGAAAGAAGATGAAAGAAGAATACCTGTAAAAAAAAATTAGAAAAGAACGGAGTTCAACACACATATAAATACATACACAGTCTTTTGTAAACCAATCTTTTGGTTTTGGCTTTATTTTTCATGCATACTTTTACACTCACATAACCACCACACTTTTATTTCTCTTTTCTCACACAACCTCTCTTTTAATATAACTTTAACCCCTTTAATTACACAACTCTTCTACTCCTCTCTTTTCATCTACAACAACTCACACCATTCCTTTCTTTTAACCAACTTTATTTACTTTAAGTGCATATCTTTTATGATCCACTCTTTACACACTTTAATTCCACATCTTTTATGAACCATTCTTTAAATTCATACTCACACACACCACTAATTAATTATCCATTTAATTTATCATTTTAATTTAATTATCCTATATTTTCATAATTAAATAATTCATTTAATTTAAGCTTAGTTTAGGGTTTTAATTAACTAAATACCTTAGTAATTATATTCACACACATAATTAAAATAACTAATTAAATCATAATATAATTTATAACAAATAATTGTTCAATTTAGAGATTAATTTAGTTAAATACCTAATATTTTTACCCTTCAAAACTCACTAAAACCCTTAAAACCCTTTTGAAACCTATTAGAATCCTTTTGAACCCTATCATTAACCCATTGAAACCCTTTTGAAACCTAGCTTTAACCCTAGCATTAATCGAGAATTAATGTTCTTAACTTAAATACACATAAATTAATGTAAACCTAGGGTTTAATACCCATGTTCCAATATTTAAATGGCTCAAACACACATTAAATGAACAGTTTAGGTAAACCCTAATATGAACACATTTTCTTCTTCATCAATTGTACCTGTAAACACTTCAAAAGTAGTTAATTCCAACCAAAACAATTGATCAATAGCGTTATATAAGGGTTAGAGTTAACCAATAAACATGTTTTAATTTTCCTGGACATCACTGGAAGATGCAAATCTTTTCGACATGCACCGCCACCAAACCTGCACATCGTCTTGATGGGCCAACTTGCAGATTAAGGGAAGCAACATTTTCAATGATTATCCTGAAATTAAACCATAGAATAGCATCAATTCTTTTATAAATATATTTTAACTTATCAAAATGTTCAATCTTTCATACAACATGCACATGAAGTTTATTTAAATTCAATCTGGTAATGAAAACATATTAAATTATAAAGCTTAACTATCAACCAGTTCAGTCAACAAAAAATTGATCTACATTTCATCCATTTATAAACTTTGCAAAGATTAGTATGAAACAGAATTCATTTTCATTCACTCAAATGCAGGTTTCTTCATATACATGCATTCACATATGAGCAATCAAACATGCCAAAGAAATCTACTAAATCTACTCGTACAAACATCCGCCTTGTTTGCCCAATTATATGAACTGGATGTGTTTTCCATAACTAGCCTTCTTCATTTTTTTGTCTTCATACAAGTATGATGTAAATCGTCATGTCGATAATAAGTGTAAAAACTTTTTTGGGGTGAAAGAAGGTATTACTTCCATATCAATATTCTTTTTCTTTTCTATTTTTTTATTTTTCTATTTTTTTATTTATTTTTTTACATTCACAACTTTTTTGTTTTGAAGGGGAAAGGCTTAACCCCTTAATCCGAGCTAAGGATGTAGATGCATGTACAAGAAAGACCTAGGTTTTCATAAACAAGGATCATGCATCAATATGCTCCTACACATATACAACTACTTTCATTATCTGAAATGAACTACAAATCCTTCTATTCATAACAAATCCCACTCAATCTATAAATTTAGAAATATAAATCATGCATGTTTTCCTAGTATGGTTAAATAGAGTCCTTTATAAAATAATATACTTCATTCCATATTTTATAATGTAATTTTATATGAATGCAAATAAAATACATAAATCAAAATTTTAAGACATAGAAAAATACGACCTAAAATCAACTTCGTCTTCAATCTGCTTCATCTTCATTTTTAAATTCATCTTAATTTGATCTTCAAAGACCTGTTAAAAATAAAATAGCAACAACTAGACATACAAATTATTTAGATTCATAACCAAATATTCTTCTTCTTTCCTGCAAAAGAAAATAACATTAAAGAAATTCATCCATACATAAATTAGACATTCTCTTCATCATACATTACTTCATAAGTTTCATCATCTCTTTGCTTGAATAATTTAATTCTTTTACCCGCAATTAAGTTCTTAAGAGGAGTACCATCTAATTCTCATAAATCATATGTTCCATTATCATAGACTTTGACCACCACATAAGGTCCAAACCAACACCTTTTTAGTTTCCTATGAGCATCATATTAAGAATCGAACGTACTATCATAAATTAAAACCCAATCATTAATTTGTATTGGCTTTGGCCTCAACCTATGTGATTTATCAAAATATTTCTTGTTCTTAAGTCGAGAATCTTTCAATTGAGCTATAGCTTCTTCTAATCTTTCATTCCCTTGCTCCCGTTGCTGAATTCTTAGGGCTAATAAATCTTCAGTAGACATATTATCTTCCCATGGAAGATTAGCCCAAGTAAGGATTTGAGTGTCCACAAGAAAATTGGTTTCTGGCAGTACATCAACTCTGCCGGCATATACCCTATCGTTCTAGTGTAGGTCATTCTATCAGCCCACAATGCAAATGGCAGAAATTTCAGCCAATTCTTAAGTTCTCCATTGCAAGCTTTAGAAATTGCTTTAATAATAGGAGAATGCCCTCTTTCTATCTTCCCGTTAGCTTTAGGGTTATAAACAGTGGTAAGGGCTAAACGAATTCCATGCCTAGCAAAGAAATCTCTAGCCTCTTACGCATCTAATTCTCCCCTATCAGCCACTACCTTTTCTACATAACCAAATCGTGAAATTACATCTTCAAGAAGAAATTTAGATACATTAAAAGTTGTCTTGGATCTTAGAGCTCGGCCTTCAACATGGTTAGTAAGATCTTCTCATGCAAGAACTATGTATCTCATCTTATCGATACCTTTGGGCATGGTCACTAAGTCAACTACCCACTTATAATGGATACACGGTGAATAGGTAGGATGCAACGGATCCCTATGCTTAATTGATGAATGAATTTGACATACGTCACAAGAATTCACGTAATTTTTAACAGTAACATAGATGCCTGGCCACCAATATCCTTCTCTAATTTTTTCATAAGTAGCTACAAATCCTTTATGTCCAGCCCATAAAGTATCATGCATGCTCTTCATGACTTGTATCTGAAGATTCTTAGTACCTAGTACTCTTTGTGGCAATCTATTTTTCCCCCTTGCATGTCTCCAAATTAGACCATCTTTTAGAAAAAGATAATTTCATAGGAACAATTGTCCTGAATGAAAAAGTAAAATGTCTCAGAGATTCCACCTATCATTAGAGGTATGTTGGCACATGCTCCTAGGAGTGATCCACAACCATTATCTGTAGTTCTCACTATCCAGCCGTGATTCTTATCAATAGGCCATTTAAACTTATCATATAATTCTTTCGAAATCACATTGATTTCACACCTAGAATCAATTAGGGCTAAAGCAGAATATGATCTCTTCTGATCACCTAAGCTAATTTTTATCTCAGGTGTGCCTCTCACCCAAAAACTTTTTCTAAAATCACTCTCAGAGTTTTTGGTTTCATCGTCTAGTACAATCGACCCTAAGAAATTTTTGTTAACATTACAGGTATTTTTCTCTTCATCCTCCGAGTCAGAAGAAAGAGATTCATGCATTAACTAAGTTACATCGGCAACATCCTGCATCTCTACCTCTTGTGAAAGAGGGAAACTCTTTCTTTTAATTAGTTTAATAAAATTTTACTTAAATTCAATTTTTGCTATTGAAAAGATTTTTCTAATGTCATTGTACTACGCTTTTTAATAAAATGTCATATAATATTTCCTTTGAATCAACTTTTTGTTCTAGTTCTGAAATAAGAATAGCTTTTGGAACTCTTTTCGGTTTCTTTTCTGGTTTCTCTTCAGTTTGTTTTTCTGTTCTAGGAATTTCCTCTACTTTATCTGATGTTTGAAATGGCTCATTAATCACAGATTTTTTACCCTCCCTAATTTCTTTTCTTCGCTGTTCATTTGTTTTAGAACTTTTGCCTTGATCAAATTGAACTTTCTTAGGTTGCGGCTCATCTCTCATCTTACTTCTAGTCATTTGTCTACTTGATTCATTTGTATCTTGCTCATCACCCCTCTTTCTTTTCTCTTCACTGTTCGCAATATGCAAATATATCGAGAATTGATTGATAGGAGAGTTTAATAGCAAAAGATGTTTTCTTAGACTCAGAAAGGTTTTCATACAGCTTCTGCATCCCTCCTTTTCCCCAATTTGCAGCTAAGGGTAAATGTGTTCTATAGTCGCATAATCGCTTGTCAATATCAATTACAAGTCTTTTTTCTTTCGCATCTTTCAAAGCTTCGCATGTATAGGTAAGATGATTTGTGGCATCACACCAGATACATCTCCTCACATTGGAATTTCTCCTTTCATTAAAATTCCTTTGGTTAAATGCTTGAGGAATTGGTTGGGGTACAATTGGAGGATTAGGAGGTACTAAAGGAGGATTAGGAGGTACTAATGGATTATTAGGAGGTACTAATGGTGGATTAGGAGCACTTACAGGTTGAGGATATATAGTCGGATGAGCTTGCATTGTAGGTTTATCTTGTAAGTTTAAAGCATACACCACATTCTGCAAAGCTGATACCTCTTTAGACATATTTTCGTGCATATGCATCATATTGTCCAACTTGTTAAATAAAATCTCAAATTATAACTCGGTTGAATTTTAGATGCGGAAGTTGATGGCTCAACTTTTGAGGCTAAATGTGTATCCCTAGTTGCCTGAATAGGAGGAAAATTGGAAGATGGTTGAGACATCGAATCATAAAGAAGTGTTTTGCATTGCTTCATGTGAGCAACCGCCTCAACCACTGTTTTCACTACACCCCAGTCATCTGTAAGCCCATATTTCTTTCTCGGTTCTTCAAGTCTACGCTCAACCTCTACCCTTATATTTGGAGTCAAGATTTTAAGAAAATATAAAACGAGGGTAAGGGCAATCCTATCCTATTTTTGTAATTGAGAGAATCTTTTCATAAACTCGCCATGGAGCTGAGTTAAAGAAATGTGAGGCTTGAGAGAACTAATCCATTTCATGAATCTCTCTCTACTATGTTGACTATAGTCCTCTAAGTAAAATTCCTTATGTAGCTCTTTTCTAAACTCATCCCATTCCTGGTTGTCATGTAGTTCCATAATAGCCTTAACCATACATATAACAAGTCGACCAATATAGGATTTCCATTTTGTATCAGGCAAGCCATGTAGCTTGGCTAATTCCTCAAATGTGTCTAAATAATTTGTAACATTCATACCAGTGAATTTCCCTTTATCTTTTAATAACGTTTCAACTACTTTCTGACCCCGTGTCTCATGCATCATATTTTGAAATAGTTCATCCATTTTTGTAGTTTGATTTGATCTAGCTTGAACAATCCTAACAATATCCTAAACTTCTTTCTTTACTCTTTCCGTATGCTCTGCTACTAATTCTAAAATTCCATTAGAGCCCAGTTCAATATGTTTTTCAATATGCCAATATGTTGCATTTAAACCTATGATTTAAAGAAATAGTTGCCTTTAACCTATACCAATAATTTACCCTTAAACAAAATTGTGCACCCAAGAATTTGAGAGTAAAAGAAATTATACCAACTGCTCGAAGAAGAGGCTCAAAATAGTGCTTTGTGAAATTTAATACGTTTATTGTCTTTAATCAAAACCTAAATACATCTTTTGCTAAAATGGGTGCAAACATTTCGTTCTTCAATTGTTGATGAAAGGAGTGGCAAGAGGAGGTTCGCCTACTTGCCAATCTTCGTGGAGGCTCTCAGATCAACAAACCAGCCCTCAAGAAGATTGCAAGTTCACGAGATTGCCACAGCTTCTAGGGATGAAGACGTAGTTGCACCAATTGTAAAATCGCACGAATGTATATGCAATGCAAATTGAAAATATCTGTCTGAGTCGCAAGCCGATGATTCACGTCGGGTTCACCAATGTCAGGTCGTGAGAGATGCTCGGATGGTGGATCAAGTCATCCACCAAAATCGTTCGACACACGCAGGGTGTCTGTAGCGGACTCAGGCTTATGAAAAACAAGGGTTCTAATGCCAAACAATTTAATATACCTATTTAAATAGAATATAAAGTCAACTTATAAGAAATACTTTTATATTTTATGCACCTAAGGACCATAAGGACGTGCTGCTCTATATCTGGCAATAGCTTCCTGATAGGATGGTACAATCAATGATTCTTCGGTTATCTGATTTTTAATTACCTCCTCTACTTCGGTTTCAATTTGGCTTTGGATGAGTATGTCTAACTAGAGGTGGCAAAAATAAGGTTTCACTATTATGTGGTTCACGAGATGTAATGGAAAATAAAGTTAAGAACGTAGTTAAACAATGGTCATAAGATATGGAAACTAAAGATTCTAAAGCAATATGATCTTTAATGACTTCTTCTATTACTAATTCTATAGATTCAGTTCTAGTTTCAATGTTATCAAAACAACTATGTTCAGTGTCATTGGATAACTCAGAAGACATTAAAGAATTCAATGGAATATGATAATAATGCTAAATTTGCTTGAATAAATGATTTGGAAAAGCTAAAGAATTGAATCAATTCTTCTAATACAAATGTAAGGTTTAAATGATAGGATAAATGTCTAAACAAATGGGTAAATGGCTGAATGAAAATATAAGATAAATGAAATGTCTTCAATCTGTCACTTCACGGATCTCTTCACTTCAACTGCTCTTTAATTCTTCAATGTTTGTCTGAAAAAAAACATTAGCAATGTAAGTAAAGTTTCAAGAAATCATTGAGAAACATAAAAGACATAATTCACATACCATTTGCATACACATGCATATACTCATGCATACACTAAAACATTCACATCTAATGCATACATTCACACTCATGCTACTATATTCATTTGCACACATTTTTCATGCATACTAATGCACTTTACATGCATGCTTTTAATCATGATAATATATGCTAATACACACACATACTAACTCACATGCATGCTAACATAACACACACTTCTAAATACATATAACCATGCACATACATCACTCCTTTTTGAATACATATAATCATGCAAATGTATTAACGTTAATTAATATGAACTAACATGCATTGACATGCACACACTAATGCACATTCATGCTAATAAATATTAACCATGCATACACTTCCATGCATATGCATATACACTAACACACATGCACATACTTTTATATGCTCATACATGACCACATGCACCTATTCCCATTAAAATGCATTCTTACACAAGTATGGTTCCACATTAATTATTCAAATACATGCATTCATACACATGCTCATGCATGCTAACATACATTCATGCACATGCTAACACTTAACTTAGGCATACTAACATATTGACATGAATAGCTACATATATGATATCATTATGCAAATATATACACACTTACGCTTATGCACGCTCTAATCATGCTTATGCTTATGCTCTTTATGCTTATGCTAATACACATGCTCATGCATGCTAATATGCATCTTCATGCATTTCTCTTCCATGCTTACATATACATTTATGCTTCTCATATGCATTCATGGACACTTATTCTTATGCTTCTAACATCATGTGATAATTATACATTCATAATTTCCATACACAATCAGATAGATACATGCACACTAACTCACTTTAATACATTCATGCATTACTCTAATATAAGTGCATCTATAAAATGCTTGTATACATACATACATACACACACACACACACATATATATATATATATTCAATACAAACAAATTACTAATTAATAATAAACAAACCAAATAATAAATAATAATTACTTAATAATATAATCACTTAATATTAATAATTAATTTAATACTTCATTAATCTAACAACTACAAAAAATAAACAATTACAACAAATCAAAAATCTTTCACTCTCTCTGTTTATAACTTCCTCTTTGTCTCTCTCTCATTTTCTTTTACTCTCTTTCTCTCTTTTGTCTCTCTCTCTCTCTCTCTCTTTCTCTCTCTCTCTCTCTCTCTCTCTCTCTCTTTCTCTCTCTCTCTCTCTATTTCTCTCTCTCTTTCTCTCTCTCTTTATAACTTCCTCTTTCTCTCTCTCTCATTTTCTTTTACTCTCTTTCTCTTTCTCTCTCTCTCTCTATCTCTCCTCTCTCTCTCTCTCTCTCTCTCTCTCTCTCTCTCTCTTTGCGGTGCTGCCATGCACAACCTGCAGGGGGGGAAAAGAAGAATGGTTTAATTCTCTCTCTCTCTCTTCTCTCTCCTGGCGATTTCCTGTATGCCGATGCGCACATAGAAGTGCAGCAGCCACCATCAGAAAAAGCTGCCAGAGAGCTGCCTAGGGTACAGAGAAAAAAAAGAGTGCTGTTCGCGTGCGGCCTGCAGGGGAAAAGATAGATATCTTTTTTTTTCTCTATATTAATGTCTCTCTCTTCACGCTATTTAAAAGCTTCTATTTGTTGTGGTCCGTGAAAGAGAAAGGACATAATAAGAGAGATAGAGACAAGTAGACAAGAAGAGTGTGATTGCGTGAGAAGGTCCCTGTCTCTCTAATGCCTGTGAGCATGCATAACTATTGGAATTGAATTTCCCAGCAACATTACAACACTCTACATTAATGGATAAAGAAGAAGAAAGAAGAATACCTGTAAAAAAAAACATTAGAAAAGAACAGAGCTCAACACACATATAAATACATACACAGTCATTTGTAAACCAATCTTTTGGTTTTGGTTTTATTTTTCATCCATACTTTTACACTCACATAACCGCCACATTTTATTTCTCTTTTCTCACACAACCTCTCTTTTAATATAACTTTAACCCACTTAATTACACAACTCTTCTACTTCTCTCTTTTCATCTACAACAACTCACACCGTTCTTTTCTTTTAACCAACTTTATTTACTTTAAGTGCATATCTTTTATGATCCGCTCTTTACACACTTTAATTCACATCTTTTATGAACCATTCTTTAAATTCATACTCACACACACCACTAACTAATTATCCATTTAATTTATCATTTTAATTTAATTATCCTACATTTTCATAATTAAATAATTCATTTAATTTAAGCTTAGTTTAGGGTTTTAATTAACTAAATACCTTAGTAATTATATTCACACACATAATTAAAATAACTAATTAAATCATAATTTAATTTATAACAAATAAATGTTCAATTTAGAGATTAATTTAATTAAATACCTAATATTTTTACCCTTTAAAACTCACTAGAACCCTTAAAACCCTTTTGAAACCTATTAGAATCCTTTTGAACCCTATCATTAACCCATTAACCCTTTGGAAACCTAGCTTTAACCCTATAATTAATCGAGAATTAATGTTCTTAACTTAAATACACATAAATTAATGTAAACCTAGGGTTTAATACCCATGTTCCAATATTTAAATGGCTCAAACACACATTAAATGAATTGTTTAGGTAAACCATAATATGAAAACATTTTCTTCTTCATCAATTGTACTTGAAAACACTTCAAAAGTAGTTAATTCCAACCAAAACAACTGATCAATAGCATTATATAAGGGTTAGAGTTAACCAATAAACATGTTTTAATTTTCCTGGACATCAACTGGAAGATGCAAATATTTTCGACAATGGGGCTGAAAAACATACACTTTGTCATGCAAGTCACCATTTGGAAATGTTGTTTAATGTCCAACTCATGTACATTCTAACCATGATGAGCTGCAAGTGCACAAATGCTATTAATAGTAGTCATTCGGCAAGTAGGAGCAAAGGTTTCATCAAAATCAATGCCTCTTTCCTGCGCATAACCCTTTGCAACAAGCCTAGCCTTATACATGTCAAGTGTACCATCAGGTTACGCCTCAGCTTGTATACCCACTAAGTGCCAATGGCCTTCTTGCCATGAGGAAAGTCACATAAAGACCAAGTACCATTCTTCATTATAGCATCATATTTAGATTGCATAGCAGCCATCCAATTTTTTGAATTTGTGCTTCATCAAATGAAACAAGCTCAATCTCATCACAGAGACTAGATGTAGCCATAACATAGCAATCTGATGCAAAAGAGGCATTATGAGAGCCTAATCGATTACGATATGATAGAGGTCAATATCAACTCTCTCATCAACAAGTGCATCATGTAAATCTGCATCAGAAATGGGATGATCTACATCATCACATGAAACCTGCAAAGGCTGAGAAGTTGCCTCATTAGGACCAGCACTAGACTGTGCACCTATAAAAAGAGGCAACAAAGTATCATACATGTCTTTGCAGCTAACAGATGTATCCTTAGTACATGAAAGCAATGGCTGAATATCATCTTCCACAAAAACAACATCACGACTAACCAAAATGCATTTAGTTTGTGGATGATACAGACGATAGCCTTTACTTTCAGAATTGTACCCAACAAAAATACATTTTACTGCTTTATCGTCTAATTTTTTGTGATGTTGTTCAGGCACATGCATATGCCAAACAACCAAAAACACTCAGATGAGCAACAGATGGCTTGGAATCATGCCAGGACTCATAAGTGATAGACTGCAGTGCTTTAGTGGGACACATGTTAACTACATATGCTGCACACATGACAGCCTCAAGCCAAAAACTATGTGGTAAAGCCTGACCCTTGACCATACCCCTCGCTATCTCCATGAGTGGCCTATTCTTTCATTCAATAACTTTATTCTGTTGAGGTGTATATGGCAATGTACACTGGTGTTTTATCCCACATTCAACCAGAAATGCATTTAAATCAGAAGACATATATTCCCCCCCTCGATTGGAACGGAGGGTGCCCATTTTACATGCTGACAGATTTTCCACCAAACCAAAAACTGTTTGAAGCACACGAACACTTCAGACTTTGCCTTCAATGGATATACCCATGCATGTCTAGAAAAATCATTGATGAAAGTCACAAATCAAGGATAATTTCCAAAAGAAGGTGTCTGCACAGGACCACATACATCACTATGTACAAGCTGTAATTTTTGAGTAGCCTGAACTGAACCATCTTCTGGAAATGAGGAACGCTGAATTTTGCCCAAAATATAGCCTTCACAAACATGTTTTCCAGGTGTCTCAAGTTTGGGCAAAGAGGACACCATTTCAGATTTCTACAGGCATAGCAAACTAGCAAAATTCAGATGACCAAAGCGTGCATTCCAAAGATTTGCATCTGATATAGCCTGGAAATCATGTACTGCACATGCCGAATCATTTACAAATCTTTCATAGTTTATGAGCTTATAGATCCCACGACATAAAATGCTAGAAGCAATAATCACATCGCCATTTGACAGATCACGAACTGTACATCTGTCATCAACAAATTTCACAACCAAGTCAATCTTGGCTAATGCAAAAACTGATAACAGATTTTTCTTCATCCCTGGCACAAACAAAGCATCTGACAAAGTGAAAGAACTACCATCCGTAGTAGTCAAAATGATCTTACCAACTCCCATAACAGGATAAGAGGAGTTGTTGGTGCATGTAATAGTATTCCCTGTGGGGGCAGGCTTGAGTGAAGAGAAGAAACTGTGCAATATGTTTGGTCGCCCTAGTGTCAAAGTACTAAACATAGACATGCACTAATCATGAGAAGATGTGTCAAAACTGCAAATAGTAGTAAACACCCATTTTTCTTCTTGCACAAGATTAGTAGACTCTGTTTTTGGTGTAGAGGCCTCTGCAACAACCATTCTACCCTCTTTCTTCTTTGCCTCTTTAGTAGCCAGTTTTGGACAACTCTTTATGATATGATCATTCCTTTATCGTACTTGCAAAACAATTTATGCTTTTCTGATTTCTTTTCATCTTTGTCTTCCCTCTTCGATTGTGCAGAATTTGTATTACAGTTGAAGAGCTCCATTTTCCTTTGCCCTTCTGACTAGCCAGGAAAGCTTGATTTGCAACACACATAACGGACTTGTTCTGCCTGGACTGATTTTCTTGCAACAGAACAGAGACTAACTCCTCAAATGACAAGGCATTTGGATTTCCTTTCATCATCAACCAAAGAGTAGAAGTAAAACTCTGATATGAATCAAGAAGACCACTCAGAACAGTTTGCACAAGTTAGCTATCTGGTATAACCTGATCAGCAAAAATCAACTGTTCCTTCAAGTCTTTGATCTTTGTTAGAAAATTGTCCATAGAATCACCTTCATTCACGTGTGCACTCTCCAACTGTTTTCGGAGGTAAGCAACACGAGCCTCATTCCTAGCTTGGTACAATGTGGTAAGATAATCCCAAGCATCCTTAGCTGTTTTGCAAGAGCGAATGTGAGGAATAATGGCATGTTTGACAGACAAAGCTATCAATGCATGTGCCTGGGCATCTCTGCCATCCTGATGAATTTCCTCTATAGTAGGTGCAGCTGAAACTACAACACGAATAGGAATATGCAAAATATGATCATCTACGACACCTTCTGCATCAGCTTCAGTACCTACAGCTGTAACAGTTGCAGGTGTGATAGGATGTTTTTCAACACCATGCACAATGTTCCACAATACTTTTGCAACCAATACATGTCGCATCATATAAGCCTGTAGCTCAGTGATGAGTAGCACCTCCTTTAATGTCAATCCGGGAAGACATGAGGATGGTATGAAGACCTCGAGCAAGTGAAGGCGCAAGTGCGTGGGTGAGAAGCACACTAGCATGCACACACATACATACACACGCGCACACACAGTGAGACAAAGAATGAGAAGCAATGGAGTTCTTAGATTACTTTCAAAAAGCTCTTACAAGTTCAATTCAATTACAAGATCCCCTCAAAAATGAGCTCTCTAGCTCTATTTATAGTTTTTGACTAGGTTTTGGCCTTGTCCAGACCTAGTGTCCGACCTCGTTAAAAATTAGGTTCTGTACCCTATTTGGAGGTTCAAACGAAGTCAAAAAAATGTGAAAACTGACAGGTAGATACTTCTAAAGCTCCTCAAGCTCAAGGACTCCTTGGCTTGCACAAAATGGAGCTAAAAAAATGTGAAATGGTATTAACAATGGTTTTTAGTGATGAAAATCACTGTTTTTGTAGGGGATTCTTATGAAGATTTGACATACACTTCTTGGAGCTCCCTACTTGCTCCTTCTCCTTGTGTGTCCACCTCTTTTATATGCATTAGTGTCCTGAAAAAATGTTGGCCTACTTCCCAGATCGTCGTTGACTGCTCTGTCTGCTTGTACTTTCTCTTCTCTTTGACTCCCTTCTTAAGCTTCCTTGCCTAGTGAGTCCTTCAGTTCCAACACCCCCCCTCTCTCGCGTCTGTCGTCCCTGACAGACCCTTGTTGGGTGGGTCATTGGATGTAGTACTCAACAACGTCTTGTGCTAAATGATGTTCTGCAATCCGCAACCCTTTGGCCAAGTCCGTGAGTAGAGCCTCCCAATCTACTGGCCCGGGAACCTCTGGATGTGGTATACGTAACTTTTCTTAATGGAGAGCTTGTTCCACTGCAAATAACTGCAATAAATGTGATGGTCGGGGAATGAATATCTCTGAGTGATATTCCCAGAATCCCATGACGAACATTTCTTCAAACGTCTGTTTGAAGCAGGCTGGTAGATACTTGATACGCGCGTGCCATGCATATACAACATTAATAGATGGGGTTGCGCTCATGTCGTAGACGAGGTCCTGATTTCCTTCATTAAATCCAAGGGCTGACAGATGAGGTTCCTTGACATTTTTGAAAGTCCTGAATGTGACCAACATGAGCTCAAAAATTTTCAAGCACATTTGGGCCATGACGTCTGGCACATTTTTAAACCTGACCCCCCAATGCCGAATCGTCGAGATCATGTATCCTATGGTAGGTTGGCCTTTGGGTGGTGCTAAGTAAACATAATTGAGCCATTTCTCACATCCTTTGTTTGTCAGCACCGTTTTTGTGTATTCTGGCCATGACCTTCTTCGAAACACAGGGCAGTAGCATGGGTTGTATTTGATGTACAAGGGCATGTTATTCCATGTTCTGACCATTTTTGGGTAGGTTTCCAGTATACGAATCCTCCACATCGGTTGATGAATATTGCCCTGCTTGGCACTCGTTGGGATGTTTTCCGGTGGGAATTGTGTGGCGGAGGTTGGTTCCTTTGAGGTATGTTGCTTTATTTCGGCATTGTAGTCCGCCATTAAGACACAGAAGGGAACACACAAATCGTCGGATGTGCCGATCCACCTATGATGAGAGAGGTTCCTAAAATAGTCCGATTTTATGACTACCTCTTCCAAGCGTGACGTAGATGCTATCTGGACGGCCACCCTATCATCATGGGTTGTGGCCACTTTTTCCAACTTCTGCATCCATTCAGGAGCCTCTATTTCAATGGTGTCCATGCCCTCGTCTGTTTGCTTGCCCCCTGGTGCAGGCATGGGAACATACGGGTCTTCGAAAGTTTCCTCTATCTTGATTGGCACTAGATCTTCAGGCTCGGGCTCGACAAGGGGAGAGGGCTGACGTTCGTATTGCATGACTTTGCTGCGTAATTCTTCGAGTTCTGCCCTGAGTTTTGTGACTTCTTCGGATGTGTCGTCTGTGGCTGTGGCTTTGCTTGGTGGCTCCTGCTGAGTTGCCAGTTGCTTAAGTAGATCATCCCTTTCTCGTTCTAACGCTGCATGGGCCTCCAGGAGGTCGGCATGGGTTTCTAACACAGTTTTCATATTCTCAGAGGGAATGGCCTTGAATTTTTCTGGGTCGATTTCCTACGGGGAACCCTCCATGGCTGCTTCCAAGTTCTCTTCATTCTGTTTCTGCAGCCGTTTATTCTCTTCGAGAGCTGTAGACATGTGTTTCCGTAGGAGGGCCAGGTTGCGTCTGAGTTTGAGATTCTCCGTTATCTGGGAGTGTAGCAATTCATCCATATGTTGTCTTTCCTCTGCATCTGACTGGGGTGGATTGGCTACTAACTGTTCATGTTGTTCCTGTAAAGTGGCATGTTGTTGTTGTAGTAGCCGCTTTTCCCTTTCGAGATCAATGAATTGGAGTTGAAGTTCCTCATGGCTTCGAAAGAGTCGTGTGTGTTGGTTATCAAGATGTTGGTAGTGCTGTTGCAGTTGCGACATACACTGATACATATTATTAAATACATTATTGATAGGGGTGGATGCGGGTAGGGTGTTGAATGCAGAGGGGAAGGGAAACGGGAAGGGAAGTGGAAGTGTGGATACGGTGCTGGAAAATGGTGATGTGGGAGGTGGGGGGATGGGAGATGTTGGGGGTATGGGGGGAGGGAGGGGTGCTGACATGGGTGAGATGTCCATAAAATCAACGGTGGATGCGGTAGTGGGAGTGATTGTGAATATTGGAATTGTGGGTGCGGTGATAGTGGTGAAAGTGTACAGTGGTGTGTGCAATTGTGAATACGAACTGCCGGGGAGTGTGATCGGGGGGTTGAGATTTTCTGTGTCAGCGGTTCGAACTACTGTTTCAGTGGCAGTATAGAAAAAGGAAGTGGAGGTAGGGTGTGCGAGTTGTGTGACGGTCGGTGCTTCGGTATGAGTAGTGGACTCGGAGGCGTTGGCAGTAGTGGTTACACTGGTAGTGGGAGGTGAATGTGGTGGAGTTGGAGGTAGGGGTGGCAAAGGGGGTGACGGAGGTGCACTTAATACATGGGTTTCCTCCGTATCATGGACAGTGTGTGCGGTGCCCGTGGTTGTAGATGTGCCTTGTGGTTCTGATACTAATACATTCATCTGCTTTCCTGCTCGAGGGGGATGTCTGCCGTATCTTCGCTCCGTTCTTCGTGCTTGTGCAAGGGCGGTATGCACCGTCTCAGGTACTCCTAAAGCCTCAGATATCATGTCAAGAGTGGCGCGGTATTGCTCGTCTACGCCTTCCTCCTCAAGGATTTGATTCATGAGGGCCTTGCCTGCTGCTAGGGACAGTCTATGTTGCTCTTGAACTCTGTTCATGGTGTCATAGAGCTTTTTCAATGCTTTCGTATACGCTGGGGCCCCTTCAAGTACCTATAGAGCTTCCTGATCATATTCCTGCTCGTCCTCATTTGATTGCTCCTCGTGTTCCTCCTCTTGTTCTCCTTCTTCTTCACCCTCTACATCGACGACATCTGGTTGTCTGGGATGGGTTGGTCTGTAGCCGTTTGTTGCCCACTAGCTTGTTCTGCCTCAACTTCTGCATTAACAGCATCGATGATTCTGGCTACCTCCTCATCAGTTAGGTCTTCTAAAGTGAATCCGTGAGGAAACTCTAGGTCGGTTGGTACGGGTGGGAACACCAGATTAGGTCCGTCAGTGCTGTGCCTTGGTAATCTGATAGTGAAGGGTTGCACCCGCCTTGGAAGTCGTGGAGTGGTCTCCGGAGTCAATGCCGCGCCGCGGGCTTGTGCGCAGGGCATCTGAACGGTGCCTCACATTTTCTTGGATGGTGGTCCTGCGGAGGATAATCGGCGCTGAAACTCTTGTACCCTGGTCCAAATGAGTGCCCTTTGCACTGGTACATCATACGCGAGACATCTATACACAATTCTGGTCAGAGCACAGCATCCGTACAGTACAGACTTTTGTTTTTTATACCACCTTTGATGAGCCAAGTGGATTTGGTCGATAATCCAGTGAGGCATGTTGATTGTCAAATCAAAAGCATCAGCCAAGTATAAACTAAACCATATCTTTTTAGGTGGCATTGTGAACCTCTGTTGGGCGGGAAATGCAAAGTGCTGCATGACCATTCGCAAATGAATGGCGATTGTAGGCGTCATTGCCACCATGTCTTTTAACTTTGTCAAATTCTTGTTCTTCATATTGTCGGGGACCATAGTCTCTTTCTCCGTAGGAATGTGCATACCTTTTATGTCCAGAGCTTCCCTTACCAAGTTGATAGTTAATCTGAAACGCTTGAGCTCATTGCCCCTTGTGAGAGATGGGAGGACAAAGGAGTTGTATCCCTTTTTGTCTTTGCTTAGAGTGAGGGTGCTAATCAAATAAGAGCATCTTAGAAAATCCGGCTTTGGCAACTGGAATTTGAAGTACTCGTAGAGTCCTGCCTTCTTCCATATAGGTTTCAGTCCTTCATTATTCTGCAGTCTCTCAAATTCCCTGGTGAAAAAGTGATACCTGCCCCAGCGCCCATTGAATTCTATCTCGGCCTCCCACATATAAGTGCCTTCACCTAGGGGTCCTGCCACATCACTGAACCAATGAGAGTTTTTACTGACTGGCATAGTGTGCCCTTGTGGAGGGTTCTGAACCGGTATGGCGTGTAATGCCCTCAATGCCACAAGGCGTTCCTTCAATTCCTCCTCAACTGGGAGACTTTCAATGTCCACGACCTGGGGGCTGGTGCCTACCTGGGAGCTAGTTCCTGCCGTAGCAGCCATGTTACTGCTTGCCTCGTGATTCTGTGAGAATATAGAAACACGTGTTAACATTGTAAAGGACAAGATAGAACCATTTTTGTCCCCATTACAACATTAACATGAGGTTCAGGAGAGATTAGTGGGTTAGTAAGTGCTCGGTGCTTGTGTGTGTAGTTAGGGATTGGTTAGACCTAGGAGCTAAGTGGAATGATGTGGTGTGAGAGTGACGTAGTTAGTAGGTGGGCATGGATTTACAACTGGGGTCTGGGGGTTTATTACAAGTTTTAGGTTTCCAAACACAGTGGATGGGTTTTGATATTGATTTTGTGGATACTCTGAAGAGTTGGATAGGGGTATCTACTTGAGAATGGGGCTTTTTAGGGACCCATTTACGAGTGATTCTACTTTTGTGCATGGAAAAATATGTGTCCGTGCGTGACGTGTAAGACTGGGCCTCAGATGTTCGAGTGCGTGAAACATGTTGTACCGGGTGTGGCTTTGGTGTAGCTATTTGAGCCCGCAAGCAAGCCTTAGGCACCCAGATTTGTCGTGATTGTGGGCTGGCCTTCATTGACTTCTTGGGTACCCAAATAGACTTTACTTTCGCAGAAGAACTTATGAAAGGCTTCTTATTAGTATCGTGCTGTTGATTACTAATAAGAGGTTTCGGCCGTGAGTTTGGCATGGTCGCACTAGGGTGTTCGCCTTTCAGCACCCACACTTGTTTCACCGGCTGAGATACTCTTCTTCGCACGTGTTGTTGGCCTCCAGTGTAGGTAGTGCTCTGCTTCCTCTGTATTTGATCTGCCTTTGGATGCCGCATCTCTCTGGCCTTTGGAAAAGAAGGGAGTGCCGTCTTCTCCTTGACTCGGTTGTTGAGACAAGCCTCTTTCTGCATCATACAGTTTTGGACAAGAATAGCATTGTCAACTTCATGTGCGCCCCTGGAAGGACCAGGAGTTTGTGCTTTACCTAGTTCCTTGAGTGCCTCCTTTTCCAATTCAAATGTAATTCGGCTATGATTTACCCATACCTGAAGAAGTCCACTTCTTAGGTTTAGGTTGACTTCATGATCATAGATCCAGTCCTGGCCCAAGACAAGAGGCTCAGTGAGGTCCTCATCTTGACACACTAGCACTTTAACTGTCATTACTTCGTCTTGAATGGAGATGGGAAGTTCCCCTCGCCCATGCAAGGGGTTTCCACACCTCCCAATCCTATAAGATATGCTTCTATAGGATTGACAGTTAATTTCAACTCTTGACAGTAAGACAATTTAACAGCACTAGTGGCTGCACCTGAGTCAATCAAGGCCCTTACAGTCCTTGCACCCTTTCTTTGTCCTATCTCTAAGGTTATAAAAGGACGTCGATCAATTATCCTTTGAGCGCTGATACCTGAAACTTCACACATAGCCACATGATATCCTTGATCTTCATAGGCATCCGTCCTAGGTTGCTCCCTATTCTGTCTTCTCAACTTCATTCTCCGGATGCGTTCCAATGCTTCTGCTTGGGCTTCTTCTCGAATTCGCTTTTCTTCTTCTTTGCGTTTCTTAGCAGTGTTGAGTCGACTTAGCATCTCTTCCGTCAGAGGTTCCTGATATAACTTGACCCTGCACCCGCTTATGTAGCTTGGGAGAACGTCGCCTTCTAATGTGGCTAGTTGCACTGCTCCACTTGTTGAGATTCTGTTAATAATCATGGGTCCGTAGCCTCTTTTCTCCAGTTTCCTCGCATGTTGTTTCAAAGTGTAGACTAATACTAGGTCGCCTGCCTTCAATCCTTTATCCTTAACATGGGCATCAAAGTATGCCTTCTGTCGTTTCTTAGCTGCATACATCCCTGCAGTTGCTCTCAGTCTTGTTTCTCCTAATTGTTCAAGGTCAAAAAGTCTAGAGGAGAGTTCATGACCCGTCCATTCGTGCTCTTGCGCTACTTTCAGTGTAGGTATTAAGAAGTCCAACGGTAGCACAACGTTTTGGCCAAATACCATCTGAAAGGGGGTGGCTTGGAGTACCCTTTTGTAGGCGACTCGGTATGCCCAAACAGCATGGTGTAGCTGTTTGTCCCAATCAGAGCGTTTATTATTCACCAGTTTGGTCAGCACATTGCACAGAATCTTGTTTGTGCTTTTGGCCTGCCCATTAGCTTGTGGGTGGTAGGGAGCAGACTTCTTATGAACTACCAAGAATTCTTGGAGCAGATTTTCAATCACTTCATTCAAGAAGTGAGTGCCCCTATCACTTACTAGCTCTATAGGTAGCCCGTATCTGGTGAACACATTTTCAAATAAAAACTTAGCTGTTGTTTGAGCATCGTTCTTCGTTGTGGCTTTTACCTCTACCCACTTGGTTAGATAGTCTATCGCAACAATGATGTATTCAGCATGTGAACCCTTGGCTGGGGGATTAATAGGACCTACAAAGTCTATTCCCCACTTAGAGAATGCACGTCCACCCATCATAGGTTTCAGTGGCATCTCATCTTTGCGTATAGGATACTGAGTTCGCTGACAGACATCACACCGTTTCACATAGGTATGTGCATCCATGTGAAGGGTCGGCCACCAGAAGCCCGCAAATAGTATTGCCTTGATCACCCGATCTAGTCCAAAGTGTCCTCCTGCTACACCTTGGTGAGCAGTTTCCAAGATCTTGAGATATTCACTTTCATGGACACATAGTCTCAGGTAACCATCTTTACCACGTTTGTATAGATTATCACCAATGAGTGAGTAATCCTGGGCTTCTTGTTCTAAACTCCTTTTCCTAGCCAGAGTCATGTCTGGAGGGAATGTTTTCGTCCTCAGGAAGGATACTAGTGGTTCACTCCAATCTGGCACTATGGACACTTGATAAAGAGTGGCATGTTCCACAGGTGGTTTAGTGCAACAGATTGGGCATTCCTTGCACAACTTTTGGACATCAGCTTCCATAGTCGGCCAATGCACTCCGAGTCTCCTTAGTGTTTGTAGGGTTCGTTGCTTTGAGTGGTGTTGCTCTAATGCACCTACATGTGCTAGTTGCAACCATTTAGCGTACTCATCCTCTTCCACACAACAGGCCAAGATCCCTTGATCTGTGTGCTTGTACATACTTCCCGCCATGATGTGATACTTTTGGGCTTTTATTACCTCTCTATCCTGTGTGTTTATGACTGGGTGGTTAGGCCCATATGTCAATACTGGCACTAATGGTTTAGCCCACTGCGGCACAACTTCCAAATTAAACAAGTAAGCATCAGGAAGATCATCCGATACTCCTTGTGGGGCTTCTCCAGAAGTGAGCCTAGAAAGATGGTCAGCTCTCAAGTGAGTCTTCCCTTTCCCTATCACAACCTCGAAATCATATTCCATTAGTAAGAGAAACCATTTACTAATCTTCCTGTATTGCATGGCTTGTTTACCAAGTACAACAATGCCTGATGATCAGTAAAAAATTTAAACTTATTTGCAAGCAGATAATGTCTAAACTTTTTAACCGCATATACCATGCCTAGTCCTTCTCTCTCAGTAGTGGTATAATTTCGTTCGGCTGCATTCAATTGTCTACTAGCATAGGCAATTGGAAGATCCATATTACCTTCACCCGTAGGTTGTGCGAGTACACACCCAATAGCATAATTGGATGCATCCACGTGAACATGGAATGGCTTGTTCCAATCCGGGGTGGTTAAGATTGGTGCTGAACATAATCGTCGTTTGAGCTCATTGAAGGAGTTCTCACATTCATCAGTCCACTCAAAGTTAGTCAAAAGTCCATACATGGGCTTTGCAATGACAACGTACATATGGATGAACCGGCGGTAGTAACCACAATGCCCCATGAAGGCTTGCACTTCCTTGACGTTCTTTGGCCTAGGTAACTCGGCTATGGCTCTTACTTTCTCTTCATCGGTGGATATTCCATTTTTTGACACTATGTGTCCTAGAATCTTGCCTTGCCTAACCATGAAAACACACTTCTCTGGGTTCAAGCAGACTTGATACTCCCTACGTTTGTCAAAGATTTGTCTGAGTTCAGGAATATGGGTTTGTCTAATGTTGGAATGAGCACAAAGATCATCAACATAGACTTCTAAGTTCTTCCTCAGGAACTCTTTAAATACATGGGACATCAGCCTCTGGAAGGTAGCTGGTGCGTTGGTAAGCCCAAATGGCATTACTCTAAAGGCAAATATGCCCCATTCAGTGGCAAATGCCGTCTTATGCTGATCTTCTGGAGCTATGGCTACTTGATTGTAGCCCGAAAATCCATCGAGGAAGCTGTACACCTCCTTGCCTGCTACTCTTTCTAAGAGATGCTCTGTGATAGGAAGCGGATAGTTATCTCGAATTGTGGCTGCATTAACCTTCTTCAAGTTAATGCACACACAGCTTTCCATTTTTCTTGGGCACCACTACGATGGGGGATACCCACTCAGTGTGCTCGATTTCGTAGATGAATCCAGCTTCAACCAGTCTATCTATCTCCTCTTTGATCTTGACAGCATAATTATCATTATATGTGTATGGCTTTTGCTTAGAGGGTTTGGCATCTGCGGTCATGGGGATGGTGTGTGAGCATATGTCAGGGTCCACTCCTTTTAAATCCTTGTAACTCCAAGCGAATACATCTCTGTATTCTCTTAGCAAGGCTATTAGCTCTTGTTCTTCCTCTTCTGTTAGGTCATGGCCTATGTACGTGCATCTCTCCTCCCCTTCTTCTATGGCTACCACTATTTTCTTGGTGGTTTCTTTGTTATCATAGGCCTCCCCTGATTGCGCCTCTCGTTTAGGCATTCTGATCATGACTCTCCTGTCATCTATCTCATATTTCTTAAAGTTTTTGGGACCTCAAACAAAGATTCCTCCTCTTCTTGTGTGACTTCTTTCTTCTTCCTTTTCTTTGCTTCTTCCTTAGGGGTCACTTGTGTGGCTAGCCTTACATCATTTGTCAGCTCTCTGTGCCTCTGGGGTTGAAATTCTACTTCATAGAAGTATTCTTCATCTGATGCAAAAGGTGGGTCCATAATGATTGACTCTAGATCAGAGTCACTTGCATCCTCAAATGCATCAGGGCTAGGTTCACACTCTTCTAACACTACCTCTCCCATGACTGGCTCTATGGAGAAGACTGAAATGTCATAGCCGTCCTCATCACAGTGAGGTGTCCATTGTTCTTCATTGATGGCTACATCCATTGTTGCTAGGATTTCTGCCCAGCCGTGGGGTTCAAATTCTTCGTCAGGAAAGACTACAGGTGCATAGGCTGGGTCTTGACTTGATCTATGTGTTTCTTTTGCACCTATCTCTCTGGCTTCTTCTCTCTTCTCCTCCTCTACTGCTACTTTGCACATCCATAAGTGGGTGTCTTCATGCATCCATGAGGATCCTGATCCTATGGAATGCACCGATTCCGTATCATCTTTAGCTCTATGGATGGGATTCCATTGGATAGGAGGGACATCCCTATGAGAGTAATCTTTCAGATTCACTTTGGTGGTAACACCTAAGTGTTGCAGGTACAAAGAATTGGTTCCCCAATCCTGTACCACTTGCAACTGTCGCATAAAGGGTCTTCCCAAAATCATCTCATAGGCATGATTCTTGCTGAAATCACAGATGGCAAATGTGTGCTCAAACTCTACACCACAGGTGGTGAGAGTTATTCCTTCTAACAACCCTAGGGGTCTCTCTATGTGACCATCAACCATTTGCAATTTCATCCTTGTGGGCCTGAGTGCTGGCTTGCCCCAACACTTCCATAGGGAAGTGGTAGCAATTGCAACACCTACGCCTGAGTCTAGAATGGCCTTGGTGGTGTATCCTTGATGGGTGATAGGAAGATATGTGTTTCCCTCTTCGCCCTCACTCATGTCTCCTATCTTGTCAAATGGTATTTCTGGCACTATTCTCTGGGATCCTACCTGGTACTTGTTTGGCTACATGTTTCCATAGCTCTGGCCTAACCTCAAGTAGTCTACAACTAACCCAATGACGTTAATGGTTATCTCTGGTACTTTTTTGGCTACATGTTTCCATAGCTCTGGCCTAACCTCAAGTAGTCTACAACTAACCTAATGACGTTAATGGGAGTGATTTTTGGCATATTGCTGGGATTATTTGGACAATCTTGTAAGAGATGCTCCTTTCCACACTCCTGGCAATAGCCCTGGATCGTCACTGATTGGGTTTGGGTAGGTGCAGGCATGGGGCAATCACGAATGAGGTGATCCCCCTGACATCTGTAGCATGGTCCTCTAGGGAATGGGGGTCTTACTTGTCTAGGTTGAGGTGTAGGGTTGGGGTTTGCATACATGACGTTTGTGTAATCTGACTCCCAACTAGGTTCATTTGGCTCTTCACTGTATTAGGATTCACCATGTTCCGAAGATTGCATGTAGTAGGCCTGGGGGCTATCAACATGTGTAGAATCGAAACTATGGTCACTGGGGTCACTTTCCAATAGCAATGGGGTTACTGGCACTATGGCCCTATTCAGATTTTCTTCTGTAGCTGCATACTTTACAGGGATTACATTAGTAGGAGCAGGTGGTTGTTGTGCTAGCACTGGATGGGGCTTCAGTTGGGCCTGATATTGTTGTTGGTAGTTTCGCTGAGGCCTAGTATACTATTGTGGTGGGTACTGACTCTGGTATCTGCCTTGTTGAGGGTATGGCTGAGGGTACGTCTGCCTAACAGCTTGCTTATTGTAGGGACAATCTTGCGCGGTGTGATTGGTGTACCTCCGTTCTATGGTGCAGTATTGGCTACTAGGATTTACTTGGGGTTGAGTCATAATGGGACATACATTCGCCATGTGGTCGCCACCACAAGTATAGCATCTTTTCATAGGGGCATACCTTGGGATCTGTTTGCTAGTGACACCTAATTTTTGAGCTACTTTCTCTGCAAGTTCCTCAATTGATGTGGATTGCGTGGAAGAGAGGCTAGAGGCGCTATCTGAATCTTTGTATATCTTGGAAAGCTCTAACTCCTCCCCTAGGTTATCCTCGATGTCAATGCACATGCGTACACATTCTTCTATGGTCCTAGGGTCCTTCAAGTACACATAAGATCTCAATTTGGTACTTAGCAATCCATCCAAGAATAAAGCCACTTGCTTAGCTGGTGTGGGTAGCTCCGAAACAGGGCATCTTTCTAAGTATTGCCTAAATCTTCTTCCTGCAAGTCTCACGGTTTCTTGAGGGGTTTGCTTAAAGCTGTGAATCAGCGAGGAAGTGTTATGCCTTATGCCACTCTTAGAGAATTCAATAATGAAAGCCTCTAGGAGTTGGTCTATGCCATTGAACTGTCTCTCATTCAATGGTTGAAACCACGTAAGGGCTGTGTTCCTAAGGGTTAGACGAAAGGCATTGTACTGCGTGAACAGGTCTTCAACTTGTTCAGCTCTCAAGACTTGCCTAAACTCGGCCACATGATCGTATGGATCTCCAGTACCATCGAAGTAGTTCTTCATGGACTTAACTAGCTGAGTCGGTCTCAAAGTCCTTGGGTGCTCTCTAGGTCGTGGTAGAGGAAACTCATCCGCATTTCTTTGATTCCTGGGAGCTCTAAGTACCTCAGGTTCTACTCTATTTGTTTCCGTCCTCGTTCGTTCTCTGCCCCCTGAGTTGGCAAAGCTTACTTCTGGCCTATCTTTACTTCTGTCTCTTTGAGTTCCATGAGCTTTGGATGTTCCAGCTCCAGGGTGACCATAGGACACGTTCGATCTTGGTTGGGAGAAGACGAATTCACCCTTCCAAGTGTAAGCATGTCTATCATGTTCTGTAACCACAAAGATCCTCTCTGAAGCGTGATCTAGGTAGGTCACTCTGCCTGGGCTATCTGGATCTTTAAACTCATAGATCATGATTGTTCCTACATCAATTGGCTGATCAGATTTATACCTCCAAAAGGCTTCGTCAGTCTCTCGGTTCAGAAGCAGATCTATACTCTTGTTATCCTGAGGAATCCACTCTGGTGTGATAATCCTAGTGAGAACAGATTTGCCTCGGGGGGTTTTAGGTTCTACAGCCATGTTTCCTTGATCCAAGTCACCTAAATCCGCTTATGAGATCACATTACCAAATTCATCTGTCCTATCTGGGTGACTGGTGACTACATATATTGTCCCTTCCTTATCTAGGTATGCTCCGTTTTCAAACTTGACAGCTGGGTGCTCTAGTCCTATGGATTGGTCAGGGTTTTTAATCTGGACCACGGATCTTCCTAGACCATCCTCATAGATGCTAGCACCTGATCGGTTGGTCCTAAGGTATTCCAGCTGCGTCTTGTAGGGGCCTTCCACTCGATACAAATATGGTACACCTGAACTTCCGGTAGGTCTGTCCATGCCTTGAGACATTTCTGATTCACTAGTCTCAGAGCTAGGGTAGTATGAGTGGTGGCTCAACTGCTGGGCCCAAGACCTAGCAGTGTGGTTGACACTAGCCTTTGAAGACCTAAGGCTTTGTCTATCTCTCCCTAGATGTCGTCCTGATCTAAGGTTCATATGCCTATTTTAGTAGCCCAATTTTTGCCCAAAGTACAACCTCGTTGCTGAGTTCTTTTGTATCAGTTACTTGATTCTTTTTTAGTTGCTTACCGTGTTCATACTCTTGTCTGATATCACGTAGTCAGGTATACTTGAGTGTATTTCCACACTTGAAGTTGATCGTTCCTCGTTAGATTCTTTCCTTTAAGGTTATCGCATCACGAAGAGATTATGTTTAATCTTGAACTTGAGTGCATAGGTAGTCTTCAACTTGATTGATGCCTATCGCCGCCCTGGCCTACTCCTATCACTAGTCGTTCTTAGCCTAAGCTAGGAATTGACAGAGGGAGTTGAGGATTTTCCAACCTTGAGTTTCTTTCCTTGTGTTGTTGCCCTGGTGTGCCTAGGACGCGTATTCCCAAGCTTGCACTTACTCTTGCTTGAATGCCCTCAAGTGCTCTTACTGGACCTGTAAAAGTCCCATGGTTAGCTCAAGACTTAGATTCAAATGACACAATAGACCACTTTCATGCATATAACTCACAGACCAAATTATCCTTTGCCTTTATGGAAAACAATCCCAAGGATCCCTCAGTTTTTCTACCTCGGGGTATGATCAACTTCAAAAAACCTTATCTAATAATCCTGATATTAATTTTCACATAACCAGTGGAAGTTTTGGTTGTACTCCCCACGAGCTTTCCAACAAGACAAGAATCACAGCAATTGGATTTCATATGAGAAAGTTATGCCAGTTCAGGGTTTTGGGACTAAAAGAGGATTCAAATAGGCTGACAGATCATAGGAGTTTTCTCGAAATCACATGTGTAGGGACCTCACAAATCACTATGATTCTCTAATTATGCCCAAAATTCCCCAAGGACTTGAAAAAATTAACCCTAAATTTTGGCCAAAAAGCCTATCAATCGCGATTGACAGAGGTGTCCGTCGGGGCCTGTCGGTCGCGATTGACAGTGTCAATCGCGATCGACAGCGTCGGTCGTGAGTCTTGTCAATCACGATCGATGGTGTCAATCGCGATCGACACTTTTTTCGGGTTTTTCGCCGTGAATTCAGTCGATCGGGGCTGTGTCCGTCGCGATTGACACGTGGCTACGCGAAAAAGTCAATCAATCGTTGAAATTCAGTCGGTCGCGATCGACGGTGTCAATCGCGACTGACAGAGGTGTTGGTCGTGGCTGTCGATCGCGATCGACGGTGTCAATCGCGATTGATAGGGTCCTACGTGGCAGTCAGTCGGTCGTGGGGTTTGTCGGTTGCGATTGACAGGGTCTGTCGATCGTGGCTGTCGATCGCGATCGATGGTGTCGGTCGTGATTGACAGAGAAACACGGAATTTTTTAACTGTTTTTAGTGATTTAGAATGTGCTCATCATGTGGGTTATGGTGGTGCACTTTGTTTTACCAAATGGGCGATTTTTCTGTCGATCGCGATCGACAGAGGCCGGCGACACAGAGACAATTTCGTGACGTTTCGTACCTACGCGGAGTGCTGGAGATGATGATGCTGCCAGTACCTGCAAGAAATCTCTAGAAACAAGCAAAAACAACGCACACAATATCGCTCTCTCGCACAAGTGGAATGAGGGAAATGAGGTGGAGAAGGTGATATAATCCAAAACTGAAAATTTCCGCGATGATGGAGATGGAGGTGGGAGGTGGTGATGATGATGATGGTGATGATGATGGTGAGGTAAGAAAGAGAAAAATAAGAAAAGTAAAGAGATTACCTACAACGCCAACGTCTCAAATCTACGTCTTACCATCACACGCTCGTCCTCAAAGCTCGTTCCCCGGCAACGGCGCCAAAATTTGGTGTAGCTCAGTGATGAGTAGCACCTCCTTTAATGTCAATCCGTGAAGACATGAGGATGGTATGAAGACCTCGAGCAAGTGAAGGCGCAAGTGCATGGGTGAGAAGCACACTAGCATGCACACACATACACACACACGTGCACACACAGTGAGACAAAGAATGAGAAGCAATGGAGTTCTTAGATTACTTTCGAAAAGCTCTTACAAGTTCAATTCAATTACAAGCTCCCCTCAAAAATGAGCTCTCTAGCTCTATTTATAGTTTTTGACTAGGTTTTGGCCTTGTCCAGACCTAGTGTCCGGCCTAGTTAAAAATTAGGTTCTCTACCCTATTTGGAGGTTCAAACGAAGTCAAAAAAATGTGAAAACTAATAGGTAGATACTTCTAAAGCTCCTCAAGCTCAAGGACTCCTTGGCTTGCACAAAATGGAGCTACAAAAATGTGAAATGGTATTTACAATGGTTTTTAGTGATGAAAATCACTGTTTTTGTAGGGGATTCTTCTGAAGATTTGACATACACTTCTTGGAGCTCCCTACTTGCTCCTTCTCCTTGTGTGTCCACCTCTTTTATATGCATTAGTGTCCTGAAAAAATGTTGGCCTACTTGCCAGATCGTCGTTGACTGCTCTGTCTGCTTGTACTTTCTCTTCTCTCTGACTCCCTTCTTAAGCTTCCTTGCCTAGTGAGTCCTTCAGTTCCAACAAAGACCACAATGGGTAGTTCGTACCATCCAACTTATCCTCAACAGCCAACATACGAAATACATCATTGCTTTCAGACATGGTCGGTGACTAAAATACCTTGATGCAAAAAATTGACTATATCTCAAACAGTTGAACGGAACTACCCAGAGGAATTCTACTAAACCTGTAGTAGACTTTGAGATGCTTATACTGGCCAACCGAAACTAGTATATACCTTTGGCACAAAAAGACAAAATAGCCTACACAAGTGCTATGATAGTGCGGTCAAAGGTCGAAACGAGCTCAGATTGCAATGTCGACACCAGATAGCGAAGCTATTTTGATCTCAAAAACACGCTGAGTATGCCCACCAAAATTCGTGCAATTCTGAGACTACAACTAGAGAGGTGTCGATGATGCCCTAGATGAAGCCATGACTTGCTCTGATACCAATTGTTGGAGTTATATGTCTGCATAAGCATGCGGGCAGCACAAGGAAGAAGAAGAAGCTTGGAGCTCAACACACAATACTAAATGTATTACCACTAGAATGTACAAAGATAAGTATCCCGTTAGGGCAATAGGCATATATACAAACCAAATAAAGAGGGAAAAAAGTACCCCGATGGTCCTAGTGTGTTCACATCACTTCCTAAATATATCAACAAGGACAACTTATTGTGAATACCCATAGGTGGGATCTCTTCAAGAGCTTGCACCACACTAAACATCTTGTGGAAATCTTCTGGATTGTTCTAGAATCATAGAGTGGACCCACACTTGTGCACAAATGGAATGATGGATGATTGATTCTGCTCTTTCCTTTTGTTTCTAAATTGGAAAATTTCCAAAGTTTGCTGGTGCCTCTGAGACCCATATGCATTGTAGGTCTGCCCTTCATGTTGCAGATAGAACATGTTTATGCCTTGAAAGATGCATCTGATGCAGGGGTTACTCAAAGGTTTTTTAGGGTAAGGTGCACTGATAATTGTTGAAAAGAAAGCAATCTATGTTTCATTGCAATATCCTTTCTCCATACATCCATAGCTCAAGGGATTTTCCATTCATGCTGGCTCTTCCTGATTGAGGTATCCCTTATTACTCATACTATGACTAGTTGAGTAGAACTTGATCCATTAGAAGAATGCTTCTACCAAGCCAACTAACAAATGATTTTTGGAACTGAAATACATTTGAGATGGGAATGTTCTCTTGGTTTTCCAATGCTCTTGACTCTCTGGGGTTTGAGTATTTGTGCTTTCTAAGTGTAAGTGCTCTCACTTTTGTTTTCTCTGATGGATGCCCTTCTTGTAGGTTCTGAAGTATTTGTGTCTTTTCTCTTAAGGATGGTGTCCACATTCCCTTTCCTTGAGAGAAATTAAACACTTAAACATGGAATGGTTGACCAACTAAAACTTTGAGTACTCTTAAAAGTGTAATACTTGTTTGGTGATTAACACAATAGAGCATACTAATATAGATGAATAACCTTTCTGTTGCCATGAACGAATGACAGGTTTGAATACCCAAAGTTGGGTGGTGTTCTGTGTGTTGCAAACTTACAGACCCGGTGCTTCCAATGACATGATGACCAACTATGTGACTTTTCCAATGGGTGGCATGATGCTTGAAATACATTATTGAGCTCTTCGATCTCATAGGGAAATTTGAAATGCATTATTTATGTGGCCAAGGAATGTCTTGGAGTAGCAGCACTTGCTATAAAATGTTGGCTTCTCTGTTTCGTGCTTCAAGTTGAAGGTTCTTGTACCAAGACACTTGGGGGGTGGCAGTGATTTTTGCCACCCTTCTTGCTATCACTCGAAGGGCATATCAAAGAATTTTGATAATGGAATGATATGTCTTGATTGTTTAAATTACCGGTGTTCTGTTGTGCTACATGATCTTTTGGGTTTGTTTTACTTCCAAAGTAGGATTGAGTATCCTATGTGCCTGTTGGTGTCATGAATAAACATCTATGTGCATTTCTGTGGTGTTTGGAGTGTTGTTCAAAGGTCCGCCATTTCTCACAAACAATCACATTGCCATACATCCCTCTATCTTTACAAAACCTTAACAAAGTATTTGGACACTATGCACTAATGAATCCACTCAGCTTTAATGCTTTCCAAATAGCTCTTTTTCAGAGGCACAAGGATTATTTTTCTTCAATGAAATATGCTTTAAGTCTTCTAATTTATAGTAGGGTAGGTGGAGAGTGAGGTCTTGGTTGTGCAGACCTTCAAATGTCTATCACAAGAAACAAGACCTGCACATAGGACCAATTTTAGTTGAAGGTGGTTGAAGTTTGATTTTTTTGGCCTTTTGGATTGTTGAGCTTTAATTTGTGGATTACAGGAACTGGAAGATCTTCATGGGGACTTGTCTCTAGATGTGCAAATCTTGAAGGACTTGATGTTCCCTGAAGTGGAAACTAAATTAGGAGTCAATGTTTATTGTCTACTTCATTTTTGGAAGGAGTCTACTTGCTTTATGTATGTAATTTCAGGTTTGGGAGCTTCTTGGGAAGGCATTTCCAGATTTACAAAGGGCCGCCCAGTAGGATGTATGTAGCGCTGATTGCCCCCCAAGGGGATCGTGTCGCCCAACTCTGAAGACTGAAGATTTGGAGATTGAAGGAAGGATTGATGACTTGTAGATTGGAAGATTGAAGTGTTGTAGATTTGAAGATTGAAGACTTGAAGACTTGAAGCCTGAAGCCTTGCAGACTAAAGAATTGAAGATTTGAAGACCTAAAGATTTCCATACTTGAAGAGTGCAACTTGGAACAATTCAGCTATGTATGCTTCTCTTCTCTAGCTTTGTCGAGAGCGACAAAGTCTAGGGGGGAGAGTGTTGGCTTATGGGTGTTGCTCATATTTTCTCTTGAGCATAGACACCCCTCTATCACTCAAGAAATACCCCTTTTTTGTGTAAAGGAGAAGTGTCCATATGAACACTCTCTTAAGCCTCTTTTTGATATTTCTCTAATACTATGCTAAAGAAGCCTTGGAAAATAACTTAATTCTGCACACATCTAGGAGTTCCCCATGTAAAATTCCACGCATGCCCTTCATTGGGATTTGTTTGTTACACAAGAGATCTTTGGAATCTCTTAGAGGATATGGTAGTTAGAGAGATATTCACTTTTTGACTTTTCAAAAGAAGCACATGGGGAAATGTGCTTAGCCTATATATAGAGGCTCATTTTTGTAAAGAAGGGAGCTTTTGGTTTGATGTGCTCTCATGTAATATCTCTTATGAATGGAAGAATACTCTCCTTTACTCCAAAACTATTCACATTTATGTATTATGTCTTTGTGAGTGTGTGAGAGTGAGGTGTGTGTGTGTGCCTATGCATGTCTTTCCTTTGTGTGAGTAGAGTAGTTGCTTTTGCTTGTATTTACACATGGAATAGGATCTTTGACTCCCTAATCTCCATGTTTTCAAGCATGTGGCATAGCATGGGGCTGATGGCCAATGGCTTGAACATGTTGGACGTAGGGATGGATGAGAGGAGAGTCAATCTTGAGCCTTCCTTCTTGCTTCCATGCAAGGTGGTGAGGGGCTTGGGACTACTACAACTTCAACACGGTGTTTGATGAAATCTCAAGCTTCTATGGAGATGTCAAAGATGGGCTTAGTCTTGAATTAAATGACAAAGAAAATGCAAAAAAAATCTAGTGCAGAATTCAAGTTTTGAGTGGACCAGATGCATCACCAAGCAATAGTTCCAACTCAAATCCATGGAATGGAAGATTGCGTGGAAATTTTAGTCCGGAAAATTCCTCAAATATATCCAAGAAAGGCAAAGAAAAGCTTCTTGTTGGTAGAAAAACATGTGCAGGTTTTGAAGATGTTGATGGAGATTCAAGCAGTTCAGAAAAGAGTCTTGATGAGGAACTTGGATTGCCCTATATGAAGACTCCAAGAGTAAGAAAGGCACATGTAGATTATACAAGGAGAAGTGACCCAAGACCAAGAAGATCTAGGAGGATGCGGAATTCAGTGTAATGATTGACATATGATAGTTACATGGTTTGTCATTGTGCCTGCATGACAAAGGTAATACAAGATGTTGAACCCTCTTGTTTTGAAGATGAAATTGGAAATGCAGATTGGGAAAAAGCTATGGATGAGGACATGGCTGCACTTTATGGAAATGATACACGGAAGTTGGTTCCATTGCCTCAAGGAAAGAAACCCATAGGCTGCAAGTGGGTTTACAGGGTAAAGCACAATGCTGATGGTAGCATAAGCAAGTACAAAGCACAATTGGTAGCAAAAAGATATGCACAAGCATATGGAATTGATTATGAGGAGACATTCAATCGTGTAGCTAGAATTTCTACTGTTAGAAGACTTATTGCATTAGGTACAACAAAAGGATGGACTTTGCATCAAATAAATGTGAAGAATGCTTTCCTACATGGTGAGTTACAAGAAGAAGTATACATGGACTAGCCACAAGGATATGAAGATTCAAAGCATCCAGAATATGTTCGCAGGTTGCAAAAGGCTTTATATGGGCTTAAGCAAGCTCCTCGTGCATGGCATGCAAGGATTGCTAATTACTTAACCATATTCTATATGTGATGCAGATAATTCACTATATGCAAGGAAGGGTGATGATGGCATCACAATTGTCGCTATTTATGTTGATGACTTGATTGTAGCTGGCGATAATGAAGAAAGCATTAAAGAGGTAAAGCAACTTCTTATACAGGAATTTGACATGAAAGATCTTTGTGTGCTTTGCTATTTCTTCGGCATTGAGTTTATACGTACAGAAACAGGTATATGGATGTAGCAAAGGCAATATGCCTTGAATATGCTGCAAAAGTATGGTATGGCTGATTGTAGGCCAATTTCTATGCCATTAGACCAAAATTTGAAGTTAGATACTACATCACGTGAAGCATTGGAAAATGCTACTATGTACACAAAAAATGTGGGAAGTTTGATACATCTCACAATTACGAGGCTTGATCTTAGCTACACTGTTGGACTTGAAAGTCAATTTATACAGGTTTCCAAGAAGCCACATTTAGATGCTATGAGGCGTACTCTACGTTATGTGAGCGCTACTTTGGATTATGCATTGTTTTATGAAGTTGGTGAAGATTTTCAGGTTCATAGATACTCCAATGCAGATTTGGCTATAAGCATTCTAGATAGAAGATCTACTAGTGGCTTTCTATTCTCACTTGGGAGTGCAGCTATTACATGGAGCAACAAGAAGCAACCCATTGTTGCTTTATCGAGTATAGAGGCTGAGTCTAGAGGTGCTGCAATGGCAACATGTGAGGCATCATGGTTAGAGATGCTACTCACAGATTTAGGTGTGTAAGTGCAAAAGCCTACCACCATCTATTGTGATAATCTTAGCAACATACAATTAGCACGGAACCTTGTTTTTCATGCGAGAACAAAGCACATGGAGGTACATTATCACTCCATAAGAGAGAAGGTATAAGAAGGTGATATCGATCTTGTTTATGTGAGAATAGATGAGCAGGTTGCTGATATTTTCACTAAAGCACTTGGAGCAGAAAAGCTAAAGAAGTTTCAGAAGATGCTTGGATTAGAGGACATGGCGTTGAGCTTGAGGGAGAGTGTTGAGATATAAAGCTCAACATGTGATGATCTAGGATATCATGTATCACTTTTTCATTTCTCTGACATGTATAGTGGTCACAACGGTATATGTCAGGGACACTTCATTGAGCTTTATTAGATTTATCTACCGAGAGTGATGGCACATTTGTTTTTTGCCAACTCACTCATTTGCAGACATTAGGTTTTTCCTTATGTAGTGGTCTTTATATATTGCACTGGTTGTATTCTTGTTTTTAGGTCATTCTTATACATTCCTTTTATGTAATAGAAGAAGAACAAGAAGATCATTCTTCCTTACCTTAATCTGTGTGTGTGTTTCTCTTTGAGAGTGAGAGTGTGTGTGTCATCTCTCTTCCTTATCTCCTTCCTCGTGACAATAATGCACCTCATGTGCTTAGTGTGAGCACAGAAGACAACCTGTTCCCCACAACTCCCAATGCACTGTGACCATCAGTGACGATGGTGGTGGCAGAAGACTAACTAACACCCAAACCAGCCATAAGGCATCTACGCCACACACACTCAATGATCGCTATGAAAGTTGCCCTATACTCAGCCTCACAATCAAAAGTGGCCATAGTAGGCTACTTCTTTCTCAACCAAGATATACATGAGCTACCAAGCATGAAGCAAAAGCCACTAGTCGACACACGAGTGTCATAGCAACCAACCCAATCACTATTAAAAAAAGCATGCAAATCTGGCAGTAGTGATCCCCCCTTGGGATCAAACAATCCAAGTAGCCGGGTACCGCTCAAGTAGCAAAATATGTGCTTAACCGCTTACCAATGCTTGACACTTGGGCAATACATAAACCTGCTCATATGTGAGGTAGCAAATTGAATATCTGGCCAAGTAATGCATAAATAAATCAAGCACCCAACAACCTATTGATAGAGAACAACATCAAATGCATCTCCAACATCATGAAGACTCAATCATAAACCTGTCTCCATAGGAGTGGCAATAGGCTTACAGTCTTCAAGGCCAAAATTCTGCAATAATGTGTCAATATATTTCGTTTGACACAAAGCCATTCCACCATCAACTTGCATAAACTGAATGCCCAAATAATGATGCAAATGCCCCAAATCAGGCATCTCAAATGAGGCATGCACATCAGTCTTAAAATCAGCAATATGCTTCTCATGAGGACCAGTGAACAACATGTCATCAACATACACAATAATGATTAGAAGCACATCATTAGCAATCAGTTGGACTATTCTAAAATCCATGTGCAATCAGATAGGCATGTATCTTTTCATACCAATCATGTGGTTCTTGCTTTAAATCATATAATGCCTTCTTTAACCTGCATACTTGGTATTCATGCCCTTTCTACACAAAGCCACAAGGCTGCAAAACATACACTTCTTCATGCAAATCACCATTCAAAAATGTTGTTTTAATGTCCAACTGATGTACATTCCAACCATGATGAGCTGCAAGTGCATAGATGCTATGAACAATAGTCATTTGGCAAGTAGATGCAAAGGTCTCATCAAAATCAATGCCTCTTTCATATGCATAACCCTTTGCAACAAGCCTAGCCTTATAGCTGTCAATTGTTCCATCAGGCTTATGCTTCAACTTGCATACCGGCTTAGTGCCAATGGCCTTCTTGCTAGGAGGCAAGTCACATAAAGACCAAGTACCATTCTTCATTATAACATCATACTTAGATTGCATAGCAGCCATTCAATTTTCAAAATTTTGTTCATCAACCGAAACAGGCTCATGCTCATCACAGAGAATAGAGGCAGCCATAGCCTAGTAATCTAATGCAAAAGCGGCACTATGAGAGTGTGAACGAGTATGTATGATAGAGGTGCATCTAATTAGTTGTCATGCAAAGTCTATATAACCCGGTTTGGCATAGTTTTTGGCTCCTCAATATCAACTCTCTCATCAACAACTGCATCATGTAAATTTGCATCAGAAATGGAATGATTTGCATCATCACATGAAACCTGAAAAGGCTGAGAAGTTGCCTTATTAGGACCAGCAGTAGACTATCCACCTATAAAAAGAGGCATCAAAGTATCATACATGTCTTTGGAGCTAATAGACATCTCCTTCGTACATGAAAGTAAAGGCTGAATAGCATCTTCCACAAAAACAACATCACGACTAACCAAAATGTGTTTACTCTATGGATGATACAGATGATAGCCTTTTCTTTTAGAACTGTATGCAACAAAAATACATTTTACTGCTTTATCATCCAATTTCATATGATGTTGCTTAGGCACTATTGCATATGCGAGACAACCAAAAACACGCAGATGAGCAACTCATGGCTTGCGACCATGCCAAGCCTCATATGGAGTGATATATTGTAGTGCTTTAGTGGGACACTTATTAAGTACATACACTACACACATGACAGCCTCAAGCTAGAAACTATGTGGTCAAGCCTGACTCTTGACCATACACCTCGCCATCTCCATTAGTGGCATGTTGTTCCATTCAAAAACTCCATTTTGTTGAGGTGTATATGATAGTGTACACTGATGTTTTATCCCATGTTCAGCTAGAAATGCATTAAAATCAGAAGACATATATTCCCCCCTCAATTAGAATGGAAGGTGCCTATCTTATGTGCTGACATATTTTCAACCAAAACCAAAAATTGTTTGAAGCACATAAACATTCGGACTTTGCCTGCAATGGATATACCCATGCATGCCAAGAAAAATCATCAATGAAAGTCAAGAAGTAAAGACAGTTTCCAAAACCCGATGCGTGCATAGGACTGCAAACATCACTGTGAACAAGCTGCAATTTTTGAGTAGCCCAAACTCAACCATCTTTTGGGAACGAAGAGCACTGCATTTTGCCCAAAATATAGCATTCACAAACATGTGTACTGGGTGCCTCAAGTTTGGGTAGAGAAGACACCATTTCAGATTTTTGCAGGTGTAGCAAATTAGCAAAAGTCAGATGACCAAAGCGTGCATGCCAAAGCTTTGCATCCGACATAGCCTGAGAATCATGTACTGCATATGCTGAATCATTCATAGATTTTTCGTAGTCTATGAGCTTATACAACCCACTACATAAACTGCCAGAAGCAATAATCACGTTGCCATTTAATAGATCATGAATTGTATATCTGTCATCTACAAATTTCACAAGCAAGACAATCTTGTCTAAAGTCGAAACTGATACACAAGGAGTATCAGATGATCTTCCTGATGCTTACTTGTTTAATTTGGAAGTGGTAACTCAGTGGGCTAAGCCATTAGTGCCAGTATTGACATACGGGCCTAACCACCCAGTAATAAACACACAAGATAGGGAGACAATAAAAGCCCAAAAGTACCATATCATGACAGGAAGTATGTACAAGCATACGGATCAAGGAATATTAGCCTGTTGTGTGGAAGAGGACGAGTACCCAAAGTGGTTGCAATTAGCACATGTAGGTGCATTAGAGCAACATTATTCAAGGCAACGAACCCTACAGACGCTAAGGAGACTCGGAGTGCATTGGCCAACTATGGAAGCAGATGTCCATAAGTTGTGCAAAGAATGCCCAGTCTGTTGCATTAGACCACCTGTGGAGCACCCCACATTGTACCAATTGTCTCTAATACCAGATTGGAGCGAACCATTAGTGGCCTTTCTGAGGACGAAAACATTCCCTCCAGACATGACCTTTACGAGGCAAACAAGTTTAGAACAAGAAGCCCTAGAGTACTCACTCATTGGAGATAATTTATACAAGCGTGGTAAAGATGGTTACCTCAGGTTATGTGTCCATGAGAGTGAATATCTTAGGATCTTGGAAACTGCTCACTAGGGTGTAGCAGGAGGACATTTTGGACCAGACCGGGTGGTTAAAGCAATCTTATTTGCAGGCTTGTGGTGGTCAACCCTTCACATGGATGCACATACCTATGTGAAGAGGTGCGATGTTTGTCAGTGAACTCAGTATCCTATACGTAAGGATGAGATGCCACTCAAACCTATGATGGGTGGAAGGGCATTCTCTAAGTGGGGAATAGACTTTGTAGGCCCTATTAATCCCCCAGCGAAGGGTTCACATGATGAATATATCATTGTGGCCACAGACTATCTAACCAAGTGGGTAGAAGTAAAAGCCACAGCGAAGAACGATGCTCAAACAACAGCAAAGTTCTTATTTGAGAATGTGTTCACTAAATACGGATTGCCAATAGAGTTAGTAAGTGATAGAGGCACTCACTTCTTGAATGAAGTGATTGGAAATCTTCTCGAAGAGTTCTTGGTGATTCATAAGAAGTCTGCCCCCTATCACCCACAAGCTAATGGTCAAGCCAAAAGCACAAACAAGATTCTATGCAATGTATTGACAAAATTGGTTAATAATAAACGCTCTGATTGGGACAAACAGCTACACCATGCTGTTTGGGCATACAGAGTTGCCTATAAAACGGTACTCCAAGCCACACCCTTTCAGATGGTGTTTGGCCAAAATGACGTGCTACCACTAGACTTTTTGATACCTACATTGAAAGTAGCACAAGAGCATGATTCGACAGGCCATGAGCTCTCCTCTAGACTCTTCGATCTTGAACGATTAGGTGAAACACGATTGAGAGCTGGAATAGGAATTTATGCAGCCAAGAAAAGGCAAAAAGCATATTTCGACACACATCTGAAGGATAAGGGCTTGAAAGCAGGAGACCTAGTCCTAGTCTACACCTTGAAGCAACATGCACGGAAGTTAGAGAAGAGAGGCTATGGACCAATGATTATCAATAGGATCTCTACAAGTGGAGCGGTTCAACTAGCCACTCTAGAAGGAGATATTCTACCAAGTTACATAAGCCGTTGTAGAGTCAAGTTACATCAAGAACCCCTAACTGAAGAGATGCTAAATCGACTCAACACTACAAAGAAACGTAAAGAAGAGGAGAAGCAAATTCGAGAAGAAGCACAGGCAGAAGCTTTAGAATGCATCCGACGAATGAAATTGAGAAGACAAGGTAGAGATCAGCCTATGCCTGACACTCAAGAATCTCTAGGCTATCACATGGCCATGTGCGAGGCTTCAGGTGAACGTTCCCATAGGATAGTTGATCGGCGACCTTTTATGACCCTACAGGTAGGACAAGGAGAGAGTGCAAGGACCGTGAGAGCTTTAATTGACTCAAGAGCAGCCACTAGCGCAGTTCGACTTTCTTACTGCCAAGAACTGCAATTGAAGGTCAAACCTATTGAAGCATATCTCATAGGATTGGGAGGTGTGGAAACCCCTTGCATGGGCGAGGTGGAACTTCCCCTCTACGTTCAAGAGGTTCTAATGGTAGTCAAAGTGCTAGTATGTGAAGACGAGGATCTGACTGAGCCTCTTGTCTTGGGCCAAGACTGGATCTATGATCATGCAATCAACCTCAACCTAAGAAGTGGACTTCTTCAGGCTTGGGTAGGCCAAAACCGCATCATGATTGAATTAGAAAATCAAGCACTTACGCCACTGGAAGAGGCACCAAATCCTGGTCCCTCCAAGAACACATATGAAGATAACAATGCTATTCTTGTCCAAAGTTCTATGGTGTAGAAGATTGTCACTCTTGATGAAGGTGTAGAAGTCAACGAGGAGTTCCCTTCCCCAATCGAGGATCACAATGAAAGAATACCCTAGGCCACACTCTAGACAAACCGTTTCTATTTGGGTTCCAAAGCATTCAATGAAGGCTTTCCCAAATGCTAGACAGATATGGGTGCCCAAGACCTGCTTAGGAGCTCAAATAGCTTCACCCCCATTCACAAGATTGAATCAACACTCACAAGCACCCTTGGCACAAAGCTCAGGGCAAACATATACACTCCACACCACTACATCTTCAGTCGCACCTAGGAATGTCGGGAAATGGGTACCCAAAAGGTCCCAAATCCAACACAATCCAGTCCACAAACTAAGTATCATCACCACTAAGAGCTACAATTCCACAATAAAAATTTGGAGACATAAACCCCGTAACAAACCCCCTGACCCACTCTTGTAAATCCATCCACTCTGATGAAGGAGCATTCTGAGTACATTGCACACCCAAAAGTATGCATCTAGGATGATCAATACCTTCTAACCAACATTCACACACATCACAAACATCTTACCCACTAACCGCTTACCACTTGGAATGTCATGTTAGTATTGTGGAGGGAACACCATAACATCTTGTTTCCTATGCAATGCTAATGTGCCTCTCTTCTTCTAGCAGATAAGCATCAACAACTACATGTAATCTCATGGCGGAAGCAGCAGGTCCGAGCTCACAAGCAGGAGTAAGTACTGCAGGGATTGATGTGGATAGTCGATCTATTGATGTGCCTCCAACTGAATGACCCGTAGAGTTGCAACACCTCCAACAAATACCTATACCTGATCCTCCCACAGGAATAAAAGAAAGGGTCCATGCCAATTCTCATTGGTTCAGTGGCATGCCAGGATCCTTAGGAGAGGCCAAGTATATCTGGGAGTCCAAGTGTGAGCATGATAAGCAATGGGTCAGATTCCAGTTCTTTTCCAAGGAGTTTGAGGCTCTCCAAAACACATAAGATCTGCAAACCATATGGGAGCGTGCAAGGCTGGCCGAATACTTTGCAGCACCTTTACCCAAACCAGATCTTCTACGATGTTACTACTTGGTCTCAACATTATAGGCGCATGAAGAAAAAGATAAACCAAGATCATTTGTCATTCCTTCCTTATTGGACAACAATGAGTTGAAAAGGTTCGAACTCACTTTGGAATTGGTGAGCTCTACATTCAACATGCACGGCACACATGTGCCCTCTGAGAAGGATCCTCTTATTCCCCCTAACATGAAGAATCGGAAGCTACAAAAGTTGAAAGATATGGCGGCACTCACACCGAATGTGTCAATTCCTCTTCACATGCGCATGCAACATTTTGCATTTCCCGGTCAAGATCGGTTCACTCAACCCCACAAGCGGATTTGGTTCGCTCTTTACTTGGCAGAGACAGGTGCATTACCAATTAAGCTTCCTATATGGATTATAAAGAAACTATATGAAGCAAATAAAAGGGCACATAGGAAGCTAGTGGTGAATGGATGTTGTGCAATCACCCGCATCATCTACAAGTGCTTAGCATACGATGTACATGTTGAACATGCTTTAACATGGTCCAAACACACGAAGTTCTAACGACCCCGAAAGTCTCGCCACGAGGAGATGCCACTGTGCCTCCCTTTACCTTTCGCATACCAAGATCTGGATCTGAAGGCACATCACAAGCTGCCCCCTCAGCTCCTCCTGTCCCTCCGGAATTCGAATTTCCTGCAACTGGAGATGCTGAAGGGACGAGTACCTTTGACTTCGAATAATTCTTGCAAAATACACAACTTTCTGATGTAGAGTTCTATTCAGATACAGAAGAACAGGGAACATCTTCCCAAAGAAGGGGGAAATCCACAGAAAGCTGCCATGTACATTGGGATGATGAGCAGCAGAGAACTTTGTCGCAACGACTAGAACACTCGGAGGTAGAAGAAGAAACAGAAGCAGAAGAAACAACTGAAGCCCCAGCTTATACAGCAGAGCTCTGAAGGCTGTATCAAATCATGGAATGAGTGCGATCGCAAAAACTGCTCACTGAACAGAGTAGTAGGGTTCTCATGGCTCAACTATTGGAAGAAGCTGGAGTGGACTCTAACTACAGCGAAGGCCTACTCCTGGTGGCAGAAACATATGGGGTAGTGGAAGCAATTCGATCAACAATTGAGAGGCCTCCTGTCCTACGATCCGCGGAGATTCCAAACACGACCACGGTCAGGAAAAAACATCCAGATTCCCATTACAACGATAGAAGGGCCTATTATTACATCCGAACCCATTGAGACAACCTCCCAAGCAGCAGTAACCGTTGGGCAAGAACATACGATCATCCATGAAGAGTCCATCAAACCACTACCACCAACACCCCCACCATCACCCCCTCGAACAGAAACTGTAGATACCATATTGACCACACAACCCATAGAGCAAACCTTCATTTTCCGTAGTCCCACCTCCAGCTCCACTTTGTTTTCCTCCTTTGAAAACCCCCTATATAATACCGCCACCATCATGACTGAATCCTTCATAGAGCCTGCCCTCGGACAACCATCCCCCATGCCTCAGCCATAGGCCATCCTGACTCTAGATCCATATTCTTTGGATTTTCGGCTACCACGCCAACCTTCATAGCCTCTCTGCCTTCAGAATCTCACCTCCATAACCCCGTCCCTCCAATTCTCCAACCCCTCCATGCCTTTCTTTCTAGAACATTTCAACCCAGGTCTCAACCATTTCCTTTATTTTCAGTTCCCACACCCACTTCTCATTTATTCACCACTCTCACACACACACCACCTACCATTCCCATGTACATGATAGACACCACACTAGCATCCACTCCTGAAAGTATGGACATCTCGCCACCTACAGCACCTCCCCCTCCCCCCACACTTCCACCTTCTCCCATTCCCCCTCCACCAATTTCACCCACACACACATCTCCAATAGACACATCATTCGCTCTTCCCATTCCCCAATCCCCTCCCCGTGCATCTTCCATTGTACAAACCACGCCCTCATCCATAGGCAATGCATTGGATACCATGCTCACATGTATATCACAGTTAAGGACAGAGTACAATAGCTCCAGCAACATAATGCACGACTGCAAGAGCACTCGGAGGTGCTACAACATCGTCTTGCTGCACTAGAAGAGGAGAATGCTCGCCTCCATACACAATTCCAAACTTTACAAGAGGCTCATATCATATTGGAAGTACAGTTACAGAACACAGACCAGGAAGCAATACAAGTAGTAGAAAGTCATCTACAGACACAGCTAGAACGCAATTCAAAGCTTAAACGAAATATGGCCCTACTCAAGTGACACCTTGCAGTCGCTCATGAAGAGAATCGATGCCTGCAACTACAGAATCAGGAAAACCTAGAAGCAGCTATCGAAAGCACACCTGGGGCACCCATCAGTCCCTCAAAGTTTCAAGCTGTGACCCCCGACAATATCAAGATCATCTTGGAAGACTATGCTACTCTGCTTGAAGCACATGACCAGTTATCAGAGGAACTGGGTCAACTGAAGCAAAAACAACAGAAATACACAATGACTGCCCCTCAAACCACCTCCTCCACAGCTTCACTTCTAATCGACTCAGAGGCCCTAAAAGATCTCCGAAAACAGGTCACAGAATTGCAAGCACGCCTACTACAATATGAAAGACCACCTTCACCACCAAAGGCTCCCACCGACGAAGAAACAATACAAATTCCTGTCAAACAAATGTTTGAAGAAGAATATGATCCACAACCCTTCCTAGGAGGTCAACGAACGGAAGAGAGTCAGGATACGTTCGAAGCACCGCGACCCCCATGGCTACGACAAGTGGAAGAAATCGGGAGTTCACATGAAGAGCGAACAATAGTGCAAAATCAGGCCATGAGAGTCATCGAAGACACTGTATTACAATCCAATTACTTCAAGAACCTGTCATCTAGATGCCTTATCCTCTCATCAGAACTCCAATACAGGCCGTACTATATCATTTTGGCAGATTATAATGCAGAAATATAGAGAGTCACAGGAAAGATACCTTCCTTCGCAACCCAATTTCAACCAGAAGACCTTCCTCCAGAGGTGCAAAAAGGCAAAATCCGTCAACCGACATGGCGGAAAAAACTTCTTGAAACATATCCTGGAATGTTGTGCACCTGGAACAATGCGCCATTACATCTACTTTACAATCCATGTTATGGTCCTGTTCCACGACGCCGCTCATGGAAAGCATTCAACATAAAGGTACAGAATAATGCTCAATGTAAAGAGTGGCTCAATTATCCATACATAGTGCCACCACAGGGACCGCCATCGATAGCATACATGATGGCCACAATTCGACACTGGATGCCTTGACTGAAGCCCATGCCAGATGTGGCCGCCCAAATGATGCTTAAAATTTTGGACATGATGCAAGTTGTGCTCAAAACTTTTAGAAATACAGAGGCACCACAGGTACGTCTACCACGATTTACCCATGGCAATTACGATTTGGTGTATGACATGAGCACCACCCCCAGCATTTGGGTAGCTTATGCTTGGCATGCACGAATTAAGTATCTTCCCGCATGCTATAAACAAACATTTGAAGAGATGTTCCAATCAGGATTTTGGGAGTACCACTCAGAAGTGTTTGCACCTAAGCCAACACACCTGCTCCATCTCTTTGCTTGTGAACAAGCCATGTACTTCGAGTACTACACCACACCACAAACAGAGGTCCCAGGTGTAATAAATTGGGATGCATTGGAAGCTGACCTAGCAAGAGGATTAAGGATAGGAGAACACGAATTTGCCACCAACGTCATCCAATACTATATCGACCACCCTATAGAACAAAGGTCCGTCAGGGGCGACATATGCTAGGAAGGGGGGAGTGTTGGCATATAAGTCATATGAAGAACATACCAGCACACAGGAGCAGTCATGCACGATATGGCAACAAGGCCTAATCATTTTTTTCCATGAACTATTTCCAATTTTAGTGATTTTCATCACTACACACACATTGTAAATTCCGTTTTTGGTAGAATAGACTCCATTTTGTTCAAGCCAAGTAGTCCTTGAGCTTGAGGAGTATTAGAATTAACTTCATCCATGTACATTTTAATTTGTGTCTCTAGAATTTCGCTCCTATTGATAAGACATATTTTCTTTGCTTCTCTTGTTTCATATTTTTGTTTGAATTGGTCTAGTTGGCTTTTCAATTGTGCATTCTCTTCCTTTAATTTATTGATCTATTTAGTAGCCTCAATGTATTCTTCGTCTTTTTTGCTGAGTGGTACTTTCATTAGTTGATTTGACAATTGTTCACTTAAAGCTTTCAACTCACCTTTTTCTACATGTGCCTGTTCGTATTCTTGTCAGCTTCCATCAATTGTTTTTGTGTGTCCATAGCTATTTGGATCATATTTTTTACTACTGGCTTCAGCTGGGCCACATCCACATTTAGCCATGTTTGTGGTATTATTGGCTCTTCTCCTATCAGTACATCTTTTCCTTTATTGACATGTAGAGTCTCATTAAAGGGCTATCGAATTTGAAGTTGAACCTTTGGCTCAGCCTCTTTATCTTTGTCCTTGTTGGAACTACTTCCTTCATAAGTCACGTCCATCAGGGACGACTCTATTATTACTCTTATAGGTTTGAAGGTTTCCTTGTCTTCAAACTCCTCATCTTGTGCTTCTTCTTTGGGATGCACCATTATTTTTGGGCCTTCAATAGTAATCTCTTTGAATTGCAATTGTGTGGTCTCATTCACCTGAATCATATATACATCTTCTCCTAGGTGACTGCCTTTTGGTTGTTCTTCATTAACTATGTTTTTGTCAGTGTTTTTCTCTTTACTTGCCACCTCCTATTGGTTTACCACTTGTTCAAGTTCATCCCATTTTCCATCATCATTCATTTAAGTTTGAATATCCACATTCATAGTGGATTGTTCGTTGTCATCTTGAGATTGTGAAGATGAACTTGAATTCATTAAATCCAACTCTTTATATCTATGCATTTGAGATGGTCTTTTTCCTAGTTGACTTTTCTTTATTTCACTTGTATGACAATAGTGGTGACCTTGGATTCTTGCCGTTCTGTATACGCATGCGTTGCTTGTAGGGCTTCGTGTAGGCATTAAATTGGACTTCCAAGTTAGATGTGTTCTTCTCTCATTCTTTTTGCTCCTCTCATCAAAGGGTTTGAGCTTGTGTTTGCTTCTTCTATAATTGCCACACTTTTTTTCTTCCTTGGAATAGTGGTTGACTTCACATTTTTAGCCATTTCTACTGTAGAAGGCATTTCTTTGAGGTGTTCCTGGATGTTAAGCACATGATATATCAATACAATCAAAGTGACACTGCCATTTAGGAAATTTTATTGCCCCATAGCCTCTTTGCTTCAAAAACTCATTCTTGTATGTAAGGTGTGAAATTGACTTGGTTTCCAATATATTTTACTGTATGTGAGAGTAGTTGTACTACAATCTTTTGTGGTGCTATGTTTTGTGTATATTAGGAAAACACAAATGTTGATGCACCAACCATACCGATTCTTCTATATCTATTCTGTTGATATCCAATAATGTTCTTTTCTTTGCCTCATGAATTTGTTAGATGACTTTTGAGGAAATAACTGCTTCATCATTGCCATTGGAAGCAGAGGGACCACAACACGTCCGTCTTGGGGCAACTGGAAGTTTTCAGCAACAATGTTGAGAGTAACAACTGTGTGCAGCTTCAAACAGGTAATAGGCCAACAGGTCTCTGTTTGGGGGTATTGGCAATGGCCGTAATGACTTGGGTGAAGTAGGGTTGACATTCGACCAAATGCCAAGGCAACTCGACAAACGCCAGTAACTTGCGATTACAAAGGAAATCACTCAAGTCGGAGGAGAGACCGGCATGAAAAGTGGTGATATTGGCAAGAGCTTCCATGGCATAGGACATAGGCATATAATGGGGATTATCACATATTTAAATTATCAATCCGAGAAGTATCCTAAACCTAATCGAGTGTATGAGGACATGCACTTACGCAATAGTCAAGAAGTGGAGTAGCTAGCATTGCATGCTGTTGTAGAGCAAAGAGAGCACGAGGCAGAGAAAAAGAAGGGCCCTAAAATTTTTCCGATTTGGACACCCAATTTTTGTATTATAACCATTCTTGTAATATAATTTCCGATGTAAATGCACTAGAGGAGTCCTCTAGATGCATCCCCACAGAAGATTAGTAGCTTACCCATGTAAACCAGTAGGAAATTAGCCTTTTAGTGAATAAAGTGCCGGTCTCTTGTGTGAAAGGACCAATTTTAGGGCACTAGTATATAATTCAAATTGTGACTCGTTGTAAAGACTTTTTGCCATTGTGAGAATCAAGAGCACAGAAATTCGAATTTGTGTCTTCTCCTCTCTGTATCATCTTCTTGGTGAGCTTGTATGCATGTGTGTTGCTTGGAAAGAGTGCTAAGAAGTGTGGTCTATCCATGAAAGTGTTTGTTTGCTGTAGTGAAGGTGTGTGTGAAGCGTAGGAAGTGCTGAAGTGTAGGAAGGTCATTCCCGCGACTCAGTATTTTGCTCATAACTTGAAGTAGAAGTGTCAGAATCAAGTGAAATAACCACTATTGGATGCGTCTTCTCGAGAGCTTCGAAAGGCATATGCTATTCGCTATATTTGGAGTTCGGAGCTGAGAGAAAAACTCGATTTACTGTTGGCTGCTGCACCAAGTATCGTGACATCATGACTGACAGTTGGAGCTTGTTTGGATAAGTCTTTGCCTTGTTTACACTCTTTGAGTAACTCTTTTGCATTGATCATCATTTGAATGCACGTCCTCATACACTCGGCTAGGTTTTGATACTCATCGGATTGATAATTAAAGCGTGAATCCCCACTATATGCACTTGAGGGGGATTGAGGTACAGTCTCTTTCTCCACAAGTCCCTTAGTTGGTTCTTAGGTACACACGTTTTTTGGCGCCATTGCCGAGGAGTGTCGAATCAAACCGACGCATTCGTGTGATGGTAAGTAGCTTTTTGCATTGAAGCGAGAGGAGGAGTAGTGATTTTCTCTTCTTTGGTAAGTCACTTTCAGCCGCACTTACTACTTCTCATTCTTGGAGTGTGTGTAGTGAGTTGTTAGTCTAGAGAAGTGAGTGGAATGAGTAGAGTAGGAAGAGTAAGGGAGTAGGGTAGGTAGTTAGAGTAGCTTTCACTCCTTGTCTTGTTGTTTTATTTTCAGTAAGTAGGAAAAGCCAAGTATAAAAGCCAAAAAAACTGCCATTTGAAAATCACTTGTCTTGTGAGCAAGTATCGTGAGAGGAGCTGTCAAGTATCGCGTCTGATAAACACGGCGATTGGGAGTTGCGCTGAGCAAGTGAGGATGATAGGAGAGTTGGGAAAGAGCATCCAAGGTAAGCCATTCACTTGCTGATCATTTTAATCACTCACAAATTAGACATCAGTGTAAAACGATCTGCGTTAGGTATCGTGGAGGACTTACAGGGGGTAACAAGTGTGTTTTGGGTAATGCAGAGAGTGAGGAGAGGGTAGAAGAACTTGGAAAACATCTGAGGGCAATCAAAACGTAAAAAATCTAGCAAAACATTTGAAAAAGGGTCAAGTATCGTGTTCTCCCGCGGTCGAGTATCGCGATACCTGACAAGTATCACGATCTTCTGTGGTTGAGTATCGCGATATTTCCCTAAGATCGTGTATAGTGGATTGCCTGATCACGATACTTCGACAAGTATCGTGTATCAAGTATCGTGTCTCTTCAAGTATCGTGTATCGTTGTTTATCGATCGTGATACTTTCCAGAGATCGAGTATCGTCCCTCTTGAAGTATCATGTATCGTTGCCTATCGATCGTGATACTTGTACAAGTATCGTGTATCGAGTATCGCGGTTACTCAGGTATCGTGTATCGCGTTTGAAAAGATCGTGATACTTCAGAAGTATCGTGTATCGTGATTGCTCAGGTATCGAGTATCGTGAGACTCAGATATCGTGTATCGTCCTTCTGGAGTATCGAGTATCATCCCTCTTGAAGTATCGTGCATCGTTTTTGGGCAGAGATCGTGTATCATTAATCAGCGATCGCGATACTTATCAGCGATCATGTATCGTGACTCTTGCCCAAGTATCGTGTTTATTTGAAGTATAGTGTATCGTGTCAATCCAGGTATCGAGTATCGTGGTCCCTGATCAAGTATCGTGTATCGTTTTTGGCCAAAGGTCGTGTATCGTGTAACGTTGGAGTCAAGTATCGTGACTTGAAAGTTTCTTTTTCAGTCAATTCCTAGCCAAATTTTTCTATATTTCTGACCCATAGTGAAGAGTTCTAGAAGCTAGAGGTTAGCAAGGGCTGATCAGAGCTGTTAAGTGGATGAACCTAACATCTGGAAGAACCCTAGGAAGCCGAAGAAGTGTAATCTCTTCTGTAGGTAGTGTAGCCGAGCCAAGTAGCTGTTCACATTACTCGGAAACCTCCAGCGAGTCAGAGGAAGAAATTCCCATGGCTTCAGAGGATATGCAGAACACTGTACCAATGATTGGCATGATGTCAATTATTGAGGGAGAGTACCGGACCTCTTTAGAATATGTGACCACCAACCAACATGAGATACCCATATACTTGGATGGTCTAAACAGATCAGTGGCCAGGTTAAAGAAGGCTTCAGAGGCTTACATAGTGCCGAGGCCAGCAATCAAGTATGCAGGAGGATTTTACATGGATAAAAGAGATATTCAGTATGTGGTTACAAAACACCCTGAAAACATTAATGAACTTGGGGAAGAAAACAATGCTCATGATCCTAATGGTGAAGGAAATAAAGAGCAAGTAACCACCCCTAGAGGGAGATCCATTGTTGTTAGGGTTTAGAGAGGAGACCTGATTCCCCAAGATGACTCCCTAACAGATGTGTATTTGATCAATGGAATGGAGCATCTCCTTAGAGCCCACTCCTCAATATGGGAAGCAGCCCCTAATCCTGTTACTATCTATGAGTTGCAAGATCCTAACTTTCCCACAATCATCACATATTTGGATAAGAATCTGGCCCTTAACTGAATTAGAAAGAGCTGAGTTGAAATATCAGAATATTCCAGTGTTTCCCCCTAGGGACCAAGCCACCACTTCAAGAAACCCACTTGGAACCTCTCAGAATGACTTATATCAACAGTCAGGACAAACACAACAAACCCAAATACCTGTCAGGCCACATGTGCAGTTTGCAATGCCTGCAAATAACCCTAATTATCGGCCTCAGCCACCTGTTGATCCAAGACCTAGAATTCCTGCCGCAGTTAGACCACCTGTAGCAAGAGGACTAGGCATACCCATAGAAAGACCAATTTTTCTAGTGATGCCTAGACCGCCAGAAGCAGGAAGAAGATTAAGGCCAATTCAAGTTGCCGAATGCATGAGAAATCACTATGATGGCTCTAGTGAACCTTACAATCATATAGCTGAATTTAAACAAGTGATCAGAGCAGAACAAGTGGAAGATTTCTTGATCCAATATGAATATTTTGGTCTTACTTTGACAGACACTGCGTTAGCATGGTTCCAGCCATTAGATCCTAACTATTTTCAAAACATGGAACAAGTCTATCAAGAAATGATTGAGGAATTCACTAAGTCAGGAATTAAAAACAACTCATCTTCATTGATTCATAGCTTCAAGCAAGCCCTGACGGAATCAGTGAGACTGGCAGCAAGAAGATTCAAACAATACGTGGATAGGTGCCCAGTGGAAGAGAGACCCACCCAGAACAAAATGGTATCATTATTTCTAGAAGGATTATTGAATGGATCATTAAGATCTCTAGTGTACGTGAAGAGAGTTCAAACTTTGCAAGAGTGTATGAAGGAATGTATAGACCTATAAGACAACCTAGCAGAAGACCTGAAAATACCTCAAGGTAGCTTGAAAAGTGAAGATTCAGCCAGCAGCACATCAAACCCTAAAAACAATGTAGAGGAAATAGCCGACTTAGTAGCAAAGAAACTGAACGTTCAAGGACAGAGGAACTACCCCAATAACCCAATGAGAGTGCCCATGCTTAGAAGATGTATGCAGTGCGGAGGTGATCATCCCTCTCACTTGTGTACTAGGGGAGTAGTCCCACCACCTGCTTATGCCTACAACAGACCACCCGTCCCAGGACCTCTACAATATTGCAGCATAGAACAAAAATACACTAATCACAGCTCAGAAAATTGCCCTTACAATAGGCAATCAAGACCCATGCAACCAGTCATGAGACCTTATGGATACCCTCAGAGAGACCAAGGAGGTGAAGCATTGAGGTACCCCACTTATCAGTAGTAGGCACCAGTGCCACGACCATATGCTTATCAAGGATACACCCAACCACAACCAGTGTTAGGGCAACAACCGCCCCACCCTCAGAATGTTGTCCCAATAAAAATAGCTCAACCTAAAGAAAACTTAGAGAGAGCCATAGTACCAGCCACACCTTTGGCTAGTAATGAATCGTATGACACGTCTTATGATCATAGTCCAGGAGCATATTCCACTTATGAAAGCTCTATGATAGAATATGGACAAATGTACGAACCATATGCCTATGGCGTGGAAGTGCCAGATAGTTCCTACGGATATGAGCAGGACTATGTGTCATTAATGTACACAGCTCCTAGAGCAACCATACCACCCCGACCTATGAATAGACCGCCTGTGCCCAGAGGACCATGTTACAGATGCGGAGGTGATCACTATATTAGAGAATGCACATTGCCAAACCCTCCACCACCACAGCGAGTCTGGGAAGGTTACTGTAGTGATTGTGGTAAAGAACACCTATTCAGAGATTGCCCCAAGAACCCCAACAAAGTTACCTCCAATGTGCAAATCAATGTGATAGAAGTAATCGAATCGTCAGGAAATGATAAGGAATACACTGTGCCCTTGAAAGCGATAACAAGAGCAAAAGCAAGAGAGACCCTAGAAAAACCTGAAGAACATAATCAGAGCGACAGAGAGGTGAACACACCTACACCTCAAGTAGTTGAAGACTCGGAAGAGCCTGAGAAAAGTGTTGTAAGCAAACGAACACAAAGATGGAAGAATCGTAGAGATAGAATAAAGGAAAAGAAACTACAACAAAAGAAGGAAAATGAAAGGAGCGAACAAACTCAAAAAGAAAAACAGAAACTGAAAGAAGAAAATAAAAATGAAAAGTATAAAAAGGATGAGACAGGATCAGTTTTAGCAGATCCCATGCCTGAAGAGTTAGCCATGTGGATTCAGGCATACAAGGCAAGAATAAGAGTAGGACCCCCCATAGAACAACATGAAAGAGAATATCCTAGAGGTGACTTAGAGAAAGAAAGGTTAGAGATATGTGAAAAACTAATTGAAGTAGCTCAATAAACTTTAGAAAAACCTGTTCTTCCCTTACCTAGTTCATGAATTCCTGAAAAAGAATTCCAAGAGCGTGTCACCCCTAATGACACCGAAAAACCTAAAGAAAGTGAAACACACAATGGGAATTGCTGCGAGGATAAAAGGGAAGGATCCATAGTTCCCGAAGTAGAAGGGGAATGGCCTAAAGATTTGTGGGCAAGAGTCCAAGAAGACAGATGGAAGAAAGTGGAAGGAATTGAACCGCCCTTTGAAGAGATAGAAGCAGGAGATGGGATGGAGGATTCAATACCTGAATTGAATTCAGAAGAAATATTACCAATGGATCCAAGTGACAAAGAGAATGAAGATGTAAAAGCTTTGCCAAATTACACAGGAGAGTACGAGCATAATTCAGAATTGTATTGTATTCCCTCAATAAGGAAAAAAGAATAGAACTCATCAGTTCAAACCTCAGACATTATACAACATCTTAAAAAAGTAAAAATCCCATGTACTCTGACATTGGAAGAACTGTTGAAGATCAAACCATATATGAAGGAGAAACTGACTAGTCAACTGCAGATCAAAACTAAAGAAAAGGAGACGTCTGATGAAGTAAATATAGTAAAGATTCCAGTCGATAAGGTGGGAGATTTTAGTGAGGGAGATGAGGGAAACACTTGCCTTCCAATTACCTATAGGGGTTACACCACTAAAGCCATCTTAGATTCTGGAGCTGGAGTAGGAATAGCTACTAGAGAAATCTGGGAGAAATGGGGAGAACCAGCTTTAAGACCAACACGCATGAAGATACAAATGGCAGATGGACACACTGAACGACCCCTGGGATTATTGGAACGAGTAGTTTTTACCACTTGTGGAGTCGAATTCGAGCACACATTAGCAATATGTCAATGTGAAAGGCCTAGCAATTATGAAATGATACTTGGAAGACCTTTCATGAGACAGCTAAAGGTTGTGCAAGATTGGGGAAAAGATGTTGTATACCTACAGCATGAAGGAACCACCACGAGAATAAATCTCCACACATATACATATCAAGATGTTCCCCCCTTACAATGGAATCAAATTCATAAGGAGGAAGACGATCAGTCAATTCACAGCATAGGTTCTAGTAACCAATATTGGATGAACGAGGACACTCATCTATGGATATGCCAAACTGCAAAAAAGGAAGAGGATAGGAGAAAGGGATGGCAGCAAAGGCAAGGTGTAGTTAGGTCTGTACAAGATCCGGCCTACATGCCTCAAGTCTTTTTGGATGAAGAGTTTGAACCTCATGGTTGGATGGAGATTTTAGCGACCCTTGATGTATGTGTGAACGAAGAAGTAATAACTATGAATGAATGTATTGATGAGGAAGGATATGACGTTAGTCTATATGTGGTAGTCCTTCAGGAGGCTGAAGAAGGAGAAGTGATAGAGAAAGAATGGAAGCTATGAGAGTATTGAAATGGAGCAAGAGCCAATGGTCCCGGAAGATGAAAGTCAACAAATAAGGGTCACAGCTAACGAAAACAATCAGGAACTTACACAGGAAGAAGAGCTTGAGTTAGATAAAGAACCAGAAGGTGAAGAAAACAAGCCACAAGATCAGTTTGAAGTGCCAGCTCACTTCAAAAAATATGAAGTGGAAGAAAGAAAAATTGCTGTTCAAATGCCTAAACGAGAAGCACAGTCAGGAATAGCATACGACAACAAAGAACAAACCAAGAAGATAGTAGTAACCTTAGAAGAAGGAGAAGAACGATGTACTTTTATAGGCCAAGATGTCTCAATGGAGGAAGAGCAAGAGTTAATACAACTCATAAGAGAATACAGGGATGTCTTTGCGTGGACATATAAGGATTTGAAAGGAGTAGATCCTTCCATATGTGCTCATAGAATCCCTATGACATCGGAAGCCAAACCTTCCAAACAAAGACCATACACCTATAATGATGTTTATTCAGCAAAGATAAAGGAAGAGATAGACAAGTTGCTAGATGCTGGATTCATTTACGAAATCGAACACACAGAATGGGTGTCACCCTTGGTGGTTGTACTGAAGAAGAATGGCAAGTTAAGAGTATGTATTAATCTAAAGAAAGTAAATGCCGCGACCATACGGGATAGTTACCCATTACCCATTACGGATCATCTTTTGGAAAGAGTGGCAGGGAAGGAAGTTTATAGTTTTTTGGACGGCTTTTCAGGGTATAATCAGGTAGCCAGTGCTCCTGAGGACCAACACAAAACAGCTTTTGCAGCTGAATGGGGAGTATACGCCTTTAGAGTCATGCCGTTTGGACTAACGAATGCCCCAGCCACCTTCCAAAGATTGATGTGTCATGTATTCAAGGAATTCCTAAGAAAGAGTATGGAGGTGTACGTGGATGACCTATGTACTTATTCAGCTATACGATCAGAGCATATCCCTGAACTAGGAAAGATCTTCGCAAAATGTCGCCAGTATAGAGTTTGCCTCAATCCAGAAAAGTGTGTCTTGATGGTTAGACAAGGAAAGATACTAGGACATATTGTCTCTAAAAATGGAATCTCAACAGATGAAGACAAAATCAAAGTAATCCTGGACTTGCCAAGACCAAAGACGGCTAAAGAAGTCCAAGCGTTTATGGGACATTGTGGTTACTACCGAAGATTCATACACATGTATGCCATAATTGCTAGACCTCTTTATGCATTATTGACGCAATTTAATTGGACAGAAGAATGTGAAAAAGCCTTTGATGAATTAAAGAGTCGATTGAGTTCAGCACCAATCCTTCGAGTACCTAACTGGAATAAGCCATTTCACATTCATGTGGATGCTTCCAAGTTTGCCATTGGTTGCATCTTAGCTCAACCCGCTGATACAGAAAAGCTAGACCACCCTATAGCCTATGCCAGTAGACAACTAAATCAAGCAGAGCGCAACTATACCACAGTTGAGAGAGAAGACCTAGGTATGGTGTACACAGTAAAAAAGTTCAGACATTACCTGTTGGCAAACAAATTCAAATTTTTCATTGATCATCAAGCTCTACTGTACTTAGTCAATAAGCCTTGTAATACAGGACGATTAGTACGATGGTTTCTATTGTTGATGGAATTTGATTTTGAGGTAGTAGTCAAGAAAGGGAATACCCACATAAGAGCTGATCATTTATCAAGGATGACACATGGTGAACCACCCATAGGATTACCAGATGATCTACCAGATACATACCTCTTTAATCTTGAAGCATTTCCACAATGGGCAGAAAAGTTGATCCCTATACTCACGCATGGACCTAAAGATGGGATCACTCCAGACCGAACCCAAGACCTGTGGAAGACTAAAAACCTTCACATCATTGCTAGAAGTTTGTATCACCAAGATTCAAGTGGATTACTAATGAGATGTGTCGAAGAGGAGGAGCAAGAAATGTGGCTTCAAAAGGCACATGTAAATCAATGGAAAACCCATTTGAATGAAATTGGAACATGGCAAACCCTGAGGAGATTAGGTATATATTGGCCAACCATGCAGAGGGATGTGCATAACTATGTATCAGCCTGCCCAACTTGTCGAGAACAAAATCCAGAAGAGAACTCTACATTATGCTACTCCACTGTAGCACCAAGATGGAGCATACCTCTGGTGAAGTTCTTAAAGACCCAAGAATACCTAGAAGGAGCCACTTTAGCAAGGAAACGTGCACTTGTAGAACAAAGTAAGGATTATATCATTGTAGGAAAACAACTGTTCAAGCGAGGAAGAGATAATCAATTACGATTGTGCATTCATGAAGACGAATATGTTGCTGTATTAGGGATGGCACACACAAGAGATGTAGGAGGACATTTCTCTGCAGAGAAAACAACAAAAATGATTCTCTTTGCTGGAATGTGGTGGCCGACCCTACATCAAGATGCTGCAACATATGTACAATGATGTGATACTTGTCAACGAACGAAATACCCAATTAGAAGAGATGAGATGCCATTGAAACCCATGATGAGTGCCAGAGCTTTTACGAAATGGGGAATAGACTTCATTGGACCTATTAGCCCACCTGCTAAAGGATCCGATGCTGAGTACATAATTGTAGCAACCGACTATCTGACCAAATGGGTTGAAGCCAAAGCAACCAAGAAAAATGACGCAAGGACTACCGCCAAGTTTCTTTTCGAGAACGTGTTCACTAGATTTGGATTACCAATAGAGATTGTGAGTGATAGAGGCACGCATTTTGTGAATGAGGTAATGGTAATAGAAGCCTTATTGAATGAATTCTTGGTAATTCATAAGAAATCAGCCCCTTATCACCCACAAGCCAATGGAAAAGCTGAAAGCTCGAATAAAATCTTGTGTACCGTTCTCACAAAAATTGTTAACATTGGAAGATCTGATTGGGACAAGCAATTACATCATGCATTATGGGCATTTCGAGTTGCCTACAAGACAGCCATAGGAACTACTCCTTTTAACCTAGTGTACGGACAAAATGCTATTTTGCCAATTGATTTCTTAATTCCCACTCTTAGAGTAGCAACAACTTACGAGTGGACGAGACATGAACTATCAGCTCAATTGGATCAAATAGAGAAGTTACACGAAACTAGGTTGCAAGTAGTAGCAGGCATTTATGCTGCTAAGAGGCGACAGAAAGCATACTTTGATGCTCACATTAAAGACAAAAATTTGAGGGAAGGAGATCTAGTTTTGGTATATACCTTGAAACAACACGCTAAGAAGTTGCAGAAGAGAGGATATGGCCCCTTAATCATCAATCATATATCTACTAGTGGAGCCATCAGCTTAGCAACCTTAGATGGAGAAGTATTACCAAACTATATCAGTGGATGTCGAGTAAAAAAATATCTAGAACCATTGACAGAGGAAACAATGTCACGACTAATCAAGGGTAAGAACAAACGCATTGAGGAAGAAAGGATACGAGAAGAAGCTAGACAGGAAGCACTAGAACAAATAAAGAAACGAAAAGAGTGGATGAAAGAAAGAGACGAGAGATATCGACTAGGAGAGGAGCTCATCCCAATGGCTAATTTTAGAGCCACAGAAAACCTAGGTCAACAAAGGACACAACCATATCTGAATTTGGGAGCTGGAAAAGAGGAGTACCACTTAGTGAATGCTCTCATTGATATAGGAGCCGCCATAAGTTGTGTCAAACCTTCATTGACTCAGAAATTTAAGGAGGAATTACGACCATCAAAGGCACAGTTGATAGGAATTGGAGGCACAATTAGTCAATGTATAGGTGAGATTACCTTACCTCTACATCTCGGAAACAACACCATGGAACAGAAGCTATTAGTGTGTCATGACCAGGACTTACTTGAAGACCTAGTGTTAGGCCAAGATTGGATATAAGAATATGAAGTAACTATTCAATTGGCTTTGGGATACATCTCAGCCAAGATAGGACATCAAGAAGTATTCAGCATGCTAGGCAAACGACCAATTAAAACCGAAGATATAGACCAAAGAGCTCACTCTCCTAAACACGATGATGAATGTGTGTTCACCAGCACCTTGGAAATACCTTCCTCTAGTACTTCATGTGAGGATATACAGAATTCTACTTGCACCCCATCTTCTGATTTAGCAAGTCATAAGAGTGTCAGTCCATCTGAAAACAACCCTAATGAAGAACCACGCACAAGAGAGACTAATTCCCAAGATCATCCCAAGTCTACATCTATTAGAATATATCCCATCCCATACTCGAGACAGGCTTGGATAAGGAAGGATCAAAAGAAGGAATATCTTCGACGACAGAAGCATTATCAACATCAGAACAGTCCAGTGAACAAGCAAACAAATTACTTTGGACACCGAAGTCAACAACGAGTTGCTAGAATATGGGTTCCAAAGGAAGTAATAGCCGCCCAGCCGGATCGAGTGCAAATATGGATTCCCAAATCATGTGCTCCAAAGATGCTCAACAAAAACGATGAACCACTGCACAAGGAAAATCAATATGATCTAAAGACAAAACGACAGAAGAAAAACAACTACAGAACAAAGCGAAAGGCAGAACACGCAAGGACATTCAGCCAAGGAGTTCAAAGGCAGACGAACCATACGCACAAAACGAGGAGTACCACATTCACTAGGAATGTGGGAAACACAATCTATCCCAACAAGATGAAACAAATGTGGATGTCGAAAGACAAGATAAGCTGCATGCACCATCCAACTACTTCGAGTTGCACACATTTGGAGTTATCAGAACCCAAAGTATGCATGATAGGGCCACATTACAAGGCCAAGCATTCATCACATCTTTCGTCTATTTCAGGATAGTCTAGCACATTTTTCCCTTGGGAAATAGGAGAGCACTTGTACATACTTTAAGGAAATCACTAAAATAATAATAACCGCTTCGGCTATGAACTAACTTTTCTGTTTTTCTTTCAGACAAAAAAAATATATAAAAACACTGAAAAGCAATAAAAATCTCAGGTATTACCTTTCTCACACCCACGGGAAAGGGACGACACCAGTCACTCGGAGAGTTGCCAATCTAATGAAGGATAAATGATGGATGATTCTAAACACAATTTGGTAATTAATGACTACTCTCGATTGAGTGCAGATGGCATCTCCTAATTCGGAAGCTACGCAAGAGGAAGAGGTGCAGCTTTTTCCATCAGAATCAATAACAAAAGCAAGAGGACATTGGTTCCTTGATGATCAACCAGCATCGGAATTGATTTTTATGGCAACCATAAAAATTATGGACAGGGATCATTACTTCCCAATCATGTCTCAAGACTTCAAGACTATTGTGCAAGGATTACCGTGCATGGTGGATGTCTGGACACAAGCAGGAATAGACGCATTTCTTAGAATACCAATCTATATGCCAGATTTCCAAAGATGCACACAAGTGATGAACACACTACAACCTGCATCGAATAAGGTATCTGTTCCTGAAGCAAGAGTATTGGATAAAGTTGGTACCTGGCAGACCATCCAATTCACTCATGAATTGATCAACAAAGCTTTCGGATGGAATCAAGAAGGGTTTACAAATGTCAAAGAAGAATGTCATGACCCTAAGAAGAGATCCTTTGTGGATATCAATAGAACAGATATTGAAGATGTTGTCCGCCTAGTGCATCAGCACTTTTGTTTCTCGAGTATGCATCGATATACTGCACCACAAAAAATTGTGGTACAACTACTATCACATGCGATGAGACAAATTGGCAATAAAGTGAATCTGACTCCTTATGTACAAGATAGACTATTTGAAGCAAAGAAGAAGTGGGATCAGAAGAAATTTCTAAATGGGAGTACAGCTTTGACATTACTCAAAATTGCCTACGTGAGATGCCCACCTCAGAGGAGTTAGCGCAATATGCCAAATCTGCTACGATTCCCAAGAAAAAGAAGGTAGTTGTTACTACTGAAGAAGCAGGAACCAGTTCACAGAAACCTATGAGGGGTACAAAGCGCCTCAGAGAGGAAGAAGCCCAAGCTACACCACAATCAAAGCGGACACATATTTTACCTAAGATTCCTGTAGTACAAATACCAATCACCAAGAGAGATCTCTCCGCTGCCCTAGAAGAGACACATCAGTATATGCAAGGGCAGGTAAATCTGAATGTTCAAGGTCATCAGTACAGACAAGCAAGTCAAGAGAAACAACAACTGAATAAAGAAAAGACCCCAAAACAATCCGCAAGATATAAAGAACTGGGCTTAGAAGATTCAAGCTCCAATGAAGAATCTAGTCACGAAAAAGACACTTTGGATATTGATATAAGGATAGAGACTCACGAGGAAGAATGGACGGAGCTTAATCAAATCGAAGTCACGCCAGATAACCAAAAAGAAAAGGAAAAGAACATAGAGGAGGCCGTTGAACCTGGACATGTCATTCAATTAAATGATATGACAAAGATCAGTATCAAAGAAGCAACAATAACGGCTACATGTGCAAAACCACCTATCAAAGAGGAAATACAAACTCCAGTGAACGTGGATTCAGGCCTATTACAAAATAGAGAGCAGATTGTGATTGAGGTGCCCGATGATACACCTCAAGGAAACATTGACCACATAGTGGCTGAGCCAAGGATCCAGCTTCAGATTAGGCAGCCCCATGACACTACGCTACACGTGGCACAGGGAAAAGACATCACAACAGGTGAAGAACCTAGCATACCTACCACATGGCTTAATGTGGATGTTACTCAGTTGAAGCCTGTGGTCAAACAAATGATCCAAACGGCCATGGACACCCAACAACAGATGATGGAAATAGATGCAGATTATGATAAGGCCATGCGGGAAAAGAGCCAATTCCAAATAATGAGTGAACAATTGTCATCACAATTGATCCAGGACCAAAAGGAGACAGCAACCAAAAGAACGGAGTTGCTCAAGGTAAAAACACAATATGACACATTAATGACTCAGCATCACCAACTCCAGGTACAGCTCGCTGATTTACAAAGATTACATGATGCAAGCGAGGCTGACAAAGAGAGAATGAGAGCTAGAAGCACCTTGCTCGAGAAACAACTAAAGGTGTACATGGAAGAGAATGACAACTTACGCAATAGAAATAAAGAACTGATAAAGTCATTATTATATGATCAGTCGGTGGACAAGCAGGAGACATCAGAAACTGCACAACAGGAATTAAGCGATCAAATTGCAAAATATGCAGATTTGCTAAAGCAAGAGCAAGCCCAAGCAGAAGATTGGGAAAGAAAATACACCAGTGAAACAAATGAACTGAAAATGCAATTACAAAATGTGAATGCCAAACTGGTACGGAGGTACAGCGAAAACATGGACCATGAGCTGAAATCGGCAATGAATTGCTTGCAGCAAAAGAAGCACTCAGATCAGCCATGCAGGAAAGTAAAGAGAAAACTGAACGTATAGAGCAATTAGAAATCCAAGTCAAACAGAACGCAATGATTGGGACAACAGTAGAGCCAGCTAAGGAAAATCCTACTGACGAGGTAGAGGTATGTCCTCTATCTCCCCCGATTCATAATTCTCCCATAAATGAGCAGTTGGCGGACATACATGATGATCATCCAATGCCATACACTACAGAAATAGGTCAGAAGGAGCGGGCACTAGTGGTGTCCCGATTGACAGAAAATTTTGAGAATGAAGTGATCAAGGTCATGAAAGAAGCCAAGATCAAGGGTAAAGACTTGGAAAAAATAATGAAGCCTTTCAACATTCCGTACGGACTATTGAAAGAGAAAACGAGACAATATATAAAGAAGATCACAAAGACAAGTCCAGACGAGGAGCTGAACTTCAAACATGACACATTCGCTTACACTCAAGAAGAATTTGAAGTTGCACAACCCATTTGGAGAAGAAAGTTTTTGGAGAAACATCCTACACTACGGGTGCATTGGCAAGCCACACCATATTTACTACAGGTAGACCCTTCCTTTTGTCCAGTACCACGTAGAAGAGAAGCCATAGCATTTTTGGACATGCAAAAAAATGGTGCTATAAATAAACAGTGGTTGAATTATCCTCTGCTTCCAAGCCTGCCACATAATTATCTTCCAACAGAGGATTACATGGTCAAGACCATCGAATTCTGGCTGCAAAATTATGCCACAGTACTAGATTTAACTATAAAAATGACAAATAAAATACTCAGTATGCTACTTACTGTATTGAAGGTTTTCAAATACACGGCCTACACATTTTTGAGTTTCATCGGTATTAATCAAGGGACAGACAATAATGGCTTATTATTCCAGGCTGATGTTCTTGCCAAGTACATATATGCAAACGTTCGAAGAAGCATTTTTTACAGGATTTTTTGAGATAGATTCAGAAATCTTTTTGAAGATGTCATCCAACCTAAATGCCAGATTAGTGGCCTATGAAATGAGCTTCTTCGCGGACCATAGACAACCACCGAATGATGGTGTGAAGGCAGAAAAATGGAAACAGCTAATGATACGTGAAGCCAATCTGCTTAATGACACAGAGCACAAAGTATATAGAACATATGCCCATCGCTTATCAAAGCCTGTCAGGGATGATAGAGTCTAGGAGGGGGGCAGTGTTGAGGGAGAAACAAGCAAAAAGAACAAAAGAAGAAGACAAAGAAAGAAGCTTCACTAAAAGATAATATTTGAAGATATATCTCTGCAAGAAGCCCCGTAGGGGCGCAACACCCATCTCTGCACAGAGCCCCACAGGGTCACACACACCAAAGAAAAGCACGCAGCTGGAAGGAGGAACCAGGGCTAGGAAAGTATCCATGAAGAAGTGCAAGAGGATATCCAGCCGTTCCTGAATCAACAAGAAGGTCCTTCAACATCTGGGTCTTTGGAAGGTCCAGATCGAAGACTGAAGGATCACATCCTCATACCTTCCACTGGTGGTGTGCGTGGCAACCTGACTTAACAGGCAACAACAATGCATTAGGCCCAGAGGATGTAAAGAAAAATCAAGAATCGGCCATCAAAACTGAACACATGTTTAACAAACAGGTAGAACTGACCAAGGGTTGCGGGTGTGGAAAAGAAAGTAAAAGGACTCAAACCAATACAACAAGTCCCGAGTTATGATCAGTTCCTTGCGCACTAGAAAAATGATATCATTATAACTTCCATAGAAGCGGGCAGTGGTCGACTACAGGCACAACACCAGAGACAAGAAGTAAAGCTTGTCAAGGGACGACAGAGACAAAGAGGGGGAGAGTGTTGCAGAGCAAAGAGAGCACGAGGCAGAGAAAAAGAAGGGCCCTAAAATTTTTCCGATTTGGACACCCAATTTTTGTATTATAACCATTCTTGTAATATAATTTCCGATGTAAATGCACTAGAGGAGTCCTCTAGATGCATCCCCACAGAAGATTAGTAGCTTATTGTTGGGGGATTCTTAGACAAGAAGGAGTTTGAGGGTTTGTAGGAGAAAAATGAAAGGACCAGAAGAGGAAATACACCTTGGAAGCTTCTGCTGATTGATTATAGTAAGACAATTACAATGTTTGAAGCAAAGTACAAGCCAATACCTCTGTGCACAATCACACAGAGCGCTCAATTACAAAATACCCAATATCCCAAAGTCTTCTTGCCGCCGGCCTCCTCTGCACCAGACCTCCACCTGCTTCAAGCTTATCCTTGTGCACACCTTGCACCAAGCTTCCACTAAGGGGAAGGAATGAATACCTTCTGTCGGCACGCGCACACTGCAAAAAGTCCTTGAGATACTTGGGGGACTATATCTTAGCACTCTTTGCACAAATCCTTAGTCACTCTCCATGCACCTTGCACTTCCACTTCTCTGCGTCGCACACTGGTGACTCTTGCACTTCTCTCTCTTCTTTCTTAGACTATGCTCTCTTGCTTACTCTAAGATTGGTCCAAGAATGGCCCTTGCCTTGATTTGAGTGTGTCGATCCCGTACGCTCCTAACTGCAATGGTATCTTGGTGCTCACTTTGATGTCCCAAGATTGTCTTACCAAGTGGCAGCCAACGACTCACTGTTTTGTCCTGTAGTGACTTTAGAATAAAACCAAAATTTTAATGGGGGGGCCATACTCTCACCTGTGCGTACGCTGCTACCACTTCACATGCCTTCACATTTCCTTTTAAGTCTTCACTTTTGCACATAAGGGGGGTTTCACCTGAACCTTCCAAAACACTTCAAAACACACTTTGAACCTTAGGGAAATTAGAGAAAATACCTTTGCCACCTGCAACCCACTTTCTCCAATTTACCCTTTGTGGACAATTAATTGTGCACCACCTGTGCACTTTGACCCCTGCACTCTAGCACTTTGACTCTGCACCTGTTGACTTTGACCTTGACCTTGTTGACTTTAACTAGTTGACTTTGACCTTGACTTTGACTATAGTTGACTTTGACCAACATGACTTTTATGGGCTCAACAGTTGCCCACCACCTAATGTGCTCTCCGTCCCGGAGAGCTATAGCTAAAACTCTGATCACCAGGAAAGTAGAGCTGCAAAAACTTGAATAGGACATCTGAGGAGCAACCAATTCCACCAAAAGCAGGAGAGAACAAGCACCAGAGAAGAACCAAAATTGGGAGATTGGAATGGAAAAGCAAAAGGGGGGCAATGGGAGGGTAGAAAGGAAGGGGAAGGGAGGGCTGAGGGTGCGAAGATGGGTGGGGCAGGGAGGGGTAAGGATGTGGCTGGGCATATTGGTAAAGGGAGGGATTGGGAGTAGGAATCAGGGGTCGGGAGGAGGCTAAAATGATCAACTGGAGGGCTACAGAGGGTACATATGGGATATTATTAAACATAAGGTAGGACAAGGTGAGAATAGACCATTTGGACAATGTGGTGAAATAAAAACATGTGATAAAGGTGTTCAAAACATGTGGGTTTCGACCAAAAGTCATAGAAAAAGTGGGAATTTGTAAAAATAAAGTCAAAAACTGAGTTCAGAGGTGCCAAAAAACATGAAAATGACTCCATTTTTGTAAAAAACGGCCAATCGAGGCACAATCCAAAGCCAAAAGTTTTGAGCCATGTAAAATAAAAAAATAAAGTAAAATAAAATAAAAATAAAATGGTCCTTTTTTTTCAACGCTCAGACAGAAATATTAAAAAAGAAAATAAAATAAATAATAAAAAAATAAAATAAACTAAAATAAAAATAATTAAATAAAAATAAAATTAAAAAAAAGGGGGGGAAGGGGGGGGGGGGGGGGAGGGGGGGGTGGGTTGGGGGGGGGTGGGTTTGGTCGGTGGTGGTCGGTGGGGGGGAGGGCGTTTTTTTTTTTATTTTTTTATTTTTTTCGAATTTGTCAAAAAGAAGAAAACGCATTGGGGGGCCTTTTTTTTTTAATAAATTTAATTATCCAAAAAACAAAGAAAAATACCTGAAAAATCCAAATAAATTACCAAAAAAATCCGAAAAATCTGCAGAAAATACTGAAAAAATTTCCTAGAGTGTTAGGCTAGTTTCTTCACTCAAAACCACAGAGAGCTTCCTTTATTCCTCAAATTTGGCAAGAAAAAGACTCATGAAAAAGGAGAAAAATTATAGAAAATTTCTAAAAATTGCTTGAAAAATTCTGAAAAAAAAATCCTAAAAATTCCAAAAATTGTACATTCGCAAAGTTGATGAAATGGCTACTAAATTTGCTAAAAACTCAAGAAACAAGCATGAATTGGATAAAGAAAACTACTAAAACTTAAGTAAAAATGACGAGAAAAGACTATGTACAACCTGGACAAATTTTCAGGTTCCAGGTGATCCAAAAACTTCACTTTTGTTGATGATAGGCCTTGAGCCTTGTATTGTTGACTCAGAGAGACTCCTCCATAATCTGCAATTGTACTACACGTCATTGATTTTGTCTTCTCCTTGGGCACACTGATCATCTGATAGGGGTACCTTAAATCCTTCATTAGAATGTTATCTCCTCCAGCAACTTTATGACTTAATCTGCAAAAGTTTATTTTGATTATTCCAGCTTCTTCATCCAGTGGAACCCTATGTTTCCAAAGACTTGCAGGTGCTCCTTCCACATTCTTGTAAAGCCCTGCACTTGCTATCATTAAACTTGACATAACAATTGATATCCATACCAGGATCCATAAAATAGTGGCCATTGACATATGATTTGAAGCCTCTTCATCACGGCTACACTTAAGGACTTTGCTTTTCTTCTCTTTTCCATGGCCTTTGACTGAGACTGTTTCAACCTGAGTGATTTCCTCTTTTTCTTCATATGCTTCTTCTCTACTTGAGTTTGGGAAAATTCCATAGCAGGAAGATGGGTCTTCGGCATGGAGCCAAGCCAACATTTTTTCATCTTCATATAAATCTGCTCCTTCAAATAGATCTGCTTCTGGGTTGTCCACCACTTCTTCTTCCATACAAATACCAATTGTCTGCATCATACTAGTATTTCTCTGATTGTCTGGTCCTTCTTCTAAAATTATCTGCTGCAACTCTTTTCCCTCCTGCTTTACCCACATTGTGTCTTTGCCCCAGTCATGCAACACATTGGCATGCCTTAATCAAGGCCTCCCAATTAACAGGGGGAACCTTCCTTCTACCTGTGGCAGCCTTAAAACAACAAAGTCCAAGTTAAAGATGGTACCTTGTATTTTGACTGGAACTCCAGGGACCACACCAATAGGCCTTACTATGCTTTGGTCTGCCATTGTTACAGTGAAGTTGGCAGGTCGTGAAGGGTATAGTCCAATCTTTTTCATGGTATATTCAGGCATCAAGTTAATGCCCGAACCACCATCCACAATAACTCCTTGAAACTCATGACCTTTAATAGAGACTGTTAGCCGAGGGCTCTTGTAATCTGTGAGGGGTGCTGCCCCTAAACATTTATCTTTATGCATAACAACAGCCTTTGCCACTAAACTTGTTGTGGACATTTCATCAATTATCTGCAAGAGTTCTGACCTGAACTTCCCATCCATCTTTATTAAATAAAAAATACTAACCTCCTTTTTCATGGACTTGAGCAGTTTGGAAGCTTCTGATTCCTTAAGAGCATGGGCTGCATTTGACTTATCAAACTGCTCATGAGCCCTGTTGAATGCATATTCAATGGCATCACTAGTACCTGTGAAATTTTCTTTTTGCCTTATATCTGCACTTGTGTTGGCTTTTTCTTCAGACACACCTTTGTCTCTGTTTAATCCATTAATCATTGATTCTTGACCTATTTCCACTGGAGCCTTCCCCTTGCTTCTTGTCTGCACTATAAAAGATTCAATTTCTTCTAAATGCACCACCCTGGTAGATGGTGATGGCACCTTAACCTGATCTACCCTTTCTTCTTTCTGCACAGAAATCATTTGAATGTGGGGCCCAGATGAAGAGGCTTGATTCTTAGGACAACAATTTGTATAATGGTCTCTGGCCTCTGGGCAGTTTCTGCAAGGAGGGGCATTTTCTGGGAGAGTGCACCTACTTTGATAGTGCCCACAGTCTCCACATCTGAAACAAATAATTGGCCTTCTAGGCCCATTTCCAAAATTATCCCTCTGTCTAAGGTTATAAGTGTTACCTTGATTGGGGGCAGCAGCCATCACATTTGTGGTTGGTAGGGATCCTCCTTGTGTCCACTATGTCGTTGCAGGCATTCCCCTTGAATGGCATTCATGGGCCTCATGACCAACTTTCCTGCATAATTGGCAAGTTACACTTAACAGAGGACACTCACTTACTATATGCCCTTGTTTGCTGCACATGGAACACCAAAGTCCACTCTTGATGCCACCTCCTTTGAGCTCCTGCAACTCTTGTTGCAGCTGAGCCAATTCCTCTGCCTGAGCCTCCTCCTCCTTTTGGAGCTTTAGTGCTTCAAACTCCCTTCTCAACTGAGCAACAACATTCTCCTCCTCTTTGTAGGGCTTATTTCTTTTTAAGCCCTCCAGCTCTTTCCTTAGCTGTATCACTGGATCCTCCATTTCTGTACCATATGTTGGTTGGGAAGAAGTTGCTCCATACTGGTACCTTATTTGCTCCAAGCGTGTGGCTGTGCTGATGAACTCCTCTATGGAGGCTATAGGTAGCACTAATTCCTTTATTTTGCATTGGGTGGCCACTGGTAGGGGCTTAGCCAACCATTTCTTAACAAAAAAATCATGTGGTGGATCTGGCAACTTAGCCATTAGTGCTTTGGCCCGAGTCACAAACTCTGGGGACTTTTCTCCTGGACCTAATCTTAAATTTTCTAGCTCTTCTATGATAATCTCCGCAGTGTTGCCATGTTGGAACTGATTTTTAAAAGCATCTTTCATCACATCCCAAGTGGTAAAATGGTTTTCAGCAAACTGGCTGAACCACTTATCAGCTAATCCCTCTAATGTGGCAGGGAAGAGAATAAAAAAGGCATCCTCCCTACCCATTAGGCCTCTAGTCTTACATAGTGCCAAGAACCTTCTAATGTGTTCATCTGGATCCTCCTGAGCTAGGCCTTTGAAAGAAGGAAACTTTATATTTAATCTAGAGAGTAAAGTTTCCAAGTCTACCTGACCCGCCATGCTCTTGACTGATGATGCTGAAGATAGTGGACTGGGGGACCTTCTAACAACCTTCCTTCTTGTCTGCTTGCAGGTGACCCTCAATACTTGGGACCGGGTTGCGTTCATGAGCAGCTCATAGCCCACTGAATATGAGACACTTGATAAGAATATTTACCTTTTGTTTGATGAAGAAGCACTGTGGTTCTGTCGACACTTGATCTCTTCTATGCTTTGCACTTGGTTTCTCCTAAGCTCAAATCTCCTTGGATATCCCACCGGGTGTGCCAAATTTTGTTGGGGGATTCTTAGACAAGAAGGAGTTTGAGGGTTTGTAGGAGAAAAATGGAAGGACCAGAAGAGGAAATACACCTTGGAAGCTTCTGCTGATTGATTACAGTAAGACAATTACAATGTTTGAAGCAAAGTACAAGCCAATACCTCTGTGCACAATCACACAGAGTGCTCAATTACAAAATACCCAATATCCCAAAGTCTTCTTGCCGCCGGCCTCCTCTGCACTAGACCTCCACCTGCTTCAAGCTTATCCTTGTGCACACCTTGCACCAAGCTTCCACTAAGGGGAAGGAATGAATACCTTCTATCGGCACATGCACACTGCAAAAAGTCCTTGAGATACTTGGGGGACTATATCTTAGCACTCTCTGCACAAATCCTTAGTCACTCTCCATGCACCTTGCACTTCCACTTCTCTGCGTCGCACACTGGTGACTCTTGCACTTCTCTCTCTTCTTTCTTAGACTATGCTCTCTTGCTTACTCTAAGATTGGTCCAAGAATGGCCCTTGCCTTGATTTGAGTGTGTCGATCCCGTATGCTCCGAACTGCAATGGTATCTTGGTGCTCACTTTGATGTCCCAAGATTGTCTTACCAAGTGGCAGCCAACGACTCACTGTTTTGTCCTGTAGTGACTTTAGAATAAAACCAAAATTTTAATGGGGGGGACCATACTCTCACCTGTGCGTACGCTGCTACCGCTTCACATGCCTTCACATTTCCTTTTAAGTCTTCACTTTTGCACATAAGGGGGGTTTCACCTGAACCTTCCAAAACACTTTAAAACACACTTTGAACCTTAGGGAAATTAGAGAAAATACCTCTGCCACCTGCAACCCACTTTCTCCAATTTACCCTTTGTGGACAATTAATTGTGCACCACCTGTGCACTTTGACCCCTGCACTCTAGCACTTTGACTCTGCACCTGTTGACTTTGACCTTGACCTTGTTGACTTTAACTAGTTGACTTTGACCTTGACTTTGATTACAGTTGACTTTGACCAACATGACTTTTATGGGCTCAACACTTACCCATATAAACTAGTAGGAAATTAGCCTTTTAGTGAATAAAGTGCCGGTCTCTTGTGTGAAAGGACCAATTTTAGGGCACTAGTATATAAGTCAAATTGTGACTCTTTGTAAAGACTTTTTGCCATTGTGAGAATCAAGAGCACAGAAATTCGAATTTGTGTCTTCTACTCTCTGTATCATCTTCTTGGTGAGCTTGTATGCATGTGTGTTGCTTGGAAAGAGTGCTAAGAAGTGTGGTCTATCCATGAAAGTGTTTGTTTGCTGTAGTGAAGGTGTGTGTGAAGCGTAGGAAGTGCTGAGCTGTAGGAAAGTCATTCCCGTGACTGAGTATTTTGCTCATAACTTGAAGTAGAAGCATCAAAATCGAGTGAAAGTACCACCATTGGATGCGTCTTCTCGAGAGCTTCGAAACGCATATGCGATTCGCTATATTTGGAGTTCGGAGCTGAGAGAAAAGCTCGATTTACTGTTGGCTGCTGCACCAAGTATCGTGACACCATGACTGACAGTTGGAGCTTGTTTGGATAAGTCTTTGCCTTGTTTACACTCTTTGAGTAACTCTTTTGCATTGATCATCATTTTAATGCACGTCCTCATACACTCAGCTATGTTTTGATACTCATCGGATTGATAATTAAAGCGTGAATCCCCACTATATGCACTTGAGGGGGATTGAGGTACAGTCTCTTTCTCCACAAGTCCCTAAGTTGGTTCTTAGGTACACACATGCAGATGAGTGCAATCAGTCACATACACCACCTACACAGGTGGAAATGGTATCACGATACTTGAAACAACAATAGCATAAAAATGGACTTTTCTCTCAACTCCAAACTCGGAATATGGTCAAGAATGGGTTCATTTTGAAGCTCTTGATGAGACACATCCAATAGTCTCTTGTCCGATTTTGACAAACCTGCTTCAAGTTATGGGCAAAATATAGAGCTGTGGGACTCACTTAATCATGTCACACACCTTCTCAAGCTTCACACACACATTACACTCTTCCAAAGTATTTACTTGAGTGGAATATATTACAAGATGGATGTTTGACAAAAATATATGCCCAAATTTGGAAAAATTTTGGGGGCCCTCTTTTTCTTCTCTTTTCTCTGTTTCTCTGCTAATAGCTCTCTGCAACACTCTCCCCCACTTTGTCTCTGTTGTCCCTTGATAGGCTTTGCTTTTTTCCTCTAGCTTTGTGTCTCTAGTAGATCTGGTTCCTTATTAATTGATAGCATCTTTGTAGTTGACCACTGCTAGCTCTTATGGAAGTCATGAAGGTACAGATAACCAGTGGTCAAGGAACTAATCAGAACTCGAGACCTGGTGCATTGGTTTTAGCTAGTTTTGTTTTTTATAGCATGCACCCAATGGTTAAGGTGACTTATCTTGAGTCACCTTTCATTAGGTTTCTTCTCGTGGTTAAAGTGACTTTGATATTGGTTACCTTTCATTAGGGTTCAATGCCCACATGGGCTAATCTTGTATTTCGTTGTTCATTGTGTTGGGGACCCATTGTATTGCTCAAGCCTGTTTATTTCTTTTCTTTGTGTGCACCTAGTGGTTAGAGTGACCTTGATATTGGTCAGGTTTCATTAGAGTTCTTCGGTGTCACTAGAGTCCTTCAACATCCAATTGGGTTGAGCTTCTATTTCTTGTTCACTATGTTTGGTTCTCCCTATTTCTTGTTAAAGCCTGATGCGTGCCCCTACAGGGCTTGGTGTAGAGAAAGGTGTTACGTGCCCTTGCAGGGCTTCCTCTACAGCTATATATTAACTTTTATTTTTTTAATGAATCTTTTTCTTTGATTTTCTTTTACTTGTCTCTCCTTCCACAGACCCCCCTCCTGAACTCTGTCATCCCCGACATGCTTTGGAATGCGACAAGAGTATGTCTTGTATACTTTTTTCTCTATGGCGTTTAGCATATCTGCTTCACATATCACTAGCTGCTTCCATTGTTCAAACTTGACTCCATCGTGTGGTGCTTGTCTGTGGTCAACAAAAAAGCTAAGTTCATATGCCCCAAGCCTTGCATTTAGATTGTCAGACATTTTTAGAACTATATCGGAATCTATGTCAAAGAATCCTGTGAAAATGCTTCTTCAAAAGTCTACATGTATGTACTTGGGAAAAACATTAATCTCGAATAATAAGCCATGATCATAAGTCAGATGGGCATAACTAAAAGGTCAAACACTAATATATCGGTGCCTTGATTTATGCCGACGAAGTTCAAAAATATGTATTCTACATGCTTGAATACTTTCAAGATTGTAAGGATCATAATAAGTATTTTATTGGTTAATTTTATGGTGAGTTTAGGAAATGTAGCGTGTCTTTATAACCAAAATTCTATTGTTCTCGCCATATACTCTTCAGTGGGTAGATAACTATGCAGAGGGCTCGGTAGTCAAGGAAAATTGAGCCATTGTTTATTTATTTTACCTTCACGTTGCAAATCCCAAAACTTTGGCCAGTATAGTCGACGTGGCACAGGGCAAAAAGATGGATTGACTTGTAATAGATATGGTGCCTCTTGCCAATGCACCCGCAAAGTTGGATTTTTCTTTAGAAATTTTCTTCTCTAGATAGAATCGACGGCTTCGAACTCCTGTTGAGTATAATTAAAAGTGTTTGTTGTGAAATTGAGTTGCTCGTCTTGATCCTTTCCCATATTCTTCTGGATGTACCATCTAGTTTGTTCTTTCATGATTCCATAAGGTAAGTTGAAGGGTTTCATGATCTGATCTAAATCTTTGCTTTTGATCTTAGCCTCCTTCATTGCTTTCACCACTTTGTTTTCAAAATTCTCTGTAAGACAAGACACCAGTGTTGATATATTTAGGTAGTGATGTGTGTGAACACTCTAGGACCGCCGGGGCACTTTTTTCCCTCTTTAGGAGGTTTTTTTCCCCCGGCTTGTATATACGCCTATTGCCCTAATGGGCTACTTATCTTTGTACATTCTCTAGTAATACATTCAGTCTTGTGTGTTGTGCTCCAAGCTTCTTCTTCTTCCTTGTGCTGTTCGCGTGCTTCCACAGACGTCTAACTCCAACAATTGGTATCAGAGAAGGTCGTCGCTTCATATAGGGCACCGTCGACACTCCTCCGTTTGCAGTCTCAGATTCACACGAAATTTGGTGTCGAAATCGCGATCTGAGCTCGTTTCGGCCTCCGAACGCACTATCGCAGTGCTTGTGCAGGCTATTTCATCCTTTTGTGCCAAAGGTATATACCAGTTTTTGTTCTCCAGTTTAAGCGTCTCGAAGTCTGCTACAGGTCTAGCAGAACTCATTTGGGCAGTTCCATTCAACTTTTTGAGATACAATCAATTTTCTGCATCAAGGTATTTTAGTCACCGGCCATGGCTGAAAGCAGTGATGTATTCCGTATGTTGGCTGTTGAGGATAAGTTGGATGGTACCAACTACCCATTACGGGCTTATATGATGCGACATGTATTGGTTGCAAAAGGACTGTGGAACTTTGTGCAGGGTGTTGAAAGACGTCCTGTTACACCTGCGACTACAGGTACTACAAATACAGGTGTTGGAGGTGCTAGAGCTGATGAAGATGGTGTCGAAGATGATATTGTGCAAATTCCTGTTCGTGTTGCTGTTTCTATTGCACCTACTGTAGAGCAGATTCGTTGGGATGGCAGAGATGCCAACAGAAATCTGCAAATGCTGCACATTCAAAGAACCAAGACAAAGATGAGAAAAAATCAAAAAAGCAAAAATTGTTTTGTAAGTACTGTAAAGGCAATGATCATATCATAAAGAACTGTCCAAAATTGGCTGCTAAAGAGGCAAAGAAGAAAGAGGCTGGAATGGTTGTTGCAGAGGCCTCTACACCAAAAACAAAGTCTGCAAATCTTGTGCAGGAAGAAGAATGGGCGTTTACTACTGTCTGTAGTTTTGACCCATCTTCTCATGATCAGTGCATGTCTGCAGTAGACTCAGATGTTTGGTACTTTGACAGTGGGGCGACCAAACATATTAGCTCGTAGTGTAGTTTCTTCTCTTCACTCGAGCCTGCCCCTACAGGGAATACTGTTACATGGGCCAACAACTCCTCTTATCCTATTATGGGAGTTGGTAAGATAATTTTGACTACTACTGATGGTAGTTCTTTCACTTTGTCAGATGCTTTATTTGTGCCAGGGATAAAAAAAAATATGTTATCATTTTCTACATTAGCCAATATTGGCTTGGTTGTGAAATTTGTTGATGACAGGTGTACAGTTCATGATCTCTCAAATGGCGATGTGATTATTGCTTCTGGCATTTTATGTCGTGGGCTGTATAAGCTCATAGACTATGAAAGATCTGTGAATGATTCGGAATGTGCAGTTCAAGATTCTCAGGCTATGTCAGATGCAAAGCTTTGGCATGCACGCTTTGGTCATCTAAATTTTGCTAGTTTGCTATGCCTGCAGAAATATGAAATGGTATCCTCTTTGCCCAAACTTGAGGCACCTGGAAAACATGTTTGTGAAGGCTGTATTTTGGGCAAAATGCAGCGTTCTTCCTTTCCAAAAGATGGTTCAGTTCGGGCTACGCAGAAATTGCAGCTTGTACATAGTGATGTCTGTGGTCCTATGCAGACACCCTCTTTTGGAAATTACCTTTACTTCGTGACTTTCATTGATGATTTTTCCAGGCATGCATGGGTATATCCACTCAAAGCAAAGTCCGAAGTGTTCATGTGCTTCAAACAGTTTTCATTGGTTTTGTGGGGAATATATGTCTTCAGATTTTAATGCATTTCTGGTTGAACGTGGGATAAAACACCAGTGTACAGTGCCGTATACACCTCAACAAAATGGAGTTGCTGAACGGAAGAACATGTCTCTCATGGAGATGGCGAGGTGTATGGTCAAGGGTCAGGCTTTACCTCATACTTTCTGGCTTGAGGCTATCATGTGTGCAGCATATGTACTGAACAGGTGTCCCACTAAAGCACTGCAGTCTATCACTCCATATGAGGCTTGGCATGACCGCAAGCCATCTGTTGCTCATCTGCGTGTTTTTGGTTTTGTTTGGCATATGCATTAGTGCCTGAACAACATCGCAGAAAATTGGATGATAAAGCAGTTAAATTTATTTTTGTTGGATACAGTTCTGAAAGTAAAGGCTATCGCGTGTATCATCCATAGACTAAACGCATTCTGGTTAGCCGTGATGTTGTATTTGTGGAAGATGCTATTCAGCCATTGCTTTCATGTACTAAGGAGACATCTGTTAGCTCCAAGACATGTATGATACTTTGATGCCTCTTTTTACAGGTGGACAGTCTAGTGCTGGTCCTAATGAGGCAACTTCTCAGCCTTTGCATGTTTCATATGATGATGCAGATCATTCCATTTCTGATGCAGATTTACATGATGCACTTGCTGATGAGAAAGCTGATATTGAACAGGCAAAAACTATGCCAAAATGGCTAGTGCAGACTTTGCGTGACAGTAAATTAGATGCACCTTTGTCATATCGTACTCGTTCAGGCTCTCATAGTGCCTCCTTTGCATCAGATTGCTATGCTATGGCTGCATCTAGTCTCTGTGATGAGAATGAGCCTGTTTCTTTTGATGAAGCACAGAATTCTGAAAATTGGATAGCTGCTATGCAATCTGAATATGATGCTATAATGAAGAATGGTACATGGTTTTATGTGACTTGCCTCTTGGCAAGAAGGCCATTGGCACTAAGTGGGTATACAAGCTGAAGCGTAAACCTGATGGTACAGTTGACAGGTATAAGGCTAGGCTTGTTGCAAAGGGTTATGCGTAGGAAAGAGGCATTGATTTTGATGAGACCTTTGCACCTACATGCCATATGACAACTGTTAGGAGCATTTGTGCACTTGCAGCCCATCATGATTGGAATGTACATCAGTTGGACATTAAAACAACATTTCTGAATGGTGACTTGCATGAAGAAGTGTATGTTTTTCAGTAAAGCAAGCACCACGTGCTTGGTATGAGAAGATACATGCCTATCTGATTGCACATGGTTTTGAGAACAGTCCAGCTGAAAGCACCTTATATGTTAAGCGTGCTAATGATGTGCTTTTGATCATTGTTGTCTATGTAGACGACATGCTGCTCACTGGTCCTATTGAGAAGCATATTGCTGATTTTAAGGCTGATTTGCATGCCTCATTTGAGATGTCTGATTTGGGGTATTTGCATCAGTATTTGGGCATTCAGTTTATGCAAGTTGATGGTGGAATGGCTTTGTGTCAAACGAAATATATTGACACATTATTGCAGCATTTTGGCCTTGAAGACTGTAAGCCTATTGCCACTCCTATGGAGACAGGTTTACGATTGAGTCTTCATGATGCTGGAGATGCATTTGATGCTATTCTCTATCAGCAGGCTGTTGGATGCTTGATTTACTTATGCATTACTCGGCCAGATATTCAGTTTGCTGTCTCACAGATGAGCAGGTTTATGCATTGCCCAGGAGTCACGCATTGGAAGGCGGTTAAGCGCATCTTTCGCTACTTGAGTGGTACTCGGCTACTTGGGTTGTTTTATCCCAAGGGGGGGTCACTACCGCCAGATTTGCATGCTTTTTTTGACTCAGATTGGGCTGCTTGCTATGACACTCGTGTGTCCACCAGTGGTTTTTGCTTCATGCTTGGTAGCTCATGTATATCTTGGTTGAGCAAGAAGCAGCCTATTGTGGCCACTTCCAGTTGTGAGGCAGAGTATAGGGCAGCTTTCACAGCGACTGTTGAGTGTGTGTGGCTTAGACGCCTTATGGCTGATGTGGGTGTTGGCCAGTCTTCTGCCACCACCATCTTCAGTGACAGTCAGAGCGCATTGGCAGTTGCAAGGAACCCTGTGTTCCATGCTCGCACTAAGCACATTGAGGTGCATTATCACTATGTCAGGGAGAGGTTCTCTGCTGGGGAGATCAGCTTGGCATATGTGCCCACATAGGAGAACATTGCAGACCTTTTCACGAAGGCTCTACCTAGGGAGAAGTTTGAAGCTTTCCGCAAAGCTTTGGGCTTACTTCCTTTTGTGGAGTGATTTCCACATAGCTTGGCACTTCCTTATACATGACTGCCAGCTCCTTGTTCACCGCATCACTCCCAGGGAGGATTTGTTGATATATTTAGGTAGTGATGTGTGTGAACACTCTAGGACCGCCGGGGCACTTTTTTCCCTCTTTAGGAGGTTTTTTTCCCCCGGCTTGTATATACGCCTATTGCCCTAATGGGCTACTTATCTTTGTACATTCTCTAGTAATACATTCAGTCTTGTGTGTTGTGCTCCAAGCTTCTTCTTCTTCCTTGTGCTGTTCGCGTGCTTCCACAGACGTCTAACTCCAACAACCAGTAGTGCCCTTTCCTTCTGACTTAAGCATGCAGTATACAGTATTGGATGGTCATCAAATTCATCTACTGCATGCTCCCTTATTGGTGAATGAACTATTGGGGGAGAAAGAGGGCATACCTCAGTCTCGTCAGTAGTCAGGATGGGTGGTTGCACTACTGGTGTCCCCAAGTTCTTGACTTGTTCTAATTGTGTTCTGAGCTTTGCAATGATTTGATCTTTCTCTTCATGGTGTAATTTACTTGTCTTGAGCTTAGCTTCCATTGTTGCCTTCGCTTTGCAAATGATCCTCACTTGATCAACATCTTGAATGCATTGCTCTGTGTACTTTTGCAGTACCTTTTTCCACTTAAGTTCCTATGCTTTTGTGTCTGCTGTATATTTTGTTTCTAACTCAGCATGTTTCCTTTGCTCGTGTTGTAGTTGATCTTCCATGTCTAACAACTTTGCTTCAATTCTTATATTCCTTCAACATCTGTGACAGTTGTGTCAATATGTTGGTTTAACAAAATGGGGTTCATTAATTCTTTGTTTCGGTTATGCAGGTTGTCGATTTCGTCCATATAGACTTTGATTTGAACTTCTAATAACTTACTTCGGTTTGTCATGTGCACTTTCTCCGCTTCATATATTTTCTATTCTTTTTTCAATGTTTTTACTTCATTTTGAAGCTCGGAAATAGATATTGTTACCTCTTTCACTTTTTCCTTCATCATTAAATTCTCCTCCTTTGTATGATTTAATTCTTCATGCTTGGCCTTCATCTCAATTGTCTTTTGTGTGAGTTCCTGCTGAGTACTTATGTTTTTGGCCGAGAGCTCTTCGCTCATGATGTGAAATCAACTTTTGGCTTCAAATAGTTCTACTTTTTCTTTATCTTCTTCCATCAATATGTTTTGTGCCTCATGGTCATGTCAATCATATTTCTGACTATGGGCTTCAACTGATTCACATCTACATTAAGCCATGTTTTTGATATAATGGGTTCTTCGCCCGTTCGCACATCTTTACCTTGTGTCACATGTAGTGTGTCTTGATTAGGCTGCCTGATATGGAGTTGCACTCTTTGTTCAGCCTCATTAGTTATTGTTATTGTTCCTTGTGCTTCATATTCCTTATATTGCATTTTTTGAGAATCAGCTACCACATCCAAGGGTGATGGTTCGGCAACCACTCGGATGGATATGGTAGGTCCTTGTTCTTCCTGTACTTCCTCTTTATCTTGTTCTTGTTTTGGATGAGTAATTATTTTGGACCTATAAGGTGACACCTCTTTGAGCATTATCCTTGTTTGGTCATTCAATTGAATGATGTGCACCTTCATCAGTTGTTCTTTTCACATCTGTTAAGCTCCATCTTCCTGCATATTATGATTTTTGACTTGATTCTGAACGTGGTTCAACTCATCCCATTCCTCATCAACATGCTCATCCATGTGTATGTTTACATTTAACGTGTCATGATCTTGGGATGATTCATCTTCTACGCTTGAGTTGTTTAAACCCAATTCTTTATACTGATCCAATTTTGAAATGCTTTTGCCTACTTGTGTGGACTTTTGTTGTTTACTTGATTGAAAATACTAGTGATTTTAATAAAGTAAGTCTATGATCCAAGGGTCTGGCCGGTTCAGACAGATCTAAAATCGGACACCGTTTGGTCATCCGTGTGTATGACCAAAAATCTCAAGTTTAGACTTACTAGGAGGTCTTGTGCTCTTGTGAACAAGTGATCCACTTAGCTTAGTGGTTAAGTCTCAAGGATGTGAAGGAGGAGGTCTTGGGTTCAATCCTCATGGGGAACATGGAGAAAGTATTTTGCCCAAAGAGATCTAGAGCCTTCAAGAAGCATTCACTTGAGTTAACTTGAGTTGACTGGGACACTTGGTGCACATGCAATTACATGGTTGACACTTGGCTGGCTAGTATCCACCTGCCCAAGAAGGAAGTCCCCTAAAGAGAGCTATATATAGAGGCATTTGGTTGGGAGGAGAGTCATCTCTCTAGCATGTGGTGGTCGTAATCCTTGTTCTCTTGCATTGATAAGAAAAGTATGCTTGGTTTTGTTTAAGCTAATTAGAGCTTAAAGAAGAAACCCAAGTCAAATTAATCTTTGGGAATCAAGATATTTTCTAAAAGATATGTCAAAGTAATCTTTAGGAATTAAGCTATTTCCTAAAAGTTAAACCAATAAAGGAAATAGCCTAATTAACTATTTCCTTAGTTAAAAAGGAATATATTTTGGACAAGCAATAAAGCCTTAAGTCTTGTTCTTGTTCAATAGTCAATATTTCTTTTAGAGAGAAGATTCTAGTAAAACTAAGGATTCCAAGATGAATCATTGGACTGGAAAGCAAAAGATTCCAAGATGAATCATTGACTTAGTTTACTGATTCCTTGACAGGAATCTAAAGTTCTTGAAAGAAAAATCTCCCTACATGTGAGAATAGAATCTTTCAAGTAAAGTCTAATAGCAAGTAGTTCCCAGTAATTCCCAAACCACTAGTATTGGTAATCAAGTCCAAATAGTGATATAACCTAAAGGTATATCAAAGATTCTTAGCTTTTGAATCTAAGAGGCATCAATGTATGCTTGGACTGAAGTTCACGAAAAGATCTCTAAAAACTCTCGCGGGTAAGCAAAGAAGCATTTTGATAGTTCCAGAGATCTTAAAATTAAAGACTAAGTCTATATTTTAGATGCAAGATCAACTAGACTTAATCAAGGTTGGCCATGATTGTCCAACAATGTGCGATTGGAACTACTCTGTAGATTGCCCAAGTATTGGCAATAAAAAATTCCTTTTGGATATATTCACTCAAGTTCCATTTATCCAATGGAAAAATGTGAAAAGAGTAAGTTGTTCCAAGTCTGAACAGAGTGAAGAAGTTCCAAGAATGTAGTTTGCAACCGTGAAGATGGTACTTAAGTCTATGGAAGGTAAAACATAATGTTTGCCTATCCTTAAAGGGATTTTGGTACAAATCCAGAGAGCATGAGCGGATGCTTAGACTTAAGCAGTAGAGAGATTCTTGTAAAGACCTGGCCGGGCGTAGGTACCTAAAGCATCAGTAAAGAAAGGAATCTAAAGACAAGAAGTCAAAAGCTCTTGTCACTACAAATTGTTCAAGAATAAACCAATTGAACTCGAATCTATGAAAATTCAAGTAGGAATTCTAACTTTTTTTTATTTGAAACCCTAGTAAAGAGGAATAGATGTTTTGTCGAAAGGTTTTCAAGTTCCCAAAGGAAAGCACAAGATCATGAAACGATCATGTGAAGGGATCAAAACCTAGAATATCAATTTAGAGGTAATACCTAAAAACTTTAAAATTCTCTTAAAGAGTTGAAGTGAAAAGGTCCTCTATCAAGATATGTTTAGACTTTAGGATAAAATTCACTCACACGTCAATGTGAGTATAAAATAGGGTGGTATGGGACACCAGATTTTATATTCACATTGATGTAGGAAAGATGGTATGGGACATCGAACCATGAGAGGATAATTATCTTTTAGTCCTATTTTAGATCTTGAAGTTAGGTTTGATCCTCAAGAGAATTAAGACTTCAAAGAAGGAGTTTAATTCAAGAAAGATAAAAGTAGTATTTCAAGATAACTTCAAGATAAAGGAAACAGAAGATATGAAGTAAGTAACTTCCAAGATCTTCTTGAAACACTCCAAGATAAAATGTTCTTAAGTCGGAAATATTTCTTAAATTTCTGAAAAAAATGGACTTTGATTTTGAGTTGATCTTTTCAACCAAGGATTTGATTGACTAAGTCAAGCATCAAGTTCCTAGTGTAACCTGGTAAATTCAATTATTTGACTCAAAGCAATGCACAAGAATTGCATTCCCAGTAAGAAGTCATAAAGAATGAATTAAGGCATGAACTTAGTCTCAAGTGAAGCACCCTTCGGGTAAAAAACTCCTCATTGTGTCGACACGCTGATGTTGGATACCACACTAGTATCTTGTGGTTGGATGATGTTTTTGAGTTGCTTTGAATCTTTTTGAGAATCCGGCTTATTTCTCTTAAAGATAAGAAAAAATGCTTCAATACCGTGTTGAAACAGATCTTTGAGAAGTTAAAGTCCTGAGTCATCTAGACTCTGACTCATAGCAGGTTTACATGCCTTCGAAGTGTGAATTGGTTATATAGAGTTTTAGTTATTTCTTTCCGCTTTCCAAATCTTTTGGAATTAGCTCATATATGATATCTGATTCCTTTGTAAAAGACCAGGGTTAGTCGATTAGAACTAGATAACTAAATTGAACATCCTAGATAGATGTTTTGTACAAGAACCTTTTCAAATATTTAAAGATGATAAGTCCAAGATTGACTAATTCATTTGAGCTTGCTTCTAGTTATAGCATAAATGATTTCCTAGAGTCCAGTATACTCTAGAATAGAGAAGTTAGGTATTGCTCAATAGATTGACAATTCCCAAGAACTTTTAGCTCAAGTCTTTGAGAAAAGTATCCTAAGTTGGAGAATTTTCATTTTGAATTTGAATTGGTCAAGTTGTAGTATGGTTGACTCAAAGAAAATGGTAAACTTTCTCCTACATTTTACATAGGATTTTTAAAACTCATAAGGACAAAGTAGTCCTCTAGTCGAGTGAAAAAATCAAGTAATTGTTGGATAGGAGTTAAGCATTGTACTAACATCCAAGCTAGATGTTTGGAACAACCAAACTTCAAATTCTCCAAAACAAATTCAAGTGACTCAAGAGTTCTCAAAGTCTTGCGAGGGATCAAAATCCCACCTTTGTTACTAACTCCATGCACCAGTCATGCCCGAAAGTGGACTAGTAATTTGAATCCACCCAGTTCACATGTGTGTGCCTAGATCGCACATCGAGAAACTATGAATTGGCTAGGGATGTTTTTAGATCCACCCTTATTATTCTCACTGCTTTGAACTTTGATTAGTTTATCAAAGTACAAAGCGAGACAATGTTTTGAATTTTTCAGACAGGGATGCCACCACAGAGATGAGACATGTTCTTCTAGTTTTAGAACATGAGGCTCGGGGGTTTCCTATAGTATATATATAGCTCTATTTTCGAGGACGAAAATATTTTCCAAGGGAGAAAGAATGTAATAAAGTAAGTTTATGATCCAAGGGTGTGGCTGGTTCAGACAGATCTAAAATCAGACATCGTTTGGTCATCCGTGTGTATGACCAAAGATCTCGAGTTTAGACTTAATAGGATGTCTTGTGCTATTGTGAACAAGTGATCCACTTAGCTTAGTGGTTAAGTCTCAAGGATGTGAAGGAGGAGGTATTGGGTTCAGTCCCCATGGGGAACATCGAGAGAGTATTTTGCCCAAAGAGATCTAGAGCCTTCTAGAAGCATTCACTTGAGTTAACTTGAGTTGACTGGGACACTTGGCGCACATGCAGTACATGGCTGACACTTGGCTGGCTAGTATCCACTTGCCCAAGAAGGCAGTCCTTTGGAGAGAGCTATATATAGAGGCATTTGGTTGGGAGGAGAGTCATCTCTCTAGCATGTGGTGGTCGTAATCCTTGTTCTCTTGTAGTGACCCTATGCGGTAAGGTTCACCTGTCCTTGAGTGTAAGCATGCATCACTTCTAATGTAGCAAAAAGGTCTCGTTGTGTAATAGCAGAAGGTTTTGCTAAGGAAACTTTTGGAAGTACATGTATTCCTTTTGATTGTGGGGTGTCAGATACCTCCTCTACTCACGCACGTTTTCCACCTCTCATTGTAGTTCTAGAGCTAGTACCAACCTCTTCCACTATGGTCATCCCTTTCTTTTTATTGGGTACATTGGTGGACTTGATATATTGCTGTGTATCTATACATATTCAGGAAGCAAAAATGTTGGTGCACCAATCATACTTCATCTTCGATGTCGATTCTATTGATGTCCAAGAATGTCCTTTTCTTAGCTTCATGGCATTCATCCTTTAAATCCGTTATACCATCCTTTCTCCATCCAAATGCTGCCTTGATCAGCTCATGAGTGAATCTAATGGTTTATGACTCTCCATTTCTATCTAATACCATAGCTTCTAGGACGAATGGCTTGTCAAGTGCTGGATGTAAGGTATTCATCACTTGCGTACACCTATGAAAATTTGTTTTGTAAATGGGAAGCTTTAAATATTCTTCTTGTACAAGAGATATTGGGGTACCCACTTCCAACAATATCAGACTGTATACACTTCCAGTACTCCGTCTACTCAAGGGGGGTCCTCCTTAGGGATGTATACCTTGTAACATTCCTGTGTGCACGTACATTCACTGACAACAGAGATACCAACAGAAGAGAAAATGTATAGTCATGGGGAAAGTATCGATCACAAATGCTCATAGGAAAGGAAACCCAACTTCTTAACTCAGAAAATGATTACAAAGGGCCACAATGCTACCAAAGGATGAAATTGAGGGCTAGCATGTCATTCTGAAAACTAACCAAAAGCGGTACAAGAGCACCAACTAACACAATGAATACAACAAAGATGATGACTTGATCCACAATCACTGGGTGTTGTGGATCTATGTATGGCTTCACCTCAATACCACTAATCAACCCCCAAAGACCCTTTCCCATGAGGAAGTTAGAGATTCTAAACTTCCAAGAGGTAAATTCTCTTTTCAAGCTTATAAATATGAGTATTAGAGTCTTTCATTTTGTATGAGACTATAAAGTGGCTCCTAATCCCTCCTTGGATTTTGATAGATGTGAGAAAGAATGATATGTTACCTTCCCACAAGAGCCTCCACTTGTCTTGAACCTTTGATAATGATAGAAACTCCCTCTTGCTTCAAACACTTCTTCAAATCTTGCTGCTCTTCTCTTTAATCCTTGCCTCTCAAGAAACTTAAAGTCTTCCTCTTAATGTCCTCAATGCTCAATGATGACCTCTGATACCATTGATGGAGTATATCAACTCCTAGTTGCAACAAAAGAATGATAGGCCCTTCCTAAGACCAAATAGTTCACTACCACAATCCACCAAAACTTGAATTGCTCTCTAGACCTGAGGATTGAACCTATGAAATTTTACACATTAAGAATAGACTCTCTAAGCTTTCCAAGAAGCCATAGATCATTGAATTTTGACAATGTGACCTATCTCAACCTCCTTGCACAAGGTAGATCAAAATCTGCCCAAACAGATAGCTTACATATATGTGTACCTCTTTACACACATATGTTGGGGAATATGCAAAGATAGACCAGAGAGCTTTCAAGCTCAATATACATAAGAATAAGGAACACTTGATACTAGGATTATAATAAAAAGAAAGCTTACAAGAAGAGCTTTAAGATGAGCTATCTTGCGCATGGAATAGACAACTACACAAAGAGATATAGATGAAACAAAATCTCAGCCAAAGTGAAAACTTAAGCTAGCAGGGGCCAGCTTAGCTAGGGGGTAGCTTAGACCTTGAGTATACATTCGCAATGAGAGCCTGACAGTGCACAAATGAAGCTTGAGGATGGCCGCAACTTTCTTCCAAGCCATTTCTTATATAATGCTTCAAAAGTTGGTGTAGAATTCGAATTCAAATCATGCCTCCAAAATCCCCCACTTTTCTCAATCCAGATAGATGGAATCTTGAGCTGAAAAACTCATGGAAAAGTGATTGTAGGCTTTACCAAAAAGTGAAGTGATGTGGCACTCGAGTTAGCCTTGGTTCACACACATTTGAGCTTGTACATTTCCAACATGCACATGGGTAAATTCAACAATAACAATATGGAGTTCAAAATAGAGGGGAGTGTCGACTTTTTTCTCTCAGGTTATTAAATGCACCGTCGATATAAGTATCGCTATAGGTGTCAATATGAGCATCAGTATATTCTTGGGATTATTGACATTTATACCGATGCTTATACCACTGACTATACCGATGCATATTCCGATGGCCATTTTTTTCAATGCTTATATCGGTGACCGCCTTTCAACGGTTATACCGACATCCAAGTGACCATCAGTATGGCTAGCATGGTCTCTCCAGAAATTTCCAATAGTCATGTTGATGCCGAGGCATGACTGTCGATATGGGTAGCGTTGCTCTACCCCTCATATGTTGTAGTGTTGGAAGCAAACAAAAATTTTATACGAACAAACAATTGTGAGATCAATTGACCCAAACCAAACATTTAGTAAGATGCCACTCCGTTCAAGTCACCCAATCGTTGAGTGGACATGTGCACTTTCAATTTGATAGAAAGGGGAAAAATTGACTATACTTTAGGTGAGGTGCTCCCCTTCATGTACTGCCCCCTATGCGATTGCCTAAGCATTCTTTCTTTTTCTCTCCAAAGGAAGCCGTCTTTGAAGAATACTATAACTTTGATGTAAACTTTGAGTCTAAGTAAATTTCAAGAGAGCTTTCACACTTCATACATGCTTTCACACTTGACACTTGCTCACAGAAAGCAAAAGAAAATCTAGATCAAAACATCATTAAGGCAAAGATATTAAATGAATTGTTCATTCTCTTGTATAGAATCCTTCCTATGTTGTCTATGTTGTCTACACACATTAGTTGGGCTGGTTGGGCCTTCCGCCTCTTGAGGTGGGGGTGAAGGTTCAATCCCCACTATTGGCAAGATAGTATGGGCCTAAGGCCAATGTAAATCATGATATTTCCACTTGAAATCAGTCATCTCTTGTGTCGCCTTCAGGCAATCTAACCTATGCTTTGTGGGATACGGAAGGTTCCTTAGGTACTATGTCCCTTCACTTGTAGAGTTGCAATTTCTAAGTTAAAGCACGGGAAAGTAGACTTCGGCTGAACCTCTATTTAAAAAAAGAAAATCCTTCCTAGTCTTATAACTACAAAATTATACACGAATATTTTTAACAGGGCTTCTTTCCCACCGACCCCGTTTGTGTATCTTTTGTTTTTCAATATGAACTCCTTTCTTTGTTAAAAATAAAGACATAAAAAAAAAAAACGAGAGAATGACGACGAGTTGCCTCGCGGATCATGCATGATCTTCATGTTCCATTCTCTATGCGCCAGGCGCCAGATCTCGAATCTTCTTATCAGAGGGAACGGTGCAGCGTACATTTTTTCTGTTTTTTTTATATTCTATACACCTTGTCGCCGTCCTGGCACTGCTTACTTTTTATTGCTTTTTGTTTAGTCTGCAGAGGTTGCGTTTCATGGCTTTGCTTTTCCAATTGCAAAAATCGAAAAGCAGTCCCAGGCTAGCGCCAGCACGTGTATTCCGCTCATCTCTTCCTCTTTTTCTTTTATTTTTCTTTTTTTTTTAAAAAACCGGCGGCAATTGGAAATAACCTGTTTAATTTTCAGGGCCATGGACACCACCCATCAAGATGCAAGCATGGTCGGTTCTAGCGGTAGCCTGCGAGCATCAAAATGCAACGATGGTCAGTTCTGTCTCAGAGTGTCCGGACTCTTGGATTCGCCAGTTATCAAACGCAAACGTCTTTCTGGATTCGAGACCCTGAGTTCGAGCTGTGTTGTCAATCCCCATAAGAGCGACCCTCTTTCTCACGTCGTGTAGCTCAGTTTCCAGGGATCCCATCTATCCTCAAGCTCTGAATTGTTCTGGGTTAACTCCGCGAACTACACTACCCAGCCCACATCGACGTTGGATAGGTTCTTCTGCCGTCTTCTTCGGTCAGTGTTGCTCGCTTGCGGTCTATAGGGTAGAGAGAGAGAGAGAGAAAGAGAGAGAGAGAGAGCATATTCTTACTCTCCTACGCTAGGCTACTTTGTGCAGAAATGGGAAGGATGCCGACAGACGAGGCTACCGTCGCTCATGGAGAAAGCAATGTGCGAGTATGGAGAACGCCCGGGTCCGAGTGTAAGGTGATTGTCGAGGTACATGCTCCTGAGAGGGGACTACAGCTCCCTGGATTCGTCCGTCTTCTGGAGCTCCATGGGTACTCCTCTTTTCGTTTCTCGACCATCTGCTGTTCGTCTCACCCGCACGACTCCGGATACGCCCAATGTTTACGTGCCGAGGTAAGTTCTGATGAGGCTTTCACTTCGTTAATTTCATACAGTTGATCTTTGATACCTTACCGGCATTCTTTATCTTTAACGTATTCTGCACAGATCGACGCCCCAATGTCAGACCTGGAATTGTCCTCGTTTAGGCAATCGATCGTCAACCATTACCGCTAGCCTCAAGCCAGTGTACAGAATACTTCATAATGGATGGAAATCAGAAAGAGAATTATAGTGAACCGTTTCTTCTAAGTTTTACTGGGCAAGGTGAGCAGGGAGATGGCTCTATTCCCTTATTGCTGGCCACATCGATTCGTCACTTGTTCCATTCAGTATATATCTTGAGAATGTGAGACTGTAAGGAATATGTGTGCATTCTTTCTCATTCGCAAGAGATTTCAGTGTTCTTGGTCTACCATATATGTACAAGATGAATCTTCCCGTCGCGAATTTCTCTCTTCACACTTTTGTACCTGCATATGTGCATGTATGTTTACATATGTACATTTATGTATACATGCAGATGTACATACAGTTCTATATGGAATCGCGCATGCCTACATAATTCTTTGATGTACATGGAGAGATATGAAGAATGAATGTTGGAGATGGATGCGCATGCCTACATAATTCTTTGATGTACATGGAGAGATATGAAGAATGAATGTTGGAGATGGATGCAATGCCTAGTCATGCTGAACCCCTTGTGTTACGGCAATTGCAGGCATGGAATTAGCATACACACACATCCATGTGCATACGTATATACACATACATACAAAAAATTTATACATGCATACTAACATAGAGATTCAAGAAAAGGAATTACAACCATAGAGGCCAGGGAAACTATGTAAACTCATCTAGTTCAGATGAGATTAAACTTTTATCTGAAATAAACCGTTGTCAACAAGCTTTATCTGAAGTAACTCGTTGTCAAGAAGCTAGGCAAATATGTAAGAGGTTGGTATGCAGATACTCGTTGTAGTTACTACACTATTGCATAAAAGAACATGTTAGCATTCTAAAGGGCTTCAAGATAACGAGAGCGTGTGTCAGGAGGTAATAACAGTGAATATGAGATACAATTTGGGGGAAAAGTCAAGTTGTATGAAGACATACATAGAAATGGGCTACGCGGAGACAAGAGCATGTGAAAGCAGGCAATAAAAGTGAATATGAGATACAATACGGGGCAAAAGTCAGGTTGTATGAAGACATAAATATCATATGTATGTATGGCACTAAGATAACTGCAAATGTTATTTTAATAGCCTAATTGGTTGAAAGAGGTTACAAGTTAGGCTTGATCATATAGCTTGATGTCTTTTTCAAGACTTAAAGCATGATTATAGATTGATATCTAGAGGTAAGGATCAACAAAGAATTTTTAGAATGGATATGGGGAAATCCAACACGAAAGCAATGCTCATTATCTATGGAAAGAAGAGGGAAAGGAAAACCAACCTCCAAAGGCTTGAGGACATATAAGAGTCTTTCCAATTCACAAAAAACAACTACATTAGCATCTCGTGTGTTATGTTTCTGCGCATAGAAATATGGGGTCCAACAAGAAAGGCTTCAGTAGCAAGCAACAACGATGCAGTAGCATCTATTTGTGTTCATGCAACAAGAAGATTGCTTTTAATTCATCAAGCATAAGGTAAATATGTTTCACACTTTCAAAAGGTTTACCTTCCACTTTTGGCTTTTACAATTGACCAAGATAAATACATAAGTTTTAACCTTGGAGCTTTACAGGCATAGGTTCACAAGCTCGTACAAGGGTAGAAGACAAAGCTCTTAGGCTTTCTTCTTGCACCAACACTATCGATAGACATATAATAGGTTCCCATGTTAATGTTCAAGAGAGCCAAATCTTTGAGCTCACCAAGTCCAACAATAGAACTGTCCATAGTCGTCTTGATAGATGGCAACCCCTAAACTTGTATTAATGTGTACGATGATGGTCGACTTTGGAATTCTCCCTCAAACTTTGACATCCAATCTACTTGAATGTTGGGACGAGAACTTTCCATAGAGCTTGATGAGGCCATTAATTCAATCCGTGCTTTTTGAATCACTTGATGTGTAATACGTTGTCCTCCTATTTGAGCTTATAGCACTCTCAATGGTAGAGATGCTACTACATGTCGATCTATTGGATCCTAGTAATCTTCCTGATCTAAGGATCACACACACACTCAACAAGAAAACAAGCAATCTGTGCAACGTAGGATAGTGATTATTTCCTCTCTTATTTGAATTAAAAAGTAAGAGCCATACTTTGATACTGCAATCCATACTTGGATATTTGTGGAATCTCTCCTCCAATTGAATCAACATTCAATTGTGCACCTACAAAGAATATACCACTATTTTATACACATCTTAAAAGAAAAGATAGACAAGTGTGGTTCTACGTATATTGATAGTAGGGTGAGATAAATCAAGGGTTTCCTAAATTCTCTACAGAAATAAAATACTTGAGTTTCCCCTCCCTAGAGGTAACCTATTTACCAAATATCTAGATGAAAATCCCTTTTTATCTATCTATAAAGGGTACTGGTTGGGCAATCATGGCTGGCAGCTACCTTTTATTCCTTTGTCCCTTTTGTGGGCACTAGCGTCTTCTACCAAGTCTAAAATCCTTGAAAAGCCAAAGAATCACTTCAAAATCACTTACAATCGTCAATCAATTGCCCTATGTATGTGGCCCTATGCAAGCACATTCTTTTGGGAACTACTTGTACTTCATAACTTTTATTGATGGCTTTTCAAGCATACATGGGTGGATCCATTGAAAGCAAATTTTGAAGTCTTTATGTGCTTCAAACAATTTTTGGTTTTGGTTAAAAATTTGTCAGCATGTAAAATAGGCATCCTTTGTTCTGATAAAGAGGGGGAATATATGTCTTCTAATTATAATGCTGTACACGGCCATATACACGTGAAAAAAATGGAGTTTCTAATAGAAAGAACATGTCTCTCATGCGATGTGTATGGTCAAAAGTTAGGCTTTACCACATAGCTTCTACCTTGAGGTTGTTATGTGTGCAACATATGTACTTAATAGGTGTTCCACCAAAGCACTACGGTCTATCACTCCATATGAGGCTTGGCATGGTCGCAAGCCATGTGTTGCTCATCTATATGTTTTTGGTTTTCTAAAATATGCATTAGTGCCTCAACAACAACACAGGAAATTGGATTATAAAGCAATGGAATGCATTTTCGTTGGGTACAATTCTGAAAGCAAAAGTAATGGATGAATTGCATCTTACGACTCAGACTTGGCTAGTTGCTACGACACTCATGTGTCCACGAGTGGTTTTTGCTTCATGCTTGGTAGCTCATGCATATCTTGGTTGAGCAAGAAGCACCCTATTGTGGCCGCTTCTAGTTGCGAGGTTGAGTATAGGGAAGCTTTCGCAGCAACTTTTGAATGTGTGTGGCTCAGATGCCTTTTGGTTGATTTGGGTATTGATTAGTCTTCTGCCACCACCATCTTCATTGATAGTCAAAGTGCATTGGCAGTTGTGAGGAACCCTGTGTTCCATGCCCACACTAAGCACATTGAGGTGCACTATCATTATGTCAAAGAGAGGTTCTCTCTTGGAGAGATTAATTTGGCATATGTGCCCACATAGGAGAACGTTGTAGATCTTCCTTATACATGAGTGCCAACTCCTTGTTCATCGCATCATAGTCATTTTTTTGCATCAAGGTTTTAGTCAGTGGCCATGTCTGAAAGTAGCTATGCATTCTGTATGTTAGTTGTTGAGGATAAGTTGGACGGTACCAATTACCCATTATGGGCATATATGATGTTTCATGTATTGGTTGTAAAAGGAATGTAGAATACTGTGTAGGGTGTTGAAAAATGTCCTACTAAAACTACAAATATAGTTACTGAAGGTGATGCAAATGGCATTGAAGATGATGTTTCTTTAGGTTCCTATTCATGTTATGGTTTATGTTGCACCTACTGCAAAGCGCAACTTTGTTGGGATGGTAGAGATGCTAAGGCACATGCAACGATATCCTTGTCTGTCAAATGTGTCATTATTCCTCACATTTGCTCCTCCAAGATAGCAAAGGATGCTTAGAATGCACTTACGACTTTATACTCGGCAAGGAATGAGGCTCATATTGCTTACCTCCGAAATAGTTGGAGATGAGCACATGATAGAAAGAGATTCCATGGGCAGTTTTTGGACAAAGATCAAAGATTTGAAGGAGCAATTGATTCATATTGATCTCATAAAGGATTGTTCAAAACTGGATGCAAAAAAGGCAAAGAAAAAAGAGGCTAGAATGGTTGTTGCAAAGGCCTCTACACCCAAATTAGAGTCTACAAATCTTGTGCAGAATGAAGAATGGGCATCTACTATTGTTTGCACTTATGACCCATCTTCTCACGAACAATGTATGTCTGTAGTAGACTCAAATATTTGGTACTTTGATAGTGGGGCAACCAAACATATGACCTCGCAGCACAATTTCTTCATTTCACTTGAGCCTGCCCCTACAGGGAATATTGTCACATGCGCCAAAAACTCCTCTTATCTTGACATGGGAGTTTATAAGATCATTTTGACTACTATTGATGGTAGTTCTTTTACATTGTCAGATGCTTTAGTTGTGCGAGGGATCAAGCAAAATATGTTATCATTTTTAGCATTAGTGAAGATCGGCTTGGTTGTGAAATTTGTTGATGATAGATGTATAGTTCATGATCGGTCAAATGGCGAGTTCATTATTGGTTCTGGCATTTTTATGTCATGGGTTGTATAAACTCATGGATTATGCAAAATATGTGAATCATTTAGCATGTGCAGTTCAAGATTCTCAGGCTATGTCAAATGCAAAGCTTTGGCATGGACACTTCGATCATCTGAATTTTGCTAGTTTTCTAGGCCTACAAAAATATGAAATGGTGTCCTCTCTGCCCAAACTTGAGGCACCTCGTAAACATGTCTGTGAAGGCTATATTTTGGGCAAAATGCAGCATTCCTCCTTCCCAAAAGATGGTTTAGTATGAGCTACTCGCAAATTGTAGCTTGTTCATAGTGATGTTTGTGGTCCTATGCAAACACCTTCTTTTGGGAACTACCTTTGCTTTGTGACTTTCATTGATGATTTTTCCAGGCATGCATGGGTATATCCATTGAAAGCAAGGTCTGAAGTGTTTACGTGCTTCAAATTTTTTTTGGTTTTGGCTAAAATTCTATCAGCATGTAAAATAGGCACCCTCCGTTTTTATTGACAAGGGGAATATATGTCTTCTGATTTTAATGCATTTTTGGTTGAAGTTGAACATGGGATAAAACATCAGTGTATAGTGTCGTATACACCTCAAGAGAATGGAGTTACTGAAAGGAAGAACATGTCACTCATGGAGATGACAAGGTGTATGGTCAAGAGTCAGGCTTTACCACATAGTTTCTGGCTTGAGGTTGTTATGTGTGCAACATATGTACTTGAAAGGTGTTCCACTAAAACATTGCAGTCTATCATTCCATATGAGGCTTGGCATGGTTGCAAGCCATCTGTTACTCACCTGTTACTCACCTGTGTATCATTGGTTGAATGACATATGCATTAGTGCGTGAATAGCAACACAATAAATTGGATGATGAAGTAGTGAAATGTATTTTTAGAGGAGGCAAAAACTATGCCTAAATGGTTGGTGCAGACATTGTAAGATAGAAAATTAGATGCATCATACTCATTGAGGCTCTCATAGTGCTTCTTTTGGATCAGATTGCTATGCTATGACTTCCTCTAGTATTTGTGATGAGAATGAACCTCTTTCGTTTGATGAAGCACAAAATAAAAAAAATGGATGGCTACTATGCAATCAGAATATGATGCTATTATGAAAAATATTACCTGGTCTTTATGTGACGTGCTTTCTGGAAAGAAGGCCATTGGCACTAAGTGGGTATACAAGCTAACGCATAAGCTAGATGGAATAGTTGACAAGTATAAGGCTAGGCTTGTTGCAAAGGTTTATGCTCAAGAAAGAGCTCCTACATGTCGAATGACTATTGTTCGTAGCATCTATGCACTTCCAGCTCATCATGGTTGGAACGTACATCAGTTTAACATTAAAACTACATTTTTGAATGGTGACTTGCATGAAGAAGTGTATGTCTTTTTAGCCCCATGCCTTTGTGTAGAAAGAACATGAAAACAAAGTGTGCAGGTTGAAAAAGGCATTATATGGTTTGAAGCAAGTATCACATGCTTGGTATGAAAAGATATATCCCTACTTGATTGCACGTGGTTTTGAGAATAGTCCAATTGAGAGCATCTTATATGTTAAGTGTGCAAATGATGTGCTTATGATCATGGTTGTCTATGTTGATGACATGCTGCTGAGTGGTCCTAATGAGAACCATATTTCTGGTTTTAAAACTCAATCGCATGCCTCATTTGAGATTTCAGATTTGGGGCTTTTGCATCATTATTTGGGCATTTGATATATGCATGTTGATGGAAGCCTAGCTTTGTGTCAAATAAAATATATAGACACATTATTGCACTGGTTCTGGCCTTGAAGACCACACCTATTGCCACTCTTGTTGAGAGAGTTTTATGGTTAGGTCTTTATGATGTTGTTCTCTATTAGCATGCTCCTGGATGCTTGATTTGCTTATGCATTAATCGGCCAGATATTCAATTTGTTGTCTTACAAATGTGCATGTATATGCATTGTCGAGGTGTCAAGCATTGGCTGGCAGTTAACCGCATCTTTTGCTATTTGAGTTGTACCTAACTACTTGGATTGTTTCATCCCAAGGGGGGATCACTATCGCCAGATTTACATGCTTTTTTTTACTCTGATTGGGCTGATTGCTATGCCACTTGTGTGTCCACTAATGGTTTTTGCTTCATGTTTGGCAGCTCATGCATATGTTGGTTGAGCAAGAAGCAGCCTATTGTGTTTGTCACGAGGAAGGAGATAAGGAAGAGAGCTCACACACATACTCTCACTCTCAAGGAGAAGCACACATACATAGATTGAGGCAAGGAAGAATGATCTTCTTCTTCTTCTTCTTCTACTTCTATTACATAAAAGGAATGTACAAGAATGACCTAAAAAACAAGAATACAACAAGTGCAATATATAAAGATCAGTACATAAGGAAAAACCTAATGTCCGCGAATGAGTGAGCTGGCAAGAAACAAATGTGCCATCACTCTCAGTAGATAAATCTAATAAAGCTCAATGAAGTATCCCTGACATATATCGGCATGACCACTATACATGTCAGAGAAATGAAAAATTGGTACGTGTCATCCTGGATCATCACATGTTGAGCTTGATATCTCAACACTCCCCCTCAAGCTCAACGCCATGTCCTGTAATCCAAGCATCTCCCGAAACTTCTTTAACTTCTGAGCTCCAAGTGCTTTGGTGAAAATATCAGCAACCTGCTCATCTGTTCTCACATAAACAAGATCAATATCACCTGCTAATACCTTCTCTCTGATGAAGTGATAACGTACCTCGATATGCTTTGTTCTAGCATGGAAAACAGGGTTCCGTGCTAACTGTATGCTGCTAAGATTATCACAATAGACAGTGATAGGCTTTTGCACTTCCACACCTAAATCTACAAGTAACATCTCCAGCCATGATGCCTCACATGCTGCCATTGCAGCACCTCTATACTCAGCCTCTGTACTCGACAAAGCAACAGTGGGTTGCTTCTTGCTGCTCCATGTAATAGCTACACCCCCAAGTGAGAAAAGAAAGCCACTAATAGATCTTCTATCTGGAGTACTACCAGCCCAATCTGCATCCGTGTATCCATGAACCTGCAACTCCACACTAGCTTCATAAAACAATGCATAATCCAAAGTAGCACTCACATAACGTAGAGTGCGCCTTAGAGCATCCAAATGTGGCTTCCTGGGAACCTGCATAAACTGACTTTCAAGTCCAACAGTATAACTTAGATCAGGCCTTGTGATTGTGAGATATATAAGACTTCCCACAATTTTTTTGTACATAGTAGCATTTTCCAATGCTTCACCTGATGTAGTATCCAAGTTCAAATTCTGATCTAATGGCATAGAAATTGGCTGACAATTAGCCATACCATACTTTTGTAGCATATTCAAGGCATATTGCCTTTGGGACATCCATATACATGTTTCTGTATGTATAAACTTAATGCCCAAGAAATAGTGCAGCACACCAAGATATTTCATGTCGAATTCTTGCATGAGAAGTTTCTTTACCTCTTTGATGCTTTCTTCATTATCACCACCTATAATCAGGTCATCAACATAAATAGCCACAATAGTGATGCCATCATCAGCCTTCCTTGCATATAGTGAGTGATCTGCATCACACATAGAGAACCTAATGTTGGTTAAGTAATTAGCAATCCTTGCATGCCATGCACGAGGGGCTTGCTTCAGCCCATACAAAGCCATTTGCAACCTGCAAACATATTTTGGATGCTTTGAATCTTCATATCCTTGTGGCTGGTCCATATATACTTCTTCCTGTAACTCACCATGTAGGAAAACATTCTTCACATCCATCTGATGCAAAGTCCATCCTTTTGCTATAGCTAATGCAACAAGTGTTTTGACAGTAGACATTTTTGCTACAGGGCTGAATGTTTCCTTATAATCAATGTCATATGTCTGTGCATAACCTTTAGCTACCAATCGTTCTTTATACCTCCTTATGCTACCATCAGCATTATGCTTTACCTTGTAAAACCATTTGCAACCTATGGGTTTCTTTCCTTGTGGCAATGGAACCAACTTCCATGTATCATTTCCATAAAGTGCAGCCATCTCCTCATCCATAGCTTTTTCCCAATCTGCATTACCAATTGCATCTTCAAAACAAGAAGGTTCACCATCTTGTATTACCTTTGTCATGTAGGCACAATGGCAAGCCATGTAACTATCATATGTCAATCATTGCACTGAATTACTCATTGCACTGAATTACTGAATGGCAATCCAAGTTCCTCATCAAGACTCTTTTCTGAACCACTTGAATCTCCATCAACATCTTCAAAACCTGCACCTGTTTTACTACCAGCATAAAGCTTTTCTTTACCTTTCTTGGATGTATTTGATGAATTTGTTGGACTGAAATTTCCACGCAATCTTCCACTCCATGGATTTGAGTTGGGGCTATTGCTTGGTGATGCATCCGGTCCACTCAAAACTTGAGATTCTGCACTTGATTTTTCAGCATTTCCTTTGTCATTTGGTTCAAGATTCAGTCCTTGTTTGGCATTTGCATAGAACTCATCTGGAACATGTACATATGCAATATAGCAAAAAACTTTCAGATGTGATAAATTTGGCTTTTTACCTGTAAACTTCTCTTCAGGTGTAACTTGATGTACAACAGCAGTCGGAGTTCTGTTCATGATGTATACAGTAGTATGCACAACTTCTGCCTAATAACAATGAGGCATATTCTTCTCAGCCATCAAGGCTCTTGCTATTTTTGCAATATATCTATTTTTGCGTTCAACAACACCATTCTATTGTGGTGTGTACCTGCATGAAAATTGACGCTGAATTCCATGATTTTTTAGAAAACTGTTGAACTCATTCGACATGTATTCACCTCCTCCATCAAATCTTAATGTCTGAATGTACTTCCCTGTCTGCTTTTCCACCATAGCTTTAAAATTCTGGAAGTGAGTGAACACCTCACTCTTCTCTTTCATGAAATATACCCATACTTTGCGTGTATGGTCATCAATGAAGGTAACATAAAACCTGCAACCGCCCATAGATGTGGTCTTTGCTGGACCCCAAACATCTGTATGTACTACTTCTAGTACATTCTCACTAACATGCTTGTCATGTGGAAATGATGCTCTTGACTGTTTACCAAATTGACATGCTGCACATACCTTTTGCATTTCTGCAACTTTGAAATTTGGTAGTCCATGGACAATCTCCTTTGATTGCATCAGTTTTAGCCTTCGCAAGTTTGCATGTCCAATCCGTTTGTGCCATATCTCTATATCTGCAATAACTCCTGCACCTTTTGCAAACATGGCTGCATTCATTTCAGGAATCTTCACATTTAAGGTGAACATCCTACCCACTTTGTTTCCTTTGGCAACCAATCCTCCATTCTGCTTGTACTCTTCTACATGTAATCCATTAGCATTGAACCTGACTTGTAATCCCTGGTCAACCATTTGTCCAACAGAAACCAGATTCTTTGTTATATTTTGAACATGCAACACATCTGGTCTTGGTTACTGTTTCCTCTTCCACTTCCAAAAACTCTACCTCTGCCTCGTCCTTTGCCAGAGTAGAATACCTGCTCAGAACTGGGCTTTCCTTGGGAGTTTGAATCCTCACCAAGATTCTTTTCTTCAATAATCAGTATAGATACCAGATCAATAAAATTCAGAATATTTTCCCTCATCTGTATGGAAGTACTGAATTTCTTATATGCAGCTCCTAAACCACAAAGGCACACTTCCACCTTATCAGCATCATCTACATTCATGCCAATAGATGCAAGTGACTCACATATGCTTTTGATTTTTAGAGTGTAGTCACTTACTGACATGCTCTTCTTTTCCAATGTATGCAGCTCGTTCTTGAGTTGCATTTTTCGTGCCTTTGTATTAGTCTCATACAAAGTGACCAAACTATTCCAAGCCTCCTTTGGAGTCTTGGCATCCTGTATGTGTCCAATCATGCTATCCTGTATGCTAACAGATAGCCAATACATTACCTTTCGTGCTCCTTGATTCCATTCCTCATATGCTCTTAACTGGTCTGCAGCCTGATTCCTTTCTGGTAACTGTGGGGCATTTTCATTCTCTCCTTCGATGTACTTCCAGTAGCCTTTTCCCATCAGGAAATTCGTCATTCTGAATCTCCAAGCATGGAAGTTGTTCTTGTCTAGCTTATCGCTCATAAGCTGACTCATTCCATCTGCGTTTGCCATTTCTGCAACAATTCACAACACTGCAAAACACTACAAGCAACACTTCTGCTTGAACACTGTTGCACTATGACGTGACAGTTCGATCTCAAAAAAACACAGTTTTTGTGTATCAACAGTACACGGAATGGCTTGAAATTCTGGATCTGGAATATATGAGTGTCGTCAAACACAACGCAAGTTACAATTTTTGAAACTGACCTGGTTTTTCTATGGGCCCCACCTTGTGGGCTCAAAACGGAGGTCGAGATGGCTCCGAAATTTCGATCTGACAAAAACAAAAATATTTTGAGGTCTTCTACCTTCACGCGGATTTTCGTAGCAAATAGAGGCCGTTTGTGAAATCGTGTTTTCTCCATGCCTTGCCGCGTAGTCTTCACTGTCGCCTTCTCCACGAGCTCTCTACAACCACGCTGGCTCTGATACCATGTCACGAGGAAGGAGATAAGGAAGAGAGCTCACACACACACTCTCACTCTCAAGGAGAAACACACATACATAGATTGAGGCAAGGAAGAATGATCTTCTTCTTCTTCTTCTTCTATTACATAAAAAGAATGTACAAGAATGAACTAAAAAACAAGAATACAACAAGTGCAATATATAAAGATAAGTACATAAAGAAAAACCTAATGTCCGAAAATGAGTGAGTTGGCAAGAAACAAATGTGCCATCACTCAGTAGATAAATCTAATAAAGCTCAATGAAGTATCCCTGACATATATCAACGTGACCACTATACATGTCAGAGAAATGAAAAACTGGTACATGTCATCCTGGATCATCACATGTTGAGCTTGATATCTCAAGTGTTCACTTCTAGTTTTGAGGCTGAGTATAGGGCAACTTTCACAACAACTATTGAGTGTGTATGGCACAAATGTCTTATGGCTGATTTGGGTGTTGGTCAGTCTTCTACCACCACCATCTTCAGGGACAGTTAGAGTGCATTGGTAGTTGCAAGCAACCCTATGTTCCATGCTCGCACTAAGCACATTGATGTGCACTATCATTATGTCCGGGATAGGTTCTCTGTTGGAGAGATCGGGTTGGCATATGTGCCCACACAGGAGAACATTGCAGACCTTTTCACAAAGGCTCTACCTAGGAGAAGTTTTAAGCTTTCCACAATGCTTTGGGCTTACTTCCTTTTGTGGATTGATTCCACATAGCTTGGCACTTCCTTGTACATGAGTGCAAGCTCCTTGTTCATCACATCAATCCTAGGGGGGATTTGGTTATATGTTTTGGTAGTGATGTGTGTGAACACACGAGAACGACCAGGGCACTTTTTCCCCTCTTTAGGAGGTTGTTTTCCCCCGACTTGTATATACACCTATAACCCTTACATGTCACTTATCTTTGTATATTCTCTTGGTAATACATTCAGTAAGTATTATGTGTTGTGCTCCAAGCTTCTTCTTCTTCCTTGTGCTATTTGCGTGCTTCCAAAGACCTCAAACTCCAACAATACTTAGACTTTTGCAATACATGAGTGAGCTTCTTGGAGCATTAATTCTCTTGCCTACTCATGATTGTGTGTGTACGTGCATGTGTGTGCCGATGTGTATGCTTGACTTGCACTTTCTAAAGGTGTGTGTGCTTCTATCTTGTCATGTGCAATCTTCATACAAACTATATGTTCACTTTTGTTGGAGAAACAATCACTAATTGGACATATATTTGAAGGTCAAATCTTAGGAAGAAAACCACATGCCTATGTGAAGGGACAAATTCACAAGTGTATTATATTTGTAAAGTTAGTTCACTTTAGTTCTAGAAGTTAAAAAAAAAAAATCACGAGGATAAGAAAATCTATATAAGTTAGTTTGTATCAACTAACACGAAAAAAGAAGACAATGAGAAAGTGAGTTAGAACTCATTTTGTATGACTAAGTATAGTCAGGCTTCTCTGAGTGAGAAAGCATCTGTAAAACTTCTGAGTTTTTCATAGCTATAAGAAGAACTGAGTAAAGTTCTGTGTATGAGACTCTCTCCATCATCTCCATGTTTGTCTACTATGTAATGAGTTTAAAAGTTCAAGTTTTCTAAGCAACTAGATGCTTGGCATCGAATCTCTGCTGATAAGTCATATTTTCATTTATCTTTTTCATTCAGTGCTGAAGTGTTTGAAATCATGATGTTGTTGGAGCAACTTGATGTCTGGCATCGAATTCCAGTTGATAAGTCATAGTCTAAGTGTGCATGAAGTCACCTATTGTTTTGGTATCTGAAAGCTTCAAGTTTTATGCGGGAAGTCGATGCCTGACATCAAATCCCTGTTGAAAAGTGGCTAAAAACACCCCAAGTCGATGCCTGGCATCGAATTCTCGTTGCAAGTCGATGATAGGCATCGAATTCCATTTTTAGACAGACACTTTTTATTAAAACAGGAAGAATGTCCAATTTTGGTAGTTATACATAGTCATCTTGTGAAGGCCATAACTTGAGTTCTCGAGATCCGTTTTATGCATATGATATCTTGTTGGAAAGCTCTACTTTTCTAGTTTCAGCGTATAAAAGATCTTGTAGAAATAATATCTCAGCTAAGAGAAATTATCAAAATACTGGAGGTATGTCATTTCAGTGACTAGAAAAATCTGAAGAAGCAAAGTTCTTGGTTTCGGCTATCATTTCTCAAAGTTTGGAGTGGCAATGAGTTAATGGTGACCATAGAGGTGTTCTAGTGTCACATTAATTCATTTCTTGTGGTGTTTTACACATCAACAAGTGGTATCAGAGCAGAAAGGTCCTAAAGAGTAGAAGGCGACAAAGGTACGAGAAGTTTTGGAAAGTTTTCCATTAAAGTTTGAAAGGTGAAGCATTTGAAGGAACAAGGCATCAAAAGGTTACTTCAAAAGTATATTCATATACAAAGAACTCCAAAAGGTATTATTCTTTATCATTTAAGCTCACAGGTTGCAGCAGGAGGAAAGGAGTATGACAGATCATATCTCCATTGACAAACTGGACAGAGATAATTACCCCGCATGGGTAATGAGAATGGAAGCCTTACTTATGAGTAAAGATCTCATGACATATGTTACAGGTGAAGAAGAGAAGCCAGTATTTTCGAGGTGGAAGATATCAAAGTATTTTTCAAAGAGGTAGACAAAGTCAAAGAGGAGGCTATGGTAGAGGTGGAGGAAGAAGTTGGGGACAAAATCAATCCTACAACACCACCTACTACAACTATGCAAATGACACAGAATGAAGGTCATACATCATTGATGATGAACTCAATCAGCACATCAGATAAGGAAGATATAAGGTATTTTACATTGACTCTGGATGTTCTAATCATTTGTCAGGAAACATAGAACTGATGTCAGAATTGGAAAAAGGCATTTCTAGTCATAGTGTTCAAACAGGTGATAATACAAGACATAGTGTACATTCAATTGGAAAAGTGAAATGCAAGAGTGGAGCAGATTTGCTAACCAATGTTTTGTATGTTCCTACAATACCTAAAACTTGATTAGTGTGGGACAGATAGTTGAAAAAGGTTTTCAAGTCAGGTTTACAAATGAAGGAGTATTTGTTGAAGATCCAGAGAATGGATATAATCAGATTGTCTCTGGAAAGAAAGAAGGTAGACTCTTTACTTTAAGAGTACAAGGGAACATTGGTCAAGCTTTGCTCACACATGGTGAAGGAGTGATTATAGAACTTGATCTCTGGCATAAGATATTAGGTCATTTCAAAGAAAGAGGAATTAAAGCTATGGTTGCTAATCAGTCTGTACTAGGATTACCAAATGTGCAGAGTCAACATATGGTTTATAAATGTGAAGCATGTCAAATGGGAAAAGCACACATGTTACCATTTCAGAAGAAAGGATTCAAACATGATGGATTACTAGAGCTCATTCATACAGATGTATGGGGACCAACAAAAGAAGGATCTATCAGTGGCTCAAGGTATTATGTTCTTTTCATTGATGATGCAAGTTACAAGATGGATAACTTTATATGTTTTGAAGGAAAGATCAGAAGTGTTTGGAGCCTTCAAGCATTTTCATGCATATGCAGAGAGAGTCACAGGTCAAAAGCTTAAAAGACTGAGGTTTGATGGAGGGAGAAAATACTTCTCCCAAGAGTTCAATGATTATCTTTGGAATGCAGGTATCAAGAGAGAAATAACTTGCAAGTATACACCACAACAAAATGGTGTAGCAGAAACAAGGAATAGGACTTTGGTTGAGTTTTCTAGAGCTATGCTAAAGGAGAAGAATTGTCCAAATTATCTTTGGGTTGAGGCTGTAAATACAGCTACATATCTTGTGAATAGGTTACCATGTGCAACTCTCAATGGAATGACTCCATATGAAGCTTGGTGGGGTAAGAAACCAACACTAGATCATTGTAAAGTGTTTGGATCAATTACATATGCTTATGTGCCATCACAACTTAGGCATAAACTTGAACCAAAGGTAGAACAATATGTGTTGATTGGTTATGATGAAAAGCAGATGGGTTACAGATTGTGGAATCCTCTAACCAAACAATTTATTGTTTCTAGAGATGTTACATTTGATGAACAGAAAAGTTGGTATGCAGATCAAAGTCATACAGCTGAAGAATTTGAAGAAGAGGTAAGAAGATGTGAGAAAGGAAAATCAATTGTGCAGGTGGATAGAGATGAAGACTATATGCAAGCAAGTACATCCACAAGTGGATTAACAAGAAGGAATGAAGAAGATCCTATATTTGATGAAGAGGTGTATCCAGACACTCATGAAGAATGTGAACCAAGAAGGTCAAGCAGGACTAGAAGACAACCAGAAAGGTATTCTTTTGATACTTCTTACATAACTCAGAAGAATTATGCTTACATGGTCAAAGATGATGAAGAACCTCAGAACTATGATGAAGCAAAAGGTAAGAAGCAATGGGAAGAATCAATGAAGGAAGAATTCAGCACTGGAGGAGAACAAGACGTGGGAACTTGTTCCTAAACCAAATGGTAAGAAAGTAATTGGAAATAAATGGGTTTATAAAATGAAGAAGCTTGCAGATGGAAGTATAGCCAGATACAAAGCTAGACTTGTGGTGAAAGGCTATGCCCAAACCTATGGCATATATTATGATGAGACATTCAGTCCTGTAGCTAAGATGTCAACTATAAGGACAATCATTGCTATTGCAGCTTCAAAAGGATGGACCCTAAGTCAATTGGATATAAATAATGCATTCTTGAATGGATACATATCAGATGAGGTATACATGGAACAACCTCAAGGTTTTATAGATTCCAGGTATTGTTACTCAATGGAATAGTCAATGTCTCCCCTAGAAGGTGGAAATTAATTGAGCGGCGCTGAACCAGGACGGATGAACCCGAACGGGTGCCGAAAAAAGTGGATTCGCGGTAGCAGACTTCTATTTAAAAGCACATCAAGGGAAGCGGCGGAGATCGGCAGTTTTTTCCAGAAGAAGTCTCTGTTCTGTTGAGTACTGTAGTGAGTAGGGTTAATCACATCGCGAACTGAAGTATTTGGAAATTGCGATCATCGCATTTAGTCTGTTGTCTGTTATAGTGAATCCATGTGGGAGATTGCGAGCATCGTGTTTTAAGACTATGTATGAGACCTTGATGAGTACATTGAATTCTGTTCCATTCTATTCATATTTAATTATTCTGCTATTCTTTTGGTTGAATCGATTCCCATTCGGTAGTTTTGTGTTGTGAGTCTATTTGATGATCAGTTATATACGATTCTGTATCTCTCGCTGTGAGATTGTGTGTTTGTGGTACTGTGTGAGACTGTGTAAGAACAAGGTTAGTATCTTTTCGGTTAAGTGACCAGGTTCTATACAATAATCTTCGATCATTGAATATTCGATAAGGATCTGTGTGTGGACAGAAGTCTTAGTAAGTTATTAATTGTGGTAGAAATCTGTGACTTGAGCCAGTATACGAAAAGTTTGACGTAATCTCGATCCGAGTTGTCTGTGCATTTTGTTCGGTGTGTTTACCTGTCTCATGGAATCGTCTTATTGAGAAGTATTTAATTAGTGAGAAGAACGTATTCTAGTAGTTGTAAGTTACGGCCGGATCACTGCGTTATTACCATAGCATATTCAGTCCGAACATTCTAACAATCACTGTGCCGAAGAGTAGTCAGTATTCAAACTCATTCACTGTGTTAAGACGTGAGTAAATACTTACGATTGTGTAAAGGATTGGGAAAATAGTACAGGGCCTCTGTCTAACAGACCCCTACCACTCCCAAGAACCCAAGGACCCGATAATACTCTTCCGAAAGTTGGATTGAAGTATTATTGTTCAACATTGGCGATCCTGCTGGGGAAGTGGCATTGAGATTGCCTGGTATTTTGTTCAAACTAAATTTTGTTGGAAGGATAGTAGCAACAGAATCAGATTGTTGCAATACTGTTTGTTCGTAATACTATATGATCAGTACGGAAATGCTACATGCCGATTACTCGATCAGGTGAAAAGTATCCCAAGAATCATCAGTTAGGGGTATTAAGAACAATTTTGGGAGGTACTAGTGCAATTAGACCTGACCCAGTTGTCGAAAAAGTGACGAACGATAACACTGATTCCGGTGAAATTACGGTAGAACGTAGTACATCTCTAGAATTGCCTGGTGTTACTACGGTGCAGACTGTCGAAAATACAGCAATTTTGGAACCTACCAAGACGCAGTTGGAATCTAGTTTAAAAGTTTTCGGAATAGATTCAGATACGATTAGAAACACTTTAGGGAAGGAAATTAATACAGGCGAATCTACGCTGTATCCAGTCACAATTTTGAATCCTTCCGGGGGAATTTCGGTAAGAAAAACACAGTTTTTCGGTGACGATTCAGTAGTTTCGGCTGAATCTTCAGCTCAACTACAACGTTTGGAAGCAAGTCCTCCTACTTTGGATATCAAGGAGGAAGGAAGATTATTTGAAACAGAAATTCGCAATATAGTAAGTAAGCTAATTGCACCGGAAAGTGTGCCATTTGGCGAAACAAATTCCGGTAGTTTAGAAACTCAAACCAGAAACACAGAAGGAGTGTATAATACATTTACGATGAATGAACAACCGCAACGACAATTAGGTCAACCCAGATTGGCTCCAACGGGAGTAACATACACAAAGTTTGGTGGGTTTCCAGGAGATGATCCAGATGCTCACGTACGCACCTTCGAAATCAGTTACGCTGTTCTCAATCATCCACCGGATCCGGCATACAAAGCAATTGTTTTTCAATCTACACTTGTGAATGAAGCAGCAAGATGGCTTACTGAATATGATATTAATCATTTCGGTACTTATGAAGCAGTACGAGACGCTTTTCTGCAGCGATTCAGGCTAAAAAAGAATCCTGCAGAGATCTTTGAGTATTTACAGAACAATAGACAGAAACCAACTCAAACTGTACAAGAATATGCTACCCTTTTCAGAACTCATTTAAGACAGTTACCCCAGGCTCATGCTAATTTACCAGACGATGTTATTACACAGTGGTTTATCAATGGCTTACTTCCTCAACTTAGGCAAATCATGATTATAAGATGTGTAGGAGCCATGACCCTCGATGCAGTGATAGCAATGACCCTTCAGCTGGAAAACAAAGTCGGTGGATTTTCAGAGGATTTGGAATGGATTAAAACAAACAAACATGTGGCTGAAGATATAACTAGGCAAGTATATTGCACCACCTGCAAGAATTCGGGACATACTAGTGCCCAGTGTGCGTTAAATCAGACCTATTGCGCCATCTGTAACATTGTGGGACATACCACTGAGAATTGTGCATACAATGCTAGAAGACAAGGAGCAGCAACAGTTAATGCAATTATTCAGGAACAAGGGCAGTCATCCAATCAATATGTACCCCCACATTTGAGACACAATCAACAACAAGGGTATCGACATTATCGAGGACAGAGGAACAACAACTATAACACACCGCGCTGGCAGAATGGACCACCACCGGAAAATCAAAATTTACCACCACCTCGATGTCATTTCTGTGGACAATTGGGCCATATTAGAAGATTCTATAGAGATGCAGCGGAATATGATCAAAGGAAAAAGGAACGTCAAAACCCAATGGCCAATGTGGTAACAATCACACCTGTAGAGACGCAGGCAGCAACAGTTCAAACGCGTTCCGGTAAACAATTGCAACCAGCAGCAGAATTATTTGAGCCAGGGATACGTGAACAACACAGAATGTATCATAAGGCTAGCCAGTGGGCTACCGTAGAACCACCTGTTTTTCCAGAACCTACTCCAGTGATCCCGTCCCCGGATACAACACAAGTTCGTGCTGACAATACAGAAGCAGGTACATCATCTGCAGAAGAATTACCATCTTCAGACCAAGCTTCATCTTCAACAGTTAAGGAAGATGCAAATCAATTGCAACCAACTTGGGATATATTGTCAAAAGCATCCATCACACTGCCTTTCGGGCAATTGCTGGCATTAGTACCAAGAATACGCCAACAATTTCAACAACAGTCTACTACAAAATCTGCTTGTATTCCGGCTACCGCAACAGTACAACCAGAGCCAGACTCTACGGTAGATCACTCAGTTCCTCTGATTACGGTATGGTTTCATAAACATCAAATTCCACAAGTTTTAATTGATGGGGGGTCTGGCGTGAATATTGCCACTGCGTCACTTTGTAAGAAGTTAGGATGGACTAAGATAGAACCAGTTCAATTCTTTGTGAGGATGGCTGATCAATCTAGAGTTCATCCAGTAGGACTGGTCCGAGATATACCCATAACTGTCCAAGACACAACATTCAAGATGACTGTTGTTCTTGAATTGCCGGAATCCACCCTAGATTACAATCTACTTTTCGGTCATCCTTGGTTGAAACAAGCCAAGGTAATTCAAGACTGGTCAGCCCAGGAACTTATGTTCAAAGATAAAAACCGCAAATGTGTTGTAAAGTTAGATGCTATACAACCCTGTGAGTTACATGCTCGACCATATTTTGCCGAACCAGTCCATATGTTAGATGGGTTGTCGGATGACGAAGAAGAAGAATTTCTGAAGAATAATGTTGATTTGATGACAGTAGGAACTATTGATCTACAGTCTGTGGTAGATACCTGGAATGCTTCAGTATGTACAGTAATACCCATTGCCGAAGAAATTAAGGAGGAAGATACCATTTCAATTCAAGGTAATGAACTACAGCAACTTCTCAAACCATCAGCTGATACAGAAAAATATCAACAATTTTATGTTCCAGAAGACCAGTTAATTACTTATAATCTTGGAGATGAAGACCACCCTCGTCCTGTAAAGATAAAGCAAAACTTACCTGAAGCCTTTCAAGAAAATTTAATCAAGTTACTCCAAGAATTTACTGACGTCTTTGCATGGGATTACAAAGACATGAAGGGCTTGGATCCTCGTATCTATCAACACAGAGTTATGCTAAAACCAGAAGCGAAACCGATAAGGCAAACCAGCTACTGGATGAACCCACATTATGCATCACAGGTAAAGGCTGAACTTGATAGGTTATTAAAAGTGGGATTCATAGTACCAATAGAACATGCGGAATGGATTTCACCGATTGTAATTGTACCGAAGAAAAACAAGCAATTGAGAATTTGCGTAGACTATCGGAAATTAAATGCTGCAACAGTACCGGATCCTTTTCCGATTCCTTTTTTGGATACTATGCTTGACAAAGTAGCAGGTCATGAGATGTATTCATTTCTAGATGGATACAGTGGATATAATCAAGTAAGAATGGCTGAAGAAGACATACCAAAAACTGCATTTATTACAAATTGGGGTGTCTTTGCTTGTACCGTAATGTGGTTTGGATTGAGGAATGCGCCAAGCACATTTCAAAGATGTATGCAGGAGATATTTTCTCCTTATCTCACCTCATTTATGCAAGTATACCTTGACGATTTTTCAATTTTCGGTAAGATGATCACACATCTAGTACATTTACGATGTTGCTTTCAGAGATGTAGAGAATATAGATTGTGTTTAAACCCAAACAAATCTGTGTTTGCGGTTTCATGTGGTAAGTTACTTGGTCACATCATATCAGCACAGGGTATTCAAGTTGATCCTGATAAAACTTCAGCAGTATTAGAAGCTCCGGTGCCTAATACACCTAAGGAAGTAATGCGATTTATGTGTCAAGTGAGATGGCATGGAAGGCATTTACGGTGGCTTGCTCATGTGGCAATACCACTGAACAAATTAATTTCCACCTTCTAGGGGAGACATTGACTATTCCATTGAGTAACAGTATCCAAGTTTTGTTTGCAGGTTGAGAAGAGCACTCTATGGATTGAAGCAAGCTCCAAGAGCATGGAACTATAGACTAGTGCAGTATCTCAATGATCTTGGATATCAAAGTTCAAAAGCAGATCCAAGTTAACTCATCAAAAGAACAGAGGAAGGTACAATCTACATTTGTATTTATGTAGATGACATTATAATCACAGGTACTTCAGATGAAGGAATCAAGGAGGTAAAGAGGTTACTTGAGAAAGAGTTTAAGATCAGTGACCTAGGAAAGTTGTCATACTTTCTTGGAATGTAAGTCACTTATACAGATCATGGCATATATGTATCACAAGAAAGGTATCTTCTGAATCTATTGAAGAAGTTTGATATGGAAAATTGCAAAGAAGCTTCAACTCCACTTGAAGTTAATCACAAGCTCAATAAATATGATGGTGCAGAATACAAAGATATGAGGAAGTATCAATCTCTTGTGGGTAGTTTGATTTATGCTACACTAACAAGACATGATCTTAGTTATGCAGTGGGAGTCTTGTCACAATTCATGCATTGTCCAAAGGACCCACATCGGATTGCAGGTCAAAGAGTTCTCCGATATATCAAAGGAACTATAAAGGAAGGATTGTATTATCCTTTTACATCAGATTTAAAGTTGAGAGCCTATAGTGATTCAGACTGGGCAGGTAATCAAGATGACAGGAGATCAACACATGGATACATGATTTACATTGGTGATATGCTTGTAAGTTGGTGTTCAAAGAAACAACATACAATAGCATTATCATCAACTGAAGCTGAGTACAAAGGACTTGTGGAAGCAGCTAAGGAGGTCATATGGATGCAGACATTGTTCAAAAGCTTGGGCATTGATCAAGGTACACCTACAATACATGGAGATAATATGAGTTCACTTTATCTTGCAGCAAATCCAGTTTTTCATGCAAGGACAAAGCACATAGAGATACAGTATCGTTTTCTCAGAGAAAAGGTAATGGAGAAGGAAATTGAAGTGGAGTACATTTCTACTAAAGATCAGTTAGCAGACATAATGACAAAGAGCTTGGATGGTGTGAAGACCAGCAGATTCAAAAGCATGGCAGGAGTAAAAGAAAAGAAGATGATATGAAGAAACAAAGAATATCAAATAGTGATTGAGGGGGAACTGTTGGAGAAACAATCACTAATTGGACATATATTTGAAGGTCAAATCTTAGGAAGAAAACCACATGCCTATGTGAAGGGACAAATTCACAAGTGTATTATATTTGTAAAGTTAGTTCACTTTAGTTCTAGAAGTAAAAAAAAAAAATCACGAGGATAAGAAAATCTATGTAATTTAGTTTGTATCAACTGACGTGAAAAAAGAAGACAATGAGAAAGTGAGTTAGAACTCATTTTGTATGACTAAGTATAGTCGGGCTTCTCTGAGTGAGAAAGCATCTGTAAAACTTCTAAGTTTTTCATAGCTATGAGAAGAACTGAGTAAAGTTCTGTGTATGAGACTCTCTCCATCATCTCCATGTTTTTCTACTATGTAATGAGTTTAAAAGTTCAAGTTTTCTAAGCAACTCGATGCCTGGCATCGAATCTCTGCTGATAAGTCATATTTTCATTTATCTTTTTCATTCAGTGCTGAAGTGTTTGAAAATCATGATGTTGTTGGAGCAACTCGATGCCTGACATCGAATTCCAGTTGATAAGTCATATTCTAAGTGTGCATGAAGTCACCTATTGTTTTGGTATCTGAAAGCTTCAAGTTTTATGCGGGAAGTCGATGCCTGGCATCGAATCTCTACTGAAAAGTGGCTAAAAACACCCCAAGTCAATGCCCGACATCGAATTCTCATTGCAAATCAATGCTAGGCATCGAATTCCATTTTTAGACAGGCGCTTTTTACTAAAACAGGAAGAATGTCCAACTTTGGCAGTTATACATAGTCATCTTGTGAAGGCCATAACTTGAGTTCTAGAGATCCATTTCATGCATATCATAGCTTGTTAGAAAGCTCTACTTTTCTAGTTTTAGCCTATAAAAGATCTTGGACAAATAATATTTGAGCTAAGATAAATTAGCAAAATACTGAAGGTATGTCATTTTAGTGACTAGAAAAATCTGAAGAAGCAAAGTTCTTGGTTTCGGCTATCATTTCTCAAAGTTTGGAGTGGCAATGAGTTAATGGTGACCATAGAGGTGTTCTAGTGTCACATTAATTCATTTCTTGTGGTGTTTTACACATCAACAACTTTGTGGATACAACATTCTTTTTTATTGTGTGTACTTACAAACTACGACAATGGGGTGATAAACTTTTGGCATTGTTATCGAGCAGAGTCCATATCAAATGCATGTGATCGTAAGCTTTCATATTGGTGCTTTTGATATGTGTTCTAGGTACTTTTCCATCTTATTCATCATCTTAAATAGCTAGTTAGGTAGGTAGATTGGTAGAAATAAGTGAATTTTTAAATTTTTTAGGGATAAGGTTTTTTAGTTATCCATTAAAGATGGTTTACTCTTTTTCCTCTTCTTCTCTTTTTCTCTTATATCTACTCATTCTTTTCCTCTTTTATCTTCCTTCTAGACACATTGAGGGCTAGAATAGTTGTTTATGAGCTTGAAAAGCTTTGGAGAGCAATATTCGAGCCCAAGAGGATGCATTCAGAGCCTTTTTCAAGTCATGAAGGAGGTGGGTAGTAGAGCAATCACCTAATAGGTAATAAGTTCCATAACATGCTTGTGTTGCTTGTTGAAAAGGCAAGAAAATTTAGGTTTAAGCGAGAGGCACATAGAATAAGTGATTTAGGAGTGGGGGAACATAGCTCAAACAACCAAAAGGTGAGAAAAACACAGAGCAAAATCCTCAAGAAAGGATGTATTTTTTCACTTTGAAGTGTGTTTGTCTCCTAGGGATTAGATCTATAGATTACAAGAGGCCATTGCCAAGAAAGTATGATTTGTGCAACATTTTCTACTCATGATTGCCCAGTTAAGAAGATGAAGTGCATAGCAATCCTCTTTGGGAAAATGTGCAAATTCGAAAACCAAGTTGCCCAAGTGATAAGATATTCATGTGACCTTGTCGAGTTCTACTAAACCTATAGGAGACTTTGAGGCACTTATAATGGCATACCAAAACCTATATATATGTTTGGCATAAAAAGATAAAATTACCTGCACAAGCACTACGATAGTGCATTCAAAGGCCAAAATAAGTTCAAAATCGTGATTTTGATATGATACAGCAAAGCTATTTTGACTCCTAATCGCCTTGAGTATGCTCACCAATTTTCATGCAAATCTGAGAATGTGACAAGAGGGGAGTCGACAACACCCTAGATGAAGCAATGACATGCTCTGATACCAATTGTTGGAGTTTGAGGTTTGTGAAAACATGCAAACAACACAAGGAAGAAGAAGAGGCTTGGAGCACAACACACAATACTGAATGTATTACCAAGAGAATATACAGCAATAAGTAACCCATTAGGGTTATATGCATATATACAATCCAAGGGGAAAAACCTCCTAAAGAGGGAAAAAGTGCCCGTGTGGTCCTAGTGTGTTCACATACATCACTAGCAAAATATATCAACAAGTACAAAGCTCAAAAGAGTTGCTAGCTCTCTAAGATCACTCCAAACAAGTAACCCTAACAAATGAGACCTCTTTCACTTTTATGGACTTCTTAAGAGCTTTGTCCACACTGTAGTGTTACACTTATGTGTTCCTCGAGTAGCTTTGATGTGAACCTTTTCCCTATACATGGGCACTTTTTACTCTAGTGCTAGCTAGAGGTTTTTTCCCCATGTTACCACATACTTGATGAAGTACATCAATGCCGATGAACCACAGTGTGCTCTCCTTCTCGAGAGGTCCATGACGATATGCTCGGAGTAGAAAACTGAGCTCCTGAGGCCGCACACAGTACTTCACATTGATGCTGCAGAATACACAGCATACACCATACACAGGGAGCACGAAGACAGACCACTTAGGTCTTACAAATGCGATCAAACTTACAGCCTGTGATTGACCAAGCCACTATATAGTTTATTAAAGAATATATACAAGGAAGTGTTTGGTGGCCATTTGGCCTTTCACATGGACACTAACGGTAACAATCTCCCACTAAAGGCCAACATGGCCAAAGTAACTATGGGAGAAAAATAAAGAATGATAAAGAATAGCAGAGTATAAGTATACAAACTAAACTCTGGGAGAAAAATAAAGAATGATAAAGAATACCTGAGTGTACGTATACAAACTATACCTCCCACTTGATGGGCATGTTACACAGTGTACAAGTGATTGTGTAAGATCAAGAATCAAGTAACCCCCACCAAGTGACAACAGTGTTGAAAGCTATCCTATGGTAGAGCTTTATTCAAAGCATCTACAACATTATCTCGAGTGTGAACCTTCTCAAGAATAATGCGCTCAACGTCTAAGCAATTTCTAATGAACTGATACCTCACCTCAATGTGCTTGGTCTTTGCATGATAGACCAGATTCTTAGCCAAAGCAATGGCACTCTGACTATTTCTGAGCAGGCGAGGTACATGATGAGGTAAACCCATACCACAAGCAAGACGAGAAAGCCACAATGCTTCCTCACATGCCTCACTTGCTGCAACATACTCTGCTTCTGTGGTGGAAACAATTTTACATTCTTGAAGATGAGATCTCTAGGAGATAGCACCTCCAACAAAATGAAAAATGTACCCTGATGTAGACTTACGATTGTCTACACATCCAACATAATCAGAATTTGTGTAACCAATAATGGATGCTTTCCCTCAACCTAAGCATAGAAACTTGTCCTTAGTGCCACTCAGATATCTCAAAATCATATTGACCCCTTCCCAATGTTTCTTGCTAGGATTAGACATATATCTGCTCACAAATCCCACTACAAATGCAATGCCTTGTCTCGTAGCTACCATAGCATACATGAGACTACCAACAACAGACTGATAGGGAATCTTGGTCATGAATTCCTTTTCCTCATTTGATTTGGGGCAATCATCCTTGCTGAATTTCACATATGTGGGTAAAGGTGTACTCAATGCCTTTCCACCTTGCATATTGAACCGGTGAAGTACTTTGGATATGCACTCACTTTGAGACAAGTATATGCATCTTTTACTACTATCACGAGTAATGCACATGCCAAGAGTATGTTTGGCATCCCCCAAATCCTTCATATCAAATGTTTGACTCAACTTCTTTTTGAGAATTGACAAATCATAAGAGGACTTCCGAGCAATCAACATATCATCGACATATGGTATCAAGCATATCAAGCTGCCATCTGAGCATCTCTTTGTGTAGAGATAATGATCCTCATTGCTTCGAGAATAGTCTTGAGATTTCACAAAAGCATCAAACTTTTGGTACCATTGTCTAGGGGACTGTTTAAGTCCATACAAGCTCTTCTTAAGCTTATAAACTAGACTTTCCTTGCCAGGAACTACATAACCCTCTGGTTGTTCCATATAGATCTCATCTGTAAGATCTCGATGCAAGAAAGTAGTTTTCAAATCCATTTGGACTAGCTCTAAGTCCTCCATTGCAACGAATACAAGCAACATGCACAGGGTAGTCATCTTGACCACTGGAGAGAAGATTTCCTCGAAATCAACACCATGTTGTTGCTTAAAACCCTTTGCAACCAGTCGTGCTTTATACTTTGGAGAAGCACTATCTGATGTGAATTTCAACTTATATACCCATTTACATGGTAAAGCTTTCCTGCCCTTTGGCAAAGGTACTAAATCCCAAGTACCATTCTTGTGAATAGAATCCAACTCACTATTCATGGCATGCTCCCACTTGACATGATCCTCTGTCTTCATAGCCTCTTTGTAGCAAGAAGGCTCATCGGCATTTGTTAGCATAACAAAATCTAAACCTGGAACATATTTATCAGGTGGATGTGAGACACGTCCAGTATGTCTCAATGTTTGTTGAACAGGAACATGTGCAAACTGATCTGAATGCACATTCTCTTGAACATCCCTATGTGCAACATTTTTATGCATGCTAACCGAAGGACTAGTATCCTCAAACACCACTCTTCTCACTTCAACCTCCTTAATGGGCTGTTTATGCATCTTAGACTCATTGAAAATGACATCACTACTTCTGATCACTGTCCATGTTTCAGGATCCCATGAGTGATATCCAAATTGTCCTTCTCGACCATATCCAAGGAAAATGCATTTCTTTGACTTATGATCCAAGTTTTGTCTAAGATTCTTGGGTATATGAACATATGATTCACACCCAAAAACTTGATGATGATCATAATATGGTGGCTTCCCTGTCCACAACTCTTATGCCACTTTAGACCTTTGGCAGTACTAGGTGAAAGGTTCACCACATGAACTGCAATCAATACTGCTTCTGCCCAAAAGCCTTGTGAGAGGTTTGCATGATGCAACATAGAGACTACTCTATCTTGAATAGTTCTATGCATCCTCTCAACTACACCATTCTGTACTGTGGTATACGGAGCTGTAAACTCTCTACGAATCCCTCTAGACTGACAAAAAAGGATGAATTCATGTGAGGTATACTCACCCACATTATCTGAATGTAAAGCTTTAAGCTTAGTTCCTTTTTCAGTCTCAACTGAAGCAAACCATTTTTTGAAAGTGGGGAATACCTCATCCTTCGATTTGATAGGATATACCGAAACTTTTCTAGTAGCATCATCTATGAAAGTGACAAAGTAGAGATAACCACCTAAGGACCTAGTGAGCATAAGACCATACACATATGTATGAACGAGATCTAAAGGCTGAATTGAAGAGTCAATGTGTGTTCTATGAGCATTTTTAGTTTGCTTTCCATATTGACAATGCTTACAAAATGAAAAATCGGAGAAAGATAACACAAGTAAGTAGCCAGAACGAGAAATATTTTCCATTCCACTACAAGATATATGGCCCAAACGACCATGCCAAATACAAGCCATAGGCTGTTCAGTAACAGTTAACAAGTGTTCTTTCTATGATACAAATAAAGGATAAAGTGAGCCAACTTTGCTTCCTTTTGCAGTAATCATATTGCCCTTTGATATGCGAAAGGACTGAGCATAGAAGACCACCTTGTAACCAAGGTCATCAAGTTGACCGACTGACATCAAACTGCATGATAACTGAGGTATACGACATACATTATGCATTGTAAACTTTGAACCATCAATGAACTGCACAACCACGTCTCCAATCCCCACAACATTACATTGGTAAGAATCATCAAGTCTCACCGTACCAAGAGACTTTGCTACATAATTAGAGAACCATTCTCTATGTGGTGTCTGTTAAAAATAAAGAAGTAAGCTCGTATATATTTTTGCAAAAAGGATTTTCTTCAAGTAGAAGGAAAATACGAAAATGAAAAATAGAAGCATTTACTTCAGCAAGTAGTGGAGGCCAAAAGAGAATCATTCAAAAAAGAATGAAATCCAAAATCTAAATTGTAAGAGGAGTGGCTGTCCAAAGTAGTGGAGAAATGATGGAGAAGAGCTCTCAAACTCATCATGAGAGTTTTTGGTCACTTGGCTATAAAAGAAGCAAGGGAGGAGACTCAAAAATAGAGGAAGAAGGCGTGGAAGCCCCGTTGTAGCTACTTCATTTGTTTTGAGTCATTTCGTTCAGTTCACTCTCATAGAGTATGTCCAGCTGCACACCCATTTTTGGGTAGTCTACTTGTGAGAGCCATATCTCTCAACATATGTATCCAATTTTAGTGTTTAAACATTCGTTGGAAAGCTTATCTCAAGTACTTCCTCTGTATAAAACAGATTTATGAAATTCGTTATGATCTATGAGTTATTCAAGTTTTAGAAGTGAAGTCCAGTTTTCAGCCTAACTGAGTGTGTAGGTAGTCTGTTTTGAATCAAATAGTTGCCAACTCAAATCTACTCCAAATTGAGTGTTTGATATCTCATTTGAAAGCTCTAGGTGTCTAGTTTGAGTGACCAAAGTTTCAAGTTAATTGGATATTTCAGTTTGTACCAGTTTTCATTTGAAGGTTATGCTGTTGGCAAGAGTCTTGATCCTGAGAAGGTCTTATACACTTTCCGCTGCGATTAGGAGAGGAATTCTCCAACATTTGGTATCAGAGCCTTGGAGTTTGAAGAGGCAAAGCATTGGAACTGAACTGAAGCAAAGGGAAAGCTACAAATCAAGGGGGAGCTTCGTGAATTCAAGAGAGAGCACCACAACATACTTGAGGTAAACTTCAATCTTGGAAGTTTTCAATGGCTGATTTAGGACAACAAGTTGAGAAGTTAGACAAAGACAATTTTCAGTCTTGGAGGTATAGAATGATAAATTACCTTAAAGGTAAAGGTTTATGGAGTTTAGTTAGTGGAGTTGATCCACAACTGGTAGACCTTGAAGATCCCAACATTACTCCGGCACAAAGGAGACAATTTGCTGATTGGGAAGAGAGGAATCGAAGGGTGATATTCCTCATCTCACAAGTTATTTCTAACACTATGATTGGTCATGTGCAAAGCTTAGAAACAACCAAAGAAGTTTGGGAAGCATTGGAGAAGGTGTATGCTACATCAACAAGGTCTCAGAGGATGCAACTCAAGAACGAGCTCAACAATATGAAGAAAAGCTCAAACCAAAGCATTAGTGAGTATACATTGAGGATCAAGGAGCTTTGAGATCAGCTAGCATCAGTTGGATGCAAGATAGAAGAGGAAGACATTGTCCAAATAGCCCTCAATGGCTTGAGGAGTGAAGAAAAGTGGAAGCCCCTCATCACAAACATCCTTTATAGAGATCCTCTACCAACATTCGACGAGATTATACCAAATCTTGTGGCTGAAGAGGTTGCTCAACAAGGAGAAGGCAACAAAGGTAAGAACAACCATAGTCAAATGTTATATGCAGGAAGAGGTAGAGGAAGGAACTCAAGAGGAGGCTCGAGAGGAAGAGGAAGAAGCTACAACAACACAAAATTCAGCCAACACAACTCGAAGGACAACAAGGACAACTCAAATGACAACACACATGGAAGAGATCGAGGAAGAAATAGAGGAAGAGGTCGAGGTTCATACAATCCTCATAAAGGTATAACATGTTATCATTGTGGTAAACTAGGATATTATGCAAATGATTGTTGACAAAAGAATGGAAGGCTGAATGGAGGCAACCAAAGGAGCCAAAATAACTATGCGAGTACATCAAGTGAAGGAGACAAGCAAACCATGCTTGCCATGAAGCATGACTGCAACAACTCGAGAAGTGACAGCCAAAAATGGTTCATAGATTCAGGTTGCAGCAACCATATGACATGCCAAGGAGATTTGTTCACGAAGCTACAAGTTCCAAGTGGAAAAGGATGTGTGGAGACCGGCGATGAAACTCAACACGCAATTGAGCATGTTGGAGATATCAAGCTTGGAGACAAGAAGGTATTGGCTGATGTTCTTCATGTTCCTACTATTGCAAAGAATTTGATTTTAGTAGGACAAATGGTAGAGAAAGGATATCATGTTATCTTCAATGAAAAAGGCTGCTTTATAAAGAATCCAAAAGAAGGATTCAAGGTCATTGCTCAAGAAAGGAAAGAAGGAAGGATGTTCACTTTGGACATTCAACAACCACATGGAAAGGTAATGTATATTCAGTTTGGAAACAAGAGGATTGCTGAAATCGATTAGTGGCACAAAAGGTTTGGACATATCAACATTCCCAAGCTCAAGGACATGAGCAACCATGAAGTGGTAAGAGGTCTTCCAAGATTCAATGATGCCGGACTACATGAGTTTTGTGAAGCATGCCAACTAGGAAAGCAAACTCGACAACCATTCAAGAAAAGCAACTATGTGGCAAGGAATGTCCTCGACTTGATACACACGGATGTATGGGGACCATCACAAAAACCTTCAGTGGCTGGTAATAGATATTTTGTCACTTTTATTGATGATCATTCAAGGAAAGTATGGATGTTTTGCATAAAACAAAAATCAGATGTGTTCTCCATGTTCAAGAGATTTAAAGCACAGGTAGAAAAGGAAACAGGATGCTACATAAAGACCTTGAGGTCCGATGGAGGAGGAGAATATTTCTCCAAAGAATTTTCAGATTTTCTTTATGAAAATGGAATCAAGAGACAATTTACATGTAGGTACACACCTCAACAAAATGGAATAGCTGAAAGGAAAAATCGACATATCATAGAAGTTGCAAGATGCATGCTCAACGAGATGAAGATGCCACTAAACTATTGGGCTGAAGCAACTAGTACGGCCGTTTATTTGATGAACAAGTGCACAACGGCTGGAGTGCATAATCTAACTCTCGAGGAGGTTTATTTCGGTAAGAAGCCTGACCTTACACATCTCAAAGTTTTTGGATGTGTGTGTTATGTTCACATTCCTCAAGAACTAAGGACAAAGATGGAGGAAAAGTCTGAAAAATGTATTTTTATTGGATATTCATCGGAGCAAAAGGGATGTGCTACAATCCAGTGACAAAGGAGCTACGAGTCTCATGAGATGTGGTATTTGATGAGCTAAGACCATGGTTTGGAGACAAAGGGAAAGAGAAGATTCTTGAAGAAGATTGCGAAGATGATGAAGGTGCTGTCCAAGAAGAATTTCAGCAAACAAGCACTCAAATGTCAGGTCCAGAAGCTTCTACATCACTTGGAGAAAGCTCAACATGGAAGGGGAGGCTAAGGATTCATTCCTCATCACCAACATCAGCTTATGAAACATCTAAAGCTGAAAGTGCTGCCCAAAATAGTGATTCAAATGCAAGTGAAGAAGAGTATGAAGAGGTGATCACACCGAAGGTAAAGTTGAACCGGTTGAAGAAGCAATGTTCAAAAGGAAATGAAAGGAGGTCTTCAAGAGCAAGGTATCCAATTGAAAGGCTGAGCTATGATAGTTTTATTGCAAAGCATTTTGCATATATGACACAGGTGGTCAAAGACAAAGAACCGGATGCATATGAAGAAGCATGTACACAAAAAGAATGGCAAGAAGCTATGCAAGAAGAGATGAAAGCTCTCAAGGACAATCACACATGGGAGCTAGTTCCAAAGGCTGAAGGTATGAAGATTGTTCCAAATAAATGGGTGTTTAAAATAAAGAGAAATGCTGATGGATCTCTAGCAAGGCATAAAGCTAGACTAGTAGCAAAAGGATTCAAGCAAACTCACGGCATCGATTATGAAGAGACTTTCAGCCCGGTTGCAAAGATGGGAACAACTAGAACCTTGATTGCAGTGAGTGCAGCAAGGAGATGGCCATTATACCAATTTGACATAAAGAGGTATACATGAGTCAACCGATTGGATTTGAAGACAAAAAGCATCCAAATTTTGTTTGTAGATTGAAGAAAGCTTTGTATGGGCTGAAGCAAGCACCACGTGCTTGGAATCAAAGATTGGTCGAGTACCTCACAAGGTGTGGTTATAGTCCAAGTAATGGAGATCCCTCTCTCTACATGAAGAAAGAAGAAGGCAAGCAGGTATATATTTGCATATACGTTGATGATCTCATCATAACAGGAAGTAATGTTACATGAATACAAGAGATCAAAATGAAACTCGGTAAGGAGTTTAAAATTTCAGATCTTGGTGAGCTGAAATACTTTTTAGGCATTGAGATAGTCTATGGGAAAGATGGCATTTACTTGATGCAAAGAAAGTACCTATTGGATGTTCCTTTCAGATTTGGAATGAGTGAATGCAAACCACTCACTCAACCTATGGACACAAATGTGAAGCTATGCTCAAATGATGGAGAGAAGTTACATGATGTAACTACATACAGGAGTATTATAGGTTCGTTGATCTATGCTACAATCACAAGACCAGATTTGTGTTATATTGTTGGAGTTCTTTCTCAATTTATGCAAGCTCCAACAAGTGAACATTTAAATTCAACCAAACGAGTGCTAAGATATGTGAAGCACACAGTCAATCATGCTTTGTTTTATAGATATGATGAAGAATTGCAGGTAAAGGGCTTCAGTGATGCTGATTGGGCTGGTTCGAAGGAAGATAGAAGATCCACTTCAGGTTATGTGTTCATGATAGGTAGCAAACCTATCACATGGAGCTCAAAGAAGCAACCTACTGTTGCACTATCATCTACAGAAGCTGAATATAGAGGTTTAGCCTTTGCATCTTGTGAAGGTATGTGGATTAAGAAGCTATTGGCTGATCTTGATGTGCAGGTGGAGACCATTCCAATTTATGGTGACAACATGTCAAGCATTCACCTCACAAACAATCCAATGTTTCATGCACGAAGCAAGCACATAGAAGTGCATTATCATTATGTTCGAGAAAAAGTTTTGAGCAAAGATGTGGATATAAAGTTCATTGGAACTAATGACCAGGTTGCAGACATGCTTACAAAGTCCCTAGATGCTTCTAAGCTCAAGAGGTTCAAGGACAACATCAACTTGCAGGATATGGCTGAAGGTGCAAGCTCACATGTGAGCTTGAGGGGAAAATGTTAAAAATAAAGAAGTAAGCTCGTATATATTTTTGCAAAAAGGATTTTCTTCAAGTAGAAGGGAAATACAAAAAATGAAAAATAGAAGCATTTACTTCAGCAAGTAGTGGAGGCCAAAAGAGAATCATTCAAAAAAGAATGAAATCCAAAATCTGAACTGTAAGAGGAGTGGCTGTCCAAAGTAGTGGAGAAATGATGGAGAAGAGCTCTCAAACTCATCATGAGAGTTTTTGGTCACTTGGCTATAAAAGAAGCAAGGGAGGACACTCAAAAATAGAGGAAGAAGGCGTGGAAGCCCCGTTGTAGCTACTTGATTTGTTTTGAGTCATTTCGTTCAGTTCACTCTCATAGAGTATGTCCAGCCGCACACCCATCTTTGGGTAGTCTACTTGTGAGAGCCATATCTCTCAACATGTGTTGGAAGCAGTCAGAGGCACAGTCAGAGGCACAGACGACGTGGAAGCATGTAAAGACGGAGCAGGGAGCCAGTCGGATCATTCTTGCAAACAAATATGTTTCTTATTATTTCTTCAAACATCCAACAGTGATTTTCATCACTCTTGTAACATATGTAATATAGACAAAATCCCATTTTCTAATTCATAGCTCCATTTTGTGCAAGCCGAGGAGTCCTCGAGCTTGAGGAGCTTAGGTAGAACGCACGTACCAATTTTCGTTATTTTTAGACATCGTTTACCCTTCCAAATAGCCTCTAGGACCTATTTTTTAACTATGCCGGTCACTAGATGTGAAACCGGTCAAAACTAGTCTAGAAACTATAAAAAGAGCTAGAGAGCTCATTTTTGAGGTTAGCTTGTTTGAGTAGAGAAGAGCTTAGAGCTATTTTGAACTTGTAAGAGTATTCTTGAGTAATAGAGTTAACTTCTCACCTTCCATTGTGTCTTGCTTGTCTCTTCATTGTGTGTGTGTATGTGTGTGTGCATCTTTGTGCTTCTCACCTTCACTCTCACTTCATCTCACATTCACGATCTTCATATCACTCCTACCTCTTCCGCGGATTGACATTAAGGAGGTGAAGCTTCTTAACGTGGTTCTCACCATTGTGCTAGAGCAACACCAAATTTGGCGCCGTTGCCGGGGATCGAGTCTAGGACGAATGTGTGATGGTAAGAGTATAGCAAGAAGTGGCGTTGGAAGGTACAAATTTCAGTTTTTGTTGTTGTTTTTACTTAGTTTTTAGTGTTTTTCACCTCCCCCACACTCCATCTTCATCATCGCATCATCATCTTCACCTCCAAAAAAATCAGAAAATTCACCATATCCACCCATTCACCTCATTTCCCCTCAGTTGTGCATGCGAGAGAGCGAGAGAGAACTTTTGTGCTTGTGTGTGCTTGTGTTTTCTTGAGTTTTCTTGCAGGTACAGAGCTCCAGTGCATCAGGAAAGCTTGGAAAAGGTAAAAATTTACTCTCTGTCAAAGATCTGCCGAGTGTGGCGGACCATCGCGATGGTCTGCAACCTTCGGAATTTTTGGTAGGCGACCACACCACGAGGTAGGCGACCCTTGCGCATCTACGAATCCACAGGCGCATCTCAAAAATTCACACTTTGGTGGACCATCGCGATTGGCTCGGACCATCGCGATTGTGTCGCACCATCGCGATAGGCTCACGCCATCGCGACTGCTCGGCCGGACCATCGCGACGGTCTCGGACCATCGCGACGGTCTCGGACCATCGCGACGGTTCACTTGAGCCATCGCGACGGTCCACTTGGACCATCGCGATTGTTCAGCTGACCCCGGACCATCGCGATTGGCCCATGCCATCGCCACGACAGTGCCACGTGTCAAGATAGACCATCGCGACGGTTCATTTTTCGGACCATCGCGACAGCCCAAAATCGGACCATCGCGATAGGCTCACGCCATCGCACTTGTGACCATCGCGACGGTTCACTTCGGACCATCGCGATTGTCCACCTTTGACCGTTGACTGCGCCATCGCGATTGTCCGCCTGATCACGCCATCGCGACGGTTCATTTTTTGGGCCATCGCGACGGTCCAGTTCCACGCCATCGCGATCGTTCACTTCGAGCCATCGCGACGGTTCACCTTTTCGCGCCATCGCGATTGTCCAAACTCCACGCCATCGCGACGGTTCGCTCGGACCATCGCGACGGTCCCAGACCATCGCGACGGTCCCAGACCATCGCGATTGTGCACCCCCATCGCAAATTTAGGGTTCCATTTTTTGACCAATTTTGGGGGTATTTTTGAGAAATTTTTGGACCATTAGACTCATAAGAGACCCCTTAGCTCATATCTGAAGGAAAATCTGATTGTCAGTTTTTACCCCCCAGGGCCTGAACGCTCATAACTTTTTCATCCGAAGTCCGCTTTTTGAGCTTAATAGCTCGTTAGAAAGCTCGTGACGAGTACTACGTGACCTCAACTGTTTTCTTTCATAAAGAATACATCAATTTTTGGATAAGCTAATTTGAGGTCACCTAGTTTGGGACTAGGAAGCCAGGGGGCAAGTATTGAAATTTTGGGCAGAAGGGAAGGGACCTAAAAGGTGTATATGCTCAAGTGTTTGATCATCCAATTGTGAATTGGTCTAATAGTGGATTTTTCCAGGTCTAACAAGGGCAATCAAAGGCAAGCAAGCAAGGCAGTGAAGACAGCAGAGCTTGGGAAGCGCGGCTTCTTGGGCAACAGGGCATCAGAGCAACCAGAAAAGCCGACTTGAGGTTGGAAGATTACTCAACCCCCTCAGTCAATTCTTAGCTTAGGCTAAACGTTAGCATTGTGGGTTAAAGACGATAGGAACGCCTCAAGTTCAAGATACTTAATTCTTTCAAGTTCAAGACTAAAGATAAAGGTGTGTGACGAAAACCTAAAGGAAAGAACATAAGTCTGACGGAACGAGAACTCAAAATCATAACGGAAAGTCGAATTCCTGACGCATATATTAAGACAAGAATCTAAAGAAATCTAAAAAGGATCAAGAAAGTAATAACAAAAAAATCGGTGACGATCTAAGTGTGTAATTGAGGGTGCAAGGAAGAAAATTAATGAACCTTAGATCGGGCAAACACATAGGTAAGTCGGACCGACGAAGCCTTAGATCTTCGGAGGCTAGTGTAAGAACTACTGCTCGATCGTGGGCTCAGCAATTGAATAGTAATTACCCCTACGAGAGCTCAAATACTAGCGAATCTGAAATGGCATTTAGCACAGACAGACCAGAAGGAGGGTCTCATGTAGCATACTTAGAGAAACCAGAAGGACCCTATAGAACGCAATTAGAGTTTCTCCGAACCAACCGCTTAGGTGCACGCATCTATGAGGATGGTTTGCGAAGGCAAGTGGTGCAACTGCACAACCCTGATCAACCCATTTGATTGGAAAGACCAGTGGTGAAATTTGAGAGAGATGCGTACATAGACAAAGAAGGAACCATGTACGTCCTAAGTACGCAGCCAAACGATACTAATGAGTTTGGCACAATTCAATTAGAGACGGAAGCGAAATTTCAAGGAAAAGAACCGTTAGAAGAACCTAGAACACCTAGAGGGAAATCCGTATTAACAAGAGTACTCATCCCAGAATGGATCCCTCAAGATAACAGGAGCACCGAGTTGTTTGTAAATAAAGAGACAGATGAAGCCTTTTGGAGGTATAGAAAGGAACACCCTGGTGAGATAGGCATCATTACAATTTATGAATTCAAGGACCCAGATACACTTGGAAAGGTTGTATACCTGGATGAGACTTCAGAAAGAGTCTTTGTGGTGCCTGAGCGCGCTAAAAACACATACACATGGAGAGGTGAATTGATATTCCCTCCATCTAGAACGAACATGAATACAAGTCAACAAGGGGCAGGAACCTCCTCAGCCCATGGACATCAAAGAGAAGGAAATAAAGAGAGACCGGAAGTAAGCTTTAATCACCCCATAGGGAGAGATAGAACAACCACGGACACTAATAGAGCGGATAGACAAAGAGATCATGGAATACCAGGTGGTAGAGATGATTTTCCTCTACCTCGGCCACGTGAACACGCAAGAGTATTGAGACCCACTCAATTAGTAAAATCAATGAAGAATTACTTTGATGGGACAGGAGATCCCTATGACCATGTCGCAGAATTCAAGCAAGTACTAAGAGCAGAACAAGTCGAGGACATGTTCACGCAATACAACGCATTTGGACTAACGTTAAAGAATACCGCTTTAACTTGGTTCCAACCATTGCAACAGAGGCAATTTAGAGACATCCATCACTTTTTAGAGTCATTCATCACTGAATTCTCTAAAAGTGGGATTAGACATGACACGTCTTCGTTGATTCATAGCTTCAAACAGACCCCTCAGGAAACAGTCAGACTGGCAGGACGTCGGTTCAGACAATATGTTGAACGATGTCCAATGCAAGAGCTACCCTCACAAGCTAAGCAAGTGTCTTTGTTTTTAGATGGCTTGTTGAGCGCTAAACTACGCTCCTATGTGTACCTAAAAGAACCCAGAACGCTAGAGGAGTGTGTAAGAATATGTATAGACATCGAGGACAACCTAGGAGATGAATTAGAACTCTTAAAGGTCTATAAGGACTCAGATTGTTCTTCTCTAGCATCCACAAAATTGTCTAATTCGATAGAGGACCTAGCAGAAAAAGTGGCCCAAAAACTAGGAGTTTCTAGCAAATAGGTGCCCAAGCTACCAACTAATGTACGTTGTTACCCTTGTGGTGGAACTCATTTGGCAAATGTGTGCCCCAATGCACCTCAACCTCAAGCCAACCCTAGTGGCCAATATTGCACAATTGAGAGAAGATACACGAATCATACGGCTCAGGACTGCCCATACAACAAACAAACCGTGAGACAGAACTACCCGCAAACATACCAGCAGCCATGTAGGTATCAAGGCCAATACAATGCTCAGCCTTATTACTATAGGCCTCCTCAGAACTACCCATACCAGGCTCAACAGAGACCTCAACCCGTCTTAGCTCAGCAGCCACCCCCACCAGTGAATGTCATCTCAGTCAAATATGCTGCTGCAGAAGAGAACCTAAGTAGGGCCTTAGTGCCTTCTTCACCCTTGATCACAGAAAGTGACCCGAACTCAAATAGTTTTGACTCTACTCATGTAACTAGTCCACCCGCTTATTACACGGAGTCACCAGAACATGTGGAGACGTATCATTATGATAGTCCACCAATGGAACCTAGTTGGGAGCCAGACTATGCTAATGTGATGTACGCAAACCCAAACCCACGGCCCCAATTGAGACAACAGAGACCACAGGGCCCTAGAGGACCATGCTTTAGGTGCCAAGGAGATCACTTCATAAAGGATTGTCCACATCCCCCAATAGCAAGGCAATCACAGTACTATAACATACAAGGCTTTTGTGCCGACTGTGGCAAAGAGCATATAATTAAAGATTGTCCTAAGAACCCTGTTAATGCTTCGAATGTGACACCGATCAACGTGATAGGTATTGTAAACAACACAGATGGATCCAACCGTACATACGTGCCTATCCAAGCTATAACCAGAGCCCAGGCGCTCCTACAAAACCAACAGCTTAATCATGAGAAAGTAGCCGGAACTAGTGAAGTTGCAGAATCTAGCAGTAAAAAGACAAAATCTTGGAAAGATTCTAGGGAAAGAATAAAGAGAAAGTGGAGTAAAAAGATAACGGAGTTGGAAGGAAGCTTGAAGGAATCTAGAGCCAAAATCCAAGAATTGACTTCACAAGAATTAAACCAAGAAAATCCAGCTCAGAAATCAGGATCAGTTTTGGCGGAACCCATACCAGAAGATCTAGACATGATGTTTCGTGCATATCAGGCTAGAATAAAAGAGGGACCTCAAGTAACGGAAATGAGTAAAAACTACCCTCGAGCTGATCTAGAAATTGAGAGAACTAAACTTTGCATGAAGATGGTAGAACTAGCACAAGCTTTGTTCGAAGCCTCTAGATATCTTAATTGGAATAACATGGCAAAACCGGAATTACACTTTCAAGGACTAATGGAGAGGCTAGAACACTTGATAGAAAGCAAAGAGAAAAAGGATCAGCATAGGAACCCTATTGTCCCAGAGACACAGGAAAGGAATGCACCATCCCTGTCTCAAGTACCCAACACAGAAAGTCAAGACAACTTGCCTTCCATACATAGGTACTCACACGAATTTTTGAGGGAAATCCAAGAAGAAAAATGGAGAAAGGAACAAGGAACCCATCCTCCTATTCAAGAAATAGACGACTTGCAGGAACAATTTCCCCAAGACATCCCCTCTATATATGATGAGGTAGAGGTGGAACAACTGAGTGAACCCACAGGATTTGAATCTAATTCTTTACAAGAATTACCTCAGTTCACAGGACCTTGGGAAGCAAAGTCTATTAGTATGAGAGCACCCACGATAATAGTAAGGAATGAAGAATCAGTGATCCCTAGGAACACGGAAGTGGTCAAGAATACCAAAGTACAGTGTAATCTCACTCTGGAGGAATTGTTAAAGGTAAAACCAGAATTGTGGAAGCACGTAGCAAATCAATTCCCTGAGTTAGCTACCACACCCTCTCAGATAGGATCACATAAGAAGGTACCAGAGATACCCGTGGAAAAGATTGGAGACGTAAGCGAAGGAGAGGAAGGTAACACATATCTTCCAATAACCCATCAGGGCTACACCACGAAAGCCATCTTAGATTCAGGAGCAGGAGTAGCCATCGCTACCACCGCTTTGTGGAAACGTTGGGGTAAGCCAGCACTCAGACCCACCAGGATGAAACTACAAATGGCTGATGGACACATAGAAAAACCATTAGGCTTACTAGAAGGCATATCTCTCACCACTTGTGGTGTAGAATTTGAGCATACTTTCGCCATTTGTGACTTTGCGAAAAATCGTGCTTATGAGATGATATTGGGACGACCATTCATGCGTCAGTTGCAAATTGTACAAGATTGGGGAACTAATTCTTTGTACTTGCAACATTTAGGAGTGACCACCAAAGTCAATCTTAAAGACTATTCACACAGAGATGTACCCCCAATACAATGGAATACCATCCATAAGACACCAGTAGAGACGGAATCCGTGCACTCTTTAGAATCAGATCCTTCTTAGTTGCATGAGGATACCTATTTATGGATGTGTAAAGTAGCCAAACAAGAGGAAGAACGATTAGAAGCAAGGACCTTAGGTGCAGAACAACATCCACGAACCCATCAAGATCCAGCATATGCACCTGTAGTATTCCCAGATGAAGAGTTTGAACCCCATGGTTGGGCAGAAATACTAGCAACCATGGATGTAGCCATCAATGAAGAACAATGGACACCCCACTGTGACGAGGATGGCTATGACATTTCAGTTTTCACGATAGAGCCAATCATGGGCGATGCAATTTTAGAAGAGTGTGAACCGAACACTGATGCATTTGAGGATGCAAGCGATTTCGATTTAGAATCAATTATCATGGACCCACCCTTTGCATCGGAAGAAGAATATTTCTACGAAGTAGAGACTCACACTCAGAAACACGAGGAAATTACGAATGAGGTAAGGTTAGCCACTCAAGTGACTACTAAAAGTGAAGGCAAGAAAAGAAAGAAGAAAGAAACCATGTCAGAAAAAGAAGAATCTTTGTTTGAAGTACCCGAGAACTTCAAGAAATATGAAATCGAAGATAGAAGAATCATGGTACGAATGCCTAATAGAAAGGCGAATGACGGACAAGTATATGATAACCGAGAGAAAACCAAGAAAGTAACAGTTGCCATAGAAGGAGAAGAAGAAAAATGTACATGCATAGGGCATGATTTGACGACTGAAGAAGAAGAAGAGTTAGTTGCCCTATTGCGCGAATATAGAGATATTTTTGCGTGGAGTTACAAAGATTTGAAAGGAGTAGATCCAGATATATGTTCTCATAGAATCCCTATGACTCCAGATGCAAAACCGACAAAACAGAAACCTTACACGTACAATGATAATTACGCTGCGAAGATTAAAGAGGAGATAGATCGCTTGATAGAAGCAGGATTCATTTACGAAATTGAGCATACCGAATGGGTATCTCCCATTGTGGTTGTGCCCAAGAAGAATGGAAAATTGCGTGTGTGTATTAACCTTAAAAAAGTTAATGCTGCCACGATTAGAGACAGTTATCCTCTTCCTATCACGGAACATCTATTGGAAAGAGTTGCGGGCAAGGAAGTTTACAGCTTTCTTGATGGATTCTCAGGCTATAACCAAGTAGCCATTGCTCCAGAAGACCAACACAAGACGGCTTTTGCCACTGAATGGGGCATATTTGCATTTCGTGTGATGCCATTTGGCTTAACGAATGCACTCGCCACTTTCCAGCGACTCATGTGTCATGTTTTCAAGGAATTCTTACGCAAGAGCTTGGAAGTTTACGTCAATGACTTATGTGCACATTCAAATATAAGACAGACGCATATCCCAGAGTTAAGACAAATATTTGACAAATGTCGAGAATATCAAGTTTGTTTGAACCCAGAAAAATGTGTTTTCATGGTCAGACAAGGCAAAATTCTAGGACACATTGTGTCAAAAAATGGAATCTCCACGGATGAGGAAAAGGTGAAGGTAATTGCGGATCTACCCAGACCAACTAATGTGAAAGAGGTACAAGCATTTATGGGCCATTGCGGCTATTATAGGAGATTCATACACATGTATGCAATCATAGCCAAGCCTTTGTACTCTCTTTTAACCAATTTTGAATGGACAGAAGAATGTGAAAATTCATTCAATGAACTTAAACGACGCTTGTGCTCAATCCACCATCCCCTCGACCTTCTTCTACAGGTCCGAGCATTCGGCAAATTTGGATCGCCAAGAAATACCTTACCCATAGACCCACACCCACGCAGATTTGGGTACCCAAACCATGTATCATAGTTCAACACTTAAGCCATGTAATATATACCCCTCACAAATCTTTCCATCCCTCGATACCACCACACCCGATACTACCTTTTGCCCCTCAGCCGAAACCCACCACCCACTCAAAGACTCTTAGGAAATGGATACCGAAGAATGTCCAACCGTCTTCCCCTAACCCTTTGTCTAACTACCCCCCGACTAACATACAACCTTGTACTAAATCATTAACCTTTAAACCTTGTAAAAATTCACCCACCATCATCACACATCACTCATAATCTCATCTCATCAAGAAATGTATGCTTAATCTGAAATGTGTAGGTGTCTAGAGACCTGCATTAGTGCGGCAAGAAGCATTGCATCCATCACATCACAGCACTTGGCTACACAGGTTACGCATCAGTTATGGAAAGGGATTGCGGTCTCACTTTAATGGGATCATAATTAATTTCCATGCTAATGTGTTAATCTTTTGTAGCAGATCTTTCTCATAGCGCATCAGTCATCATGCAAACCAACAAAGGACCATCAGAAGCAGGCCCCAGTGTAGCTGCTGTGCCCCTCAACGTTTTACGAGCAGAATCCCACCCGACTGCTCCACCACCAGAATTCCAAGGATTTCCAGGGCCCATGCCGATCGATAACCCACCTATGGGCTACACAGAAAAGATACACCGTAACTCTCACTGGTTTCAGGGACTTGCAGGACCCTTAGCGGACGCGGATTTTATATTTGAATCTAATTTGACGTTTGATGACCGCACTTGGGGAAAATACCAATTCTTCTCCAGAGAGTTCGAAGGCCTACAGAACACCCAGGACTTAACTCACGTTTGGGCCAGAGCCGGCTTCACGGAGTATTTCAGTGATCCGCTACCCAAACCTGACTTTTACAGGTGTTATTATTTAATCACTACTTTGCTGGCCTCAGAGAATAAGGATATCCCAGGAACTTTTATTTTGCCCTCTTTAGTGGATGATCCACCTTACAAAAGATTTTATCTTTCAAAGGATTTAATCAGAGCTGCCATCAAGATTCATGGAACCCACACGCCCACAGATCGAGAAAGATTAGTTCCAGACCCTATGAAACGTGGGGATGTCACTAAGTGGGAGGAGATCTCAGCAATTACACCTGAGCTGTCAAAGCCGCTACGGATATGCATGCAACATTTTGCATTCCCCGCTCAGGACAGATTCACCATGCCACATAAAAGAATATGGTTTGGATTGTACTTGGCATGTACTGGACCCCAGACTGTCGATCTGGCAAGCTGGATCATTGATCAAATGTATTTGGCACAACACAGATGGGAACGAAAGAAAGTGCTTAATGGATGTTGTGTGTTGACAAGACTTGTTTATATGTGCTTGGCTTATGACTTGCCAATTGAACGTGCATTAACAGGAGAAGAGCTCAAGGCATTCAAAGGAACGACGAAGAAAGCCAGGAAGCCCAGCAGAGCATGGGCAGGTAAGCGCATGAGAGGCACTATTCCTTGCCTTCAAGTGCCAGAGTCACCATCACCACAACCCTCTCCAGAGCGATCACCGACAGAAGCCGCTCCCACAGTACAACCTATTCGCATAAGGTTATCTAGACCAGTGGTAACGGAGGGCACTACTAGTACCGTTACACCTCAGGCAGCTACAACCACAGAACCCACCACCACGACAGCAGAAGCTCCCACCACTATTGGTGCGGAAGCCTTTTCTTTCCCAATACCACACATGGAGGCAGAACCAATAAACACAACATTCGATTTTGAAATGCCTGATGCATTCTCCAATGAATTCCAGTTTTCAGAGGCACAGATGTTCTCTCAAGAATATGAACGCCCCAGTTACCCTACCACACCGCGGGATCTGCCACAGGGACAAGTTGTGTCGAGCTCTGATGAAGAAAGAACAGCCACCGACGACGACGAAGGTGATGATGAAGCCAGCCAGGGCACGCATGATTCCCAAGAACAAGGACAGACAGACGGCCAAGGCCAACAAACCGATGCACACGGTGACACCAGCACGCATGAAGAGGAGACTTTCGAAGCAGCAGCTTACACGCTGGCAATCAAGAAATTATATCGTACGATGGAGAAAGTCTGGGCACGGAAGAAATTGACTGAAGAAGAGAGCCAAACCATAATCGAACAAGAACTCGTCTCCGGAGGGTTTGAAGAAGTCTACATCAGAGGGTTCAGAGAACTGGTCAAATCCATTGGCCCGGTCGAAGCACTCAGATATTTACAAAGGAAGCCACTCCCCCAATATGACCCTCGCAGAGTTCGCCTGTTATCGAAGCCCGGTGAATATATTCGAGTTCCGGTAGGTGCTCAATCATCCCACCAGGCGCAAGATGCACGCCTACGTCCGGAAAGATCCTTCACCGACGAAGCTATCCTAGTCGACTCCCCACCACATACTACCGTTGTACATACTACCACTATCCTTGAAATAACATCCACACCTTCTACTCCTCTCTCACCTCACGTTTCACCAACCCATCCTGTATCCCCCGCACACCCACCTACTCCTCCCACATCCACACCAATCCACTGCAACACAGCCACAGCCTTTGCCCTGCCCATTCATACCACCATGCCCGCACCCACCCCACCTCGTCTACATGTTAACCCCTTCATCCCTTCATCCTTCCCATCCTTCCCCCCACCTTTAAGACACCCTTTCACCTTTCTAACCCCACTAACCTTCTCACCAGTTTCACCTCCCCAACCCACTATAACCCCTATTTCCCCTTTTCACCAAGCTGCTCCAGCCATCCCCCCTGTAAATTACTCTATATTTGTAAATCCCGTCTTCACACCTACACAACCACCCACATACACACTGCTTTTCACAGTCACCGCACTTGACACGTCCAGTGACATGGACATCTCACCACCCACCGCACCAGCACCCACTCCACTCACAGCACCATCATATTTAGGTACGTCACAATTTTCCACGATCACCACTGCATCCACCTTCCCAACCCCATTCCCCATTCCTGCTGCATCTACTTCCACTGCATCCTCACTTAGCACTCCATTACTATCATCGCCAACCATAGACACTGCACTTCAACAAATGTTCACATGCATGTCACAAGTACGAGATGAGTTTGCATCTCTTGGCAACAACTATCAACAGCTGCAGAGGACGACAAATGAATTACAGTCGCAGCTTAATTCATTATCAATCGAGAATGCCGCTTTAAACACGCGATACCAAGAAATAAGAGAGGCATATCATAAGCTAGAGCTAGAAAATGAAGAGAAAACAAAAGAAGCCACTGCTGATCTGGACAACCTGCTTCGAGCCCAAACAATTAGGAACACGACGCTGACCACGAATATGGGCTTACTCAGGAGACACCTAGCCGCAGCAAAAGAGGAGAACCAGAGACTCCAAGAGCAGAATAGAGAGAATTTGGAAGCGGCATTGGACCATCCAGAACAACCCGTAAGTCCTAGCAGATTCAAGGCAATCCCATCCGAATCAATGCAGATGTTGCTAGAGGATCACGTGAGATTGCTAGAGGACTATGATCGGATGAACGAAGAGCATCAGAAGTTAAAGGAAGATCACAAGCTACTACAGCTCAGAGAACCGGCACCACAACAAGTACAAGTAGCAGCAGAAGTACCAGAACCTGTGGACCCTGCTCTTGACATCTTAGAAGAACTCAACGCATTACGGGCCCAGGTAGCCACTCTCGAATCACGCATAGATGTATACGAAGCACCACCACGGCCTGATTCCCCACCGGAGATCCCAGCTGACGACGAGAACATAACCATTCCGGTGGAGGAGACGTTTGAAGAAGCATACGAGCCAATACCCATCCCAGGCGGACAAGTCACGGCCGAAGGCCAGATGACCTATGAACTTCCTACCCCCGCGTGGATGAAGACAATTGAGGAACTTGGAACGACACATTCAGCCAGAGTAGAGGCACAGTTGCATGCCATGGCCATGATTGAAGAGAGAATCTTACAATCCCCCTTCTTCGCTCATTTGGCCCCCCGACGCTATATATCTGGGCATGAGCTGCAGTATAAACCGTACTTCATGTTAATGGCTGAATATCAGCTAGCTATAGAGAAGGAAACCGGCATGAAACCCACGCATGCTACACAATTCGAGCCGGCGGACTTGCCACCAAATGCGCAAAGAGGAGAGATCCATCAACCTGATTGGCGCAAAGACCTACTCCAGAAGTACCCAGAAATGATGAGCACATGGGTGAAAGCGCCTTTACATTTAAAGTATAATCCTTGCTGGGGACTAGTACCACGACGCCGCTCCTGGACTGCATTTGCTATCAAAGTACAAAACAATAGGCAGTGTCAGGATTGGCTGAATTACCCCTACTTCAAGCCGCCCACCGAGTTGCCCACTGTTGGCTATATGATGGCTACAATCCGTCACTGGCTCCCTCGCCTGAAGCATATGGATGATATCACAGCGCATATGACTGTCAAAATTTTTGACATGATGCAAATGATATTTAAAGTCTTCCGACGCGTCAAGGCACCGCATGTAAACACCCCGGGATTTGAGCATGGTAACTTTGATCTAGTATATGACATGAGCACAACGCCATCGCTCCGGGTGTGTTATGCCTGGCACTGTAGAATAAAATACCTACCGGCGTGCTACAAGCAAACATTTGAAGAGATGTTCACCACCGGATTTTGGGAATACCATTCCGAGGTATTCATCAGCAGGCCCACACATTTATTGCAACTTTTTGCCTGTGAGCGAATGGTTTATTCCGCGCACTATCAACTCCCGCCACCCGACGAACCGCAACCGATCGACTGGGAAAAACTCGAGGCTGATCTGGCCCGAGGCATTCGCGTATCTGAGCACACCCTGGCTCACGACCTCCTACAAAACTACATCCGGCAGACCGCACAACAAGGTTCTGTCGAGGACGACAGAAGCGAGAGGGAGGGGGGTGTTGGAAGCAGTCAGAGGCACAGTCAGAGGCACAGACAACGTGGAAGCATGTAAAGACGGAGCAGGAGCCAGTCGGATCATTCTTGCAAACAAATATGTTTCTTATTATTTCTTCAAACATCCAACAGTGATTTTCATCACTCTTGTAACATATGTAATATAGACAAAATCCCATTTTCTAATTCATAGCTCCATTTTGTGCAAGCCGAGGAGTCCTTGAGCTTGAGGAGCTTAGGTAGAATGCACGTACCAATTTTCGTTATTTTTAGACATCGTTTACCCTTCCAAATAGCCTCTAGGACCTATTTTTTAACTATGCCGGTCACTAGATGTGAAACCGGTCAAAACTAGTCTAGAAACTATAAAAAGAGCTAGAGAGCTCATTTTTGAGGTTAGCTTGTTTGAGTAGAGAAGAGCTTAGAGCTATTTTGAACTTGTAAGAGTATTCTTGAGTAATAGAGTTAACTTCTCACCTTCCATTGTGTCTTGCTTGTCTCTTCATTGTGTGTGTGTATGTGTGTGTGCATCTTTGTGCTTCTCACCTTCACTCTCACTTCATCTCACATTCACGATCTTCATATCACTCCTACCTCTTCCGCGGATTGACATTAAGGAGGTGAAGCTTCTTAACGTGGTTCTCACCATTGTGCTAGAGCAACAACATGTGTATCCAATTTTAGTGTTTAAACATTCTTTGGAAAGCTTATCTCAAGTACTTCCTCTGTGTAACACAGTTTTATGAAATTCTTTATGGTCTGTGAGTTATTCAGGTTTTAGTGAAGTCCAGTTTTCAGCCTAACTAAGTGGATAGGTAGTCTGTTTTGAATCAAATAGTTGCCAACTCAAATCTACTCCAAATTGAGTGTTTGATATCTCATTTGAAAGCTCTAGGTGTCTAGTTTGAGTGAACAAAGTTTCAAGTTAATTGGATATTTCAGTTGGTACCAGTTTTCATTTGAAGGTTATGCTGTTGGCAAGAGTCTTGATCTTGAGAAGGTCTTCTACACTTTCCGCTGTGATTAGGAGAGGAATTCTCCAACAGTGTCACGTAGAAAGAAGCACCAAAATCTAGCAACCAGGTGTGGGAAAGAGAATTAGCCAGAAGTGTTGATGTATAAAACACCACAAGAACTAAACTAATGTGGTATTAGAAGACCTCCATAACCATCATTAGCTTAGCAAAACTCTAAATGTGAGTCTTCAACTCTGAACTTAGTGAAAATCAAAATTTCACTTCACAGAAATCTGCGCCTTTTCTTCAAGCCTTCAATCTGACCTGTATTAGCTTGATCTTTGCAAAATCTTTTGATCATTTACTAAGAGAAGTTCTTGCTAATGTTAAGCAACACATAACAAGAAAAACTTTCAAGTAATAACTTCAAAATCTTCTGATTTTGCTCCAAACTTTTCACTATGTCTGAAAACTGAAAAACACCTTCATCGATTTGACATACCTTCATTGTTAAGCTGATTTCTCTGAGTATGCGTCCCGTTTCTTAAAGATCTTTTGACCAAATGTAGTTGAGGATAGTAGCTTTAAAATGAGCTATCACTTACTGAAAACTTTACAGTATACTTCAAGATCTGACCTTAAGAAATTCAGGTAAATGTGCGCCAGAAAAGTCGTAACTGTCAACTAACTTACACAGTCATATGAAATGACTTAGAACTCAATGTACAAGATGAATTAGACTAAATCCTTCTACACAAACATATGTTGTATATCAGAGAAGATGTGTACAAATTGGCTTGGCCTAATTTTGCTCATAGCCATGGAAAACTCTCTCAGACTCAGAAGTTTTTCCTCAACATCTCTCTCAGAAAAGACACGACTTTTCTCTACTCACTCAGATTACAAAATTGAGTTCTCTCTACATGATTTTTGTCTCAAATTAACTTATATACCTATGATTTACATTCTTCTAGACTTGAACTCGTAAGTTCTGAAGATCAAAATGAAAACTAGACTCTAATTTGCACTAATTTACAATAGTGAAATTGTCCCTTCTGGGCAGTTCCTAATCTATTAGGGTCATCCTCTGGTGGTAGAAGTGAAGAACAGTTAAGTTCAATCGTAGAAGGTTCAAATCAACAAGCAAGTGGCAATTGCGGTGGCAGTTCGATGCTGTGCAAAAGCAGTTCGCCAGAGTGCGGTAATAATCCGGTGTGTTCCAGCGATAGTTGGATACATTCTGACGACAATATGTTAGTTCCTGGTTGTATTTCGACGTTGTCCGGTGACAATTCAGCATTGTATGGAGACAATTCGGTGATCTTCGGTGACAGTTCGGTATTGTCCGATGAAAATTCGGTGCTCTCCGGTGACAATTCGGTGCTTTTTGATGATACTATGGTTCTGTTCGACAAGAATTTACTGCATTCACCATTTTTAGGTGCAAGTTTAGCCAATTTCGATACTAAGGTTGAGAAAGGGCTATTCGATGTTGAGCTAAGTAATCGGCTAAGAGATATTTTTGGATCAAAAAATTGGCAAAGTGACCATACAGTTAAGGGACATCAAGAAGTCCGTCCCCAAAGTTCAGGCAACATGAGTAGTTCCCATCAACAACAACAACAATAGCAACAACAACAACAACAACAACAACATCAGCGACAACAACAATAGCAACAATAGCAGCAACAGATTGTTCCCCCGCGTCTGGTGCCTGCCAGCGTTAAGTACACAAAATTTGGAGGTTTTTCAAGAGATGATCCCAATGTGCATGTGTGGATATTTGAAATTAATTATGCAGTTTTGAATTACCCAACTGTTGAGAGCAGTATGGGCACCCAAGGACTGACTAGACAAGGAAGCCAGCGGAGAGAGTCAGAGCGAGGTGAAGGATTAAGTAGACAGAGCAGTCGACACAAATCTGGGAGATAGGCCCTTCAAATTTTTCCAAATCAACATCTTTACAACAGTGATTCTCATCACTAACAATCATTGTAAATACCATTTCATGATTTTGTAGCTCCATTTTGTGCAATCCAAGGAGTCCTTGAGCTTGATGAGCTTTAGAAGTACCTACCTGTCCGTTTTCACATTTTTTAGACTTCGTTTGAACCTCCAAATAGGGTAGAGAACCTAATTTTTAACTAGGCCGGACACTAGGTCTGGACACGGCCAAAACCTAGTCAAAAACTATAAATAGAGCTAGAGAGCTCATTTTTGAGGTTAGCTTGTAATAGTTGTGAACTTGTATGAGCTTTTTTTGAAAGTAATCTAAGAACTCCATTGCTTCTCACTCTTTGTCTTGCCGTGTGTGCGCGTGTGTGTGTATGTGTGTGCATGTTTGTGTGCTTCTCACTCACGCACTTGTGCCTTCACTTGCTCGAGGTCTTCATACCATCCTCTTGTCTTCCCGGATTGACATTAAAGGAGGTGCTACTCATCACTAAGCTACACCAAATTTTGGCGCCGTTGCCGAGGATCGAGCTTTGAGGACAAGCGTGTGATGGTAAGATGTAGAGTTGTGACGTTGGCGTTGTAGGTAATTTCTTTACTTTTCCTTACTTTTCTCGTCCTTACTTCATCATCATCATCCCCATAATCTTCCACCTCCATCTCCATCATCGCAAAAATTTCGGTTTTTTGACTATATCTCCTTCCCCCTTTCATTTCCCTCATTTCACTTGTGAGAGAGAGCGAGAGAGCGATCTTGTGTGCACTGTTTTTGCATGTTTTTTGAGTTTGCTTGCAGGTATTGGCCATCCCATCATCTCCAGCACGTCGCGCAGGTACGGAAATGTGCAGAACTGTCTCTGTGTCGCAAGCTTCTGTCCATCGCGATTGAGAGAAAATATAATCTATTGGTAAAATTAAGTGCACCACAGTAGACTAGAGAACTTGCACATCACAAATCCACAAAAGTTTTTGGAAAAATTGCATTTTTTCAGTCCATCGCGATTGATAACATCAATCGCGATTGACACTATCCATTGTTGGTGTCTAAAACACCACAAGAACCAAACTAATGTGGTATTAGAAGACCTCCATAACCATCATTAGCTTAGCAAAACTCACATTGTAAGTATTCATCTCTGAATTTAGTGAAAATCAAAATTTCACTTCACAGAAATCTGCGCCTTTTCTTCAATCCTTCAATCTGACCTGTATTAGCTCAATCTTTGCAAAATCTTTTGATCACTTGCTAAAGAATGTTCTTACTAATGTTAAGCAACACATAATAACCAAAACTTTCAAGTAATAACTTCAAAATCTTCTGATTTAGCTTCAACCTTTTCACTATGTCTGAAAACTGAAAGTTTACTTCATCGATTTGACGTACCTCCACTCTTAAGCTGATTTCTCTGAGTACACGTCCCGTTTCTCAAAGATTTTTTGACCAAATGTAGTTGAGGATAATAGCTTTCAAACGAGCTATCACTTACCAAAAACTTTACACCATGCTTCGAGATCTGACCTTCAGAAGATCAGTCAAATGTGCGCCAGAAAAGTTGTAACTGTCAACTACCTTACACAGTCATATGAAATGACTTAGAACTCAATGTACAAGAGGAATTAGACTCAATCCTTCTACACAAACATGTGTTGATTATCAGAGAAGATGTGTACAAAATGGCTTGGCCTAATTTTGCTCACAGCCATGGAAAACTCTCTCAGACTCAGAAGTTTTCTCTCACCATCTCTCTTAGAAATTACACGACTTTTCTCTACTCACTCAGATTACAAAATTGAGTTCTCACCTACATGTTTCTGACTCAAATTAACTTATATACCTATGGTTTACATTCTTCTAGACTTGAACTCGTAAGTTCTAAAGATCAAATACAAATCTAGACTCTAATTTTGCACTAATTTACAATAGTGAAATTGTCCCTTCACTTAGGCTTGATTTTCTATAAGTCTTTCCTTCACTTCTTCTTTCCTCCATCATATGTCTCCATATGTCTTCATATATCCATGCCTAATTAGTGAGTGAAGCCCCAACAGCTCCCCCTCAATCACTTATTAGCATAATTTGACTTCTTCACATAGTCTTCTTCTCTTTTATTCCTGCCATCTCCTTGAACTTACTTGTCTTTACTCCATCCAAGCTCTTTGTCATAATATCTGCAATTTGATCTTTTGTAGAAGTGTACACCACTTCAATCTCTTTCTCCATTACCTTTTCTCTGAGAAAATGATACTGTATCTCTATGTGCTTTGTCCTTGCATGAAATACAGGATTTGCTGCAAGATATAATGAACTCATGTTATCTCCATGAATGATGGGTATACCTTGATCAATTCCCAAACTTTTGAATAATGTCTGCATCCATATGACTTCCTTTGCTGCTTCCACAAGTCCTTTGTATTCAGCTTCTGTTGATGATAAGGCTACTGTGTGTTGTTTCTTTGAACACCAACTCACAAGCTTATCTCCAATGTATATCATATAACCATGGGTAGATCTTCTGTCATCTTGACTTCCTGCCCAATCTGAATCACTATAGGCTCTCAACCTTATATCTGATGTAAAAGGATAATACAATCCTTCTTTCAAAGTCCCTTTGATATATCTAAGGACTCTTTGACCTGCAATCCAATGTGGATCCTTTGGACAATGCATGAATTGAGAAAGGACAACAACTGCATAACTAAGATCAGGCCTTGTTAGAGTTGCATAAATCAAACTTCCCACTAAAGATTGATACTTCCTCATGTCGTTGAATTCTGCTCCATCATATCTATTGAGTTTGTGATTGACCTCTAGTGGTGTAGATGCCTCTCTGCAATTCTCCATGTTAAACTTCTTTAGAAGATTCAAGAGATACCTTTCTTGTGATACATAAATACCATGCTCTGCATAAGTGATTTCCATTCCAAGAAAATATGATAATTTTCCTAGATCACTTATCTTGAATTCCTTCTCAAGTAGCTTCTTCACCTCCTTGATTCCTTCATTTGAGGTACCTGTAATTATAATATCATCTACATATATACAAATGTAGATCATACCTTCATCTGTTCTTTTGATAAGTAGACTTGCATCTGCCTTTGAACTTTGATATCCAAGATCATTAAGATACTTTACAAGTCTATAATTCCAAGCTCTTGGAGCTTGCTTCAAACCATAAAGTGCTCTTCTTAATCTGCAAACATAATTTGGAAACTTATGATCTGCAAACCCTTGAGGTTGCTCCATGTAAACCTCATCTGATATATATCCATTCAAAAATGCATTCTTGATGTCCAATTGACTCAATGTCCATCCTTTTGATGCTGCAATGGCAATGATTGTCCTTATGGTTGACATCTTTGCTACAGGACTGAATGTCTCATCATAATCTATGCCAAATGTTTGAGCATAGCCTTTAACCACCAATCTAGCTTTGTATCTGGCTATAGTTCCATCTGCATGCTTTTTAACTTTGTAAACCCATTTATTTCCAATCACTTTCTTACCATTAGGTTTTGGGACAAGTTCCCAAGTTTTGTTCTCTTCAAGTGCATCAAATTCTTCCTTCATTGCTACTTCCCATTGTCTCTTACCTTTTGCTTCATCATAGCTTTGAGGTTCTTTATCTTCCTTAACCATGTAAGCATAATTTTTCTGAGTCAAGTAAGAAGTATCATATGAATACCTTGTAGGTTGTTTCCTCATTCTGGTTGACCTTCTTGGTTCACACTCTTCATGTATATCTGGATGTACTTCTTCATCAAATATTGGTCCATCTTCATTCCTTCTATATGATCCAACTCTTGATGTGCTTGCTTGCATATGTTCTTCATCTCCATCTATCTGCATATGTGACTTACCTCTTGCACTCCTTCTTATCTCTTCTTCAAATGTTTCAAGGTCACAATCTTTATCTGCATACCAACTCTTCTGTTCATCAAAGATTACATCTCTGGAAACAATAAAATGTTTAGTTAAAGGACTCCATAGTCTATAACCCATTTGCTTTTCATCATACCCAATGAACACATATTTTTCTGCCTTTGGTTCAAGCTTATGTCTGAGTTGTGATGGTACATAAGCATAGGCAATTGACCCAAACACTTTACAATGATCAAGTGTTGGTTTCTTACCCCACCAAGCTTCATAGGGGGTCATACCATTCAAAGCTCCACATGGTAGCCTATTCACAAGATATGTAGCAGTATTTACAGCCTCAGCCCAAAGATAATTAGGGCAATTCTTTTCCTTTAACATTGCTCTTGCAAATTCAACCAATGTTCTATTCCTCCTTTCTGCCACCCCATTATGTTGAGGTGTATACCTGCAAGTTATCTCTCTCTTGATACCTGCATTCCAAAGATAGTCATTAAACTCTTGGGAGAAGTATTCTCCCCCTCCATCAGACCTTAGCCTCTTGAGTTTGTGACCTGTAACTCTTTCTGCATAAGCATGAAAATGTTTGAAGGCTCCAAAAACTTCTGATCTTTCCTTTAGAACATAAAGGGTTATCCACCTTGTAGCATCATCAATAAACAAAACATAATACCTAGATCCATTTATTGAACCTTCTTTTGTTGGCCCCCATACATCTGTATGTATGAGTTCAAGCAAACCATCATGCTTGAATCCTTTCTTCTGAAATGGTTGTCTATGAGCTTTTCCCATCTGACAAGCTTCACACTTGTATATCATATGTTGATTCTTTACATTTGGTAGTCCCAATACAGATTGGTTCTCCACCATAGTTTTGATTCCTCTTTCATTGAAGTGTCCCAATCTCTTATGCCAAAGATCTAACTCTGTAATTACTTCATCACCATGTGTGATTAGGGCTTGACCAACATTTCCTTGCACTTTGAGAGTAAAAAGTCTACCTTCCTTCTTACCACAAACAATGGGTCTGTATGCATCCTCTGGATCTTCAACAAATACCCCTTCATTTGTAAATCTGACTTGAAAACCTTTTTCCACTATTTGTCCAACACTAATGAGATTCTTTGGTATTGTTGGAACATACAAAACATTTGTTAATAAATCAGCTCCACTCCTGCACTTCACTTTTCCAATTGAATGCACATTATGTTTTGTATTATCACCTGTTTGTACTGTATGACTTGAATTGCCTTCTTCCAATTCTGACAATAATTCTATATTACCTGATAAATGATTTGAACAACCAGAGTCAATATAAAATACCTTGAGATCCTCCTTCTCTGATGAACTAATTGAATTCATCATCAATGTTGTATGGTTGTCATTCTGTGTATCATTTGCATAATTATAATATGTGGTGTTGTATGATTGGTTCTGATTCCAATTTCTACCACCACCTCTTCCATAACTTCCTCTTGAATTCTGTCTTCCTCTTTGAAATTGATTCTGAAACCTTCCACCTCTTCCTCTGCCATTGTTATTCTGATTTTGGCTTGCTCCTTCTTGATTGTGCCAACAATCATATGCTAAATGATTGCTCAATCCACAAATCCAACATGTCTTCTTATTATTGTTCTGATTACCTCTACCTCTTCCATTTCCTCGACCTTTACCTCTGCCAAAACCTCTTCCTCTTGCATAATTTGCTTGAGTTGTTGACTCTTCTTCATCCTTTGCTTTACCTTTATCTCCTTTCTTTTTGTTCTTCACATACATTGCAGAACTTTGACCTTTGTCTCCATCTGACTTCAAGTCTTGCTCAAATGTGAGCATCAATCCAAGTAATTGATTCAATTCTGGCACATAATGATTTAATGAGAGTTCTGTTGAAAGTACAAAGGGCTTCCATCTCTCATCACCTCTTAACCCTGCAAGTAATTGTGCTATCAACCTATGATCTTCAATATCCTCATCAATAGATCCAAGGCTATCTGCCAAGTCCTTCATCTTAGTGACATAATCACTAATACTCTGATTTTGCTTTTTCTTGAATGTGGTGAACTCTGACCATAAGCTAGCTTTCCTAGCTTTAGTAGTGTTTTGGAAGTGGTCTTCCAAAGCATTCCAAATATCTTCAGCTGTTTCTAAACCTCTGATGTGTGGCAACAAATGATCTGTAATAGTGTTGTATATATAAGCTCTTGCACTTGCATCTCTCTTCTGCCATAGCTTCAAAGCTTCTAGCTCTTCTTTTCTTGGATGACTTTCATCTTCAAATTTAGGCTTCTCCTCTTCACCTGTCACATATACCATTAGGTCCTTACTCATAAGTAAGGCCTCCATCCTCATTACCCAAGCAGGATAGTTATCTCTGTCCAATTTGTCAATGGACACATGATCTGCCATGGTATCCTTACTTCTGCTTCAACCTGTAAGTGTAAGGTTGAAGAATGATACCTTTTGTAGACCTTTACCCTTGGAAGTAACTTCGAAACAATCTCCTGATGACTTTTGGTTGTTGAACACCTCAGCTTTCTCCTTCTTTGATAAAGAACTCTTCAATTCTTCTTGTATCTGCTATTCCTTTAGTCTCGAGGACCTTATCTGCTCTGATACCACTTGTTGGTGTCTAAAACACCACAAGAACCAAACTAATGTGGTATTAGAAGACCTCCATAACCATCATTAGCTTAGCAAAACTCACATTGTAAGTATTCATCTCTGAATTTAGTGAAAATCAAAATTTCACTTCACAGAAATCTGCGCCTTTTCTTCAATCCTTCAATCTGACCTGTATTAGCTCAATCTTTGCAAAATCTTTTGATCACTTGCTAAAGAATGTTCTTACTAATGTTAAGCAACACATAATAACCAAAACTTTCAAGTAATAACTTCAAAATCTTCTGATTTAGCTTCAACCTTTTCACTATGTCTGAAAACTGAAAGTTTACTTCATCGATTTGACGTACCTCCACTCTTAAGCTGATTTCTCTGAGTACACGTCCCGTTTCTCAAAGATTTTTTGACCAAATGTAGTTGAGGATAATAGCTTTCAAACGAGCTATCACTTACCAAAAACTTTACACCATGCTTCGAGATCTGACCTTCAGAAGATCAGTCAAATGTGCGCCAGAAAAGTTGTAACTGTCAACTACCTTACACAGTCATATGAAATGACTTAGAACTCAATGTACAAGAGGAATTAGACTCAATCCTTCTACACAAACATGTGTTGATTATCAGAGAAGATGTGTACAAAATGGCTTGGCCTAATTTTGCTCACAACCATGGAAAACTCTCTCAGACTCAGAAGTTTTCTCTCACCATCTCTCTCAGAAATTACACGACTTTTCTCTACTCACTCAGATTACAAAATTGAGTTCTCACCTACATGTTTCTGACTCAAATTAACTTATATACCTATGGTTTACATTCTTCTAGACTTGAACTCGTAAGTTCTAAAGATCAAATACAAATCTAGACTCTAATTTTGCACTAATTTACAATAGTGAAATTGTCCCTTCACTTAGGCTTGATTTTCTATAAGTCTTTCCTTCACTTCTTCTTTCCTCCATCATATGTCTCCATATGTCTTCATATATCCATGCCTAATTAGTGAGTGAAGCCCCAACATCCATCGCGACGGACAGCCAGTCAATCGCGTCTGACAGACCCTGACGGACACGTGTCCATCGCGACAGACACCCCTGTCCATCGCGATTGACAGGAAAATCGCGATTGACACCGTTCAATCGCGACCGACAGCCCTGTCCATCGCGATTGACAGCAATCCATCGCGACTGATTCCCTCTGTCCATCACGATCGACACCAACCCATCGCGATTGACACCAGTCCATCGAGATTGACACCAGTCCATCACGATTGACACCACTCCATCGCGATTGACACCAGTCCATCGCGATTGACACCAGTCCATCGCGATTCATAGCCATTTTCGGCTAAATTTTTAGGGTTTTTTAAATTGAAGATTTTGGCTAAGTTTGGACATGGATAATGGACTCTAGAGCACATAAGGAGGCTATAGGCAAATAACCCGAGGAAAACCTGTTGCCCTGTTGGCCTGTTTGAACCCTGTTTTAATACTGAAGCCTGAACTGACATAACTTCCTCATAGGAAATCCGTTTGCTGTGATTCTTGTTTTGTTGGAAAGCTCGTGAGGGAAGTGCGGGAAGTGCTAGGATTATTCCACTGGGCTATCAATACCCTCTATCAATTTGTAGCTTGGGCTAAGTGCGGTAAGCTCGTGAGGAATACAACCAAAACTTCCACTAGTTATGTGAAAATTAATATCAGGATTATTAGATAGGGTTTTCTGAAGTTGACTGAGGGATCCTTGGGATTGTTTTCCATAAAGGCAAAGGATAATTTGGTATGTGAGTTACATGCATGAAAGTGGTCTATTATGTCATTTGAATCTAAGTCTTGAGCTAACCATGGGACTTTTACAGGTCCAGTAAGAGCACGTGAGGGCATTCAAGCAAGAGTAAGTGCAAGCTTGGGAACACGCTTCTTGGGCACACCAGGGCAACAACACAAGGAAAGAAACTCAAGGTTGGAAAATCCTCAACATCCTCTATCAATTTGTAGCTTAGGCTAAGTGCGGGAAGTGCTAGGATTATTCCATTGGGCTATCAATACCCTCTATCAATTTGTAGCTTAGGCTAAGTGCGGGAAGCTCGTGAGGAGTACAACCAAAACTTCCACTGGTTTTGTGAAAATTAATATCAGGATTATTAGATAGGGTTTTTTGAAGTTGACCATACCCCGAGGTAGGAAAACTGAGGGATCCTTGGGATTGTTTTCCATAAAGGCAAAGGATAATTTGATATGTGAGTTACATGCATGAAAGTGGTCTATTGTGTCATTTGAATCTAAGTCTTGAGCTAACCATGGGACTTTTACAGGTCCAGTAAGAGCACTTGAGGGCATTCAAGCAAGAGTAAGTGCAAGCTTGGGAACACGCATCCTAGGCACACCAGGGCAACAACACAAGGAAAGAAACTCAAGGTTGGAAAATCCTCAACACCCTCTATCAATTTGTAGCTTAGGCTAAGTGCAGGAAGTGATAGGATTATTCCACTGGGCTATCAATACCCTCCATCAATTTGTAGATTAGGCTAAGTGTGGGAAGCTCGTGAGGAGTACAACCAAAACTTCCACTGGTTATGTGAAAATTAATATCAGGATTATTAGATAGGGTTTTTTGAAGTTGACCATACCCTGAGGTAGGAAAACTGAGGGATCCTTGGGATTGTTTTCCATAAAGGCAAAGGATAATTTGGTATGTGAGTAACATGCATGAAAGTGGTCTATTGTGTCATTTGAATCTAAGTCTTGAGCTAACCATGGGACTTTTACAGGTCCACTAAGCGCACTTGAGGGCATTCAAGCAAGACTAAGTGCAAGCTTGGGAACACGCATCCTGGGCACACCACGGAAACAACACAAGGAAAGAAACTCAAGGTTGGAAAATCCTCAACACCCTCTATCAATTTGTAGCTAAGCCTAAGTGCGGGAAGTGCTAGGATTATTCCACTGGGCTATCAATACCCTCTATCAATTTGTAGCTTAGGCTAAGTGCGGGAAGCTCGTGAGGAGTACAACCAAAACTTGCACTCGTAATGTGAAAATTAATATCAGGATTATTAGATAGGGTTTTTTGAAGTTGACCATACCCCGAGGTAGGAAAACTGAGCGATCCTTGGGACTGTTTTCCATAAAGGCAAAGGATAATTTGGTATGTGAGTTACATGCATGAAAGTGGTCTATTGTGTCATTGAATCTAAGTCTTGAGCTAACCATGGGACTTTTACATGTCCAGTAAGAGCACTTGAGGGCATTCAAGCAAGAGTAAGTGCAAGCTTGGGAACACGCATCCTGGGCACACCAGGGCAAGAACACAAGGAAAGAAACTCAAGGTTGGAAAATCCTCAACACCCTCTATCAATTTGTAGCTTAGGCTAAGTGCGGGAAGTGCTAGGATTATTCCACTGGGCTATCAATACCCTCTATCAATTTGTAGCTTAGGCTAAGTGTGAGAAGCTCGTGAGGAGTACAACCAAAACTTCCACTGAATATGTGAAAATTAATATCAGGATTATTAGATAGGGTTTTTTGAAGTTGACCATACCCCGAGGTAGGAAAACTGAGGGATCCTTGGGATTGTTTTCCATAAAGGCAAAGGATAATTTGGTATGTGAGTTACATGCATGAAAGTGGTCTATGGAGTCATTTGAATCTAAGACTTGAGCTAACCATGGGACTTTTACAGGTCCAGTAAGAGCACTTGAGGGCATTCAAGCAAGAGTAAGTGCAAGCTTGGGAACACGCATCCTGGGCACACCAGGGCAACAACACAAGGAAAGAAACTCAAGGTTGGAAAATTCTCAACACCCTCTATCAATTTGTAGCTTAGGCTAAGTGCGGGAAGTGCTAGGATTATTCCACTGGGCTATCAATACCCTCTATCAATTTGTAGCTTAGGCTAAGTGCGGGAAGCTCGTGAGGAGTACAAACAAAACTTCCACTGGTTATGTGAAAATTAATATCAGGATTATTAGATAGGGTTTTTTGAAGTTGACCATAGCCCGAGGTAGGAAAACTGAGGGATCCTTGGGATTGTTTTCCATAAAGGAAAAGGATAATTTGGTATGTGAGTTACATGCATGAAAGTGGTCTATTGTGTCATTTGAATCTAAGTCTTGAGCTAACCATGGGACTTTTACAGGTCCAGTAAGAGCACTTGAGGGCATTCAAGCAAGAGTAAGTGCAAGCTTGGGAACACGCATCCTGGGCACACCAGGGCAACAACACAAGGAAAGAAACTCAAGGTTGGAAAATCCTCAACACCCTCTATCAATTTGTAGCTTAGGCTAAGTGTGGGAAGTGCTAGGATTATTCCACTGGGCTATCAATACCCTCTATCAATTTGTAGCTTAGGCTAAGTGCGGGAAGCTCGTGAGGAGTACAACCAAAACTTCCACTGGTTATGTGAAAATTAATATCAGGATTCTTAGATAGGGTTTTTTGAAGTTGACCATGCCCCGAGGTAGGAAAACTGAGGGATCCTTGGGATTATTTTCCATAAAGGCAAAGGATAATTTGGTATGTGAGTTACATGCATGAAAGTGGTCTATTGTGTCATTTGAATCTAAGTGTTGAGCTAACCATGGGACTTTTACAGGTCCAGTAAGAGCACTTGAGGGCATTCAAGCAAGAGTAAGTGCACGCTTGGGAACACGCATCCCAGGCACACCAGGGCAACAACACAAGGAAAGAAACTCAAGGTTGGAAAATCCTCAACACCCTCTATCAATTTGTAGCTTAGGCTAAGTGCGGGAAGTGCTAGGATTATTCCATTGGGCTATCAATACCATCTATCAATTTGTAGCTTAGGCTAAGTGCGGGAAGCTCGTGAGGAGTACAACCAAAACTTTCACTGGTTATGTGAAAATTAATATCAGGATTATTAGATAGGGTTTTTTGAAGTTGACCATACCCCTAGGTAGGAAAACTGAGGGATCCTTGGGATTGTTTTCCATAAAGGCAAAGGATAATTTGGTATGTGAGTAACATGCATGAAAGTGGTCTATTGTGTCATTTGAATCTAAGTCTTGAGATAACCATGGGACTTTTACAGGTCCAGTAAGAGCACTTGAGGGCATTCAAGCAAGAGTAAGTGCAAGCTTGGGAAGACGCATCCTGGGCACACCAGGGCAACAACACAAGGAAAGAAACTCAAGGTTGGAAAATCCTCAACACCCTCTATCAATTTGTAGCCTAGGCTAAGTGCGGGAAGTGCTAGGATTATTCCACTGGGCTATCAATACCCTCTATCAATTTGTAGCTTAGGCTAAGTGCGGGAAGCGCTAGGATTATTCCACTGGGCTATCAATACCCTCTATCAATTTGTAGCTTATGCTAAGTGCGCGAAGCTCGTGAGGAGTACAACCAAAACTTCCACTAGTTATGTGAAAATTAATATCAGCATTATTAGATAGGGTTTTTTGAAGTTGACCATACCCCGAGGTAGGAAAACTGAGGGATCCTTGGGATTGTTTTCCATAAAGGCAAAGGATAATTTGGTATGTGAGTTACATGCATGAAAGTGGTCTGTTGTGTCATTTGAATCTAAGTCTTGACATAACCATGGGACTTTTACAGGTCCAGTAAGAGAACTTGAGGGCATTCAAGCAAGAGTAAGTGCAAGCTTGGGAACACGCATCCTGGGCACACCAGGGCAACAACACAAGGAAAGAAACTCAAGGCTGGAAAATCCTCAACACCCTCTATCAATTTGTAGCCTAGGCTAAGTGCGGGAAGTGCGAGGATTATTCCACTGGGCTATCAATACCCTCGATCAATTTGTAGCTTACGCTAAGTGCGGGAAGCTCGTGAGGAGTACAACCAAAACTTCCACTGGTTATGTGAAAATTAATATCAGGATTATTAGATAGGGTTTTTTGAAGTTGACCATACCCCGAGGTAGGAAAACTGAGGGATCCTTGGGATTGTTTTCCATAAAGGCAAAGGATAATTTGGTATGTGAGTTACATGCATGAAAGTGGTCTATTGTGTCATTTGAATCTAAGTCTTGAGCTAACCATGGGACTTTTACAGGTCCAGTAAGAGCACTTGAGGGCATTCAAGCAAGAGTAAGTGCAAGCTTGGGAACACGCATCCTGGGCACACCAGGGCAACAACACAAGGAAAGAAACTCAAGGTTGGAAAATCCTCAACACCCTCTATCAGTTTGTAGCTTAGGCTAAGTGCGGGAAGTGCTAGGATTATTCCACTGGGCTATCAATACCCTTTATCAATTTGTAGCTTAGGCTAAGTGCGGGAAGCTCGTGAGGAGTACAACCAAAACTTCCACTGGTTATGTGAAATATAATATCAGGATTATTAGATAGGGTTTTTTGAAGTTGACCATACCCCAAGGTAGGAAAACTGAGGGATCCTTGGGATTGTTTTCCATAAAGGCAAAGGATAATTTGGTATGTGAGTTACATGCAAGAAAGTGGTCTATTGTGTCATTTGAATCTAAGTCTTGAGCTAACCATGGGACTTTTACAGGTCCAGTAAGAGCACTCAAGGGCATTCAAGCAAGAGTAAGTGCAAGCTTGGGGACACGCATCCTGGGCACACCAGGGCAACAACACAAGGAAAGAAACTCAAGGCTGGAAAATCCTCAACACCCTCTATCAATTTGTAGCCTAGCCTAAGTGCGGGAAGTGCTATGATTATTCCACTGGGCTATCAATACCCTCTATCAATTTGTAGGTTAGGCTAAGTGCGGGAAGCTCGTGAGGAGTACAACCAAAACTTCCACTGGTTCTGTGAAAATTAATATCAGGATTATTAGATAGGGTTTTTTGAAGTTGACCATACCTCGAGGTAGGAAAACTGAGGGATCCTTGGGATTGTTTTCCATAAAGGCAAAGTATAATTTGGTATGTGAGTTACATGCATGAAAGTGGTCTATTGTGTCATTTGAATCTAGGTCTTGAGCTAACCATGGGACTTTTACAGGTCCAGTAAGAGCACTTGAGGGCATTCAAGCAAGAGTAAGTGCAAGCTTGGGAACACGCATCCTGGGCACACCAGGGCAACAACACAAGGAAAGAAACTCAAGGTTGGAAAATCCTCATCACCCTCTATCAATTTGTAGCTTAGGCTAAGTGCAGGAAGTGCTAGGATTATTCCATTGGGCTATCAATATCCTCTATCAATTTTTAGCTTAGGATAAGTGCGGGAAGCTCGTGAGGAGTACAACCAAAACTTCCACTGGTTATGTGAAAATTAATATCAAGATTTTTAGATAGGGTTTTTTGAAGTTGACCATACCCCGAGGTAGGAAAACTGAGGGATCCTTGGGATTGTTTTGCATAAAGGCAAAGGATAATTTGGTATGTGAGTTACATGCATGAAGGTGGTCTATTGTGTCATTTGAATCTAAGTCTTGAGCTAACCATGGGACTTTTACAGGTCCAGTAAGAGCACTTGAGGGCATTCAAGCAAGAGTAAGTGCAAGCTTGGGAACACGCATCTTGGGCACACCAGGGCAACAACACAAGGAAAGAAACTCAAGGTTGAAAAATCCTCAACACCCTCTATCCATTTGTAGCCTAGGCTAAGTGCGGGAAGTGCTAGGATTATTCCACTGGGCTATCAATACCCTCTATCAATTTGTAGCTTAGGCTAAGTGCGGGAAGCTCGTGAGGAGTACAACCAAAACTTCCACTGGTTATGTGAAAATTAATATCAAGATTATTAGATAGGGTTTTTTGAAGTTGACCATACCCCAAGGTAGGAAAATTGAGGGATCGTTGGGATTGTTTTCCATAAAGGCAAAGGATAATTTGGTATGTGAGTTACATGCATGAAAGTGGTCAATTGTGTCATTTGAATCTAAGTCTTGAGCTAACCATGGGACTTTTACAAGTCGAGTAAGAGCACTTGAGGGCATTCAAGCAAGAGTAAGTGCAAGCTTGGGAACACGCATCCTGGGCACACCAGGGCAACAACACAAGGAAAGAAACTCAAGGTTGGAAAATCCTCAACACCCTCTATCAATTTGTAGCTTAGGCTAAGTGTGGGAAGTGCTAGGATTATTCCACTGGGCTATCAATACCCTCTATCAATTTGTAGCTTAGGCTAAGTGCGGGAAGCTCGTGAGGAGGACAACCAAAACTTCCACTGGTTATGTGAAAATTAATATCAAGATTATTAGATAGGGTTTTTTGAAGTTGACCATACCCCGAGGTAGGAAAACTGAGGGATCCTTGGGATTGTTTTCCATAAAGGCAAAGGATAATTTGATATGTGAGTTACATGCATGAAAGTGGTCTATTGTGTCGTTTGAATCTAAGTCTTGAGCTAACCATGGGACTTTTACAGGTCCAGTAACAGCACTTGAGGGCATTCAAGCAAGAGTAAGTGCAAGCTTGGGAACACGCATCCTGGGCACACCAGGGCAACAACACAAGGAAAGAAACTCAAGGTTGGAAAATCCTCAACACCCTCTATCAATTTGTAGCTTAGGCTAAGTGCGGGAAGTGCTAGGATTATTCCACTAGGCTATCAATACCCTCTATCAATTTGTAGCTTAGGCTAAGTGCGGGAAGCTCGTGAGGAGTACAACCAAAACTTCCACTGGTTATGTGAAAACTAATATCAGGATTATTAGATAGGGTTTTTTGAAGTTGACCATACCCCGAGGTAGGAAAACTGAGGGATCCTTGGGATTGTTTTCCATAAAGGCAAAGGATAATTTGGTATGTGAGTTACATGCATGAAAGTGGTCTATTGTGTCATTTGAATCTATGTCTTGAGCTAACCATGGGACTTTTACAGGTCCAGTAAGAGCAGTTGAGGGCATTCAAGCAAGAGTAAGTGCAAGCTTGGGAACACGCATCCTGGGCACACCAGGGCAACAACACAAGGAAAGAAACTCAAGGTTGGGAAATCCTCAACACTCTCTATCAATTTGTAGCTTAGGCTAAATGCGGGAAGTGCTAGGATTATTCCACTAGGCTTTCAATACCCTCTATCAGTTTGTAGCTTAGGCTAAGTGCGGGAAGCTCGTGAGGAGTACAACCAAAACTTCCACTGGTTATGTGAAAATTAATATCAGGATTATTAGATAGGGTTTTTTGAAGTTGACCATACCCCGAGGTAGGAAAACTGAGGGATCCTTGGGATTGTTTTCCATAAAGGCAAAGGATAATTTGGTATGTGAGTTACATGCATGAAAGTGGTCTATTGTGTTGTTGCAGAGCTAAAGAGCGCACAAAGCAGAGAAAAAGACGGGCCCCAAAATTTTTCCGATTTGGACTACATATTTTTGTATCATATTCATTCTTGTAATATATTTTCCCTTGTAAATGCACTAGAGGAGTCCTCTAGATGCATCCCCACAGAAAAGTAGAGAATACCCATGTACAATAGTAGGAAATTAGTCTCTTAGTGAATAAAGTGCCGGTCACTTGTGTGAAAGGACCAAACTTAGGGCACTAGTATATAAGTCAAAAGTGACTCATTGTAAAGGACGATTGGTCATTGTGAAGAAGGAGCATTTCTGAATCTCGAGTTTGCCTCTTTCTTGCTGATTTTGATCTTCATTTTGCTCTTGAATGTGTGTGTGATGCTTGAAATGCAGGTGTAGGACTGTTGTCTACCCCTTCCCCCTTGTTTTGAGCTGTTGTAGTGCGTGCGTAAGCTAGTAGAAGCTGTGGCGCGGGTGTTTGTAACTCCCGTAATTCACTGTTTCTGCCATAACTTGAAGCAGAGTGGTCAGAATTGAGTGAAACCACCACCATTGGATTCGTCTCGTCGAGAGCTTCGAAACGAGTACCCTATTGCCTATGTTCGGAGTTCTGAGCTGGGAGAAACCCTCAAAATACCAAAACTGCTGAAAAGAGGCTTGCGGCAACACTTTCAGTATTTCAGTAGGTGTGGGTAGTAGTAGTCATTTCTCATGTGTGAATAGCTAAACCACTTCATTTTCTATCACGTGTGCACACGTCTTCATACACTTGGTAAGTCACTCCTTAGGATTGACATTTAAAGGTGTGAAAAGAATCCCACTATATGCACTTGTATGGCAATTGAGGTATAGTCTCATTGGTACAAGTCCTTGAGTCATCGTGGCTTAAGTACACACGCTTTTTGGCGCCGTTGTCGGGGAGTGACGAATCAAACCGAGGCATTCGTGTGATGGTAAGTAGCTTTTTGCATTGAAGTAAGTGGAGGAGCGGAAATCTTCTCTTCTTTGGTAAGTCATTTTCAGCCGCACTTGCTACTTCTCATTCTTGGAGTGTGTGTAGTGAGTTGTTAGTTTAGGGAAGTGAGTGGTAGGAGGAGATTAGGGAGAGTAAGGGAGTAGATTAGAGTGGCTTTCACTTTTTGGTCATGTTGTTTCATTTTCAGTAGTTAGGAAAAGCCAAGTATAAAAACCAAAAAAATATCATTTTGCAAATCACTTGTTTTCTGAGCAAGTATCGTGGGGTGAACTGTCGAGTATCGTGGGGACTGCACCAGCGATCGTGAGTGAGCAAAAGAGCAAACTGGGGTTGCACAGAGCAAGGGGAAGTGACCAAGAGGTTAGAGGAGCTACCAAGGTAAGCTAACCCATCTTTGGATCACAAATTTTCTGTAAAATCAACTTAGGAAAGAAAAAACGATCTGCATCAGGTATCGTTTGGGTCACACAGAGGTTAAAAGTTGAGTTTTGAGTGAGACAGAGAGTGGAGAAGGGGGAGGAGAGTGCATAAAACAATGGCCTTGAATCAAACTTAAAAAAAATCTTTGTCAAAAATTGTCCAAGGGTCGAGTATCGTTTGGCTCCCACGGTCGAGTATCGTTTGCTCCTGTGGTCGAGTATCGCGATACTCCCCTTCGATCGTCGATCGTTTTGCTAGATATCGTTGATCGTTTCAGCTAAAGATCGGTATCGTTTTGGCTCAAGTATCGTCGATCGTCTCAGTGAGAGATCGTTTACCAGAGATCGCGATACTTGGGAGAGATCGGTATCATTTCGCTTAGAGATCGTTTACAGCAAAGATCGTCGATCGTTTCACTCAGAGGTCGTGTATCGTTTACCAGAGATCGCGATACCTGACAAGTATCGTGTATCGTTTTTGTCAGCGATCGTTTGGGTCCAGAGATCGTTTTTCCAGCGATCGTTTGCCAAATATCGTTTCGTTTGAGATCGTGTATCGTTTTCATCCAGATATCGTGTATCGTGTCGTTCAAGTATCGTTTTGGTCCAAGTATCGTGTATCGCGTCTCAGAGATCGCGATACTTGCCAGCGATCGAGTATCGTTTTGAACCAAGTATCGAGTATCGTTTCAGACTCAGAGATCGTGTATCGTGGAATTTGGAAAGCCAAGTATCGTGGTTTGAAAATTTCTGCTTCAGTCATTTTCCAGCCTAATTTTTCCTAGAATTCTAAGCCATAGCTTGGAGTTCCAGAGGCTAGAGGTGGACAAGATTTGATCAGAGCTCGTAGGTGGATGAACCTGAGATCCGGAAGAACCCTAGGAAGCCGAAGAAGTGTAATTTCTTCTGTAGGGAGTGTAGCCGAGCCAAGTAGCCGTTCACACTATTCTGAGACCTCCAGTGAGTCAGAAGAAGAAATTCCCATGGCTTCAGAGGATATGCAAAACACTGTGCCCATGATTGGCATGATGTCAATCATCGAGGGAGAATACAGAACCTCCTTGGAGTATGTGAACACAAACCACAACGAGATCCCTATCTATTTGGACGGTTTAAACAGATCTGTGGCTAGGTTATAGAAGGCATCAGAAGCTTACATAGTGCCTAGACCAGCAGTCAAGTACGTAGGAGGACTGTACATGGACAAACAAGATATTCAATACATGATCACAGAACACCCGGAAATCATTAATGAGCGTGGTGAGGAAAATAATGCTTCGAGCTTAAATGGCGGTGGAAACGAAGAGCAAGTAACCACTCCTAGAGGGAGATCTACTGTTGCCAAGATGTGGAGAGGAGACCTGATTCCCCAGGATGACACTCTAATAGATGTGTATTTGATCAACGGAATGGAGCACCTGCTCAGAGCCCATTCCTCTATATGGGAAGCTGCTCCTAACCCAGTTACCATCTATGAGTTACAAGACCCTGAGTTCCCCACCATCATCACATATTTGGATAAAAATCATAGAAGATATTGGCCAATAACAGAATTGGAGAGAGCTGAGTTGAAATATCAGAATATCCCAGTGTTTCCCCCTAGGGACCAAGCCACTACTTCATGGAATCCACTTGGAACATCGCAGAATGATTCATATCAACAGTCGGGACAAACACAGCAAACACAACAGACCCAGGTCCCAGTCAGACCACATGTGCAATTTGCAATGCCTGCCATTAATCCTAACTATCGGCCACAACCAGCCATTGACCCAAGACATGGAGTTCATGCTCCAGTCAGACCACAGGTAGTGAGAGGACCAGGCATACCAATAGGGAGACCAATCCTCCCGGTGATGCCTAGACAACCTGAAGCAGGAAGATGGCTAAGGCCGATCCAAGTTGCCAAGTGCATGAGAAATCACTATGATGGCTCTAGTGAACCCTACAACCACATAGCTGAATTTAAACAAGTAGTTAGAGCTGAGCAGGTAGATGACTTTCTGATTCAGTATGAGTCTTTTGGCCTTACCTTGTCAGACACAGCTTTGGCCTGGTTTCAGCCGTTGGACCCGAATACCTTTCAGAACATGGAGCAGGTATATCAAGAAATGATTGAAGAATTTACCAAATCGGGAATTAAAAATAATTCTTCGTCATTAATCCACAGCTTCAAACAAGTCCCTACCGAGTCAGTGAGATTGGCAGCAAGGAGATTCAAGCAATATGTAGATAGATGCCCAGTGGAAGAGAGACCGACGCAAAACAAAATGGTATCATTATTCTTGGAAGGACTATTGAACGGAACTTTGAGGTCATTAGTGTATGTAAAGAGAGTTCAAACGTTGCAAGAATGTATGAAGGAATGTATAGACCTAGAAGATAACCTTGCAGAAGACTTGAAAATACCCCAAGGTAGTTGGGAAAGCAAAGAGTTAACAAGTAGCACATCAAACCCCAAAAACAACGTGGAGGAAATTGCCGACTTGTTAGCAAAAAAGCTGAACGTCCAAGGACAGAGGAATTATCCCACTAATCCTATGAGACTGCCTATGCTTAGAAGATGTATGCAGTGCGGAGGAGATCATCCTTCTCATTTGTGTACTAGGGGAGTAGTCCCACCACCTGCCTATGCTCATCCTAGACCCTCTGTCCCCGGACCGCTACAATACTGCAGTATAGAGCAGAGATATACAAACCATAGCACCGAGAACTGCCCTTACAATAGGCAAACCAGACCCACCCAGCCTTATGTGAGACCATATGGATACCCGCAAAATCAACAGGGAGGTGAAGCTTTTAGATATCCCTCTTATCAGCCGCAGGCACCAGTACCACGACCATACGCATATCAGGGATATACGCAACCACAACCGGTACTAGGACAACAACCGCCCCACCCTCAGAACGTTGTCCCAGTTAAGATAGCACAACCAGAGGAAAACCTAGAGAGAGCAATAGTACTAGTCACACCTTTGACTAGTAATGAACCATATGACTCATTTTACGAACCTAGTCAAGGAACATACCCTGGTTTTGAAAGCACGATAACAGAATATGGGCAACAGTATGACCCATATGCTTATGGCATGGAAATACCGGACAATTCATACGGACACGAGCAAGATTATGTGCCCTTGATGTACACAGCTCCTAGAGCAACCATGCCACCTCGACCAATGAATATACCGCCTGTACCCAGAGGACCATGCTACAGATGTGGAGGTGACCACTATATCAGAGAATGTACATTACCAAACCCACCACCACCACAACGAATTTGGGAAGGCTACTGTAGCGATTGTGGGAAGGAACATCTTTTCAGGGATTGTCCTAAGAACCCCAACAAAGTCACATCTAATGTGCAGATTAATGTGATAGAAGTGATTGAATCATCAGGGAGTGACAAAGAGTACACTGTACCTTTAAAAGCCATAACAAGAGCCAAGACCAGAGAAAACCCTGATAGAACAGACGAGAATGATCAAAGTGACAAAGAGGGGAATATACCCGTCCCTCACAGAGTAGAAGACTCTGAAGAACCAGAGAAAAGTATTGCCAGTAAAAGGTCACAAAGATGGAAGAACCGGAGAGATAGGATAAAAGAAAAAAAGTTATTACAAAGGAAGGAAAATGAAAAGAGTAAACAGAAACCAATGAAGGAACCCGAAGTGGAAGAAGAAAATAAAAATGAGAATAAAAGGGAGGAGGTAGGATCAGTATTAGCAGATCCCATGCCTGAAGAATTAGCCATGTGGATTCAGGCATATAAGGCACGAATAAAAGCAGGACCTACCATAGAGCAACATGAGAGAGAATATCCGAGAGGCGACTTAGAGAAAGAAAGACTGGAAATCTGCAAAAAACTGATAGAAGTTGCCCAACAAACCTTAGAAAAACCCGCAACACCTTTACCAAATAACCGAATTTCCGAAGGAGAATTCCAAGAGTGCCTAAACTCTCAGGAAAAGCCTGAAGTAAAGAGACCTCAGAACGATGAACTTGGTATTGAGAGAAAGGAAGGATCCATAGTCCCTGAAGTAGAAGGAGATTGGACTAAGGATTTATGGGCATGAGTTCAGGAGGACAAGTGGAAAAAGGTAGAAGGAATGGAACCGCCCTTTGAAGAATTAGAAGCAGAAAACGAAATAGAGGGTTCAATACCTGAACTAAATTCAGAAGAAATTTTTCCGATGGATGCAAGTGACAAGGAAGAAGAAAGTGTCAAGGAACTACCCAACTACACCGGGGAGTACGAGCACAACTCAGAATTGTATCGCATTCCATCAATAGCGAGACGGGAAAACAAACCCATCAGTTCAAACATCTGAGATCATACAACGTCTTAGAGAGGTGAAAATCCCATGTACCCTAACATTCGAGGAACTGTTAAAGGTAAAACCACACTTAAAAGAGAAATTGATCAATCAATGGGAAGTCAAGGAGGAAAAGAAAGAGATAGCTGACGAAGTAAAAACAGTAAGAATCCTAGTGGATAAGGTAGGAGACTTTAGTGAAGGAGATGAAGGAAATACATGCCTTCCAATCACCTATAGGGGTTACACTACCAAAGCCATACTAGATTCAGGAGCTGGTGTTGGCATTGCTACCAAAGAAATTTGGGAGAAATGGGGAAAACCAGCATTAAGACCAACACACATGAAAATTCAAATGGCAGATGGACATACGGAAAGACCCTTAGGATTGTTGGAACGAGTAGTCTTCACTACATGTGGAGTGGAATTTGAACACACTTTAGCAATATGTCACTTTGAAAGGCCAAGCAATTATGAAATGATCCTGGGAAGGCCTTTCATGAGACAGCTAAAGGTCGTACAAGATTGGGGAAAAGATGCAGTATATCTACAACACGCAGGAACCACCACTAGGATAAACCTACACACATACACGTATCAAGATGTGCCACCTCTACAATGGAATCAAATCCATAAAGAGGAAGATGATCAATCGGTTCATAGTGCAGGTTCTAGTGATCAATCCTGGATGAACGAGGACACTCATCTATGGATATGTCAAGCTGCAAAGAAGGAAGAAGAGAGAAGAAAAGGATGGCAGCAGAAACAAGGAATAGTGAGATCTGTACAAGATCCAGCCTATATGCCACAAGTTTTTCCAGATGAAGAATTCGAACCTCATGGTTGGATGGAGATCTTAGCTACCCTCGATGTCTGTGTAAATGAAGAAGTAGTGACTATGAACGAATGTATCGATGAGGAAGGTTATGATGTCAGTTTGTATATGGTAGTCCTTCAGGAGGCAGAAGAAGGAGAGGTGATCGAGAAAGACTGGAAGGAGGACTACGAGAGCATTGAAATGGAACCAGAACCCATGGATCTAGGGATTAGTACCACCAACATAAATATCAATGCCCATGAAAAATATAAGGAACTCACACAAAAAGAGGAATTAGAAGTTGAAAGGGAATTAGAAGATGAAGAGAACAAACCCCAAGACCAATTTGAGGTACCAGCCCATTTTAAAAAATACGAAGTGGAAGAGAGGAAAATTGCTATTCAAATGCCTAAAAGAGAAGCACAACCTGGAATAGCATATGATAATAAGGAACAAACCAAGAAAATAGTTGTAACTATGGAAGGAGGAGAGGAACGATGTACCTTCATAGGACAGGATGTCTCATTAGAAGAAGAACAAGAGTTAATTCGACTCATAAGAGAATACCGGGATGTCTTTGCTTGGACTTATAAGGACTTAAAAGGAGTAGATCCATCTATATGTGCGCATAAAATCCCCATGACATCCGAAGCTAAGCCTTCAAAACAGAGACCATATACCTATAATGATGTATATTCAGCCAAGATAAAAGAAGAAATAGATAAGTTATTAGATGCTGGATTCATCTACGAAATTGAGCACACGGAATGGGTGTCACCCTTGGTGGTTGTACCAAAGAAGAATGGAAAGTTAAGAGTGTGCATCAATTTGAAAAAAGTGAACGCCGCAACCATAAGGGATAGTTATCCCTTACCAATCACTGATCATCTTTTGGAAAGGGTAGCAGGGAAGGAAGTTTATAGTTTTCTGGATGGCTTTTCAGGGTATAATCAGGTAGCCATTGCTCCTGAGGACCAACATAAGACTGCATTTGCAACTGAATGGGGAGTATACGCCTTTAGAGTCATGCCTTTTGGTTTAACAAATGCCCCAGCTACTTTCCAAAGATTGATGTGTCATGTGTTCAAGGAGTTTCTGAGAAAAAGCATGGAGGTATACGTGGATGATCTTTGTACATATTCGGCTATACGATCAGAGCACATCCCTGAACTTGAAAAGATTTTTGCTAAATGTCGACAATATCGAGTATGCCTCAATCCTGAAAAATGTGTCTTCATGGTACGACAAGGGAAAATGTTAGGACATATTGTCTCTAAGAATGGGATTTCAACGGATGAAGACAAAATTAAAGTAATTTTGGATTTACCAAGACCTAAAACTGCTAAAGAAGTTCAAGCATTTATGGGACATTGTGGTTACTATCGAAGATTCATACATATGTACGCCATAATTGCTAGACCTCTTTATGCATTATTGACTCTATTCAATTGGACCGAAGAATGAGAAAAAGCCTTTAATGAGTTAAAGAATCGACTGAGTTCAGCACCCATTCTTCGAGTCCCCAACTGGAATAAACCGTTTCACATCCATGTTGATGCTTCCAAGTTTGCCATTGGTTGCATCTTAGCTCAACCAGCTGACACAGGAAAATTAGACCACCCGATAGCCTATGCCAGTAGACAGTTAAATCAAGCAGAACGCAATTATACTACTACGGAGAGAGAAGGCCTAGGGATGGTATACGCAGTCAAGAAATTCAGACATTACTTACTGGCAAACAAATTCAAATTCTTCATTGATCATCAAGCCCTATTGTACTTAGTCAACAAGCCTTGCAATACAGGACGACTAGTACGGTGGTTTTTATTGCTAATGGAATTTGATTTTGAGGTAATAGTCAAGAAAGGGAACACCCACATCAGAGCAGACCACTTATCTCGTATGACCCATGGAGAACCACCCATAGGAGTTCCCGATGACCTACCAGATACTTATCTTTTTAACCTGGAAGTATGTCCCCAGTGGGCAGAAAAATTGATCCCGATACTTACACATGGACCTAAAGATGGGATCATGCCAAACCAAACGCAAGATCTCTGGAAGACTAAAAACCTTCACATCATTGCGGGAAGTTTGTATCACCAGGATTCAAGCGGATTGCTGATGAGATGTGTGGAAGAAGAGGAACAAGAAATGTGGCTTCAGAAAGCACACATAAATCAGTGGAACACTCATTTGAATGCGAATGGAACGTGGCAAACACTCAAGAGATTTGGCATATATTGGCCAACCATGCAACGAGATGCACATAACTATGTGTCAACCTGTCAAATCTATCAAGAACAAACCCCAGATGAGAACTCTACATTATGCTATTCCACAATAGCACCAAGGTGGAGCATGCCTCTAGTAAAGTTCTTGAAAACTCGAGAGTACCCTGACGGAGCTACCTTAGCAAGGAAGCGTGCTCTTGAAGAACAGAGTAAGGATTATGCCATCATAGGAAAATAACTCTTTAAACGCGGGAAAGATAACAACCTAAGAATGTGCATTCATGAAAAGGAATATCTCTCTGTCTTAGAGATGGCCCATACAGGAGCTGCAGGAGGACACTTCTCTGCAGACAAAACAGCTAAAATGATCCTCTTTGCTGGAATGTGGTGGCCAACTCTACATCAAGACGCCATAACATATGTGCAACGGTGTGATACTTGTCAACGTACGAAATATCCTATTAGAAGAGATGAGATGCCACTTAGACCCATGATGAGTGCTAGAGCTTTCACGAAGTGGGGAATAGACTTTATAGGACTTATTAGCCCACCTGCAAAAGGTTCACATGCTGAATACATAATTGTAGCCACAGATTACTTGACCAAATGGGTTGAAGCAAAAGCAACAAAGAAAAATGACGCAAGAACTACAGCCAAGTTTCTCTTTGAGAACGTCTTCACTAGATTTGGACTACCTATAGAGATTGTGAGTGATAGAGGTACGCACTTTGTCAATGAAGTGATAGAAGCATTGTTGAATGAATTCTTAGTAATTCATAAGAAATCTGCCCTTTATCACCCACAAGCAAATGGACAAGCAGAAAGTTCAAATAAAATCTTGTGTACTGTTCTCACCAAAATCATTAACAACGGTAGATCAGATTGGGATAAGCAGTTACACCATGCTTTATGGGCATTCCGAGTAGCCTATAAAACCGCCATAGGCACTACTCCTTTTAACTTAGTATATGGACAAAATGCTATTTTGCCAATTGATTTCTTGATTCCCACTCTTAGAGTTGCAACGACTTATGAGTGGACCGGACATGAATTATCAGCACAATTGGACCAAATAGAAAAACTTCATGAAACTAGGTTACAAGCAGTAGCAGGTATTTATGCTGCTAAAAGACGACAAAAGGCTTATTTTGACGCGCATATCAAGGACAAACAATTGAAGGAAGGAGATTTAGTTCTGGTATACACTTTGAAACAACATGCTAAGAAGTTGCAAAAGAGAGGATATGGTCCACTAATCATTAATCGTATATCTACAGGTGGAGCCATCAGCTTAGCAACTCTAGATGGAGACGTGTTACCAAACTACATCAGTGGGTGTAGAGTAAAGAAATACCTAGAACCATTAACTGACGAAATTATGTCACGATTACTCAAAGGTAAAAATAGACGCATAGAAGAGGAGAGAATACGGGAAGAGGCGAGACAAGAAGCATTGGAAAGGATAAAGAAACGAAAAGAGTGGATGAGAGAGCGAGATGACAGATATCGTCAAGGAGAAGAACTCATCCCAATGGCTAATTTTAGAGCCACTGAGAACTCAGGGCAACAAAGAAGACAACCATACTTGAATCTGGGAGCAGGACGGAAATACCACTTAGTGGATGCTCTCATAGACACAGGAGCAGCCATAAGCTGCATCAGATTTTCTTTGTCTCAGAGACTTAAAGAGGAGTTACGCCCATCAATGGCACAGTTGATAGGAATAGGAGGAAAAATTACTCAATGTATAGGTGAGATAACCTTACCTTTACATATGGGGAACAACACTATGGAACAAAAACTGTTAGTGTGTCATGACCAAGATCTACTTGAAGAGGTTGTGTTAGGTCAAGATTGGATCTATGAATATGAGGTAACCATTCAATTGGCCTTAGGATACATCTCAGCCAGGATAGGACATCGTGAGGTATTTAGTTTGCTAGACGAACGACCACTCAAAACCGCTAATATAGAGCCAGAAGTTCATTCCAATGAGCAAAATCATGATTGTCTGATCACTAGCACTATAGAAACCCCATTGTCAAGTACTTCATGTGAGAATACCGTGAGTTTTGTGCGCATTCCATCTTCGAGTATAGAGAGTCTCAAGAGTGCATATGAACCTGAAACCAAGCCTAGTGACGCACAATGCACAAGAGAGAATACTCCTTTGCAAGAATTGAAGTCTACACCTATGAAAGTATACCCTATTCCACATTCTTCACTAGCTTGGATAAGGAAGGATCAAAAGAAGGCATATTTTCAACAATAGAAAAGTCTTCGACATCAGCGTGTCAAATCGAATAAGAAGACAAAGAATTTTGAGCACGACGGTCAACCTCGACTCACTAGCAGATGGATCCCAAAGAAACTGATAACTGCACAACCGGATCGAACACAAATATGGATCCCAAAGTCATGTACTTCAAGGACGAACAACCAAAACAATGAGCATCATCAGAAGGGCAATTACCATCAACATGGTCAACAGGCACACCAGCCAAGAAAGAAGACCTATTGGAAAAAGAAGGAGTCTACAGCTGCAACACAAGGAAGACCGAAATTCCAAAAGCAGATAGAGCAAACGCACTATAAGGGAAGAATCACATTTATCAAGAAGGTTCCGAAGGAAATACATCCCCACCAAATGAAGCAGATTTGGGTGCCGAAGGATCCTGCAACTTGTATGCATAGAGCTACAAAATCCAATTGCACACATGAGGAGTTATCACGACCCAAAGTATGCATGATAGGGCCACATTACAAGGCCAAGCATTCGGCACAGTCTTCTTCTAGTCCAAGATAGGCGCGCACATTTTCATTTTTGGGAAAATAGGAGAGCACTTGTACATAGATTAAGAAAATACTCAAAAAAAAAATTTAATAACCGCTTCGGCTACAAACTAACTTTTCTGTTTTTCTTTTCTGCAAAAAACATAAAAATACAGGAAAATGTGAAAGACCCAGGTATTACCTTTCTTACACACACGGGAAAGGGACGACACCATGCACTCGGAGCAACAACGAACTTATAACCAACATATAGAGGAGGATTTCTGAGAACATATGGATACTAATTCATACTCTATATTGAGTGCAGATGGCTTCTGAAGACTCTGAAGCGACAATCCAAAAGGCCACTGGTTCAGAGATGAGCAGCCAGTGGAAGAGTATCTTTTCTTGGCCAACATAAAGATCATGGACACGGAGCACCACTTTCCGATCATGTCCCAGGACTTCAAAGTTTTACATGGAATGCCATCTACCATCGATATCATGAAGAAAGCAGGAGTTCATAAGTATTTTGAGCTACCTATCTACAAGCCGGACTTCCAACGCTGTACACAGGTCATGAACACTCTACGACCGGCACTACATGATCCATTGGTGCCAGAAGCCAATGTAATGGATAAGAATGGAGAATGGGTAGTCATTCAATTTTCCCATGAGTTAATTAAAGAAGCGTTTGGATGGGAAAAGGATGGTATCAACACGGTCAAGGAAGAAAGTCGTGGAGCAAAAACAAGAACTTTTGTCGACATTAATAGGGTGGATATCGAAGAAGAAGTCAGGTTGATTCATCAACATTTTTGCTTCCCTAGCATGAACAGATACACGGCCCCTCAAAAGATTATCGTGCAATTATTGTCTCATGCCATAAAACAGATTGGAAACCAGGTAAATCTTACACCTTATGTGCAAGAAAGATTGTTCGAGGCAAAGAAGAAATGGGAAAATAAAAAATTCCTTAATGGGACCACTGCCCTTACAATTATGATTTACCACGCATTGGGCATGCGCGAATACTTGAAGGAGATGCCATCTTCAATGGAGTTGGCTCAATTTGTCAAAGCAGCCACTGTACCGAAATAGAAGAAAGGAAGCAAGCAAGTTGAAGAAGCAGAAACAAGTTCGCAACCCCGAATGAGAGGCACCATGAGAGGTAGAAAACGACCTCGAGAAGTCCAACAAGCAGAAGAAGAAGCACCAAAAACAAAGAGAGTGCATGTACTGCCTATAACCACCACTCAAGGACCCCGAAAGATTACGGAAGAAGAATTAACCCAAGCACTGGAGGAGACTCACAAATATACGGAAGGACAAATTAACTTGCCAGTGCAGGGTCATCATTATCAATAGTCCGCAAAAGCTCGGGAACCAAAAGGCAAACTCACAAAGGTACATAGATATCGAGAAATTGGGCTAGACAATTCAAGTTCCGGATCCGACGACCAAGAGAAGCAAACTACATCATTATTGGATGTAGATATTCAAAGTGAATCGAAGGATGATGGCCAGTGGGCCGAATTAAATGAAGTAAACTATGGCGAAGCCCAAGCTGACAACAAGGAAAAAGGTCAATCACCGCTCGTAGACCAAAATACAACCACAGAGAAGGCAGAAGAAGAAAGGCAACACCCCATTCAACCGAAGGATGCCTCCATCACCCACACAAAGGAGGACAAATCTGATGATGAGGTGCATGCAATGATATCAGAGGATAAGCCTCAGGAAGAAGAAAAAGAAGACGAAGCACCTTACACCCCACTAAGGGTTGTGGCAGAACCGTCCCCACTGGATGTCACATTTCAAGGGAGCGCCACAAAGGTTCGTAAAGTGGTCGAAGATGAAGCAGAATTGCAAGTACAACTCCAGGTCCGACAACCACATAAAGAACTGATCCACGTAGCAAAGGGACAAGACGTACAAACAGGAGAAACCCCAGATATACCAAAGACGTGGCTGAATGTGGACATAGCTCAGCTCAAGCCTGTGGTGCAGGATATGATTCGCACTGCACTAGACACGCAACAGTTGATGCTTGATGCTGATGAAGATTACGACCAAGCCATGCTCGACAAACAGGAGCTTCAGAAGGAAGGTATGAATTTGGCTAAGAAATTATCTAAAGCAGAAGCTCAAGTTGCGAAGAAACACGAAGAAATAAAAACAACCAAAACACAATGCAAAATATTAGAAAATGAGAATGCCCAACTAAAAGAGCAAGTTTTGGAGCTCACGAAGAAACTAGAGGTGACTGAAAAAGAGCAAACAAGAATCCATGCACGTAGCAAAGTACTTGAATCACAGCTCAAGGTGAGCATGGAAGAAGCCGACCACTTACGGAATAGGAATAAGGAGCTCATGACAGCTCTCCTCAGTGATCAACCACCGATAGATGCTGACAAATCAAATGAGGACATAAAAGACATGGAAGAAAAGTTGACCAAGATGGCAAATCAGCTCAAACAGGAGCAAGAGACCATCGCAGAATGGGAACAAAGATACATGAATGACACTGCAGCTCTACGCAAAAAATGGAAAAAAGCAGAAAAAGATTATTTCCGACAGTGCAAAGAAGACACAGATCACATGCATATAGTGGCACAGGAATTAATCAAACATCAAGAAAAGCTTACAAAGGCTGAAGAAGAGCTCAAGAATAAAGATGATATCATCAAACGACTTTAGGAGCAGATAGAGCTAAAAGGAAAGCAGGGGACACCAGTAGTTCCACCAGAAACCACGGCTACTGTGGAGGAAGAGGTACGTCCTCTCTCTCCCCCCTTGTATCATTCACCAATAAGGGTGGAAAAGGAGGTTCCATTAGAACCTAACACACGAGAAATTGCAGAACTGAGCAGACCAGAAAGGGCACTACTGGTGTCCCAACTCACTGCTGATTTTGAAGACCAAATAATCCAAATAATGAAAGAAGCTCGAATAGACAACAAACAGTTAGATCAAATTTTGAAACCATTCAATGTACCATTTGGTCTACTTAAAGAACAAACGCGGATGTATATAAAGACTACGACGAATAAAGATCCGGACCACAACCTTCAATTCCAGCATGACACTTTCAAGTATACTCAAGAGGAATTTGAGAAGGCGGATCCTATATGGCGAAGAAAAATTTTGGAGAAGAATCCGACATTGCGGGTACAGTGGGAAGCATCACCCTATGCGCTTCAGGTAAATCCCTCTTTTTGTCCTGTACCCCGCAAACGCTCTTGGACGCAATTTTGGGAAGCACAGCGTCAAGGCACTATCAATAATCAATGGCTAAATTATCCGTTACTACCTAGTCCGCCACATAATTACCTACCTACCGAAGAGTATATGGTGAAGACAATGGAATTTTGGATTGCAAAGTATGCTACAGTGCCGGACTTAGCCGTCAAGATGACAAATAAAATATTTAGCATGCTCATTACAGTGTTGAAGGTATTCCAACATGCTAAGTATACATTTTTGAATTTCATCGGTATTACGCAAGGGTCGGAAGCTCTCATTTTTTATTTATCAACCATTCCGAGCCGACTTACTATTATGGCGTACTATTCCCGCCTTATGTTTTTGCCATCGACATATATGCAGACTTTCGAAGAAGCATTCTTTACCGGCTTCTTTGAAATGGATTCAGAGATTTTTGTAAAAATGACTTCCAATTTAAATGCAAGGCTGGTGGCCTATGAAACAAGCTTCTTTGCTGATCACAGACAGGCGCCAGAAGACGGAGTAAAGTCAAAGCAATGGAAGGAATTCATGCTATGTCATGCCAATCTGTTGAACCAACGAGAGCCAACCGCCATTCAAACATACACGCGTCGCCACAGAAAGCCTGTCGAGGACGACAGAGTTCAGGAGGAGGGACGTGTAGAGGGACAATCAAGCAAAAAGAAAAGAAGAAGAAAATCAAAGTCCAGAACGATTCATTAAGAAGAGATAAGAATATATCTCTGAAGGAAGCCCCGCAGGGGCGCATTACCCACCTCTGCACAGAGCCCCGCAGGGGAACGCATCAGGCAAAAAGAGAAATTATCCAGGTCATGCACGGTGGAAAAGAAGTAAACAGCCTCAAAGCAATACAACAGGGTCAGATGTGTACAACCAGGACAAATCAGAGGACCAAAAGTTACAAAGGGGTAGAGGCTGAAAAGTTTAAGAGGGTGACTAAGAACAACACATTCCTAGTCACTGGTGGCGTGCGTGGCAACCCAAGTCAACAGGCAAGACAACTACATCAGGCTCTCGAGTTGTAGAGCTTGAATCAAGAAGGCCATCGAATCTGCATGTCTGTTTAACCGCAGACAATACTGACCAAGGGGAGCGTGCAGAGAAAAAGCTGAAGCGCCTCTAAAACGTAATGCAAGATCAAGAATCAGGCAACACTACCCACGGGATGCATTCGCGAAGCAAAGTCTGTCAAGGGACGACAGAGACGAAGAGGGGGAGAGTGTTGCAGAGCTAAAGAGCGCACAAAACAGAGAAAAAGACGGGCCCCAAAATTTTTCCGATTTGGACTACATATTTTTGTATCATATTCATTCTTGTAATATATTTTCCCTTGTAAATGCACTAGAGGAGTCCTCTAGATGCATCCCCACAGAAAAGTAGAGAATACCCATGTACAATAGTAGGAAATTAGTCTCTTAGTGAATAAAGTGCCGGTCACTTGTGTGAAAGGACCAAACTTAGGGCACTAGTATATAAGTCAAAAGTGACTCATTGTAAAGGACGATTGGTCATTGTGAAGAAGGAGCACTTCTGAATTTTCGAGTTTGCCTCTTTCTTGCTGATTTTGATCTTCATTTTGCTCTTGAATGTGTGTGTGATGCTTGAAATGCAGGTGTAGGACTGTTGTCTACCCCTTCCCCCTTGTTTTGAGCTGCTGTAGTGCGTGCGTAAGCTAGTAGAAGCTGTGGCGCGGGTGTTTGTAACTCCCGTAATTCACTGTTTCTGCCATAACTTGAAGCAGAGTGGTCAGAATTGAGTGAAACCACCACCATTGGATTCGTCTCGTCGAGAGCTTCGAAACAAGTACCCTATTGCCTATGTTCGGAGTTCTGAGCTGGGAGAAACCCTCAAAATACCAAAACTGCTGAAAAGAGGCTTGCGGCAACACTTTCAGTATTTCAGTAGGTGTGGGTAGTAGTAGTCATTTCTCATGTGTGAATAGCTAAACCACTTCATTTTCTATCACGTGTGCACACGTCTTCATACACTTGGTAAGTCACTCCTTAGGATTGACATTTAAAGGTGTGAAAAGAATCCCACTATATGCACTTGTATGGCAATTGAGGTATAGTCTCATTGGTACAAGTCCTTGAGTCATCGTGGCTTAAGTACACATGTGTCATTTGAATCTAAGTCTTGAGCTAACCATGGGACTTTTACAGGTCCAGTAAGAGCACTTGAGGGCATTCAAGCAAGAGTAAGTGCAAGCTTGGGAACACGCATCCTGGGCACACCAGGGCAACAACACAAGGAAAGAAACTCAAGGTTGGAAAATCCTCAACACCCTCTATCAATTTGTAGCTTAGGCTAAGTGCGCGAAGTGCTAGGATTATTCCACTGGGCTATCAATACCCTCTATCAATTTGTAGCTTAGGCTAAGTGCGGGAAGCTCGTGAGGAGTACAACCAAAACTTCCACTGGTTATGTGAAAATTAATATCAGGATTATTAGATAGGGTTTTTTGAAGTTGACCATACCCCGAGGTAGGAAACCTGAGGGATCCTTGGGATTGTTTTCCATAAAGGCAAAGGATAATTTGGTATGTGAGTTACATGCATGAAAGTGGTCTATTGTGTCATTTGAATCTAAGTCTTGAGCTAACCATGGGACTTTTACAGGTCCAGTAAGAGCACTTGAGGGCATTCAAGCAAGAGTAAGTGCAAGATTGGTGTAGCTCAGTGATAAGTAGCACCTCCTTTAATGTCAATCCTGGAAGACGTGAGGATGGTATGAAGACCTCGAGCAAGTGGAGGCACAAGTGCGTGAGTGAGAAGCACACAACATGCACACACATACACACACATGTGCACACACGGCAAGACAAAGAGTGAGAAGCAATGGAGTTCTTTGATTACTTTCAAAAAGCTCTTACAAGTACATTTTAAGTACAAGCTACCCCCAAAAATGAGCTCTCTAGCTCTATTTATAGTTTTTGACTAGGTTTTGGCCTTGTCTAGACCTAGTGTCTGGCCTAGTTAAAAATTAGGTTCTCTACCCTATTTGGAGGTTCAAACGAAGTCTAAAAAATGTGAAAACTGACAGATAGATACTTCTAAAGCTCCTCAAGCTCAACGACTCCTTGGCTTGCACAAAATGGAGCTACAAAAATGTGAAATGATATTTACAATGGTTTTTAGTGATGAAAATCAATGTTTTTGTAGGGGATTCTTCTGAAGATTTGACATACACTTCTTGGAGCTCCCTACTTGCTCCTTCTCCTTGTGTGTCCACCTCTTTTATATGCATTAGTGTCCTGAAAAAATGTTGGCCTACTTGCCAGATCGTTGTTGAGTGCTCTGTCTGCTTGTACTTTCTCTTCTATCTGACTCCCTTCTTAAGCTTCCTTGCCTAGTGAGTCCTTCAGTTCCAACACCCCCCCCCCCTCTCTCGCGTCTGTCATCCCTGACAGACCCTTGTTGGGTGGGTCGTTGGATGTAGTACTCAACAACGTCTTGTGCTAAGTGATGTTTTGCAATCCGCAACCCTTTGGCCAAGTCCGTGAGTAAAGCATCCCAATCTACCGGCCCGGGAACCTCTAGATGTGGTATACGTAACTTTTCTGAATGAAGAGCTTGTTCCACTACAAACAACTGCAATAAATGTGATGGTCTGGGAATGAATATCTCTGAATGATATTCCCAGAATCCCGTGATGAACATTTCTTCAAACGTCTGTTTGAAGCAGGCTGGTAGATACTTGATGCACGCGTGCCATGCATATACAACATTAATAGATGGTGTTGCACTCATGTCGTAGACGAGGTCCTGATTACCTTCATTAAATCCAAGAGCTGACAGATGGGGCTCCTTGACATTTTTGAAAGTCATGAAGGTAACCAACATGAGTTCAAAAATTTTAAGGCACATTTGGGCCATGACATCTGGTACATTTTTAAACCTAACCCCCCAATGCCGAATCGTCGAGATCATATATCCTATGGTAGGTTGGCCTTTGGGTGGTGCTAAGTAAACATAATTGAGCCATTTCTCGCATCCTTTGGTTGTCAGCACAGTTTTTGTGTATTCCGGCCATGACCTTCTTCTAAATACAGGGCAGTAACATGGATTGTATTTGATGTACAAGGGCATGTTATTCCATGTTCTTACCATTTCTGGGTAGGTTTCCAGTAGGCGAATCCTCCACAGTGGTTGATGAATATTGCCCTGCTTGGCACTCGCTGGGATGTCTTCCGGTGCGAATTGTGTGGCGGAGGTTGGTTCCTTTGAGGTATGTTGCTTTATTTCGGCATTGTAGTCCGCCATTAAGACACAGAAGGGAACATACAAATCATCGGATGTGCCGATCCACCTATGATGAGAGAGGTTCCTAAAATAGTCCGATTTTATGACTACCTCTTCCAAGCGTGACATAGATGCTATCTGGACTGCCACCCTATCATCATGGGTTGTGGCCACTTTTTCCAACTTCTGCATCCATTCAGGAGCCTCTATTTCAATGGTGTCCATGCCCTCGTCTGTTTGCTTGCCCCCTAGTGCAGGCATGGGAACATACGGGTCTTCAAAAGTTTCCTCTATCTCGATTGGCACTAGATCTTCAGGCTCGGGTTTGACAAGGGGAGAGGGCTGACGTTCGTATTGCATGACTTTGCTACGTAATTCTTCGAGTTCTACCCTGAGTTTTGTGACTTCCTCGGATGTGTCGTCTGTGGCTGTGGCTTTGCTTGGTGACTCCTGCTGAGTTGCCAGTTGCTTAAGTAGATCATCCCTTTCTCGTTCTAACGCTGCATGGGCCTCCAGGAGGTCGGCATGGGTTTCTAACACAGTTTTCATATTCTCTGAGGGAATGGCCTTGAATTTTTCTGGGTCAATTTCTTGCGGGGAACCCTCCATGGCTGCTTCCAAGTTCTCTTCATTCTGTTTCTGCAGCCGTTTATTCTCTTCGAGAGCTGTAGACATGTGTTTTCATAGGAGGGCTAGGTTGCGTCTAAGTTTGAGATTCTCCGTTATCTGGGAGTGTAGCACTTCATCCATATGTTGTCTTTCCTCTGCATCTGACTGGGGTGGATTGGCTACTAACTGTTCATGTTGTTCCTGTAAAGTGGCATGATGTTGTTGTAGTAGCCACTTTTCCCTTTCGAGATCAATGAATCGTAGTTGAAGTTCCTCATGGCTTCGAAAGAGTCGTGTGTGTTGGTTATCAAGATGTTGGTAGTGCTGTTGCAGTTGCGACATACACTGATACATATTATTAAATACATTATTGATAGGGGTGGATGCGGGTAGGGTGTTGAATGCAGAGGGGAAGGGAAAGGGGAAGGGAAATGGAAGTGTGGAGCCAGTGCTGGAAAAGGGGGAAGTGGGAGGTGGGGGGATGGGAGATGTTGGGGGTATGGGGGGAGGGAGGGGTGCGGAGGTGGGTGAGATGTCCATCAAATCAACGGTGGATGCGGTAGTGGGAGTGATTGTGAATATTGGAATTATGGGTGCGGTGATAGTGGTGAAAGTGTACAGTGGTGTGTGCAATTGTGAATACGAACTACCCGGAAGTGTGATCGGGGGGTTGAGATTTTCTGTGGCAGCGGTTAGAACTACTGTTTCAGTGGCTGCATAGACAAAAGAAGTGGAGATAGGGTGTGTGGGTTGTGTGACGGTCTGTGCTTCGGTATGGGTAGTGGACTCGGAGGTGGTGACAGTAGTGGTTACACTGGTTGTGGGAGGTGAATGTGGTGGAGTTGGAGGCAGGGGTGGCAACGGGGGTGACGGAGGTGCACTTGATACATGGGTTTCCTCAGTATCATGGACAGTGTGTGCGGTGCCCATGGTTGTGGATGTGCCTTGTGGTTCTGATACTAGTACATTCATCTGCTTTCCTGCTCGAGGGGGGCGTCTGCCATATCTTTGTTCCGTTCTTCGTGCTTGTGCAAGGGCGGTATGCACCGTTTCAGGGATGCCTAATGCCTTAGATATCATGTCAAGGGTGGCACGGTATTGCTCGTCTACGCCTTCCTCCTCAAGGATCTGATTCATGAGGGCCTTGCCTGCTGCTAGGGACAGTCCATGTTGCTCTTGAACTCTGTTCATGGTATCATAGAGCTTCTTCAATGCCTTTGTATAAGCAGGGGCACCTTCAAGTACCTGCATAGCTTCCTGATCATATTCCTGCTCTTCTTCCTCGGATTGTCCATCTTGTTCCTCCTCTTGTCCTTCTTCTTCTTCACCCTCCACATCGACGACATCTGGTTGTCTGGGATGGGGTTGGTCTGTAGTAGTTTGTTGTCCACTAGCTTGCTCTGCCTCGACTTCCGCGTTAATAGCCTCTATGATTCTGGCTACCTCCTCATCAGTTAGGTCTTCTAAAGTGAATCCGTGAGGGAACTCTAGGTCGGTTGGTACAGGTGGAAACACTAGATTTGGTCCATCAGTGTTGTGTCTTGGTAATCTAATAGTGAAGGGTTGTACCCGCCTTGGAAATCGTGGAGTTGTCTCTGGTGTCAATGTCGCACCGCGGGGTTATGCGCAGGGCATCTGAACGGCGCCTCTCATTTTCTTGGATGGTGGTCCTGCGGAGGATAATCGGCGGTGAAACTCTTGTACCCTGGTCCAAATGAGTGCCCTTTGCACTGGTACATCATACGCGAGACATCTGTACACAATCCTGGTCAGAGCACAGCATCTGTACAGTACAGACTTTTGTTTTTTATACCACCTTTGATGAGCCAAGTGGATTTGGTCGATAATCCAGTGAGGCATGTTGATTGTCAAATCAAAAGCATCAGCCAAGTATAAACTAAACCATATCTTTTTAGGTGGCATTGTGAACCTCTCTTGGGCGGGAAATGCAAAGTGTTGCATGACCATTTGCAAATGAATGGCGATTGTAGGCGTCATTGCCACCATGTCTTTTAACTTTGTCAGATTCCTGTTCTTCATATTGTCGGGGACCATAGTCTCTTTCTCCGTAGGAATATGCATACCTTTCATGTCGAGAGCTTCCCTTACCAAGTTGATAGTTAATCTGAAACGCTTGAGCTCATTACCCCTTGTGAGAGATGGGAGGACAAAGGAGCTGCATCCCTTTTTGTCTTTGCTCGGAGTGAGGGTGCTAATCAAATAAGAGCATCTTAGAAAATCCGGCTTTGGCAACTGGAATTTGAAGTACTCGTAGAGTCCTGCCTTCTTCCATATAGGTTTGAGTCCTTCATTATTTTGCAGTCTCTCAAATTCCCTAGTGAAAAAGTGATACACACCCCAGCGCCCATTGAATTCTATCTCGGCCTCCCACATATAAGTGCCTTCACCTAGGGATCCTGCCACATCACTGAACCAATGTGAGTTTTTGCTGACCGGCATTGTGTGCCCCTATGGAGGATTCTGGACCGGTATTGCATGTAATGCCCTCAATGCCACTGGGCGTTCCTTCAATTCCTCCTCAACGGGAAGACTTTCAATGTCCACGACTTGGGGGCTGGTGCCTACCTGGGAGCTAGTTCCTGCCGTATCTGCCATGTTACTTCTTGCCTCTTGATTCTGTGAGAATATAGAAATATGTGTTAACATTGTAAAGGACAAGATAGAACTGTTTTGTCCCCATTACAACATTAACATGAGGTTCGGGAGAGATTAGGGGGTTAGTAAGTGCTCGGTGCTTGTGTCTGTAGTTAGGTATTGGGTAGGCCTAAGAACTAAACGGAATGATGTAGTGTGAGAGAGACGTATTTAGTAGGTGGACAAGGATTTACAACTGGGGTCCAGGGGTTTATGACAAGTTTTAGGTTGCCAAATGTAGTGGATGGGTTTTGGTATTGATTTTGTGGAGACTCTGAAGAGTTGGATAGGGGTATCTACTTGAGAATGGGTCTTTTTAGGGACCCATTTACGAGTGATTCTACTTTTGCGCATGGAAAAATATGTGTCCGTGCGTGATGTGTAAGACTGGGCCTCAGATGTTCGAGTGCGTGAAACATGTTGTACCGGGTGTGGCTTTGGTGTAGCTATTTGAGCCCGCAAGCAAGCCTTAGGCACCCAGATTTGTCGTGATTGTGGGCTGGCCTTCCTTGACTTCTTGGGTACCCAAATAGACTTTACTTTCGCAGAAGAACTTATGAAAGGCTTCTTATTAGTATCGTGCTGTTGATTGCTAATAAGAGGTTTTGGCCGTGAGTTTGGCATGGTCGCACCATGGTGTTCGCCTTTCAACACCCACACTTGTTTCACCAGCTCAGATATTCTTCTTCGCACGTGTTGTTGGCCTCCAGTGTAGGTAGTGCTCTGCTTCCTCTGTATTTGATCTGCCTTTGGATGCCGCATCTCTCTGGCCTTTGGAAAAGAAGGGAGTGTCGTCTTCTCCTTGACTCCGTTGTTGAGACAAGCCTCTTTTTGCATCATATTGTTTTGGACAAGAATAGCATTGTCAACTTCATGTGCGCCCCTGGAAGGACCAGGAGTTTGTGCTTTACCTAGTTCCTTGAGTGCCTCCCTTTCCAATTCAACTGTAATTCGGCTATGATTTACCCATACCTGAAGAATTCCACTTCTTAGGTTTAGGTTGACTGCATGATCATAGATCCAGTCCTGACCCAAGACAAGAGGCTCAGTGAGGTCCTCATCTTGACACACTAATACTTTGACTATCATTACTTCATCTTGAATGGAGATGGGAAGATCCACCTCGCCCATGCAAGGGGTTTCCACACCTCCCAATCCTATGAGATATGCTTCTATAGGATTGATAGTTAATTTCGACTCTTGACAGTAAGACAATTTAACAGCACTAGTGGCTGCACCTGAGTCAATCAAGGCTCTTACAGTCCTTGCACCCTTTTGTTGATATATTTAGGTAGTGATGTGTGTGAACACTCTAGGACCGCAGGGGCACTTTTTTCCCTCTTTAGGAGGTTTTTTTCCCCCGGCTTGTATATACGCATATTGCCCTAATGGGCTACTTATCTTTGTACATTCTCTAGTAATACAATCAGTCTTGTGTGTTGTGCTCCAAGCTTCTTCTTCTTCCTTGTGCTGTTCGCGTGCTTCCGCAGACGTCTATCTCCAACAATTGGTATCAGAGCAGGTCGTCGCTTCTTCTAGGGCGACGTCGACACTCCTCCGTTTGCAGTCTCAGATTCACACGAAATTTGATGAGCATACTCAGGGTGTTTCCCTGATCAAAACCGCTTTGCGATGTGGTGCCGAAATCGCGATCTGAGCTCGTTTTGGCCTCCGAATGCACTATCGCAGCGCTTGTGCAGGCTATTTTGTCCTTTTGTGCCAAAGGTATATACCAATTTCTGTTCGCCAGTTTAAGCGTCTCAAAGTCTGCTACAGGTCTAGCAGAACTCGTCTGGGCAGTTCTGTTCAACTTTTTGAGATACAATCAATTTTCTGCATCAAGGTATTGTTGATGTGTGAAACACCACAAGAACTAAACTAATGTGGTATTAGAAGACCTCCATAACCATCATTAGCTTAGCAAACATCTAAATATGAACCTTCAACTCTGAATTTAGTGAAAATCAAAAATTTCACTTCACAGAAATCTGCGCCTCTTCTTCAGACTTTCAATCTGACCTGTATTAGCTCAATCTTTGCAAAATCTTTTGATCACTTGCTAAAGAATGTTCTTGCTAATGTTAAGCAACACATAATAACCAAAAATTTCAAGTAATAACTTCAAAATCTTCTGATTTTGTACCAAACTTCTCACTATGTCTGAAAACTGAAAATCTATTTCATCGATTTGACATACCTCCACTCTTAAACTGATTTCTCTGAGTATGCGTCCCATTTCTCAAAGATCTTTTGACCAAATGTAGTTGAGGATAGTAGCTTTAAAATGAGCTATCACTTACCAAAAACTTTACACTGTGCTTCGAGATCTGACCTTCAGAAGATCAGTCAAATGTGCGCCAGAAAAGTCGTAACTGTCAACTAACTTTCACAGTCATATGAAATGACTTAGAACTCAATGTATAAGAGGAATTAGACTCAATCCTTCTACACAAACATGTGTTGATTATCAGAGAAGATGTGTACAAAATGGCTTGGCCTAATTTTGCTCACAGCCATGGAAAACTCTCTCAGACTCAGAAGTTTTCTCTCACCATCTCTCTCAGAAATTACACGACTTTTCTCTACTCACTCAGATTACAAAATTGAGTTCTCTCTCACATGTTTCTGACTCAAATTAACTTATATACCTATGGTTTACATTCTTCTAGACTTGTACTCGTAAGTTCTGAAGATCAAATACAAATCTATACTCTAATTTTGTACTAATTTACAATAGTGAAATTGTCCCTTCACTTAGGCTTGATTTTCTGTAGGTCTTTTCTTTACTTCTTCTTTCCTCCATCATATGTCTCCATATGTCTTCATATATCCATGCCTAATTAGTGAGTGAAGCCCCAACAGCTCCCCCTCAATCACTAATTAGCATGCTTTGACTTCTTCACATAATCTTCTTCTCTTTTATTCCTGCCATCTCCTTGAACTTACTTGTCTTTACTCCATCCAAGCTTTTTGTCATAATATCTGCAATTTGATCTTTTGTAGAAGTGTACACCACTTCAATCTCTTTCTCCATTACCTTTTCTCTGAGAAAATGATACTGTATCTCTATATGCTTTGTCCTTGCATGAAATACAGGATTTGCTGCAAGATATAATGAACTCATGTTATCTCCATGAATTATGGGTATACCTTGATCAATTCCCAAGCTTTTGAATAATGTCTACATCCATATGACTTCCTTTGCTGCTTCCACAAGTCCTTTGTATTCAGCTTCTGTTGATGATAAAGCCACTGTGTTTTGTTTCTTTGAACACCAACTCACAAGCTTATCTCCAATGTATATCATGTAGCCATGTGTAGATCTTCTGTCATCTTGACTTCCTGCCCAATCTGAATCACTATAGGCTCTCAATCTTATATCTGATGTAAAAGGATAATACAATCCTTCTTTCAAAGTCCCTTTGATATATCTAAGGACTCTTTGACCTGCAATCCAATGTGGATCCTTTGGACAATGCATGAATTGAGAAAGAACACCAACTGCATAACTAAGATCAGGCCTTGTTAGAGTTGCATAAATCAAACTTCCCACTAAAGATTGATACTTCCTCATGTCTTTGAACTCTGCACCATCATATCTACTGAGTTTGTGATTGACTTCTAATGGTGTAGATGCCTCTCTGCAATTCTCCATGTTAAACTTCTTTAGAAGATTCAAGAGATACCTTTCTTGTGATACATATATGCCATGTTCTGCATAAGTGATTTCCATTCCAAGAAAATATGACAATTTTCCTAGATCACTTATCTTGAATTCCTTCTCAAGTAGCTTCTTCACCTCCTTGATTCCTTCATTTGAGGTACCTGTAATTATAATGTCATCTACATATATACAAATGTAGATCATACCTTCATCTGTTCTTTTGATAAGTAAACTTGCATCTGCCTTTGAACTTTGATAGCCAAGATCATTAAGATACTTTACAAGTCTATAATTCCAAGCTCTTGGAGCTTGCTTCAAACCATAAAGAGCTCTTCTCAACCTGCAAACATAATTTGGAAACTTATGATCTGCAAACCCTTGAGGTTGCTCCATGTAAACCTCATCTGATATATATCCATTCAAAAATGCATTCTTAATGTCCAATTGACTCAATGTCCATCCTTTTGATGCTGCAATGGCAATGATTGTCCTTATGGTTGACATCTTTGCCACAGGACTGAATGTCTCATCATAATCTATGCCAAAAGTTTGAGCATAGCCTTTAACCACCAATCTGGCTTTGTATCTGGCTATAGTTCCATCTGCATGCTTTTTAACTTTGTAAACCCATTTATTTCCAATCACTTTCTTACCATTAGGCTTTGGGACAAGTTCCCAAGTTTTGTTCTCCTCAAGAGCATCAAACTCTTCCTTCATTGCTACTTCCCATTGTCTCTTACCCTTTGCTTCATCATAGCCTTGAGGTTCTTCATCTTCCTTAACCATGTAAGCATAATTTTTCTGAGTCAAATAAGAAGTATCATAGGAATACCTTGTAGGTTGCTTCCTCATTCTGGTTGACCTTCTTGGTTCACACTCTTCATGTATATCAGGATGTACTTCCTCATCAAATATTGGTCCATCTTCATTCCTTCTATATGATCCAACTCTTGATGTGCTTGCTTGCATATGTTCTTCATCTCCATCTATCTGCATATATGACTTACCTTTTACATTCCTTCTTATCTCTTCTTCAAATGTTTCAAGGTCACAATCTTTATCTGCATACCAACTCTTCTGTTCATCAAAGGTCACATCTCTGGAAACAATAAAATGTTTAGTTAAAGGACTCCATAGCCTATAACCCATTTGCTTTTCATCATACCCAATAAACACATATTTTTCTGCCTTTGGTTCAAGCTTATGTCTGAGTTGTGATGGCACATAAGCATAGGCAATTGACCCAAACACTTTACAATGGTCAAGTGTTGGTTTCTTACCCCACCAAGCTTCATAAGGGGTCATACCATTCAAAGCTCCACATGGTAACCTATTCACAAGGTATGTGGCTGTATTTACAGCCTCAGCCCAAAGATAATTAGGGCAATTCTTTTCCTTTAGCATTGCTCTTGCAAATTCAACCAATGTTCTATTTCTTCTTTCTGCCACCCCATTATGTTGAGGTGTATACCTGCAAGTTATCTCTCTCTTGATACCTGCATTCCAAAGATAGTCATTAAATTCTTGGGAGAAGTATTCTCCCCCTCCATCAGACCTTAGCCTCTTAAGTTTTTGACCTGTAACTCTTTCTGCATAAGCATGAAAATGTTTGAAGGCTCCAAAGACTCCTGACCTTTCCTTTAGAACATAAAGGGTTATCCACCTTGTAGCATCATCAATAAACAACACATAATACCTAGATCCATTTATTGATCCTTCTTTTGTTGGCCCCCATACATCTGTATGTATGAGTTCAAGCAAACCATCATGCTTGAAACCTTTCTTCTGAAATGGTTGTCTATGAGCTTTTCCCATCTGACAAGCTTCACACTTGTATATCATATGTTGATTCTTCACATTTGGTAGTCCCAATACAGATTGGTTCTCCACCATAGTTTTGATTCCTCTTTCATTGAAATGTCCCAATCTTTTATGCCAAAGATCTAGCTCTGTAATTACTTCATCACCATGTGTGATTAGGGCTTGACCAACATTTCCTTGTACTTTGAGAGTAAAAAGTCTACCTTCCTTCTTACCACAAACAATGGGTTTGAATGCATCCTCTGGATCTTCAACAAATACCCCTTCATTTGTAAATCTGACTTGGAAACCTTTTTCCACTATTTGTCCAACACTAATCAGATTCTTTGGTATTGTTGGAACATACAAAACATTTGTTAATAAATCAGCTCCACTCCTGCACTTCACTTTTCCAATTGAATGCACATTATGTTTTGTATTATCACCTGTTTGTACTGTATGACTTGAATTGCCTTCTTCCAATTCTGACAATAATTCTATATTACCTGATAAATGATTTGAACAACCAGAATCAATATAAAATACCTTGAGATCCTCCTTCTCTGATGAACTAATTGAATTCATCATCAATGTTGTATGGTTGTCATTCTGTGTATCATTTGCATAATTATAATATGTGGTGTTGTATGATTGGTTCTGATTCCAATTTCTTCCACCACCTCTTCCATAACTTCCTCTTGAATTCTGTCTTCCTCTTTGAAATTGATTCTGAAACCTTCCACCTCTTCCTCTGCCATTGTTGTTCTGATTTTGACTTGCTCCTTGTTGATTGTGCCAACAATCATATGCTAGATGATTGCTCAATCCACAAATCCAACATGTCTTCTTGTTATTGTTCTGATTACCTCTACCTCTTCCATTTCCTCGACCTTTACCTCTGCCAAAACCTCTTCCTCTTGCATAATTTGCTTGAGTTGTTGACTCTTCTTCATCCTTTGCCTTGCCTTTATCTCCTTTCTTTTTGTTCTTCACATACATTGCAGAACTTTGACCTTTGTCTCCATCTGACTTCAAGTCTTGTTCAAATGTGAGCATCAATCCTAGTAATTGATTCAGTTCTGGCACATAATGGTTTAATGAGAGTTCTGTTGAAAGTACAAAGGGCTTCCATCTCTCATCACCTCTTAATCCTGCAAGTAATTGAGCTATCAACCTATGATCTTCAATATCCTCATCAATAGATCCAAGGCTATCTGCCAAGTCTTTCATCTTAGTGACATAATCACTAATGCTTTGATTCTGCTTTTTCTTGAATGTGGTGAACTCTGACCATAAGCTAGCTTTCCTAGCTTTAGTAGTGTTTTGGAAGTGGTCTTCTAAAGCATTCCAAATATCTTCAGCTGTTTCTAAACCTCTGATGTGTGGCAACAAATGATCTGTAATAGTGTTGTATATATAAGCTCTTGCACTTGCATCTCTCTTCTACCATAGCTTCAAAGCTTCTAGCTCTTCCTTTCTTGGATGACTTTCATCTTCAAATTTAGGCTTCTCTTCTTCACCTGTCACATATACCATTAGATCCTTACTCATAAGTAAGGCCTCCATCCTCATTACCCAAGCAGGATAGTTATCTCTGTCCAATTTGTCAATGGACACATGATCTGCCATGGTATCCTTGCTTCTGCTTCAACCTGTAAGTGTAAGGTTAAAGAATGATACCTTTTGTAGACCTTTACCCTTGGGAGAAACTTCGAAACAATCTCCTGATGACTTTTGGTTGTTGAACACCTCAGCTTCCTCCTTCTTTGATAAAGAACTCTTCAATTCTTCTTGTATCTGCACTCCTTTTACTCTCGAGGACCTTATCTGCTCTGATACCACTTGTTGATGTGTGAAACACCACAAGAACTAAACTAATGTGGTATTAGAAGACCTCCATAACCATAATTAGCTTAGCAAACCTCTAAATATGAACCTTCAACTCTGAATTTAGTGAAAATCAAAAATTTCACTTCACAGAAATCTGCGCCTCTTCTTCAGACTTTCAATCTGACCTGTATTAGCTCAATCTTTGCAAAATCTTTTGATCACTTGCTAAAGAATGTTCTTGCTAATGTTAAGCAACACATAATAACCAAAAATTTCAAGTAATAACTTCAAAATCTTCTGATTTTGTACCAAACTTCTCACTATGTCTGAAAACTGAAAATCTATTTCATCGATTTGACATACCTCCACTCTTAAACTGATTTCTCTGAGTATGCGTCCCGTTTCTCAAAGATCTTTTGACCAAATGTAGTTGAGGATAGTAGCTTTAAAATGAGCTATCACTTACCAAAAACTTTACACTGTGCTTCGAGATCTGACCTTCAGAAGATCAGTCAAATGTGCGCCAGAAAAGTCGTAACTGTCAACTAACTTTCACAGTCATATGAAATGACTTAGAACTCAATGTATAAGAGGAATTAGACTCAATCCTTCTACACAAACATGTGTTGATTATCAGAGAAGATGTGTACAAAATGGCTTGGCCTAATTTTGCTCACAGCCATGGAAAACTCTCTCAGACTCAGAAGTTTTCTCTCACCATCTCTCTCAGAAATTACACGACTTTTCTCTACTCACTCAGATTACAAAATTGAGTTCTCTCTCACATGTTTCTGACTCAAATTAACTTATATACCTATGGTTTACATTCTTCTAGACTTGTACTCGTAAGTTCTGAAGATCAAATACAAATCTATACTCTAATTTTGTACTAATTTACAATAGTGAAATTGTCCCTTCACTTAGGCTTGATTTTCTGTAGGTCTTTTCTTTACTTCTTCTTTCCTCCATCATATGTCTCCATATGTCTTCATATATTCATGCCTAATTAGTGAGTGAAGCCCCAACAGGTATTTTAGTTACCGGCCATGGTTGAAAGCAGTGATGTATTCCGTATGTTGGCTGTTGAGGATAAGTTGGATGGTACCAACTACCCATTATGGGCTTATATGATGCGACATGTACTGGTTGCAAAAGGATTGTGGAACATTGTGCAGGGTGTTGAAAGACGTCCTGTTACACCTGTAACGACAGGTACTGCAAATACAGGTGTTCGAGCTGATGAAGATGGTGTCGAAGATGATATTCCGCAGATTCCTGTTCGTGCTGCTGTTTCTGTTGCACCTACTGCAGAGCAGATTCGTTGGGATGGCAGAGATGCCCAGGCACATGCTTTGATAGCCTTGTCTGTCAAACGTGCCATTATTCCTCACATTCGCTCTTGCAGAACAGCAAAGGATGCTTGGGATACACTTACCACTTTGTACCAAGCTAGGAATGAGGCTCGTGTTGCTTACCTCCGAAAACAGTTGGAGAGTGAGCACATGAATGAAGGTGATTCTATGGATAGTTTTCTTACAAAGATCAAAGACCTGAAGGAACAATTGATTTCTGCTGATGAGGTTATACCAGATAGCTCACTTGTGCAGACTGTTCTGAATGGTCTTCCTGATTCATATCAGAGCTTTGCCTCTACTCTTCGGTTGATGATGAAAGGCAATCCGAATGCCTTGTCATTTGAGGAATTAGTCTCTGTTCTGTTGCAGGAAGATCAGTCCAGGTAGAACAGGTCCATTATGCGTGTTGCAGATCAAGCTTTCCTGGCTAGTCAGAAGGGCAAAGGAAAATGGAGCTCTTCTACTAGTAAGCAGAAATCTGCAAATGCTGCACAATCGAAGAACCAGGATAAAGATGAAAAGAAATCAGAAAAGCAGAAATTGTTCTGCAAGTACTGTAAAGGAAATGATCATATTATAAAGAAATGTCCAAAACTGGCTGCTAAAGAGGCAAAGAAGAAAGAGGCTGGAATGGTTGTTGCAGAGGCCTCTACACCAAAAACAGAGTCTGCAAATCTTGTGCAGGAAGAAGAATGGGCGTTTACTACTGTCTGTAGTTTTGACCCATCTTCTCATGATCAGTGCATGTCTGCAGTAGACTCAGATGTTTGGTACTTTGACAGTGGGGTGACCAAACATATTACCTCGCAGCGCAGTTTCTTCTCTTCACTCGAGCCTGCCCCTACAGGGAATACTGTCACATGCGCCAATAACTCCTCTTATCCTATTATGGGAGTTGGTAAGATCATTCTGACTACTGCTGATGGTAGTTCTTTCACTTTGTTAGATGCTTTATTTATGCAAGGGATCAAAAAGAACCTGTTATCAGTTTCTGCATTAGCCAAGATCGGCTTGGTTGTGAAATTTGTTGATGACAGGTGTACAATCCATGATCTCTCAAATGGCGATGTGATTATTGCTTCTGGCATTTTATGTCGTGGGCTGTATAAGCTCATAGACTATGAAAGATCTTTGAATGATTCGGCATGTGCAGTTCATGATTCTCAGGCTATGTCAGATGCAAAGCTTTGGCATGCACGATTTGGTCATCTGAATTTTGCTAGTTTGTTACGCCTGCTGAAATCTGAAATGGTGTCCTCTTTGCCCAAACTTGAGGCACCTCGAAAACATGTTTGTGAAGGCTGTATTTTGGGCAAAATGTAGCGTTCTTCCTTTCCAAAAGATGGTTCAGTTCGGGCTACGCAGAAATTGCAGCTTGTACATAGTGATGTCTGTGGTCCTATGCAGACACCCTCTTTTGGAAATTACCTTTACTTCGTGACTTTCATTGATGATTTTTCCAGGCATGCATGGGTATATCCACTCAAAGCTAAGTCCGAAGTGTTCATGTGCTTCAAACAGTTTTTGGTTTTGGCTGAAAATCTGTCAGCATGTAAAATGGGCACCCTCCGTTCTGATCGAAGGGGGGAATATATGTCTTCAAATTTTAATGCATTTCTGGCTGAACGTGGGATAAAACACCAGTGTACAATGCCGTATACACCTCAACAGAATGGAGTTGCTGAACGAAAGAACAGGTCACTCATGGAGATGGCGAGGTGCATGGTCAAAAGTCAGGCTTTACCACATAGTTTCTGGCTTGAGGTTGTCATGTGTGCAGCATATGTACTGAACAGGTGTCCCACTAAAGCGTTGCAGTCTATCACTCCATATGAGGCTTGGCATGACCGCAAGCCATCTGTTGCTCATCTGCGTGTTTTTGGTTGTTTGGCATATGCATTAGTGCCTGAATAACATCGCAGAAAATTGGATGATAAGGCAGTAAAATGTATTTTTGTTGGGTACAGTTCTGAAAGTAAAGGCTATCGTCTGTATCATCCATAGACTAAACGCATTTTGGTTAGCCGTGATGTTGTCTTTGTGGAAGATGCTATTCAGCCATTGCTTTCATGTACTAAGGAGATATCTGTTAGCTCCAAAGACATGTATGATACTTTGATGCCTCTTTTTACAGGTGGACAGGCTAGTGCTGGTCCTAATGAGGCAACTTCTCAACCTTTGCAGGTTTCATATGATGATGCAGATCATTCCATTTCTGATGCAGATTTACATGATGCACTTGTTGATGAGAGAGCTGATATTGAGCAAGCAAAAACTATGCCAAAATGGCTGGTGAAGACTTTGCGTGACAGCAAATTAGATGCACCTTTGTCATATCGTACTCGTTCAGGCTCTCATAGTGCCTCCTTTGCATCAGATTGCTATGCTATGGCTGCATCTAGTCTCTGTGATGAGAATGAGCCTGTTTCTTTTGATGAAGCACAAAATTCAGAAAATTGGATGGCTGCTATGCAATCTGAATATGATGCTATAATGAAGAATGGTACATGGTCTTTATGTGACTTGCCTCCAGGCAAGAAGGCCATTGGCACGAAGTGGGTATACAAGCCCATCATGGTTGGAATGTACATCAGTTGGGCATTAAAACAGCATTTTTGAATGGTGACTTGCATGAAGAAGTGTATGTTTTTCAGCCCCGTGGCTTTGTGTAGAAAGGGCATGAAAACCAGGTTTGCAGGTTAAAGAAGGCATTATATGGTTTAAAGCAAGCACCACGTGCTTGGTATGAGAAGATACATGCCTATCTGATTGCACATGGTTTTGAGAATAGTCCAACTGAAAGCACCTTATATGTTAAGCGTGCTAATGATGTGCTTCTGATCATTGTTGTCTATGTTGATGACATGCTGCTCACTGGTCCTATTGAGACACATATTGCTGATTTTAAGGCTGATTTGCATGCCTCATTTGAGATGTCTGATTTGGGGTATTTGCATCACTATTTGGGCATTCAGTTTATGCATGTTGATGGTGGAATGGCTTTGTGTCAAACGAAATATATTGACACATTATTGCAGCGTTTTGGCCTTGAAGACTGTAAGCCTATTGCCACTCCTATGGAGACGGGTTTACGATTGAGTCTTCATGATGCTGGAGATGCATTTGATGATGTTCTCTATCAGCAGGCTGTTGGATGCTTGATTTACTTATGCATTACTCGGCCAGATATTCCGTTTGCTGTCTCACAGATGAGCAGGTTTATGCATTGCCTAGGAGTCACGCATTGGAAAGTGGTTAAGCGCATCTTTCGCTACTTGAGTGGTACTCGGCTACTTGGGTTGTTTTATCCCAAGGGGGGATCACTACCGCCAGATTTGCATGCTTTTTCTGACTCAGATTGGGCTGGTTGCTATGACACTCGTGTGTGCACCAGTGGTTTTTGCTTCATGCTTGGTAGCTCATGTATATCTTGGTTGAGCAAGAAGCAGCCTACTGTGGCCACTTCCAGTTGTGAGGCTGAGTATAGGGCAGCTTTCACAGCGACTGATGAGTGTGTGTGGCTCAGACGCCTTATGGCTGATTTGGGTGTTGGCCAGTCTTCTGCCACCACCATCTTCACTGACAGTCAGAGTGCATTGGCAGTTGCGAGGAACCCTGTGTTCCATGCTCGCACTAAGCACATTGAGGTGCATTATCACTATGTCAGGGAGAGGTTCTCTGCTGGGGAGATCAGCTTGGCATATGTGCCCATGCAGGAGAACATTGCAGACCTTTTCATGAAGGCTCTGCCTAGGGAGAAGTTTGAAGCTTTCCGCAAAGCTTTGGGCTTACTTCCTTTTGTGGAGTGATTTCCACATAGCTTGGCACTTATACATGAGTGCCAGCTCCTTGTTCACCGCATCACTCCCAAGGGGGATTTGTTGATATATTTAGGTAGTGATGAGTGTGAACACTCTAGGACCGCCGGGGCACTTTTTTCCCTCTTTAGGAGGTTTTTTTCCCCCGGCTTGTATATACGCATATTGCCCTAATGGGCTACTTATCTTTGTACATTCTCTAGTAATACAGCCAGTCTTGTGTGTTGTGCTCCAAGCTTCTTCTTCTTCCTTGTGCTGTTCGCGTGCTTCCGCAGACGTCTATCTCCAACACCTTTCTTTGTCCTATCTCTATGGTTATGAAAGGACGTCGATCAATTATCCTTTGAGCGCTGATACCTGAAACTTCACACATAGCCACATGATATCCTTGGTCTGCATATGCACCTAGCCTAAGTTGCTCTCTGCCTTGTCTTCTTAATTTCATTCTCCGTATGCGCTCTAAAGCTTCTGTTTGAGCTTCTTCTCGAATTTGCTTTTCTTCTTCTTTGCGTTTCTTAGCAATATTGAGTCGACTTAGCATTTCTTCTGTGAGAGGTTCCTGATATAACTTGACTCTGCATCCGCTAATGTAGCTCGGGAGAACATCACCCTCTAAAGTGGCTAGTTGTACTGCTCCACTTGTGGAGATCCTATTTATGATCATAGGTCCATAGCCTCTTTTCTCTAGTTTTCTCGCGTGTTGTTCCAAAGTGTAGACTAGTACTAGGTCGCCTGCCTTCAAACCTTTATCCTTAACGTGGGCATCAAAGTATGCCTTTTGTCATTTATTAGCTTTGCAATGACAGCATACATGTGAATGAACCGGCGGTAGTAACCACAATGCCCCATGAAAGCTTGTCCTTCCTTGACATTCCTTGGCCTAGGTAGCTCTGCTATGGCTCTCACTTTCTCTTCATCAGTGGATATGCCATTCTTTGACACTATGCGTCCTAGAATCTTGCCTTGCCTGACCATAAAGACGCACTTTTCTGGGTTCAGGCAGACTTGATATTCTCTACAATTGTCAAAGATTTGTCTGAGTTCGGGAATATGGGTTTGCCTAATGTTGGAATGAGCACAAAGATCATCAACATAGACTTCTAAGTTCTTCCTCAGGAACTCTTTAAATACATGGCACATTAGTCTCTGGAAGGTTGCAGGAGCATTGGTAAGCCCAAATGGCATTACACGAAAGGCAAATATACCCCACTCTGTGGCAAAAGCTATCTTATGCTGATCTTCTGGAGCTATGGCTACTTGATTGTAGCCCGAAAATCCATCGAGGAAGCTGTACACTTCCTTGCCTGCTACTCTTTCTAAGAGATGCTCTGTGATAGGAAGCAGATAGTTATCTCGAATTGTGGCTGCATTAACCTTCTTCAAGTTAATGCATACACGCAACTTTCCATTCTTCTTGGGCACCACTACCATGGGGGATACCCACTCAGTGTGCTCAATTTCATAGATGAATCCAGCTTCAACTAGTCTATCTATCTCCTCTTTGATCTTGGCAGCATAATTATCATTATATGTATATGGCTTTTGCTTAGAGGGTTTGGCATCTGAGGTCATGGGGATAGTGTGTGAGCATATGTCTGGATCAACCCCCTTCAAATCCTTGTAACTCCAAGCGAATACATCTCTGTATTCTCTTAGCAAGGCTATTAGCTCTTGTTCTTCCTCTTCTGTCAGGTCATGGCCTATGTACGTGCATCTCTCTTCTCCTTCTTCTATGGCTACAACTATATTCTTTGTGGTTTCTTTGTTATCATAGGCCTCTCCTGATTGTGCCTCCCATTTAGGCATTTTGATCATGACTCTCCTGTCATCTATCTCATACTTCTTAAAATTTTCTGGGACCTCAAACAAAGATTCCTCCTCTTCTTGTGTGACTTCTTTCTTCTTCCTTTTCTTTCCTTCTTCCTTAGGGGTTACATGTGTGGCTAGCCTTACATCATTTGTAAGTTCTCCATGCCTCTGGGGTTGAAATTCTACTTCATGGAAGTATTCTTCATCTGATGCAAAAGGTGGGTCCATAATGATTGACTCTAGATCGGAGTCACTCGCATCTTCAAATGCATCAGCGCTAGGTTTGCACTCTTCTAACACTGCCTCTCCCATGATTGGCTCTATGGAGAAAACTGAAAGGTCATAGCCATCCTCATCACAGTGAGGTGTCCATTGTTCTTCATTGATGGCTACATCCATTGTTGCTAGGATTTCTGCCCAGCCATGGGGTTCAAATTCTTCATCAGGAAATACTACAGGTGCATAGGCTGGGTCTTGAATGGATCTATGTGTTTCTTTTGCACCTATCTCTCTGGCTTCTTCTCTCTTCTCTTCTTCTACTGCTACTTTGCACATCCATAAGTGGGTGTCTTCATGCATCCATGAAGATCCTGACCCTATGGAATGCACCGATTCTGTATCATCTTTGGCTCTATGGACAGGATTCCATTGGATAGGAGGGACATCTCTATGAGAGTAATCTTTAAGATTCACTTTGGTCGTAACACCTAAGTGTTGCAAGTTTAAAGAATTGGATCCCCAATCCTGCACCACTTGCAACTGTCGCATAAATGGTCTTCCCAAGATCATTTCATAGGCGTGATTTTTGGTTAAATCACATATAGCAAATGTATGCTCGAACTCGACACCACACGTGGTGAGAGTTATTCCTTCTAACAACCCTAGGGGTCTCTCTATGTGACCATCAGCCATTTGCAATTTCATCCTTGTGGGCCTGAGTGCTGGCTTGCCCCAACGCTTCCATAGGGCAGTGGTAGCAATTGCAACACCTGCGCCTGAGTCTAGAATGGCCTTGGTGGTGTATCCTTGATGGGTGATAGGAAGATATGTGTTTCCCTCTTCGCCCTCACTCATGTCTCCTATCTTGTCCAATGGTATTTCTGGCACTGTTCTCTGGGATCCTACCTGGGAACGAGGTTTTGCTATCTCTGGTACTTGTTTGGCTACATTTTTCCAGAGCTCTGGCCTTACTTTGAGTTGCTCTTGTAAGGTGAGGTTGCATTGTACTTTAGTGTTTTTCACTACCTCTGTGTTCCTAGGTATGACTGAGTCCTCATTTTGTACCATGACCGTGGGTGCTCTCATATAAGTAGACTTAGCTTCCCATGGGCCTGTGAAGTGGGGTAATTCTTGTAGAGAGTTAGACTCAAAGTCTAATCTTTCCTGAGAGTGGGTGCTCTCCTGCTCCTCATAAATGGATGGAATGTCTTGGGGGAATTGGTCATGTGCATCATCCACAAGTTCAATTGGAGGAGGGACTTCACTTTCTTTAGCCCATTTGTCTTCTTGAATCTCGCGTAGGAATTCTGGTGTGAATCGATTCATAGAAGATGATGTGTCTGGCTCCGTAGAGTTAGGCACATAGGCTTCAGGCACATAGGCTTCCTGGGCAGGAAGACTTGCTCCTTCACTTGCCTTGTCCTTATGTTGAGAGGTGGGTTCCTTTTCTGATTGTGCAATCAGCTTCTCTATTCTTTCTAACAGTCCATCAAAGTGCAACTGTGTCTTCGCTGAACTAGAGATGTTAAATAGGCGACTGGCTTCAAACATGGTCTGAGCCAATTCCACCATCTTAGCACAAATTTTGGTTTGTTCTAGCTCTAGTTCTGCTCTAGGGTAACAATTTTCATGATTAGTTACGTTTGGCCCTTCTTGGATTCTGGCCTGATATGCTTTAAGCATCATGTTTAGGTCCTCGGGAGTGGGATCTGCTAGGACTGATCCTACTCTTGGGGGTGGTGGGTTAAGGTGAGGCGGGTTGGAAGGTGGCGGTTCGGATGGAGTTGGGAATGGTGGAGGTGATGGAGGTGGGGCAGTGTGAGAGGGAGTTTGAGATGTGAGTTCAGTTATCCTGGCCTTTGTTGCTCTGAGGCTTTCCTCGAGTTCACTCATCTTTTTTGCCCATTGCCTTTTCATTCTTTCACGACTATCTCTCCAGGCTCTAGTCCTTTTCTTTGTCATGCTCTCTGTTTCACTAACATTTGGGCTCTTTTCCTGGCCTACCCCTTGGTTTTGCTGCAGTGCTTGAGCTCTTGTGACTACCTGTACGGGTACATTGGAAGTGACACTTCCTGTGGAATCTACCACTAACCCAATAACGTTAATAGGAGTGATTTTTGGCATATTATTAGGATTCTTAGGGCAGTCTCGTAAGAGATGCTCCTTTCCACACTCTTGGCAAAAGCCCTGGATTGTCACTGATTGGGTTTGGGTAGGTGCCGGCATGGGGCAATCACGAATGAGGTGATCTCCCTGACATCTATAGCATGGTCCTCTAGGGAATGGAGGTCTTACTTGTCTAGGTTGAGGTCTAGGGTAGGGGTTTGCAAACATGACGTTTGTGTAATCTGACTCCCAACTAGGCTCATTTAGCTCTTCACTGTAATAGGATTCACCATGTTCCGGAGATTGCATGTAGTAGGCCTGGGGGCTATCAACATGTGTAGAATCGAAACTATGGTCACTGGGGTCACTTTCTGATAGCAATGGGGTGTTGGAAGCAGCCAGAGGCACAGACGCCACGGAAGCATGTAAAGAAGGATCAGGGAGCCAGGCGGATCAGTTTTTCAAACAAATATATTTCTTATTAATTCTCCAAACATTCAAGAGTGATTGTTATCACTAATTGTAACATATGTATCATAGAAAACCCCATTTTGTAATCCATAGCTCCATTTTGTGCAAGCCGAAGAGTCCTCGAGCTTGAGGAGCTTAGGTAGAATGTGCGTACCAATTTTCGTTATTTTTAGACATCGTTTACCCTTCCAAATAGCATCTAGGACCTATTTTTTAACTAGGCCGGTCACTAGATGTGAAACCGGTCAAAACTAGTCTAGAAACTATAAAAAGAGCTAGAGAGCTCATTTTTGAGGTTGGTTCATTTTTTGGTTAGTGTGAGCTTAGAGCTAGTTTGAGCTTGTAAGAGCATTCTTGAGTAATAGAGCTAATTTCCCACCTTCCATTGTGTCTTGCTTGTCTCTTCATTGTGTGTGTGTATGTGTGTGTGCATCTTTGTGCTTCTCACCTTCACTCTCACATCATCTCACGTTCACGATCTTCATATCACTCCTACCTCTCCCACGGATTGACATTAAGGAGGTGAAGCTTCTTAACGTGGTACTTACCATTGTGCTAGAGCAACACCAAATTTGGCGTCGTTGCCGGGGATCGAGTCTAGGACGAATGTGTGATGGTAAGAGTATAGCAAGAAGTGGCGTTGGAAGGTAAAAATTTCAGTTTTTGTTGTTGCTTTTACTTAGTTTTTAGTGTTTTTCACCTTCCCCATACTCCATCTTCATCATCGCATCATCATCTCCATTTCCAAAAAAATCAGAAAATTCACCATATCCACCCATTCACCTCATTTCCCCTCATTTGTGCATGCGAGAGAGTGAGAGAGAGCATTTGTGCTTGTGTGTGCTTGTGTTTTCTTGAGTTTTCTTGCAGGTACAGAGCTTCAGAGCATTAGGAAAGCTTCCAAAAGGTAAAAAATGTACTTTCTGTCAGAAATTTCCGACTGTGTCAGACCATCGCGATGGTCCCCCAAGTTCGGATTTTGAGGTAGGCGACCACACCACGAGGTAGGCGATCCCTGCGCATACACGAAACCATAGCTGCATCCCAAAAATTTTCAGTTTGGTGGACCATCGCGATTGGCTCGGACCATCGCGATTGTGTCGCACCATCGCGATAGGCTCACGCCATCGCGATGGCTCGGCCAGACCATCGCAACGGTTCGCTTTTTCGGACCATCGCGACGGTTCACTTGAGCCATCGCGACGGTCCACTTGGACCATCGTGATTGTTCAGTTGACCCCGGACCATCGCGATTGGCTTATGCCATCGCCACGACAGTGCCATGTGTCACGATAGACCATCGCGACGGTTCATTTTTCAGACCATCGCGACAGCCCAACATCGGACCATCGCGATTGGCTCAAGCCATCGCATCGCGGACCATCGCGACGGTTCACTTCGGACCATCGCGATTGTTCCCCGTTGACCGTTGACTCGCGCCATCGCGATTGTCCACTTGATCGGGCCATCGCGACGGTTCAACCTTACGCCATCGCGATTATCCACCTTTGACCGTTGACCGCGCCATCGTGATTGTCCGCTTGGTCACGCCATCGCGACGGTTCACTTTTTCGGACCATCGCGACGGTCCATTTCCACGCCATCGCGACGGTTCGCTCGGACCATCGCGACGGTTCGACCTCACGCCATCGCGATCGTTCATTTCGGGCCATCGCGATTGTCCAAATCCCACGCCATCGCGACGGTTCGCTTTTTCGGACCATCGCGACGGTCCCAGACCATCGCGATTGTCCACCCCCATCGCAAATTTTGGGCTCCAATTTTTGTCCAATTTGAGGGTATTTTTGAGAAATTTTTGGACCATTAGACTCATAGGAGACCCCTTATCTCATATTTGAGGGAAAACTGGATTGTCAGTTTGTACCCCCCAGGGCCTGAACGCGTATAACTTTTTCATCCGAAGTCCGTTTTTTGAGCTTAATAGCTCGTTAGAAAGCTCGCGATGAGTACTACGTGACCTCAACTGTTTTTTTCATAAAGGATACGTCTATTTTTGGATAAGCTATTTTGAGGTTCACCTAGTTTGGGACTAGGAAGCCAGGGGGCACACATTGAAAATTGGGCAAAAGGGAAGGGACTTAAAAGGTGTGTATGCTCAAGTGTTTGATCATCTTGTGAATTGGTCTAAGATTGGATTTTTCCAGGTCTAGCAAGGGCAATCCAAGGCAAGCAAGCAAGGCAGTGAAGACAGTAAAGCTTGGGAAGCGCGGCTTCTTGGGCAACAAGGCATCAGAGCAACCAGAAAAAAACTGACTCGAGGTTGGAAGATTACTCAACCCCCTCAGTCAATTCTTAGCTTAGGCTAAACGGTAGTTGTGGATTAACGACGATAGGAACGCCTCAAGTTCAAGATACCTAATTCTTTCAAGTTAAGATTACAAGTAAAGGTGTGTGTGACGAAAACCTAAAGAAAAGAACATAAGTCTGACGGAACGAGAACTCAAAACTATAACGGAAAGTCGAATTCCTGACGCATAAATTAAGACAAGAATCTAAAGAAAATTAAAAAGAATCAAGAAAGTAATAACAAAGAACCATTGACGATCTAAGTGTGTAATTGAGCGTGCAAGGAAGAAAATTAATGAACCTTAGATCGGGCAAACATATAGGTAAGTCGGACCGAAGAAGCCTTAGATCATCAGAGGCTAGTGTAAGAACTACCGCTCGATCTTGGGCTCAGCAATTGAATAGCAATTACCCCTACGAGAGCTCAGATACTAGCGAATCAGAAATGGCATTTAGCACAGACAGACCAGAAGGAGGGTCTCATGTAGCATACCTAGAAAAACCTGAAGGACCCTATAGAACGCAATTAGAGTTTCTCCGAACCAACCGATTAGGTGCTCGCATCTATGAGGATGGTTTGCGAAGGCAAGTGGTGCAACTGCACAACCCTGATCAACCCATTGGATTGGAAAGACCAGTGGTGAAATTTGAGAGAGACGCTTACCTAGACAAAGAAGGAACCATGTACATCCTAAGTACGCAACCAAACAATACTAATGAGTTTGGCACAATCCAATTAGAGACGGAAACGAAATTTCAAGGAAAAGAACCGTTAGAAGAACCTAGGACACCGAGAGGGAAATCCGTATTAACAAGAGTACTCATCCCAGAGTGGATCCCTCAAGATAACAGGAGCACCGAATTGTTTGTAAATAAAGAGACAGATGAAGCCTTTTGGAGGTACAGAAAGGAACACCCTGGTGAGATAGGCATCATTACAATCTATGAATTCAAGGACCCAGATACACCTGGAAAGGTTGTATACCTGGATGAGACTTCAGAAAGAGTCTTCGTGGTGCCTGAGCGCGCTAAAAACACATACACATGGAGAGGTGAATTGGTATTCCCTCCATCTAGAACAAACATGAATACAAGTCAACAAGGGGCAGGAACATCCTCAGCCCATGGACATCAAGGAGAACGAAATAAAGAGAGACCGGAAGTAAGCTTCAATCATCCCATAGGGAGAGATAGAACAACCACGAACACTAATAGAATGGATAGACAAAGAGATCATGGAATACCAGGTGGTAGAGATGATTTTCCTCTACCTAGACCACGTGAACACACAAGAGTATTGAGACCCACACAATTAGTGAAATCCATGAAGAATTACTTTGATGGGACAGGAGATCCCTATGACCATGTCGCAGAATTCAAGCAAGTACTAAGAGCAGAACAAGTCGAGGACATGTTCACGCAGTACAACGCATTTGGACTAACGTTAAAGAATACAGCTTTAACTTGGTTCCAACCTTTGCAACAAAGGCAATTTAGAGACATCCATCACTTTTTAGAGTCATTCATCACTGAATTCTCTAAAAGTGGGATTAGGCATGACACGTCTTCGTTGATTCATAGCTTTAAACAGACCCCTCAGGAAACAGTAAGACTGGCAGGTCGTAGATTCAGACAATATGTCGAACGATGTCCAATGCAAGAGCTACCCTCACAGGCCAAACAAGTATCACTGTTCCTAGATGGCTTGTTGAGCGCTAAACTACGCTCTTATGTGTACCTAAAAGAACCCAGAACGCTAGAAGAATGTGTGAGAATATGTATAGACATCGAGGACAACCTAGGTGAGGAGTTAGAACTCTCAAAAGTCTATAAAGACTCAGATTGTTCTTCTCTAGCATCCACAAAATTGTCTAATTCGATAGAGGACCTAGCAGAAAAAGTGGCCCAAAAACTAGGAGTTTCTAGTAAACAGGTGCCCAAGCTACCAACTAATGTACGTTGTTACACTTGTGGTGGAAATCATTTGGCAAACATGTGCCCCAATGCACCTCAACCTCATGTCAACCCTAGTGGCCAATATTGCACAATTGAGAGAAGATATACAAATCATACGGCTCAGGACTGCCCATACAACAAACAAACCGTGAGACAGAACTACCCGCAAACATACCAGCAGCCAGGTAGGTATCAAGGCCAATACAATGCTCAGCCTTATTACTATAGGCCTCCTCAGAACTACCCATACCAGGCTCAACAGAGACCTCAACCCGTCTTAGCTCAGCAGCCACCCCCACCAGCGAATGTCATCTCAGTCAAATACGCGGCTGCAGAAGAGAACCTAAGTAGGGCCTTAGTGCCTTCTTCACCCTTGATCACAGAAAGTGATCCGAACTCTAACAGTTTTGACTCTGCTCATGTAACTAGTCCACCCGCTTATTACATGGAGTCACCAGAACATGTGGAGACATATCATTATGATAGTCCACCAATGGAAACTAGTTGGGAGCCAGATTATGCTAATGTGATGTACGCAAACCCAAACCCACGGCCCCAATTGAGACAACAGAGACCACAGGGCCCTAGAGGACCATGCTTTAGGTGCCAAGGAGATCACTTCATTAAGGATTGTCCACATCCCCCAATAGCAAGGCAATCACAGTACTATAACATACAAGGCTTTTGTGCCGATTGTGGTAAAGAGCACATAATCAAAGATTGTCCTAAGAACCCAGTTAACGCTTCAAATGTGACACCGATCAACGTGGTAGGTATTGTAAATAACGCAGATGGATCCAACCCTACATACGTGCCTATCCAAGCTATAACCAGAGCCCAGGCGCTCTTACAAAACCAACAACTTGATCAAGAGAAAGTAGCTGGAACTAGTGAAGTTGCAGAATCTAGCAGTAAAAAGACAAAATCTTGGAAAGATTCTAGGGAAAGAATCAAGAGAAAGTGGAGTAAAAAGATAAGTGAGTTGGAAGGAAGTTTAAAGGAATCTAGAGCCAAAATACAAGAATTGGCTTCACAAGAATTAAATCAAGAAATCCCAGCTCAAAAATCAGGATCAGTCTTAGCGGAACCCATACTGGAAGATCTAGACATGATGTTTCGTGCATATCAGGCTAGAATAAAAGAGGGACCTCAAGTAACGGAAATGAGTAAAAACTACCCTCGAGCTGATCTAGAAATTGAGAGAACTAAACTTTGCATGAAAATGGTAGAACTAGCACAAGCTTTGTTTGAAGCCTCTAGATATCTTAATTGGAATAACATGGCAAAACCGGAATTACACTTCCAAGGACTAATGGAGAGGCTAGAACACTTGATAGAAAGCAAAGAGAAAAAGGATCAGCCTAGGAACCCTCTTGTCCTAGAGACACCGGAGAGGAATGCACCATCCCTGTCTCAAGTACCCAATACAGAAAGTCAAGATAACCTATCCTCCATACATAGGTACTCACATGAATTTTTAAGAGAAATACAAGAAGAGAAATGGAGAAAAGAACAAGGAACTCATCCTCCTATTCAAGAAATAAACGACTTGCAGGAACAATTTCCCCAAGACATCCCCTCTATTTACGATGATGTAGAGGTGGAGCAACTGAGTGAACCCACAGGATTTGAATCTAATTCTCTACAAGAATTACCTCAGTTCACAGGACCTTGGGAAGCAAAGTCTATTAGTATGAGAGCACCCACGATAATAGTGAGGAATGAAGAATCAGTGATCCCTAGGAACACGGAAGTGATCAAGAACACTAAAGTACAGTGTAATCTCAATCTGGAGGAATTGTTAAAGGTAAAACCAGAGTTGTGGAAGCACGTAGCAAATCAATTCCCTGAGCTAGCTACCACACCCTCTCAGATAGGATCACATAAGAAGGTACCAGAGATACCCGTGGAAAAGATTGGAGATGTAAGCGAAGGGGAGGAAGGTAACACATATCTTCCAATAACCCATCAGGGCTACACCACGAAAGCCATCTTAGATTCAGGAGCCAGAGTAGCCATCGCTACCACCGCTTTGTGGAAACGTTGGGGTAAGCCAGCACTCAAACCCACTAGGATGAAGCTACAAATGGCCGATGGACACATAGAAAAACCATTAGGCTTACTAGAAGGCATATCTCTCACCACTTGTGGTGTAGAATTTGAGCATACCTTTGCCATTTGTGACTTCGCAAAAAACCGTGCTTATGAGATGATACTGGGACGACCATTCATGCGTCAGTTGCAAATTGTACAAGATTGGGGAACTAATTCTTTGTACTTGCAACATTTAGGAGTGACTACTAAAGTCAATCTTAAAGACTATTCACACAGAGATGTACCCCCAATACAATGGAATACCATCCATAAAACACCAGTAGAGACGGAATCCGTGCACTCATTAGAATCAGATCCTTCTTGGTTGCATGAGGATACCCATTTATGGATGTGTAAAGTAGCCAAACAAGAGGAAGAGCGGTTAGAAGCCAGGACCTTAGGTGCGGAACAACATCCACGAACCCTTCAAGATCCAGCCTATGCACCTGTAGTGTTCCCAGACGAAGTGTTTGAACCCCATGGTTGGGCAGAAATACTAGCAACCATGGACGTAGCCATCAATGAAGAACAATGGACACCCCACTGTGACGAGGATGGCTATGACATTTCAGTTTTCACGATAGAGCCAATCATAGGCGATGCCATTTTAGAAGAGTGTGAACCGAACACTGATGCATTCGAGGATGCAAGCGATTTTGATTTAGAATCAATTATCATGGACCCACCCTTTGCATCAGAGGAGGAATATTTCTACGAAATAGAGACTCACACTCAGAGACACGAGGAAATTACGAATGAAGTAAGATTAGCCACAGAAGTAACGAACAAGAGTGAAGGAAAGAAAAGAAAGAAGAAAGAAACCATGTTGGAAAAAGAAGAATCTTTATTTGAAGTACCCGAGAATTTCAAGAAATATGAAATCAAAGATAGAAGGATCATGGTACGAATGCCCAACAGAAAGGCGAATGACGGACAAGTATATGATAACCGAGAGAAAACCAAGAAAATAATAGTTGCCATAGAAGGAGAAGAAGAAAAATGTACATACATAGGGCATGATTTGACAACTGAAGAAGAAGAAGAGTTAGTTGCCCTATTGCGCGAATATAGAGATGTTTTTGCTTGGAGTTACAAAGATTTGAAAGGAGTAGATCCATATATATGTTCTCATAGAATCCCTATGACTCCAGATGCAAAACCGACAAAACAGAAACCTTACACGTATAATGATAATTACGCTGCGAAGATTAAAGAGGAGATAGATCGCTTGATAGAAGCAGGATTCATTTACGAAATTGAGCATACCGAATGGGTATCCCCCATTGTGGTTGTGCCCAAGAAGAATGGAAAATTGCGTGTGTGTATTAACCTTAAAAAAGTTAATGCCGCAACGATTAGAGATAGTTATCCTCTTCCTATCACAGAACACCTATTGGAAAGAGTTGCGGGCAAGGAAGTTTACAGCTTTCTTGATGGATTCTCAGGCTATAACCAAGTAGCCATTGCTCCAGAAGATCAACACAAGACGGCTTTTGCCACTGAATGGGGTATATTTGCATTTCGTGTAATGCCATTTGGCTTGACAAATGCACCCGCTACTTTCCAGCGACTCATGTGTCATGTTTTTAAGGAATTCTTACGCAAGAGCTTGGAAGTTTATGTCGATGACTTATGTGCTCATTCAAATGTAAGACAGACACATATCCCAGAGTTAAGACAAGTATTTGACAAATGTCGAGAATATCAGGTCTGTTTGAACCCAGAAAAATGTGTTTTCATGGTCAGACAAGGCAAAATTCTAGGACACATTGTGTCAAAAAATGGAATCTCCACGGATGAGGAAAAGGTGAAGGTAATTGCGGATCTACCTAAACCAACTAATGCGAAAGAGGTACAGGCATTTATGGGCCATTGCGGTTATTATAGGAGATTCATACACATGTATGCAATCATAGCCAAGCCTTTGTACTCTCTTTTAACCAACTTTGAGTGGACAGATGAATGTGAAAAGTCATTCAATGAACTTAAAAGACGCTTGTGCTCAGCACCTATATTGACTACCCCAGATTGGAGTAAGCCATTCCATGTACACGTGGATGCATCCAATTACGCCATAGGATGTGTGTTAGCACAACCCACGAACGAAGGTAACATAGATCTCCCCATAGCTTACGCTAGCAGACAACTGAACGCAGCAGAAAGAAATTACACCACGACGGAACGAGAAGGATTAGGGATGATCTACGCTGTAAAGAAGTTTAGGCACTACTTGTTGGCCAACAAGTTCAAGTTCTTTACAGATCATCAAGCCCTATTATACTTAGTCAACAAACCATGTAACACAGGACGATTGATACGTTGGTTTCTATTACTCATGGAGTATGATTTTGAAGTAGTAGTCAGGAAAGGAAAGACACATCTTAGAGCTGACCACCTCTCAAGATTAACCTCAGGAGAAGCTCCTCAAGGAATAGCCGATGAATTACCAGATGCATACTTGTTTAACCTTGAGATAGCACCAGAATGGGCTAAGCCTATAGTCCCTATTCTCACATACGGACCCAAGAATCCTAAGTTAAAGATCAAAGAGGGAGAGATTACCAAGTCTCAGAGATACCAAATAATGGCAGGAAGCATATATAAACAGGATAATCAAAAGATTCTTGCTTGTTGTGTAGATGAATCAGAACATGCGAATTGGTTGCAATTAGCACACGTAGGTGCACTAAAGCAACATCATCCAAAACATCGAACATTACAGACTCTGCAGAGATTGGGAGTATATTGGCCTACGATGGAAGCAGATGTCTACAAGTTGTGTAAGGAATGCCATGTTTGCTGTGAAAGACCACCAGTAGAGCATGCTACATTATATCACGTGTCTCTCACACTAGACTGGAGTGAACCTTTAGTGACATACTTGAGGACGAACACATTCCCTCAAGGCATGACCTTAGCTCGACAACGCAGTCTAGAGCAGGAAGCTCAAGACTATTCACTTATTGGCGATAACTTATACAAAAGAGGACGAGATGGATATTTAAGACAATGTGTTCATGAAAGCGATTATCTGAGCATACTAGAGACTGCACACCAAGGTGTTGCAGGAGGTCATTTGGACCCGATAGGATAGTCAAAGCCATTCTCTTTGCAGGATTATGGTGGCCCACTCTTCACATAGATGCACATACCTATGTAAAGAGATGTGACGTGTGCCAAAGGACTCAGTTTCCTACTCGCAGAGATGAAATGCCATTGAAACCCATGATGGGCGGACGTGCATTTTCAAAGTGGGGTATAGACTTTGTAGGACCCATCAACCCCCCTGCAAAAGGCACACATGCGGAATACATTATTGTTGCCACAGATTATCTAACCAAATGGGTAGAGGCAAAAGCCACAAAAAAGAATGATGCTCACACGACTGCAAAATTCTTATTTGAAAATGTCTTTACAAGATATGGATTGCCTATAGAGTTAGTGAGCGATCGAGGTACTCACTTTCTAAACCAAGTCATTGAATATTTGTTACAGGATTTTATGGTGATTCACAAGAAATCTGCACCATATCATCCTCAGGCCAATGGTCAGGCTGAAAGCACTAACAAGATACTTTGTACCGTACTGACGAAACTCGTGAACAACAAACGTTCAGATTGGGACAAACAGTTACACCACGCTGTTTGGGCATATCGAGTGGCCTACAAGATTGTACTCAATGCAACTCCCTTTCAGATGGTTTTTGGTCAGAATGCTGTGCTTCCTTTGGACTTCTTGATACCGACCCTTAAGGTTGCACAAGAACATCAGTGGACCGGCCATGAATTATCAGCGAGAATAATGGACTTGGAACGATTAGGAGAAACCAGGCTGAAAGCAGCAACAGGAATATACGCAGCGAAGAAGCGACAGAAAGCATATTTTGATGCACATGTGAAAGATAAAGGCCTAAAAGAAGGAGATTTAGTTCTAGTGTATACACTGAAACAGCACGCGCGGAAGTTAGAAAAGCGAGGTTATGGACCTATGATCATTAACAGACTTTCGACAAGTGGAGCAGTACAGTTAGCCACCTTAGAAGGAGATATAATGCCTAATTACATTAGTGGCTGTAGAGTCAAGCTATATCAAGAACCTCTTACTAAGGATATGCTTAGACGACTCACATTGGCAAAGAAGCGTAAGGAGGAAGAAAATAGAATACGAGCGGAAGCTCAAGCAGAAGCCATAGAACGCATTAAGCGCATGAAGCTAAGAAGACAAGGACTAGGGAGAGAACATTATAACCATCGGGAAACATCACCCAGATATCCCATGGCCATGTGTCAAGTAAAGTCAACCACTTATCCTAGCATAGTGGATAGGAGACCATTCATTACGGTTAGGCTAGAGCACGGCAACCCTTGCCAAGAACTCAGGGCTTTAATTGACTCAGGTGCTGCGACTAGTGCGATTAGATGGTCCCACTATAAGGATTCAGGAATAGAAATGCGGCCAATTGAGGCATACCTCATAGGCCTTGGAGGCATGGAAACCCCTTGCATGGGCGAGGTGGACCTTCCTATCCTCATTAAGGATGTGACCATGACAGCGAAGCTACTAGTGTGCCATGATGACGACCTGATAGAACCCCTAATCCTTGGCCAAGATTGGCTATACAAACACTCAGTGGACCTAAATCTTAGACAAGGCTCCTTACAGATTGGAACCTTAGAGCAGAAGCGAGTGATACCGCTTGACTTCCCTAACGGCATTCCGACTGAGGTTTGTAACCCTAGACCCTATGAAATACATGCGACGGAAGACCGGAAGATCTTTAAGCAGACCAGTCACGTTACGTCTACACCAACCCACTCGGGCTTGGCTATAGACAGTTGTCAGTCAGAAGGACGACAGAAGATCTTCCCTGGGACTTCCTGCAAACTAGAAGAGGCAGTTACCCAACCGCAAGGGCAGATGGACACAATCAGCGGTCAGGTGGGTTGCATCAGCGGCCAAATGAGCACGACACCCTGCGGTGCTCATCCTTCCAAACTTGTTGCGGACTGGCCTAGATTAAAGTTAAAGAACGCATCACTTCCTAATGGGCAGGTCACGCAAGTGTTGGATCTCCCTTCTTTTCCAAAGCAGAGCGTCCATCCGACCTCTTACCCTCAACCACAACAGAGTCAACCACGACGAAGGAACCCAGACCGACGGCAGTATCAGAGGAAACAACAAGGAAAGCAGTTTAGGCCACCCAAAGGAAGCAGCACCAGACAAATATGGGTGCCAAAAGGACAAAAAGCACCAAAGAACTCCAGCCAAGCAGAAATCGACAAGAAAAAGGCAGTGCAGAAACAGAATCGATATCCACCATCCCCTCGACCTTCTTCTACAGGTCCGAGCATTCGACAAATGTGGATCGCCAAGAAGTACCTTACCCATAGACCCACACCCACGCAGATTTGGGTACCCAAACCATGTATCATAACTCAACCCATAAGCCATGTAATATATACCCCTCGTCAATCTTCCCATCCCCCGACACCCTCCTTTGCCCCTCAGCAGAAACCCACCACCCACTCCAAGATCCTTGGGAAATGGATACCGAAGCGTGTCCAACCGTCTCCCCCTAACCCCGTGTCTGACAAAATTACCCCCCCGACTAACATGCAAACCTTGTACTAAAATACTAACCATTAAACCTTGTAATAATTCACCCACCATCATCACACATCACTCTCATCTCATCAAGAAATGTATGCATGATCTGAAACGTGTAGGAGTCTAGAGACCCGCACTAGTGCTGCAAGAGACATTGCATCCATCACATCACAGCACTTGGCTACACGGGTTACGCATCAGTTATGGAAAGGGATTGCGGTCTCACTTTAATGGGATCATAATTAATTTCCATGCTAATGTGTCAATCTTTTGTAGCAGATCTTTCTCATTAGCGCATCCGTCACCATGCAAACCGACGAAGGAACATCAGGAGCAGGCCCCAGTGTAGCGGCAGTGCCCCTCAACGTATTACGAGCAGAATCCCACCCAACTGCTCCACCACCGGAATTCCAAGGATTTCCAGGGCCCATGCCGATCGACAACCCACCTATGGGCTATACCGAAAAGATACACCGGAACTCTCATTGGTTTCAGGGACTTGCAGGACCCCTTGCGGACGCGGACTTTATATTTGAATCCTCTCTGACATTTGATGACCGCACGTGGGGAAAATACCAGTTTTTCTCCAGAGAGTTCGAAGCCCTACAGAGCACCCAGGATTTAACTCACGTTTGGGCCAGAGCAGGCTTCACAGAATATTTCAGTGATCCTCTACCCAAACCGGACTTTTATAGGTGCTATTACTTAATCACTACTTTGCTGGCCTCAGAGAATAAGGACATCCCAGGAACCTTCATTTTACCTTCTTTAGTGGATGATCCACCCTACAAAAGGTTTTACCTCTCCAAGGATTTAATCAGGGCGGCCATCAAAATTCATGGCACCCACACACCCACAGATCGAGAGAGATTAATTCCAGAACCGATGAAACGTGGGGATGTCACGAAGTGGGAGGAGATCTCGGCAATTACACCTGAGCTGTCAAAGCCACTAAGGATATGCATGCAACATTTCGCATTCCCAGCTCAGGACAGATTTACCATGCCTCATAAACGAATCTGGTTCGGATTGTATTTGGCATGCACGGGACCTCAAACTGTTGATCTGGCAAGCTGGATCATAGATCAAATGTATCTGGCATAGCACAGATGGGAGCGCAAGAAGGTGCTTAATGGATGTTGTGCGCTGACCAGAATTGTTTATATGTGCTTAGCTTATGACTTGCCCATCGAGCGTGCATTAACAGGAGAAGAGTTGAAGGCATTCAAAGGAACAACGAAGAAAGCCAGAAAGACTAGTAGAACACGGGCAGGTAAGCGCATGAGAGGCACCATTCCTTGCCTTCAAGTGCCAGAGTCGCCATCACCACAACCCTCTCCAGAGCGACCACAGACAGAAGCGGCTCCCACAGTACAACCTATTCGAATAAGGTTGTCCAGACCAGTGGTTCTGGAAGCCACCTCAGAACCCACCACCACAACAGCAGAAGCTCCCACCACTATTGGTGCGGAAGCATTTTCTTTCCCAATACCACATATGGAGACAGACCCTATAAACACAACATTTGATTTTGAGATGCCTGATGCATTCTCAAACGAATTCCAGTATTCAGAGGCACAGCTGTTCTCCCAGGAATATGAACACCCCAGCTACCCTACCACGCCGCGAGATCTGCCACAGGGACAAGCTGTGTCGAGCTCTGAAGAAGAAAGAACCGAAACAGACGACGATGAAGGCGACGATGGAGCCAGCCAGGGCTCACAAGACGGACAGACAGATGACCAAGGCCAACAAACCGACGCACACGGCGACACCAGCACATATGAAGATGAGACTTTCGAAGCCGTAGCTTACACGCTGGCCGTAAAGAAATTATATCGTACGATGGAGAAAGTCTGGGCCCGGAAGAAGTTAACTGAAGAGGAGAGCCAGGCATTAATTGAACAGGAACTCATCTCCGGAGGATTCGAAGACGCATACATTAGAGGGTTCAGAGAGTTAGTCAAATCAGTAGGCTCCCATGAAGCACTCAGGTTTTTACAAAGAAAGCAACTACCACAGTTTGACCCCCGCCGAGTGCGACTACTTTCAAAGCCCGGAGAGTATATTCGCGTACCAACAGGAGCTCAATCTTCAGCACAAGCCAGGGAGGCACGCCTCGTCCCCGAAAGTTCATTGACCGCAGAACCCATCCTTGTAGATTCCGCACCCCGTACTACCGTTGTACATACCACTACTATCCTCGAAATAACATCCACCCCCTCTACTCCTCTCTCACCTCATCTTTCACCAACCCATTCTGTATCCCCCGCACACCCACCTACTTCCCCCACATCCACACCAGTACAAGGCAACATAGCCATACCCTTTGCCCTGCCCATTCATACCACCATGCCCACACCCAATCCTCCACATCTACATGTTAACCCCTTCACCCCTTCCTCCTTCCCAGCGTTTCCCCCACCTCTAAGACCCCCGTTCCCCTTTCTAACCCCACTAACCTTCTCACCAGTCTCACCTCCCCAACCCACCATAACCCCTATTTCCCCTTTTCACCAAGCTGCTTCAGCCATTCCCCCTGTAAATTATTCTACATTTGTAAATCCCGTATTCATACCTACACAACCACCCACAATCACACCACTTTTCACAGTCACAACACTAAACACGTCCAGTGACATGGACATCTCACCACCCACGGCACCACCACTCACTTCACTCCTGGCACAAACATTTTTAGACACATCACAACTTTCCACGATCACCACTACATCCACCGTCCCAACCCCATTTCCCATTCCCGCTACATCTACTCCCACTGCATCATCATTTAGCACTTCACTACTACTATCGCCCACCATAGACACCGCATTTCAACACATGTTCACATGCATGACACAAGTCCGCGATGAGTTTGCATCACTCGGCACCAACTATCAACAGCTGCAGAGGACTACGAATGAATTACAGTCGCAGCTTAATTCACTATCAATTGAGAATGCCTCACTGAACAGCCGATACCAAGATTTACGAGAGGCCTATCACAAATTAGAACTAGAAAGTGAGGAGAAAACAAAAGAAGCCACTGCGGATTTGGACAATCTACTTCGCGCCCAAACGATTAGAAATGCAACGCTCACTAGAAATATGGGCTTACTAAGAAGACACTTAGCCGCAGCAAAAGAGGAGAACCAGAGACTCTAAGAGCAGAATAGAGAGAACTTGGAAGCGGCATTGGACCATCCAGAACAACCCTTAAGTCCTAGCAAATTCAAAGCTATCCCATCTGAATCGATGAGGATATTGCTAGATGATCATGTGCGATTGCTCGAGGACTATGATCGTATGAAGGAAGAGCATCACAAGTTAAAGGAAGATCACAAGCTGCTACAGCTCAGAGAACCGGCAACACAACAAGTACACGTAGCAGCAGAATTACCAGCACCTGCGGACCCTGCCCCTGAAATTTTAGAGGAACTCAACGCACTTCAGGCCCAGGTAATACATCTTGAATCTAGAATTGCAGTCTATGAAGCACCACCAAGGCCAGACTCCCCACCTGAGCTACGAGCTGAGGAAGAAACCGTCACTATCCCGGCGGAGGAGACATTCGAAGAGGCATATGAACCGATACCCATCCCAGGCGGACGTGTCACGGCCGAAGGCCAGATGACCTATGAATTACCTACCCCCGCGTGGATGAAGACAGTTGAAGAACTCGGAACGACACATTCGGCCAGAGTAGAGGCACAGTTACATGCCATGGCCATGATTGAAGAGAGAATTTTACAGTCACCATTCTTTGCTCAATTGGCCCCGCGACGATACATATCTGGGCATGAGCTCCAATATAAACCGTACTTCATGTTAATGGCAGAATACCAGTTAGCCATAGAGAAAGAAACAGGCATGAAACCAACGCATGCAGCTCAATTCGAGCCGGAGGACTTGCCACCAAGTGCACAGAGAGGTGAAATCCATCAACCAGACTGGCGCAGGGATTTATTGCAAAACTATCCCGAGATGATGAGCACATGGGTGAAAGCGCCGCTACACTTAAAATTTAACCCATGCTGGGGACCAGTCCCACGACGCCGCTCTTGGACTGCCTTCGCTATTAAGGTACAGAACAATAAGCAGTGCCATGACTGGCTGAATTATCCCTATTTCAAGCCACCAATCGAGTTACCCACAGTAGGCTACATGATGGCGACGATTCGCCACTGGCTCCCTAGGTTAAAGCATATGAATGATATTGCCGCGCACATGACTGTCAAAATCTTTGACATGATGCAAATGATCTTTAAAGTCTTCCGACGCGTCAAGGCTCCCCATGTAAACACCCCGGGCTTTGAGCATGGCAACTTTGATTTAGTCTATGATATGAGCACAACGCCATCGCTACGGGTGTGTTACGCCTGGCACTGTAGGATCAAATACCTACCGGCATGTTACAAGCAGACATTCGAAGAAATGTTCACCACCGGCTTTTGGGAGTACCACTCAGAGGTATTTATAAGCAGGCCCACACATTTACTGCAATTATTCGCCTGTGAACGACTGGTGTACTCCACACATTACCAGCTCCCACCACCAGACGAGCCGCAACCTATTGACTGGGAGAAACTCGAGGTTGATCTAGCCCGAGGCATTCGTATATCAGAGCACACCCTCGCTCAAGACCTCCTATAGAACTACATCCGGCAGACCTCTGTTGGAAGGAGTATTTTTGGAAAAGCATTTTTTGATGTAAAAAATTAGTAAAAAGTCAAAAAACTTGTAAAATATTTATGCAATGGTTGTAAAAATAAGGAAGAGTCTTCCTTATGTGGTTGAGGATCTCATGTAATTTTTGTAGAATTTTTAGAAACTCTTAGATAGCATTTTTTAGAAAATTAGAGAAAAAGACCTAATTTCAAGTGTGAAAAAGGACACTTGAAAATGTATATAAGTCAATTTTCTCTATTTTGGAGAGGTTGGTTAGTCATTTGCTCAAGCTATCAATAGAGAAGAAAGAGTTTCTGCAAAAATCGTGTTTTCTCCTGTTGAGTGTATTTCTTTTGATGTGTGAGCTTGTCTCTTGCTTAATCATGGAGATTTGTGAGTCACATTTGTGTATTACTGAGTAAGTTGTATGAAGAGAGAGACCTATTGCTGTAATGAGTGGAAAAGGACTGAAGGAAGTTCCAAAATTGTGAAAATCGTCTATTGGTACAGAATCGCGATTGTCTCGTCTTTGTGATACAGGTGATATTTTTCAATTTTGAGTTCATATTTGTATTCTGCTAATGAAATGGCATGGTTTTGACATAAAGAACATAGAAAATGATGGAGATTTGCCTTAGTTATGGTAAACTCTAGATTTTCTCTTCATCTTCAATTTCTCTCAGCAATCCAGCCATCAATCTCTTATTTCCTTGAATCTATTATCTTGAAGGGGCTGTGGTCTTATGGATATTCCTAGGATTGACAAAATAAAGATGATTTGTTGATTCTTTGTTACTTCATGATTGGAGAGGACAACTTGGAGTCCAAAACAAAACATTTTTTGGCGCCGTTGCCGGGGAACATTCCAAGAACTTCTTTGAAGTTGGACCTTTGCTGGATCTTCAGTTGATGATGGTGAACAAGGTAAAGCTCATCAATTAGGAAAAGTGCACATGGATAGGTAGATATCATTGTTTGTCTTTAGGGAAGAAGAAAGCAATGGATGTCTTGTAGAAGTGGAAGTGCTGAAATCTTTGTAAATTGATAGTTGCTCATCATATTGGTGAAGTAAAAGTGCAGGTGTGTGGAGGATTTGAGCCAAGGAGCTGAAGATGGAGGTAACTTGAATCTATTTTTGCATTTCTAGATTTCTTTTTGCCCAAGTACTAGACACCATGGGTGATCTTGGGAAGATAACATGGTGTTATTAAGGAAAGGACAATTAAAGTAGCTAGATGTAAGAATGAGGGATTCAGTTGTTCACCAAGTCTGAGCATTAAATCTTGATTTGTTCTGCATTTTGAAAAAAAACATATGATTGAGTTTATCTTTACAAAATTTGATTGCCTTTCATAACACTTTTTCATTGGAGAACCTTTCTTTGGTACTTTAGTGATAGCTAAGGACATAGAAACTCATAACCAATCAAGAACCATAGGATCAGTTGATTTCCAAAACCAGAAACCCTAAGTAAAGTGTTCACCTTTATTTTTAGGGCAAAAATACCAAACAAATTCACAAAATTCATAAAAAACAATCAAACAAATTTCTTTTCTTGATAAGAAGTTGAAGTGAGGTGTTGTGGTTAGGAGTGATTGTGGAAAACTGGAAAAGAAAACAAAAAAGTTATCAAAAAACCCAGAAAATTAGAAAACACGATTCTCTGAACAGAATCGCGATTTTCTGTAAAAAGTGTTGTTTTGAAATAACTTTTCAGGTGACTCATGTATTGAAGTTGTGAAGGATATTGAGAGAAGGCAAGGACATAGAATACTCAAAATTTGCACAAGAAAAGATCTACAGAAAAAACACGATTCTTTACACAAAATCGCGATTTTCTGTAAAGAAAGTTTTTGGGAATCTGTGGTAAATTTGGGTACATTGAGATAAGGAAGTGTAAGGAAGATTAGGTGGATTGAGTAAGTGAAGAGGAATAATTGAAAGAGTGTGAAAAACTGAAACTTGAACAAAATCGCGACTTTCTGAGTACAAAATCGTGATTTTTTGAGCACTATATAAGCAGATAATTGAAGAAAAAACTCATTTGGGAGTGAGAGTGAGGGAGAGAGAGAGTGAGCAGAGCTGCCAGAATCGCGACTTTCTGCAAACAGTGAACTTTGGAGCAATTTTCACCCAAGAAAGAAAGGTAAGAATCCTAACATCATTTTTGAACACATATTTTTGGTTTTGAGTGGAAAATAACATCAAAAAATAGAAAAAAATCAGAGGAGAACAGAATCGCGATTTTCTGAATTCTTGACTTTTTACTAAGGAATCATTAGTTTTTGCTTTAGTTGCTTCATTGCATGTTAAAATTTTGATAAGGCGATTCTATAGGTGAAGAAATATTGGAAAAAGCAATAAGTTGAAAATCTGTCAAATTTTGGACAAAATCGCGATTCTGAGTTTTAACTCAAAATCGTGATTCTGTGAAAAGTGCCATCAACATTGCGATTCCCAGAACGCGATTTTCATAAGAAAATCGTGTTTTCTACAATCTGTGAGCAATCACGATTGTCTGGGAACAAAATCGTGGAAAACACGATTTTGTGAACAAAATCGCAAAAAACACGATTTTGACACAAAATCGCAAAAAACACGATTTTGACACAAAATCACAAAAAACATGATTTTGACACAAAATCGCAAAAAACACGATTTTGACACAAAATCACAAAAAACACGATTTTGACACAAAATCGCAAAAAACACGATTTTGTGAACAAAATCGCAAAAAACACGATTTTGACACAAAATCGCAAAAAACACGATTTTGTGAACAAAATCGCAAAAAAACACGATTTTGGCAAAAAATCGCAAAAAACACGATTTTGTGAACAAAATCGCAAAAAACACGATTTTGACACAAAATCGCAAAAAACACGATTTTGTGAACAAAATCGCAAAAAACACGATTTTGACACAAAATCGCAAAAAACACGATGTTGACACAAAATCGTGAAAACTCGATTTTGAACACAAAATCGTGAAAAACTCACAAGTAAGTAGAAAATCGTGAAAAACACGATTTTCAACAGAAAATCGTGAAAAACTCACAGGTAGGCACAAAATCGAAAAAAACATCAAGTTCATCAGAAAATCGTAAAAAACACCAAGTCCATCAGAAAATCGTGAAAAACACCAAATTCATCAGAAAATTGTGGAAAAGTCTAATTGCATCATAAAATCGTGAACAACACGATTTTCATCTGAAGATCGTGAAAAAACACTACTGGCAGTAGAAAATCGTGAAAAAACCCTAAATTCATTAAGAAGTTGTGAAAAGCACAAAACATAGGAAGAAAATTAAAATACACACAATTTTGGATAAAAATTGTGGAAAACCAATATATTGGTTAGGAAACTGTGACAAACACTCCTTCGAGTATTAGAATATTGTCAAAAATAGTTGAATGATACTAAGGTCTGGAAATAAAATAAATTCACTTTCCAAGCAAGACCTAACAAGGAAGGAAAAAGAGCCAGGAAGTAGTAAAAGATCAGAAAGAAGTTTAGGCCAAGAAAATAACATGGAAAACCTAAATGAAACAAATGAGTCAATAGAAACTGGGGATTTTAGAAACATCCTTAAATACATGTATACAAATAGGTTTGGAACCTATGTATACCAGGATGGAATGCATAAATTCCTCATTAGATTGAGAAATTTAGAAGTTCCTCTGAATATAACTCCAGTAGCCCAATTCAAAGATGGAAGATATGAAGACAGGCAAGGATGTGTATACATCTTCTCTCAAGACCCAGAAAATTCAAATGATCTAGGGCAATGTGCTGACAAAGGACCTTGGGAACATAACATGGGACAACCAGATATACCTAGACCAAATGAAAACTACACTAATAATGAGCAACATCATGGGAGAAGGACACATGCTTCACCAAATCCCTTTGACAAAGAACCAGAAGGATACAATGACTTCCCACTTAGAAGAAGACCTCATTGGCAACCTCAGGGTAGGATGCTTAGACCATACCAAGTAGCCAAATGCATGAAGAACCAATATGAAGGGTATTCAGATCCTCATGCTCATGCTGCAGAATTTAGACAACTGATTAGAGCAGAGGAAGTAGAAGATTATAAGGTGCAATTTGAGGCATTTGGTCTAACCCTAACAGGGCCAGCCTTATCATGGTTCATTCCTTTGAGAAAAGAAATGTACCTAGACATTGAATCTTTCTTAGAAGCTTTCATTGGTGAATTCTCTAAGACTGGAATTAAACATAGTACAGCCACATTGATACACAGCTTCAAACAACAAAAGGAGGAAAATGTTAGAGAAGCAGCCAGAAGGTTTAAACAGTACATTGATAGATGCCCAAGAGAAGAAGTACCTTCCATGGCAAAACAAGTATCCTTATTCATTGAGGGTTTGAGAAGTGCCCAATTAAGGACCCTAGTGTACTATAGGAGATGTCCTGATTTAGCAGCCTGTGTTAAGGAAGCAATAGATTTGGAGGACAACAGAGGTCAAGATTTGTTAGCATTTGATCAACCCAGATCTTATGAAGACAAAATTCCTCCAGCAGAAGAGTTGGCTCAGGCTATTGCTAAAGCCCTAGAGGTAAGCACTAAAACAAATCTGATAAACTCTAGGATAAACACAAACAAGAAATGTTATATTTGTGGAGAAAATCATCTGGCACAACAATGCCCTTATCAGAAACCACAACACTTACAAGATAGGAAGACACTCAAGTATTGTACATTAGAGAGAAAATGGACAAACCATACCAGGGAGGAATGCTTCTATAACAAACAACCTGTCAAGGAAAGAGACTACATGGCTCAGAGGGAATCAGGTTATACTGAGCAACCAAGACCAGTATTGGGACAACAACCTTCTATTCCAACTAATGTGGTACCAGTCAAATATACACCCATTGACGAAGGAAATTCAAGATTCAGATCACCTTATAAGGAAGAGTATCAATGGAGTGAGGGACATCAGGAAGAATGGGAAGATTATGAAATAAGGGAACCTGAGCTTAAAGCCCTAGATTTGGGAAATGGAAAAATTGAAATGGACACAGCAACATTCATGTACATTACCAACAACTACATGTCCAATCAAAAACCTCAATTCAAAGGGGGACCAAAGATAACATGTTATAGGTGTGGGGGAGAGCATTTCATTAGAGATTGTCCACAACCTCCAACATTCAGGATAGAGGGAGCATACTGGAAGGATTGTGGTAGAGAACATCTGATCAAGGACTGTCCAAAAAATCCCCAAAAACAACAGAACACACCTAATAACATACCTTTAAAAACAGTCAAAATTATGGAACAAGAGGAATTGAGTGACAATGATCAAATTGAACTTAATGTTATAACAAGGGCACAAGCCAAACAACAAGGAACAATTAAGGAACAAAATGAGGGTTCTACATCAAAAGGGAAGAAAAATAGACAAAAAGGGAAATGGGAAAAGAAAAGGAAAGTGGGCAAAAGTCTGGAAGAAGACAATCAGGAACAAACAAATTCAAAACATACTTCTCCTCAAAAGACCCAGAATCTGTCTGAATTAGGAAATTCTCAGAGCCTAGACACCCTAATCAAAGCCTATAAAGGAAGGATTCAAGAGGGACCAAGCCCTGCAGATCATGCAATGGCTTATCCCATACCGGATTTAGAGCATGAAAGGATGCTAAAATGCAAACAAATTATCCAGGAAACACAACTCAGATTAGGGGAAGAAGACAGCTCTCGGAGAACATTTGATCAGCATGAAAAAACAAAAACCAAGGAAGATGATAAAGAAGGAAATCCACAAATAACATTCCAAATGATCTTAGATGAACATTGTAGTATTACATGTCATACAACATGGGAAAATTTGTTGAAACAAAATCCTCACCTACAAAACAAGATGAACAAAGGAGAAACAATATCTGGAAACCTTCATTCACCAACACAAGAATTAGAGGAACTATGGTATATTCCTATTGACAAAATAGGAGGATATTGTGAAGGAGAAGAAGGGAATTCAACCTTAAAATTACAATATGGAAAACATTCAGCAAAAGCCATTTTGGATAGTGGATCAGGAGTGGCTATAATGACTAAACAAACCTGGGAGAAATGGGGAAGAAATGAATTACTACCCACTAAAATGAGATTACAACTTGCAGATGGACATATAGAAAAACCCCTAGGAATTTGGGAGAAAGTGATTGTGGACATATGCGGCATAGAAATAGAGCATACCTTTCCTATAGTAGAATTTCCACAATCCACATCTTATGAAATTATCCTAGGAAGACCTTTCATGAGACAAATGCAAATTGTACAAGACTGGGGTAATGATTGTTTGTATCTTCAGAACCAGGGGAGAATAACAAGAGTGAACTTAAGAAATGGCCACTATTGTGACATATCTCCTAGAGAATGGTATAAAATACATCAAAATCAACAAGAAAGTGAAGAATCAGAGAGGGAGGATCAGGAAGAGGGTGAATCAGCAGTTTGGAAGTGTAACATATTAAGAAATATCACAAATAGGAAAAGGAAGTTAAGAAGAGAAGATTGTGTGGAAGAAAGAGAAATACAAGATGAAAGTTATGTGCCTCAACAATTCAAAGATGAAGAGTTTGAGCCTTATGGATGGAATCAAATCTTAGCTACCATGGATTTGGCCAGTGAGGAATATGTGGGAGTGGAATTCCAAAATGAGGAAGGATTTGATATTTTCCACATTAGCATACACATGATAGGAGTATCAAAAACAGAAGAGGATCAAAATCAAGAAATGATATTAAAAGAAGGAAAATCACAATATTTGGAAATAGTAAAAGCTGAGGATGCAATCAAAGACAAAATCTCAGGCAAATACAAGGAACATAAACACAAAAAAATAGAAAGAGACCAGGAGAAAGAAAAGAAAGAGAAAGAGATAAACAGAGATCAATACTTTGATGTACCAGCAAACTTTAAAACTTATGAAGTAGAAGACAGACTACTTCTGAAAATGAAACCAAAAAGAGAGAAAAAGAAAGGGGAAGCATATGATAATGAAGAACAAACAAAGAAAATTGTAATTACACAGGAAGAAGGAGAAGAGAGACAAATAGTAATAGCTGATGACATGACATCACAAGAAGAAGAAGCATTAAGGAACCTGGCAAAGAACTATAGGGATGTATTTGCTTACAGTTATAAAGATTTGAAAGGAATTGATCCAAAAATTTGTGAGCATAAGATTCCTATGACACCTAATGCAAAACCAAGCAAATAGAGACATTATACATTTAATGATAAATACTCTGCCAAAATAAAGGAAGAAATTGACAAGTTATTGGCTGCTAATTTCATTTATGAAATAGAGTATACTGAATGGATATCACCTATAGTTGTGGTGCCAAAAAAGAACGGGAAACTTAGGGTATGCATTAACTTGAAGAAAGTGAATGCAGCAACTATAAGGGATAGTTATCCACTGCCAATAGCAGATCATCTTCTTGAGAGAGTTTCAGGAAAGGAAGTCTATAGTTTTCTAGATGGCTTCTCAGGATACAATCAAGTACCTATAGCGTTAGAGGACCAACATAAGACTGCCTTTTCTACAGAATGGGGGGTTTATGCTTTTAGGGTTATGCCCTTTGGATTGACCAATGCCCCAGCAACTTTTCAAAGGTTGATGTGTCATATTTTCAAAGAATTCCTGAGAAATGTGATGGAAATCTATGTAGATGATTTATGCACTTTTTCTTTAAAAAGACAAGATCATTTACAAGATTTGGAAAGAATATTCAGGAAGTGCAGGACATATAGAGTATGCTTAAACCCTGAAAAGTGTGTATTCTATGTCAGACAAGGAAGAATGTTGGGTCATATAGTGTCAAAAAATGGAATTTCTACTGATGAGAAGAAAATAAAAGCAATAATAGAGCTTCCTAGACCTACAAATGTGAGGGAACTCCAAACTTTTATGGGACATTGTGGGTACTACAGAAAATTTGTACACAAATTTGCTGATATAGCCAAGCCCTTATATGCCCTCATCACAAAGTTTGAGTGGACTGGAGAATGTGACCAGGCATTTGAAACATTAAAAACTTGTTTGGTGACAGCACCAATTTTAAAAACACCTCAGTGGGATAAAATCTTTCATGTACATGTCGATGCTTCAAATTATGCTCTGGGATGTGTGTTAGCACAACCTATAGAAGGAAGCAAATTAGATTTCCCAATAGCATATGCAAGTAGACAATTAAACATTGCAGAAAAAAATTACACAACCACTGAGAGAGAAGGATTGGGAATGATCTTTGCTGTCAAAAAATACAGACATTATCTATTGGCCAACAAGTTTAAATTCTTTGTGGATCACCAAGCTCTACTCTATTTAGTAAATAAACCATGTCATACAGGAAGAATAGTAAGATGGTTTCTTTTACTAATGGAATTTGAATTTGAGGTGGTGGTTAGACAAGGAAAAACACACTTGAGAGCAGATCATTTATCAAGAATCCAGTCAAAAGAACCTAGTTCACCTATAGATGATGATTTGCCAGATACATACTTATTCAAGGTGGAAAGTGTTCCTGAATGGTCGATGTCATTAATTCCTTTGCTAACCATGGGACCTTGTAGGTCATTAGCAAATAACACACATCTGGTGTTACAAAGCAGGAATTTCATGTTGTTAGCTGGACATTTGTACCACCTCAATCAGTCAGGTATACTGGAATATTGTACTCCAGAAGAGGAGCAACATGAATATGTAAGAAAAGCTCATTGCTGGAATCCATGTACTCATGCTTCTACGATTGTCACTCTAAGTAACCTTAATAGGATGGGAGTACATTGGCCAAATAAGATTCAAGATGTGGAGAGATATATTGATAACTGTCAAAAATGTCAAACATTGCAGAAATCAGAATTAATAACTTTATATTGGTTTCAGAAAAACCCTGAATGGAGTGAAAACATTGTTGAGAAGTTGAAGAAAAAGGAGACAGCAAAACAGGTAATAGCTGGAAATGATTCAAGAAATCTACAAGTGATCTCAGAGGAATATCAACTCATAGGAGAACAATTATACAAGAGAGGAATGGATGGATATCTGAGAATCTGTGTTCCAGAAGAAAAGTATTTAGAGATGTTGGAAATGGCACACTCGGGAGTAGCTGGAGGACATTTCTCAAGTGATAGAACAGCCAAACTCATCTTATATTCTGGCTTTTGGTGGCCAACCCTATTTCCCGATGCTAGAACTTATGTAAAAAGATGTGATGTCTGTCAAAGGGTAAGTCAACCAAACAAAAGAGATAACATGCCATTAATTCCTTTAATTTCAGCCAGAGCTTTTAGTAAATGGGGATTGGACTTTATTGGACCAATACATCCTCCAGCCAGACAATCTCATGCAGAATACATACTAGTAGCTACAGATTATTTGAATTATCACTAGATTTGGACTACCAATTGAATTGGTAAGTGATAGGGGGACTCATTTTTTGAATCAGATCATAGAAAACATGACCAATTATTTCATGATTAGTCATAATAAGTCAGCCCCATATCACACACAAGCCAATGGGTTAGCAGAAAGTACTAATAAAGTACTTTGCAATGTATTGTCCAAATTAGTCAACACAAACAGAAATGACTGGGATTCTCAACTTAATCATGTTCTTTGGGCTTATAGAGTGGCATACAAAACGGCTTTAGGGACTACACCATTTAATTTGGTATATGGCCAGAATGCAGTTTTACCCATGGAATTTCTTATTCCAACATTGAAGGTGGGTAGCCAATACAATTGGACAGGACATGAATTATCTGAGAGAGTCATAGATTTGGAAAAACTGGGAGCATCGAGACTCCAAGCAGTGATGAGTATATACACAAACAAGAAAAGACAAAAAGCTTATCATGATGTTCACATAAAAGATAAGGATCTACAAGAAGGAGACCTGGTCTTAGCTTACACAATCAAGGAACATCAGAAAAAGTTTCAGAAAAAAGGTCATGGGCCATATATCATACATCAGATAAGCAAGAGTGGAGCTATTCAGTTAGCCAATATTGATGGGGAAATCATGCCAAATTTCATAAGTGGATGTAGAGTGAAGAGGTATGAGTGCCCATTAACTACTGATGAATGGAGAAGATTGCAAAAGGCCCAAAACAGGAAAAAGGAAGAAGAAAGTATTAGAAAGGAGGCTCAACTAGAAGCCAAAGAGAGAATTAGAAAATTGAAACAAGTGTGCTTATGTGAAAACACTCTAAAGCAAAAAGAACATTTGCCTTTGATTATGATGAATTATCAGAATGAAAACATAAGGGTTTTGATAGATTGAGGAGCTCAAGTGAATCTAATAAGCTCAGCCTTGATCAATAAGTTTAACCTTAAGAGAGCTGAAAGCAGAATTTTGATCAAAACCCTAGGAGGGAAAAGAATTCAGAGCATATCTTCACTTTCTATTAAAGTTAAATTTAATAATGAATATATGGAGATAGATTGTGAAGAGTGGCCAGACCATTTAATGGAGGAAAAGTTGATTTTAGGGCAACCATGGCTCAAACAAGGTAAAGTCATCTTAAATTTTGAAAAAATGAAGCTTAATTTGACCATCAAGGACAAAAAGTTTTTAATGTTCTTTCTGAGTAATGAAGAACAGGTAATTCATATGGATGTTCATGACCCAGATCTCGAAGGATTTACTTTCTCAATGGCGGACAGGAACATCTTGTCAATACAAAGTGATCAAGCTTCATACACTCAAGACCAGCAAAAGACTGAAGGGGTAAAGGTGGATGAGGAGACAAAACAAAGAAGACTATTATTGCCAAATTTGTAATATCAACAAATCAGAACAAGAGGAGTATGGAAACAGGTCATGCACAGTTATTGCTCACCAAAACAGGAAATCAGAACAAAATGGATATGGAAGCCAAAAAGTGTCACAAAATGTTCATCCACAGAGCATGGATATTTCCATAACAGAAGGACAAATGGAGTAAAACATTATTGGGTGAAAAAATCAGAATTGGGTCAATGGAAGAGGGATAATCCACAGTGGACCTATCTTTAGAATTTTGAAAATGACAAAAAAATATTTCCTTCTTTCCCCTTAGAAGAAAATTAGGAGGGGAAGGAAAGAACACAAAAAATATATATATATATATATATATATATATTTTATTTTCTTGATTTTCTTTCTAAAATTAAAAAACACAAAGCAAGATATAGGGAGGGAAAGAGTAACTTATTATGGAAAAAAGTTGTTTTGTCTTATTGTTGTTTAATTTTTTGTGTGATCATTTTTTTTTACCACTACTTTTTTCAAGTTTCTTCATTAATCATCTTTTCTAGCATCATCTTTCTATTCAGGAATTGTTTTTTGAGCAAGGAAGTGACAATTGGAGAAAGCACATTAGATGTCTTGCTACACCTGTATTGCTCACCTAAAATTGAGTCTCTTGGAAAAAAGCAAAAATTGCTTGGAACTTGTCTTTCTTATTTTTTATATGTCAGTAACATTCCAGAATAATATAGTATTTTCTTGTGAAATCTTGTGACTCATGTGGGTGGAGTATTTTCTTTTCTGTTATATATAAATACAGGATGGTGAATGCAAAGGAGTTGACAATCCATGACTTCAAAGCTGATTCAGTGACTTTGTCCAGAGGACACTGGTTTTTGGATAGTGATGCAGCTGAAGAACAAGTGGACTTAGAATCAGATGAAGACCAAGAAATTCCAGAAGCTGAAAAAATAGCAAAAGAACTTAAAGAAATTCTGGGAGTAATAGGATAGCATATCTTCACAGTAGCAGTGGGAGGATATAAGTACACTATGCTGTGCCAGGAATTTTACAGGTTTCAGAAAACTTCTGTCAACCTCAAGAGATGGAAAGCTGTGGGATTGCACAAGCTCTTGGAAGAACCTATTTTCTTTATTGACTTTGAAAGGGTAGCACAAGTGATGGGTAGTTTGGAGGAAGTGGGAAAAGGTAATGATGCCTACTTCAGATGCAAAGTGAAGAACAAGGACAATCAGGAGGTACGGATAGTTATCAAAGCAGAACATATCAGAGCCGCCTTACAGTTCTATCCAATGGGCACCAAACTGGACCAAAGTTTTGTCAAGAAGAATAAGGAGACTTACACTGGATATGTAAAGTTCACTGACTTCAAGGGAAGAGAAAATGAAGAATATGCTATAAGAATGTTCTTGCAGTTCTTTTGTTTTCCAAAATTACCAAGGTACACCATGCCTCATAAGTCAGTAACTCTATTGATGTTCAATAACAAAGATAGAACCAAGCCATTTGGGGTGATGGATGTCTCACCATACATCCATGAACAGTTGAAGGAGGCAGCAAAACACTGGGAGCAGAAGAAATTCATGAATGGAGCCCAGTATTTGACAAGAATCATTTATCATGTTCTAGGAATGGAAGAACAGTTAAAGTTAGCTCCTGAAGCACAGTACTTCAGAAATCTGATGTCAGGAATCAAAAGTCCCCCAAGAAAAGCACTTGGAAAAGAATCAGAAGGACAAACTCGCATGAGGGGAACAGGAATGAAGAGAAAAGTAATATCTGAGGAAGTGATTCCAGTAAAGAAAAGAAAGTTGGACCCCAGAAAAGTAGAATTAGAACAGGCAGAAGAAACAAGAGAGGAACAGGTGGCAGCACAGAAAAAGGTACAATCCTCCAGTGAACCTCACCCTCCGCAAACAAGTAAAGAACAGCTTTATACTTATCTCACTCAAGGAAACAACAAAAGAGCTATATATGAGGCACAGTATCAGAAGATGTTGGAAGATTTTTCATGCAAAGCTACGGATTGGATCCAAGAAGAAGTGGAGCATTATGAAACATTACATGATGAAATGATGGCAACTGATACAGAAGAGGTGTTTTTTAAGAAGGAAGTGGAATTGCTGGCTTACTTCAAGGAATTACAAGGACCTCCAGAGACCAGAACCACTGTTGTGGTAAAAAAGAAGGTTCCAAGGAAACCAGTTCAAAAGAAGAAATTGGTTAAGAAGGGGAAAGAAAAAGTAATAACTGAAGCTGCAACAATGACAGGCACAGAAGAAGTGATCAGGGAAACAACACAGAAGCCTATCACAGTGGAAGAAGTATCAAAGCCTTCAGAACCTGAATTAGGGGGGTCTTCACGATTTTCATCTGATTCAGATAGTGATATTGAAAGCTTCTTGTTAAAAAGTCTAAATCTTTCAATACCAAATACTCCTAATGTGTTTACACAGGCCACAGAGAAGCTGAAGACACCTGAGGATTCAAGTAAGAAATCTCAAGAGAAGCAGACACAGGAGGAAATAGTTCAACAGATGAGTGCTGAAGAAAAAAGAAGGCTGTTAAAAGGAAAGGCAAGAATGACAGAAGAGGAAAACCAGCAGAGAGATGAAGATAGCTTTGGAATAATGAATGTTGATGAAAATTCAATATGGACCAAACCTTCACAAACACAATTCCAATTGAATGCAAGATTGACTGCAAGTTTAGAGGAACTAGCAAAGAAGGTATTCGGCAGTTCAAATAATCAGCAGAAGGATGCACCCAAAGAACAGGAAAGCAAGAAGTTAGAACCAGAAAAGAGTGCTCAAGAGGTCTTGGGACAAATAATGGAGGAAGGGATTGTTCAAAGTATAAAGGATGTGCTGCAGGATATAAAAAGCAGTGGGGAATTTACATCCAAGAATGATCAAGAACAAGAGGTAGAAGCAGACATCATGGATAGTGATGAACAAGAACGAGAATATACAAATGAGAAAAGTAATGATCAGGTTGCTTGTATAAAAGAAATTGAATCAGTTGAAGTTCAGGAAAAACAGGAACAAGAAGAGCAACTCAGGAAAGTTCAAAAAGCTCTTGTTGGAAGGGACTCAAACCGAAGTCAGGAAACCCTAACACAAGAGAAGGAGATACAAACTAAGGGAGACCAGCTCTTTACAGAGAAGCAACAAGTATTGGAAGAAAAGAAGTCATTAGAAAAGAAGAGTGCAAATGACAAAGCATTAGTTTATGAAGAGAATGATACCAATCAGGATACAAAGAATGATGATCACAGTTATGAAGAACAAGACATTCAGGACATAGAAGATGAAACAGCAGCAGAAGAAGATGATGTGGGTAAAGAAGATAAGCAAATTGAAGTTAGACAGACAGAAATAGAAGTAGGGTTGGAAAGAATACCCAAAAATATAAGATCAGCTTGTCAAATAATTATGAGCAACATTGAACAGTTCAGACCATCTAGCAGAAATATGATCATATCAGGAATGGTGGCTGAATCGGAATTTGAAAAAGGAAGTTTAATTATCAAAGAACACAAGAGGGAAAAAGAGCAGATGACAGAGCAATTAAGGGTGATGAAGGAAAGGAATGAAGAATATATCAATAGAATCATTGCTTTGGAAGGAGCTGAGGTTCAGAAGCAGAACAGGATCCAATATTTGGAAGAAAAGAGTGTAAAGTTATCAGAGCAGAATGCCAAAATGGAAATGGAACTAAAAGCCATAGGAGGAAGATACAGAACTTTACAAACATCCTATCAAATTCTGACTAGAGCACATGAAGAGATTAATAAAGTGTTGTTAGAAGAAGGTCAACTACAAGATAGAGGTAAACCTGTTCAATTGACAGAGGAAGAAAAGGAAGGGCTGCATAAAGAAATTCAAAGACTTCAAATAGAATTAAAAGAGGCCAAAGAAATGGAGAAACAGGCAAACACTCATGCTGCCACATCAATGAGAGGGTATCATCAATTACATATGGAGGTAGAGAAGGAAAGAAGTGAATGGCAAACAAAGATGGAGAAGGAAAGAAATGAGTGGAGGAAGGAAAAGGAGTTATGGGCAGCTCAGAACAAAAGTTCAATGATGACTATAGAAGAATTACAGAAACAGTTGGAGAAATCAAAAGTTCAAGAAGAAATTCAAGATCAAGTACAGGCAGAAGATACAGATAAAAGGGAATATGAAACAGGGGATTTTGACAGGGAACAAGAGAACAAGGAAACAACAGCCAAAGAACCAGAGGAAAAGTATTCTGAAGATTTTGTCCAGAAATTATTGACCAATAGAGAGTCAAGAATGGAATTTATCAGAAAAATGCATGATGAGTATGAAGATCAAATAGTTACCTTTGCTCTGAATAAAGGCATTAATCTAGATCAGCATCATTGGGCTACAGATGGATTGGGAATACCTTTCTGTATGATTTTGGAGAGTATAAAGAATTATCAATTGGCCAGAGTAGGGCTATCTCCAAACAAATACCTTGAGTATGAAGAAGATATTAATGTCACGAAGGAGTTATTTGAAAGAGCAAATCCTAAATGGAGAAATAAGTGGTTGGATGCCAATAAGGAATGTAGGAAAATCTGGAAAGAGGCACCTTTACATTTAAAGATCAACCCAGCTTATTGCCCAGTTGCCAGAAGAAGAGAATGGACTGTCTTTTGGGAAAGAAGAAAAACAGGGCAGATTCCAGCAAAATGGCTGAACTTTCCAAAAATAGCAGGTCCAAAGGCAGGAACTTGGCCTACAAAAAGTTACATGGTGAACACTGCTGAGTTAGTTTTAACAACATATAAAGATGTTAATGATCCAGCTTGTATATTACTTGTCAGAATAATGAGGTTAATTCTAGCCTGTATAGAGACCTACACTGATACAGATGTCAGAATTTTGAACTACATAGGTTTTAATTCGCCAACAGATGCTCTTTTATTTGATTTGAGTGAGACACCAGACAGGATTTGTTTGATGGCCTACTACAGTAGAATAATATTTTTGGGCAGTCATTTTTTGCAAATATTTGAAGATGCTTTTGATTATGGATTCTTTGAAAGGGAGTCAGAAATTTTTGGAAACTTATCTGTTGTTACAAAAGCAAGACTTACTGCCTATGAAGCTGCTTATACAGAATATTTGAAAAAGGACGTTATTGACAAACCTGAAGCTGCGATACAATGGAGAAAAGCTTTGTTCGAGATGGTCAACAATTTGAATGTAACAGAAAGAAAAAGCCATGATTTACTGTCACAGGTATATCAAAGAAAGAAGAAATGAAGAAAAGTGACCAAAGTAGAGGATCAGAAAAATCTTTCGTCAGGAGTCGAAAGGCTTAGGAGGGGAAGGATGTTGGAAGGAGTATTTTTGGAAAAGCATTTTTTGATGTAAAAAATTAGTAAAAAGTCAAAAAACTTGTAAAATATTTATGCAATGGTTGTAAAAATAAGGAAGAGTCTTCCTTATGTGGTTGAGGATCTCATGTAATTTTTGTAGAATTTTTAGAAACTCTTAGATAGCATTTTTTAGAAAATTAGAGAAAAAGACCTAATTTCAAGTGTGAAAAAGGACACTTGAAAATGTATATAAGTCAATTTTCTCTATTTTGGAGAGGTTGGTTAGTCATTTGCTCAAGCTATCAATAGAGAAGAAAGAGTTTCTGCAAAAATCGTGTTTTCTCCTGTTGAGTGTATTTCCTTTGATGTGTGAGCTTGTCTCTTGCTTAATCATGGAGATTTGTGAGTCACATTTGTGTATTACTGAGTAAGTTGTATGAAGAGAGAGACATATTGCTGTAATGAGTGGAAAAGGACTGAAGGAAGTTCCAAAATTGTGAAAATCGTCTGTTGGTACAGAATCGCGATTGTCTCGTCTTTGTGATACAGGTGATATTTTTCAATTTTGAGTTCATATTTGTATTCTGCTAATGAAATGGCATGGTTTTGACATAAAGAACATAGAAAATGATGGAGATTTGCCTTAGTTATGGTAAACTCTAGATTTTCTCTTCATCTTCAATTTCTCTCAGCAATCCAGCCATCAATCTCTTATTTCCTTGAATCTATTATCTTGAAGGGGCTGTGGTCTTATGGATATTCCTAGGATTGACAAAATAAAGATGATTTGTTGATTCTTTGTTACTTCATGATTGGAGAGGACAACTTGGAGTCCAAAACAAAACAACCTCACAACAAGGTTCTGTCAGGGACGACAGAAGCGAGAGGGAGGGGGGTGTTGGAAGCAGCCAGAGGCACAGACGCCACGGAAGCATGTAAAGAAGGAGCAGGGAGCCAGGCGGATCAATTTTTCAAACAAATATATTTCTTATTAATTCTCCAAACATTCAACAGTGATTGTTATCACTAATTGTAACATATGTATCATAGAAAACCCCATTTTGTAATCCATAGCTCCATTTTGTGCAAGCCGAGGAGTCCTCGAGCTTGAGGAGCTTAGGTAGAATGCGTGTACCAATTTTCGTTATTTTTAGACATCGTTTACCCTTCCAAATAGCATCTAGGACCTATTTTTTAACTAGGCCGGTCACTAGATGTGAAACCGGTCAAAACTAGTCTAGAAACTATAAAAAGAGCTAGAGAGCTCATTTTTGAGGTTGGTTCATTTTTTGGTTAGTGTGAGCTTAGAGCTAGTTTGAGCTTGTAAGAGCATTCTTGAGTAATAGAGCTAATTTCCCACCTTCCATTGTGTCTTGCTTGTCTCTTCATTGTGTGTGTGTATGTGTGTGTGCATCTTTGTGCTTCTCACCTTCACTCTCACATCATCTCACGTTCACTATCTTCATATCACTCCTACCTCTCCCACGGATTGACATTAAGGAGGTGAAGCTTCTTAACATGGTACTTACCATTGTGCTAGAGCAACATGGGGTTACTGGCACTAAGGCCCTATTCAGGTTTTCTTCTGCAGCTGCATACTTTATAGGGATTACATTAGTAGGAGCGGATGGTTGTTGTGCTAGCACTGGCTGGGGTCTCAGTTGGGCCTGATATTGCGGTTGGTAATTTTGCTGAGGCCTAGTATACTATTGTGGTGGGTACTGACTCTTGTATCTGCCTTGTTGAGGGTATGGCTGAGGGTACGTCTGCCTAACAGCTTGCTTATTGTAGGGGCAATCTTGCGCAGTGTGATTGGTGTATCTCCGTTCTATGGTGCAGTACTGGCTACTAGGATTTACTTGGGGTTGAGCCATAATGGGACATACATTCGCCATGTGGTCGACACCACAAGTATAGCATCTTTTCCCTGGGGCAAACCTTGGGATTTGTTTGCTAGAGACACCTAGTTTTTGTGCCACTTTCTCAGCGAGTTCCTCAATTGATGTGGATTGCGTGGAAGAGAGGCTAGAGGCACTATCAGAATCTTTGTATATTTTGGAAAGCTCTAACTCCTCCCCTAGGTTATCCTCGATGTCAATGCACATGCGTACACACTCTTCTATGGTCCTAGGGTCCTTCAAGTACACATAAGATCTCAATTTGGTACTTAGCAATCCGTCCAAGAATAGAGCCACTTGCTTAGCTGGTGTGGGTAGCTCCGAAATAGGGCATCTTTCAAGGTATTGCCTAAATCTTCTTCCTGCAAGTCTCACGGTTTCTTGAGGGGTTTGCTTGAAGCTGTGAATCAGCGAGGAGGTATTATGTCTTATGCCACTCTTAGAGAATTCAATAATGAAAGCCTCTAGGAGTTGGTCTATGCTCCTGAATTGTCTCTCATTCAACGGTTGAAACCACGTAAGGGCTGTGTTCCTAAGAGTTAGACCAAAGGCATTGTACTGCGTGAATAGATCCTCCACTTGTTCTACTCTCAAGACTTGCCTAAACTTAGCCACATGATCGTATGGATCTCCAGTGCCATCAAAGTAGTTCTTCATGGACTTGACTAGCTGAGTCGGTCTCAAAGTCCTTGTGTGCTCTCTAGGTCGTGGTAGAGGGAATTCATCCGCATTTCTTTGATTCCTGGGAGCTCTAAGTACCTCAGGTTCTACTCTATTTGTTTCCGTCCTCGTTCTTTCTCTGCCCCCTGGGTTGGCAAAGCTTAGCTCAGGTCTATCTCTATGTCTGTCTCTTTGAGCTCCCTGAGCATGGGACGTTCCAGCTCCCGGGTGGCCATAGGACACGTTTGATCTTGGTTGGGGGAAAACGAATTCACCTTTCCATGTGTAAGCATGCCTATCATTTTCTGTCACCACAAAGATCCTCTCTGAAGTGTGATCTAGGTAGGTCACTCTGCTTGGGCTATCAGGATCTTTGAACTCATAGATCATGATTGTTCCTATGTCATTTGGCCGATCAGATTTATACCTCCAAAAGGCTTCGTCAGTCTCTCGGTTCAGAAGCAGATCTATACTCTTGTTGTCTTAGGGAACCCACTCGGGATTGAGGATTCTAGTAAGAACAGATTTCCCTCAAGGGGTCCTGGGCTTTGCACCCATGTTTCCTTGTTCTAGGTCATCTATGTCCGTCTCAGGGATCACATTCCCGAATTCGTCTGTCCTATCTGGGTGACTGGTGACTACATATATGGTTCCTTCTTTGTCCAAGTATGCTCCGTTTTCAAACTTGACAGCTGGGTGATCTAGTCCTATGGATTGTTCAGGGTTTTTAATCTAGACCACAGATCTTCCTAGACCGTCCTCATAGTCGCTAGCACCTAATCGGTTGGTCCTAAGGTATTCCAGCTGCGTCTTGTACGGGCCTTCTACCCTGTGCAAGTATGGCACTCCTGAACTTCCCGTAGGTCGGTCCATACCTTGAGACATCTCTGATTCACTGGTCTCAAAGCTAGGGTAGTATGAGTGGTGGCTCAACTGCTGGGCCCAAGACCTAGCAGTGTGGTTGACACTAGCCTCTGAAGACCTAAGACTTTGTCTATCTCTCCCTAGATGTCGCCCTGACCTAAGGTTCATAAGCCTAATTGAATAGCCCAAATTTGCCCAAGTACAACCTCGTTGCTGAGTTCTTTTGTATCAGTTACTTGATTCTTTTTTTGGTGGATTACCGCGTTTATAATCTTGTCTGATATCACGTCGTCAGGTATACTTGAGTGTATTTCCGCACTGTAAGTTGATCGTTCCTCCTTAGATTCTTTCCTTTAAGGTTATCGCATCACGAAGAGGTTATGTTTAATCTTGAACTTGAGTGCATAGGTAGTCTTCAACTTGATTGATGCCTATCGCCACCCTGGCCTACTCCTATCACTAGTCGTTCTTAGCCTAAGCTAGGAATTGACAGAGGGAGTTGAGGATTTTCCAACCTTGAGTTTCCTTCCTTGTGTTGTTGCCCTGGTGTGCCCAGGACACGTATTCCCAAGCTTGCACTTACTCTTGCTTGAATGCCCTCAAGTGCTCTTAACGGACCTGTAAAAGTCCCACGGTTAGCTCAAGACTTAGATTCAAATGACACAATAGACCACTTTCATGCATGTAACTCACAGACCAAATTATCCTTTGCCTTTATGGAAAATAATTCCAGGGATCCCTCAGTTTTCCTACCTCGGGGTATGGTCAACTTCAAAAAACCCTATCTAATAATCCTGATATTAATTTTCACATAACCAGTGGAAGTTTTGGTTGTACTACTCACGAGCTTCCCGCACTTAGCCTAAGCTACAAATTGATAGAGGGTATTGATAGCCCAATGGAATAATCCTAGCACTTCCTGCACTTAGCCTAAGCTACAAATTGATAGAGGGTGTTGAGGATTTTCCAACCTTGAGTTTCTTTCCTTGTGTTGTTGCCCTGGTGTGCCCAGGATGCGTGTTCCCAAGCTTGCACTTACTCTTGCTTTCCAACAAAACAAGAATCACAGCAATTGGATTTCGTATGAGAAAGTTATGCCAGTTCAGGGTTTTGGTGCTAAAACAGGGTTCAAACAGGCTAACAGGTCACAGGATTTTTCTCAAAAATACATGTGTAGGGACCTCACAAATCACTAATTGCTAGACCAATGTGCCCAAAAACTATCCCCAAAGCTTAGAATAAAAACCCTAATTTTTTGGCCGAAAAGCCTGTCAATCGCGATCGACAGGTCTGTCAATCGCGATTGACAGAGGTGTCCGTCGGGGCATGTCGATCGCGATCGACACGTCAATCGCGATTGACAGTGTCAATCGCGATCGACAGAGTCGGTCGTGAGTCCTGTCAATCGTGATCGATGGTGTCAATCGCGATCGGCACTTTTTCTGGGAATTTCGCCGTGAATTCAGTCGATCGGGGCTGTGTCCGTCGCGATGGACACGTGGCTGCGCGAAAAAGTCAATCAATCGTTGAAATTCAGTCGGTCGCGATCGACGGTGTCAATCGCGACTGACTGAGGTGTCGGTCGTGGCTGTCAATCGCGATCGACAGTGTCAATCGCGATTGACAGGGTCCTACGTGGCAGTCAGTCGGTCGTGGGGTCTGTCGATCGCGATCGACAGGTCTGTCGGTCGCGATTGACAGGGTCTGTCGATCGTGGCTATCGATTGCAATCGACGGTGTCGGTCGCGATTGACAGAGAAACATGGAATTTTTCAACTGTTTTTGGTGATTTAGAATGTGCTCATCATGTGGATTATGGTGGTGCACTTTGTTTTACCAAATGGGCGATTTTTCTGTCGATCGCGATCGACAGAGGTTTGCGACACAGAGACAGTTTCGTGACGTTTCGTACCTGCGCAGAGTGCTGGAGATGATGATGCTGCTAGAACCTGCAAGAAAGCTCAAAAAGCACGCAACAACAACGCACACAATATCGCTCTCTCGCTCTCTCTCACAAGTGGAATGAGGGAAATGAGGTGGAGAAGGTGGTATAAGAAAAAAACTGAAATTTTTTTCGCGATGATGGAGATGGAGGTGGGAGATGGTGATGATGATGATGGTGATGATGGTGGTGAGGTAAGAAAGAGAAAAATAAGAAGAGTGAAGAAATTACCTACAACGCCAACGTCTCAAATCTACGTCTTACCATCACACGCTCGTACTCAAAGCTCGATCCCCGGCAACGGTGCCAAAATTTGGTGTAGCTCAGTGATGAGTAGCACCTCCTTTAATGTCAATCCGGGAAGACGTGAGGATGGTATGAAGACCTCGAGCAAGTGGAGGCACAAGTGCGTGAGTGAGAAGCACACAACATGCACACACATACACACACACACACACGCACACACGGCAAGACAAAGAGTGAGAAGCAATGGAGTTCTTAGATTACTTTCAAAAAGATCTTACAAGTTCATTTCAAGTACAAGCTACCCCCAAAAATGAGCTCTCTAGCTCTATTTATAGTTTTTGACTAGGTTTTGGCCTTGTCCAGACCTAGTGTCCGGCCTAGTTAAAAATTAGGTTCTCTACCCTATTTGGAGGTTCAAACAAAGTCTAAAAAATGTGAAAACTGACAGGTAGATACTTCTAAAGCTCCTCAAGCTCAAGGACTCCTTGGCTTGCACAAAATGGAGCTACAAAAATGTGAAATGGTATTTACAATGGTTTTTAGTGATGAAAATCACTGTTTTTGTAGGGGAGTGTGTGTGTCCACCTCTTTTATATGCATTAGTGTCCTCAAAAAATGTTGGCCTACTTGCCAGATCGTCGTTGACTGCTCTCTCTACTTGTACTTTCTCTTCTATCTGACTCCCTTCTTAAGCTTCCTTGCCTAGTGAGTCCTTCAGTTCCAACACTTGGGAACACGCATCCTGGGCACACCAGGGCAACAACACAAGGAAAGAAACTCAAGGTTGGAAAATCCTCAACACCCTCTATCAATTTGTAGCCTAGGCTAAGTGCGGGAAGTGCTAGGATTATTCCACTGGGCTATCAATACCCTATATCAATTTGTAGCCTAGGCTAAGTGCGGGAAGCTCGTGAGGAGTACAACCAAAACTTCCACTGGTTATGTGAAAATTAATATCAGGATTATTAGACAGGGTTTTTTGAAGTTGACCATACCCCAAGGTAGGAAAAGTGAGGGATCCTTGGGATTGTTTTCCATAAAGGCAAAGGATAATTTAGTATGTGAGTTACATGCATGAAAGTGGTCTATTATGTCATTTGAATCTAAGTCTTGAGCTAACCATGGGACTTTTACAGGTCCAGTAAGAGCACTTGAGGGCATTCAAGCAAGAGTAAGTGAAAGCTTGGGAACAGGCATCCTGGGCACAACAGGGCAACAACACAAGGAAAGAAACTCAACGTTGGAAAATCCTCAACACCCTCTATCAATTTGTAGCTTAGGCTAAGTGCGGGAAGTGCTAGGATTATTCCATTGGGTTATCAATACCCTCTATCAATTTGTAGCTTAGGCTAAGTGCGGGAAGCTCGTGAGGAGTACAACCAAAACTTCCACTGGTTATGTGAAAATTAATATCAGGATTATTAGATAGGGTTTTTTGAAGTTGACCATAACCCGAGGTAGGAAAACTGAGGGATCCTTGGGATTGTTTTCCATAAAGGCAGAGGATAATTTGGTATGTGAGTTACATGCATGAAAGTGGTCTATTGTGTCATTTGAATCTAAGTCTTGAGCTAACCATGGGACTTTTTCAGGTCCAGTAAGAGCACTTGAGGGCATTCAAGCAAGAGTAAGTGCAAGCTTGGGAACACGCATCCTGGGCACACCAGGGCAACAACACAAGGAAAGAAACTCAAGGTTGGAAAATCCTCAACACCCTCTATCAATTTGTAGCCTAGGCTAAGTGCGGGAAGTGCTAGGATTATTCCACTAGGCTATCAATACCCTCTATCAATTTGTAGCTTAGGCTAAGTGCGGGAAGCTCGTGAGGAGTACAACCAATTTCCATAAAGGCAAAGGATAATTTGGTATGTGAGTTACATGCATGAAAGTGGTCTATTGTGTCATTTGAATCTAAGTCTTGAGCTAACCATGGGACTTTTACAGGTCCAGTAAGAGCACTTGAGGGCATTCAAGCAAGAATAAGTGCAAGCTTGGGAACACGCATCCTGGGCACACCAGGGCAACAACACAAGGAAAGAAACTCAAGGTTGGAAAATCCTCAACACCTTCTATCAATTTCTAGCTTAGGCTAAGTGCGGGAAGTGCTAGGATTATTCCACTGGGCTATCAATACCCTCTATCAATTTGTAGCTTAGGCTAAGTGTGGGAAGCTTGTGAGGACTACAACCAAAACTTCCACTGGTTATGTGAAAATTAATATCAGGATTATTAGATAGGGTTTTTTGAAGTTGACCATACCCCGAGGTAGGAAAAGTGAGGGATCCTTGGGATTGTTTTCCATAAAGGCAAAGGATAATTTGGTATGTGAGTTACATGCATGAAAGTGGGCTATTGTGTCATTTGAATCTAAGTCTTGAGCTAACCATGGAACTTTTACAGGTCCAGTAAGAGCACTTGAGGGCATTCAAGCAAGAGTAAGTGCAAGCTTGGGAACATGCATCCTGGGCACACCAGGGCAACAACACAAGGAAAGAAACTCAAGGCTGGAAAATCCTCAACACCCTCTATCAATTTGTAGCTTAGGCTAAGTGCGGGAAGTGCTAGGATTATTCCACTGGGCTATCAATACCCTCTATCAATTTGTAGCTTAGGCTAAGTGCGGGAAGCTCGTGAGGAGTACAACCAAAACTTCCACTGGTTATGTGAAAATTAATATCACGATTATTAGATAGGGTTTTTTGAAGTTGACCATACCCCGAGGTAGGAAAACTGAGGGATCCTTGGAATTGTTTTCCATAAAGGCAAAGGATAATTTGGTATGTGAGTTACATGCATGAAAGTGGTCTTGTTGGCATACAAAGCAACAGAGGAGTCATGCACAATACGACAACAAGGCCAAATCATTTTTTTCCATGGATTATTTACAACTCAAGTGATTTTAATCACTACACAAACATTGTAAATCCCGTTTTTGGTAGAATAGACTCCATTTGCACAATACGGCAACAAGGCCAAATCATTTTTTTCCATGGATTATTTACAACTCAAGTGATTTTAATCACTACACAAACATTGTAAATCCCGTTTTTGGTAGAATAGACTCCATTTTGTGCAAGCCGAGGAGTCCTCGAGCTTGAGGAGTATTAGAACTAGCGACATATCAATTTTCATAATTTTTAGACTCTGTTTGAGCCCTCAAATAGACTCTAGAACCTAATTTTTAACTAGGCCAGACACTAGGTCTGGACAAGACCAAAGCTAGTTAGAAAACTATAAAAAGAGCTAGAGAGCTCATTTTGGGGGTTAGATTGTTTGTGAATTGAGCTTATGTAAGAGACCTATTGATTAATGAAAAGAACTCCATTGTTCCTCTCCTTGTTCTTGCCTTGTGTGTGCGTGTGTGTGTATGTGTGTGCATGCTTGTGTGCTTCTGACTCTCGCACTTGTGCCTTCACTTGCTCATAGTCTTCATACTAGTCCTCACGTCTCCACGGATTGACAATTATGAGGTGAATCTTCTCACGTTGGTACTCACCATTGTGCTAGAGTGACACCAAATTTGGCGCCGTTGCCGGGGAGAGAGCTTCGAGGACGAGCGTGTGATGGTAAGAGGTCGAGTTCAGACATTGGAGTTATAGGTAATATCCTTCTTTCTCTTAATTTTTCTTCATCTTTTCCTTACTTTCGCATCACCATCATCACCATCATCATCTCCACCATCTCCCACCTCCATCTCCATCTCCACAAAAAATTTCAGTTTTTGGTCATATTACACCCCCACCTCATTTCCCTCATTTCATTGTGAGAGAGAGCGAGAGAGAGCTTGCATGCTATCTGTTTTTGGTGTGTTTTTGAGCTTTTGTTGCAGGAACTTGCTGTACCACCTCCTCCAGCAGTGTGCGCAGGTACGACAGACTCTGCACAGGTCCCGGGACGACGACCTCTGTCTGTCGCGACAGACAGAAAAACTTAAAATTTTGTGAATGTTGAGAGTGATGGATGGATGCACTCAGGAAATCAGTTGGTGCTGCAAAACCTGCTTAACACCTGCCCTCTTTTCTTTCCAGATATGCTTAGTAGACTCCTTAAGCTTGCAAATGACACCAAGAAACTATATATGTACTTTACAAATCAATTGTGTAATGACTAGATCAAAACAGATGACTTTGAATCTTCACAAGATCAAAAAACTTTCTATTTCTGTAATGACACCTGCTCGGTCTTAAGCTTAGTGTGTCCAGCACACTTACAGTTGGAACAATTCCTTCTGGGAGTATTAAATTAACTTAACAAACTACCATTAGCAAGTTAAATCACTCCAATTAACAAACTATGCACTGAGAATGATCTTTAGCAAAATCAGAGACACCCCCGATTTTTTAGGAACAACACAGAGAAATACCAGTGACTGTCTCGACTGCAATTTCTCCCAAATGGCTGAATGGAATGCTTTGAGATTTTGTATGCTTGTAGTAGACTTTGAGCTGGTTCCAATGAGCTATAGACCTCTTGATTTGGTTCAGTAGATCCAGAGAAATGCTCCTTTGAAGTTGACAGACTTGGAGTAGGACACTCAGACAAAACAGAGATGATGAATGTATACTTCTATTGATAAATGTGTTTGTACAATCTCATTAGCTTGCTAAGCATGGCTAAATGAGGTATTGTGGTGTTGGCAATAGAGTAGCCTTCACACACAATGAGTTACAATGATCAAATGCCTCGGGGAGTGAGCTGAAGTGGCTATATTACCCGCGACTTTTTACTACATCCTTTATAGGAGTTTGATCTTCATTTGAATTTGAAATTCAAACTTAGGCTCCCTTGAATCTCTCCTCTAAAAGTAGGGAGATATTCTCTCCATCTCAACATTCAAATTTCCACGACTCTAGAAGTAGGTGGATGACTTAAAGTGATTACAAACAAATGATAAGTCACTTAGACTTTTACAAGGGGTAAAAGAGTAGGAACATATAAGCATATGTTCATGTGAGCTTTGCTTTAAGTGAAGCCTTGCTAATCCTTTGTTCATGCTAATCTTCAATGAGTCCAAGGGTCCAAGCCAATGTGTGTAGGCTTGTCTTGCACCAACAGCTCCCCCTCAAGCCAAACACTTTGGCTTAAGTCTTCTTCTTCATTCTTCAATTACTTCCTGTAATCCAATCATAGACTTGAATCTGCATAACTTGTTTCCATCCAATGCCTTGGTAAGTAAATCTGCACATTGCATATTAGTAGAAACATATGTCAATTGTATCTCTTTACTTAGCAATTTCTCTCTCACATAGTGGTAATGAACCTCTATGTGCTTTGTTCTGGCATGATAAATTGGGTTTGCTGCAAGATGAAGAGAGCTAGTGTTATCTCCAAAAATGATAGGCGGTCTTGTGAGTAGACCTAACTCTGTATATAGAAGCTTCAACCAGATAGCTTCTTGAGTAGCATTTGCAAGTCCTCTATACTCTGCTTCAGTGGATGACAATGCCACTGTAGGTTGCTTCTTAGCTGACCAAGAGATAGGCTTATCCCCTTCAAAACAAATGTATCCTGAGGTGCTCCTCCTATCATCCTTGCATCCTGCCCAATCTGCATCTGAGTAAACTTTTATGTCAATATCTGATGTGTAAGGAAAATACAAACCATGACTTTGAGTTCCCTTGAGGTATTTCAAGATCTTCTTTGCTGCCTCTAGGTGAGGTACTCTTGGTTTGTGCATGAATTGACTAAGCACACTTACTCCATATGCTATGTCAATTCTTGTCAAGGTAGCATAGTTCAAGCTACCCACCATACTTTGGTATCCTGTAATGTCTTTGATTTCTTATCCTTCATGAGCACTTAGCTTTTGGTTAACCTCCATTGGAGTAGTAGATACCTTAGCACCCTGCAAACCAAATTTTTTGACCATATCTTGTACATACTTCTTTTGAGTGATGTATATACCTGAGTTTGTATAGATCAATTCAAGTCCTAGGAAATACTTTAGTAATCCAAGATCACTAATCTTGAATTCTTTCATCATCTGTCCTTTGATGTGTCTAATCCCATTGACATCATTGCCTGTAATGATGATGTCATCAACATAAACACATAAGTATATTACCTCTGTACTACTTCTCTTTATGAATAGAGAAGTGTCTGCTTTGCTCATCACAAATCCTTGGTCTAGAAGGTAGGTGGTCAATCTGTGATTCCATGCTCTAGGTGCCTGCTTCAAACCATACAGAGCCTTCTTCAATTTACAAACATAATGTACCTTTTTTGGATCTTCATAGCCAGGTGGTTGTGACATGTAGACTTCTTCAGATATCCATCCATTCAGGAATGCATTCTTCACATCCAATTGGTACATGTTCCAATTCTTGGATGCAGCTACACTCACCAAAACTCTGATAGTTGGCATCTTGGCCACAGGAGAAAATGTCTCCTCATAATCAATGCCTTGGGTTTGTGCAAAACCCTTGGCTACCAACCTAGCTTTGTACCTGTTAATTGTTCCATCTGAATTCTTCTTCAATTTGTAGATCCATCTGGATCCTATTACCTTCATAGAATCCTTCTTGGGTACCAAGTCCCAAGTATCACTCTCTTTGAGGGCTTCTATCTCCTCATCCATGGCTTCTCTCCATTCTGGCTTTGTAATTACTTCTTTATAGGTACCTGGTTCTTCATTCAACAAGTCTTTTGCAAGATATACAGAATGTTTAGTTACAAGTGATGTGTCATACCCAAATCTGATAGGTTTCTTCTTCTCTCTCTGAGATCTTCTCATAGCTTGAGTAGAAGTTTCTGCCTTGTCCTCCAATTGCTTCATCTTCATCTTTCCTTTGGATTTCCAAGCCTTGAACTCTTCAAGGTTTATGGTATCATCATCTGAGCTTGAGTCTTCTTGCTGAGTTGGCTCTTCCTTGGTAAGCTTTGGAAAATCTTCCTCCATATCATAGGGTAAACTCACTTTCCTGCATTCATTCTCATACCATGAGTCATTTTCATCAAATATGACATCTCTGCTTACCTTGAACCCTTTGTTTGTGGGGTTGTAGAATCTGTATCCCTTCTGGTTCAAATCATAACCAATGAAGATACATTTCTCTGCCTTTGGGTCTAGCTTTCCTCTTACCTGTGAGGGAATATGCACATATGCTACACATCCAAATATTTTGCAATGATCCAGAGAGGGTCTCTTACCATGCCAAGCTTCATATGGAGTCATGCCATCAAGTGATTTGGATGGCAACCTATTGATGAGGTAAGTGGCAGTGGACACACTCTCTGCCCATAGGTAATTTGGCAACCTTTTTTCATTGAGCATAGACCTAGCTGTTTCCACTATAAGTCTATTCCTTCTTTCTACTACCCCATTTTGTTCAGGTGAGTACCTTGTAGTGATCTCCCTCTTGATGCCTCTTTCCTGCAAGAAATCTTCAAACTCATTGGAGAAATACTCTCCTCCACCATCTGATCTTAGCCTCTTCAAGCTTCTACCTGTTTGATTCTCAACAAGTGCAAGATACCTCTTGAAACAATTAAACACTTCATCTTTATGCTTCATAAAATATAAAATGGTCCACCTGCTATAGTCATCAATGAAGGACACATAATACCTTGAACCAGAAATGGAAGGGTCCTTGCTAGGTCCCCAAACATCTGTGTGTACCAAGTCTAGGTAGTCTTCATGCATGAAACCTTTCCTTGAGTAGGGTAATCTGTGAGACTTACCAAATTGACATGATCCACATTTATAAATCATGTGTTGCTTGGATACATTAGGTATCCCAAGCACACATTGATCCCTGCACATTTGCTTGAGAGTCCTTTCTCCTATGTGCCCTAATCTTTTATGCCATATCTCTAGCTCTGAAAGTGTCTGATCCTTGTAATTATACAAAGCAATGTTTTTTGTATCTTCTAGCTCAAATGTAAATAATCTACCTGATTTCTCCCCTTTGGCTATCCTTCTGAATCCTTGTTTTGGGTCCTCCACATATGCTCCATGTTGTGTGAATCTGACCTGCAAACCTTTCTCCACAATCTGACCAACACTCATTAAATTCTTAGTTATTGTTGGTACATAGAGTACTCTGCTTAGTAGGTTCTGATTACCATCACATGTCTTTACATTTCCAATTTTGACAACAGAGTGCTTAGTGTCATCACCTGTTTGTACCTGATGTTTGCCCTTGGGTTCTTCCAAATCAGAAAGTAGTGCCGCATTGCCAGCTACATGGTTAGAACATCCTGAGTCAATGTAAAATAAATGATCATCATTTGTACCTATCTTGGAGGTCATGTTCATGATCAATAAGGAGTCATCCTGCTCCTCAGTGTAGTTGTTGTAGTCTCTTCTATTTCTGAATCCACCTTGGTAATTTCCATTGTGGTTGTTGTTGTAGTTGTTGTTGTATTGGTTGTTATACCCATTGTAGCTTTGATGTTGGTTGAATCTGCCTCTCCCTTGAGAGTATCCACCTCTTGAGTAGCTTCTTCCTCTCTGATTTTTGTAGTTCTTGTAGCATTCATCTGTGGTATGATTGGACAACCCACAGATGTTGCAAGGTGATGAGTTGTAGGGTCTCCCCCTACCTGGCTTACCTCCTCTGCCTCTTCCTCTAGATGACCTACCTCTCCCTGCATAATTAGCTTGAGAGGTAGACCCTTCTTCATCCTGTTTCTTCTTGCCTTTATCTTTAACTTTCTTATCAGTATAGAGAGCAGAGGGGTTATTACCTTTTGATTGATCTCCAGCCTTGGTGAACTTTGCTTCATGTGTAAATAGTTGGCCCATGAGTGTTGTGAGATCAGGGGTATGCATGTCCATGTAGAGGTCCATTGCAGTGGTGAAACTTTCCCACTTATCATCTGCCTTGAGTCCATTTGTCACCTGCCTGACTATTTGCTCCTCTTCAATTTCCTCTCCAATGCTTGCTAGTTGGTCTGCCACATCTTTGATCTTTGTCACATACTCTGATACTGATTGCTTGGGCTGCTTCCTAAGGGTTGTGAACTCAATCCATAATTGATTCTTCCTAGCCCTTGTGTTGGAAGAAAAATAGTTTGACAAGGTTTCCCAAGTCTCTTGGGAAGTCTTACAGTTCCTTACATGAGGTAAAAGAAAGTCAGATATAGAGTTTAAGAGATAAGACCTTGCCAAAGCATCCTTTGCACACCATTGGTTGAGCCTTTCATGTTCATCCTTTGTAGGTAGTCCTCTAGTCTTGAATAGGGCAAATCCTCATCTCCTGATATGTATCCAAATAGACTTCTCCCTTGTAGATAGGTCTTCATTCTCAATGACCAAGCTTGATAGTTGTTTCTGTCCAATTTGTCAATGAAAGAAGGGAAACCATCACCCATGATTACCTTGTTTTGCTCTGATACCACTGTTGAGAGTGATGGATGGATGCACTCAGGAAATCAGTTGGTGCTGCAAAACCTGCTTAACACCTGCCCTCTTTTCTTTCCAGATATGCTTAGTAGACTCCTTAAGCTTGCAAATGACACCAAGAAACTATATATGTACTTTACAAATCAATTGTGTAATGACTAGATCAAAACAGATGACTTTGAATCTTCACAAGATCAAAAAACTTTCTATTTCTGTAATGACACCTGCTCAGTCTTAAGCTTAGTGTGTCCAGCACACTTACAATTGGAACAATTCCTTCTGGGAGTATTAAATTAACTTAACAAGCTACCATTAGCAAGTTAAATCACTCCAATTAACAAACTATGCACTGAGAATGATCTTTAGCAAAATCAGAGACACCCCCGATTTTTTAGGAACACCACAGAGAAATACCAGTGACTGTCTCGACTGCAATTTCTCCCAAATGGCTGAATGGAATGCTTTGAGATTTTGTATGCTTGTAGTAGACTTTGAGCTGGTTCCAATGAGCTATAGACCTCTTGATTTGGTTCAGTAGATCCAGAGAAATGCTCCTTTGAAGTTGACAGACTTGGAGTAGGACACTCAGACAAAACAGAGATGATGAATGTATACTTCTATTGATAAATGTGTTTGTACAATCTCATTAGCTTGCTAAGCATGGCTAAATGAGGTATTGTGGTGTTGGCAATAGAGTAGCCTTCACACACAATGAGTTACAATGATCAAATGCCTCAGGGAGTGAGCTGAAGTGGCTATATTACCCGCGACTTTTTACTACATCCTTTATAGGAGTTTGATCTTCATTTGAATTTGAAATTCAAACTTAGGCTCCCTTGAATCTCTCCTCTAAAAGTAGGGAGATATTCTCTCCATCTCAACATTCAAATTTCCACGACTCTAGAAGTAGGTGGATGACTTAAAGTGATTACAAACAAATGATAAGTCACTTAGACTTTTACAAGGGGTAAAAGAGTAGGAACATATAAGCATATGTTCATGTGAGCTTTGCTTTAAGTGAAGCCTTGCTAATCCTTTGTTCATGCTAATCTTCAATGAGTCCAAGGGTCCAAGCCAATGTGTGTAGGCTTGTCTTGCACCAACAGTGAATGCATGTTTGGTACGGTAACCTACACCATTAGGGCACTCTAAATCACTAGAAGTTTCTCAAAAATTTGCGTTTTTTCAGTCTATCGCGACAGACCCCGTCTATCGCGACAGACACCGTCTATCGCGACAGACACCATCTATCGCGACAGACCGAAATTCCACGACAGACAGCGTCTATCGCGACAGACACCGTCTATCGCGACAGACCAAAATTCCACGACAGACAGCGTCTATCGCGACAGACACCGTCTATCGCGACAGACAGAAATCCACGATAGACACCGTCTATCGCGACAGACAGAAATCCACGATAGACACCGTCTATCGCGACAGACACTATCTATCGCGACAGACACCATCTATCGCGATAGACAGAAATCCACGATAGACCCCGTCTATCGTGACAGACACCATCTATCGCGACAGACAGAAATCCACGATAGACCCCGTCTATCGCGACAGACACCGTCTATCGCGACAGACACCGTCTATCGCGACAGACCGAAAGTCCACGACAGAGAGCGTCTATCGCGACAGACACTGTCTATCGCGACAGACAGAAATCCACGATAGACCCCGTCTATCGCGACAGACACCGTCTATCGCGACAAACCAAAAATCGACGACAGACAGCGTCTATCGCGACAGACACCGTCTATCGCGACAGACCAAAATTCCACGATAGACACCGTCTATCGCGACAGACAGCCCCCACGATAGTTTGTGTCTATCGCGACAGACACCGTCTATCGCGACAGACAGACATTTTCGGCAAAAATTAAGGGGTAAATTTTTTGGAAATTTAGGCTAAACTTTGGGCATAGTTGCACTCTCAAATACTCATACACTTGCAAAGGCCTTAGAAAAATGCATTAAAACCCTGAAAGGTTCTGTTTGTCTAAGTTAACCCCCTAAACCCTGAACGGTCATAACTTTTTCATACGAAATCCATTTTTTGAGCTCTAGGGCTTGTCGGAAAGCTCGTGGCATGTTTTTTATAAGAATAAGCGTTGATTTTCGGATAGGATATTTGGAAGTTGACACACAGAGGGGTAGAAACACCAAGGGAGCTCTAGAGGAAATTTCTAGCAACACAAAAGGGGGAACAAGGGTCATTAAAAAAGTGTCTGAAATAAATTATCTGTCAATTGAAAGGTCAACTTGGAGCTAATCTTGAGACTGATGCAGGTCTATTGAGAAGCAATTGAGAGCGTCCAAGCAAGGGTTTTGCGCAAGCTTGAGAATCAACTTCTCGAGCACTAAAGAGCAAGGTTCAACAAGGAAGGTCGGAATACTCTCAACTCCTCTTCGTCAATTCCTAGCTTAGGCTAAGAACGATTAGAAGTAGGAGTAAGTCAGGGCGACGATAGGCAACTATCAAGTTGAAGCATACCTAAACTTTCAAGCTCAAGCTAAGGGCATAATCCTTGTACTGTCGAGAATTTTAAAGGGAAAGAACGTAACGTGGAACGATCAACTGTAAGTGCGAAACAACATTCAAATATTCCTGACGACGTGATATCAGACAAGACCTTAAACACGATAAAATAACTAAAAAGAACCAAGCGACTAATATAAAGTAACCAGCAACGAGGTTGTACTCTGGGCAAAGAACTGTGCTACTTAGATATGCATATGAACCTTAGATCAGGACGACATCTAGTAAGGGAGAGACAAAGCCTCAGATCTTCAGAGGCCAGTGTTAACCACACTGCTAGGTCTTGGGCCCAGCAGTTGAGCCACCACTCGTACTACCCTAGCTCTGAGACCAGTGAGTCAGAGATGTCTCAAGGCATGGACAGACCTACAGGAAGTTCAGGAGTGCCTTACTTGCACAGGGTAGAAGGCCCTTACAAAACACAGTTGGAATACCTTAGGACCAACCGATTAGGTGCTAGCATCTATGAGGACGGCCTAGGAAGATCCGTGGTCCAGATTAAAAACCCTGACCAATCCATAGGACTAGAGCACCCAGCTGTCAAGTTTGAAAACGGTGCATACCTGGACAAAGAAGGAACCATATACGTAGTCACCAGTCACCCAGATAGGACAGATGAATTTGGAAATGTAATCTCAGAAGCGGACTTAGGTGACTTGGAACAAGGAAACATGGGAGTAGAACCTAGAACACCCCGAGGCAAATCTGCTCTCACTAGGATTATCACACCTGAGTGGGTTCCCCAAGACAACAAGAGCATAGAGTTGCTCCTCAATTGAGAAACTGACGAAGCCTTCTGGAGGTATAAATCTAATCAGCCAACTGATATAGAAACTATCATGATCTATGAGTTTAAGGATCCGGATAGCCCAGGTAGAGTGACCTACTTAGATCATACTTCGGAAAGGATCTTTGTGGTGACAGAAAATGATAGGCATGCTTACACTTGGAAGGGTGAATTCATTTTCCCTCAGCCAAGATCGAATGTATCCTATGGTCACCCTGGAGCTGGAACATCCCAAGCTCATGGAATGCAAAGAGACAGAAGTAGAGATAGACCAGAAGTAAGCTTTGCCAATCCAGTGGGTAGAGAAAGAACGAGGACGGAGACAAATAGGGTAGAACCTGAGGTGCTTAGAGCTCACAGGAACCAAAGAAATGTGGATGGATTCCCTCTGCCGAGACCTAGAGAGCACGCAAGAACTCTGAGACCGACTCAGCTAGTTAAGTCCATGAAGAATTACTTTGATGGCACAGGAGATCCCTATGATCATGTGGCGGAGTTCAAGCAAGTCTTGAGAGCTGAACAAGTGGAGGATCTATTTGTGAAGAGATGGATAGGTATGTGTTGAAGATAAAGAGGTGTTGCAAAATCTTTGCTCTACACCAGCCAAATGAACTCCAGGAGTAGATGGTGGGCCCTTTTAGCTTGCCAATGGATGTATTAGACACCCTATGTACCTTGGAAGATCACTCTCAAAAAGATAGATCAAAACAGATAAGTTGGAGTTAGCTCATAGGTGAAAACTTGCTATTCTTGGTTGATACACCTGTCCAGTGTTTTACATAATTCTCTGAGCACAGCAGCAATTAGATTAATTCCTCTTGGGGAAGGGTAGGTAGCTTAAAGAGCTAACTTTAGAGAGTAATCTCATAAAAAATAACAAACCACACACTGAGAATGACTTTTAACAAGTGATGACATCATCCCGATTTTCACGGGTTGCTACAGAAATAGACCAGTGAGTAGAAAAATTAATATAACTCAAGATGTAAGAATGCAATGATCATGAACATTTGTATGCTTATACTAGACAGTAAGCTGAATCCAACAAGCTTGAAATCACGGAATTTGGATGAGTAAACACTGAGAAATGACTCTGACAAGATGACTGAAAAAGTCAGGTACCTGACAGAGAAGTGAAGATGAACATACCCTGTTGACTTCAAATGAACATAACTGAAAATTCCAACATCCAAATGACATGAAAATTTGTGAGCATATAGTAGACTTATAGAGCTAACTTTACCAAGTTAAATCACTGAAAATGATGAACCAAGTGCAGAGAAACAATCTCTGCAAGCTGACTGAGAAAAACTGAAGTAATGGCAGTGAGTAGTACACATCACAAGAACATGGAAAGATGAATTCAAATAATCATGAAAATGAAAGTATATTGCTTGTACAATACAATGACTTACTGATACATATGTGTGCCTTGTAATCACACCTTGATATGGCATAAAGCTCAGCTCTTGGAGGTCTTCACATAGGTCTCTCTAACCACGACTAAAACTGCCATCTATTTATAGTTGAGTTTGGGAGGCTAACTTCCCTCAATCACTCTCCAATCAATCAATGATTGATTTGATTCTCTACCTACCACAAATCACGAATTCGTGGCTCCTCTTTCCATTCTTGATCATGTGGGCTCAACCACTTAAGATTCTCTTACTTTTACATTAAGTAAACTCTTCAAAAGTTACAAGAGGTAGTTCACAAGTGAACTTTACATAGTCTTCATTTTGAAGCTTCTTTAATGACTTTGTGAGACTCAAGCCAATACTTAGGCTTGTCATAGACTTGCTCCAACAGCTCCCCCTCAAGCCAAGTATGCTTGAGGTCTTCAATCTTCCAAGATTACCTGCAAACCAATCATAGCCTTGAATTTGCAAAGCTTTGTACCATCCAATGCTTTAGTTAGAATATCTGCACATTGTTGATGAGTGGACACATATGATATTTGAATCTCCTTGCTTAGGATCTTCTCTCGTACATAATGATAATGAACTTCAATATGTTTAGTCCTTGCATGAAAAATAGGATTAGCAGCCAAGTGAATAGAACTCATATTGTCACCAAAAATAAGTGGAGTTCCAAACTCCAATCCAAGATCTTTGAACAATGTCTTCATCCACATAGCTTCCTGTGTAGCTATGGCAAGACCTCTATATTCAGCTTCAGTAGAAGAGAGAGCAACTGTGGGTTGCTTCTTGGATGACCATGAAATAAGCTTTGAGCCTGCAAAGGTAAGATAACCTGAAGTGCTCCTTCTATCTTCCTTGGAGCCAGCCCAATCTGCATCAGAAAATAGCTTCAAACCTAAATCAGATACATAAGGATAATAAAGTCCTTCATTTATGGTTCCTTTGAGATACTTGAGAATCCTTTTGGCAGCATCCATATGTGGTTTCCTTGGTGTGTGCATAAATTGGCTTAGCACACTCACACTGTAACATATATCTACTCTTGTCAATGTGGCATAGTTGAGACTACCCACTAGACTTTGATATGATGTGATGTCCTCTATGAGTTCACCTTCATGTGAGCTCAATTTGTGATTGACCTCCATTGGAGTACCTGCAATCTTACAATCTTGCATCTTGAATTTTGCCAACATGTCCTTAATGTACTTTCTTTGAGTGAGAAACAAACCATGATCTTTGTAGACAACTTCCAAACCTAGGAAGTAGGTAAGTGAACCCAAATCACTTATCTTGAACTCTTCTCTCATCTGATCTTTGATCTTCTTCATACCATCTGCATCATTTCCTGTCAATATAATATCATCTACATAAACACATAGATAGATGACCTCGGAATTACTCTTTTTAATAAAGAGTGAAGGATCTGCCTTGCTTGGTTGAAAGCCTTTGTCCTGCAAGAATGAAACAAGCCTGAAATTCCAAGCTCTTGGAGCTTGCTTGAGACCATACAATGCTTTGTTAAGTTTACACACATAATCAGGATAAACTTGATTCTCAAACCCAGGTGGTTGTGCCATATATACCTCTTCTGTTATCCAACCATTCAAGAATGCATTCTTTACATCTAGTTGAAGTATCTTCCAATTCTTGGAAGAGGCAATACTAAGCAAAACCCTAATAGTAGGCATCTTTGCCACAGGAGAGAATGTCTCCTCATAATCAATTCCCTGAGTTTGTGCAAAGCCTTTTGCTACAAGCCTTGCCTTATACCTGTTAATGGAACCATCAGAATTCTTCTTGAGTTTATAGACCCATCTTGAGCCTATTACCTTCATGGATGAAGTCTTGGGCACCAAATCCCAAGTGTTGTTTTCCTCAAGTGCTTCAATCTCTTCCTTCATTGCATGCTTCCATTCTGTTTTTGCTTTGGCCTCTTCAAATGATGATGGCTCCTCTTGGTTTATGTCCTGTGCTATGTAGATAGAATGTTTAGTTACTAATGAGGTGTCAAACCCATACCTTTCTGGTTTTTTCTTTTCCCTCATAGATCTTCTTAGGCCATGATGTGATGATTCTGCCTCATGTCCAAGTTCCTGCAATTTTGCTTTACCTTTAGACTTCCATGCTTTGATCTTTTCCATCTCACATTCTTCATCATCCTCTGAGGTGTCTTGTTCTTCAATCTTTGATTGTTCTCTACCAAGCTTTGGAAAATCTTCTTCAAGATCATATGGTAAATTGATCTTCCTGCATGAATCTTCATACCATGAATTGTTCTCATCAAAAACTACATCTCTGCTTACCAAGAATCCTTTGTTGGTAGGGTTGTATAACCTGTAGCCCTTTTGATTGTTGTCATATCCAATAAATACACACCTTTCTGCTTTTGGATCCATCTTGCCTCTAACCTGTGAAGGAACATGAGCAAAAGCAATACATCCAAAAATTTTACAATGATCTAAACTTGGTCTTCTTCCATTCCAAGCCTCATATGGAGTCATCCCATTAAGGGATTTTGAAGGCAACCTGTTAATCAAGTAAGTGGCTGTAGATACAGCCTCAGCCCATAAGTAATTAGGTAAATGCTTTTCATTTAACATAGACCTTGCAGCTTCAACAATTGTCCTATTCCTCCTTTCTGCCACTCCATTTTGCTCAGGAGTGTACCTTGTAGTTACCTCTCTTTTGATTCCTCTTTCTTGAAGAAAAGAATCAAACTCATGGGAGAAGTATTCTCCCCCTCCATCTGACCTTAGCCTTTTTAGTGATTTACCTGTTTGATTCTCCACAAGAGCCAAATATCTTTTGAAACATGAAAAAACTTCATCTTTGTGTTTCATAAAGAATAGGATAGTCCATCTGCTGCAATCATCAATAAAGGAAACATAATACCTTGATCCTGATATTGAAGCTTCCTTGCTTGGTCCCCATACATCTGTATGAACCAACTCCAAGAGATCTCCATGCATATAACCTTTCTTCATGAATGGTAACCTGTGAGACTTTCCAAATTGACATGCACTACACTTATAAATCATATGTTGTTTTGATAAATTAGGAAGTCCAAGTACACTTTGGTCCCTGCAGATTTGTTTTAATGACCTTTCACCAATATGTGCTAACCTTTTGTGCCATACTTCCAATTCTGTGAGTGTCTGACTACCATAATTAAAGAGAGCAATGTTTCTAGTGTCCTGTAATTCAAATGTGAACAATCTACCTGTCTTTTCACCTTTTGCGATTCTTCTGAATCCCTGACTTGGATCTTCAACAAATGCTCCTGCTTTTGTGAACCTGACTTGCAACCCTTTCTCTACTATCTGCCCAACACTTATCAAATTCTTTGTAATGGTAGGGACATAGAGTACCTTACTGAGTAGGTTGATGTTTCCATCAGGTGCTTTGACATTGCCTATTTTCTCCACAGGATGTTTTGTATCATCTCCTGTTTGTACCTCATGCTTATTCCTTGGATCTTCTAAATCTGATAGGAGTGCCACATTTCCTGCCACATGATTTGAACAACCTGAATCTATGTAGAAAACATGCTCATCAGATTTACCTTGTGGCATAGCCATGTTCATGATCAATAATGAATCCTCTTTGTTTGAGTCTTCTGTGTAGGTATTGTAGTCTCTCCTTCCTTTGTAGCCTCCTTGATAGTTTGAATGATTGTAGTTGTTGTAGTTGCCATGGTAGTTGTTGAACCTTCCTCTTGAGTAGCCATAACTTCCTCTATTGTATCCTCTGCCTCTTTGATTCCTGGAATTCCTAAAGCAATTTTCAGTTGTATGATTAGTTAATCCACAAATAGAACATGAGTTGGAGTCTTGGGATCTCCCCCTGCCTTGTCTACCTCCTCTTCCTCTACCTCTGCCATGTCTTCCTCTACCTGCATAGTTAGCTTGATATGTACCTGCTTCATCATCCACTTTCTTTGCCTTTCCTTTGTTATCTTTAGACTTGCTTTTATCCGTGTATAAAGCTGAGGATTGATTACCTTTAGAGCTTTCTCCATTTTTGATAAGCTTTGCCTCTTGAGTAAGTAGTTGTCCAATGAGTGTGTTGAAATCAGGTACATGCATGTCCATGTACAAATCCATAGCTGTGGTGAATGCTTCCCACTTATCATCTGCCTTCAATCCATTGATGACCTGCCTTACAATTTGCTCTTCATCTATTACCTCTAAAATGCTTCCCAACTGATCGCTATGTCCTTGAGCTTTGTGACAAAATCAGTCACATTTTGTTTGGGAGCCTTCTTGAGAGTTGTGAAATCCAGCCATAGTTGATGCTTCCTAGCTTCAGTACTTGAAGCAAAGAAAGCTTCAAGTGCATCCCACACTTCCTGAGATGTCTTACAACTTCTAATGTGAGGCAACAAAAAATCTGAGATAGAGTTGAGGAGATAAGACCTTGCAAGTGCATCATTGGAGCACCATGTGCTCAATCTTTCTTGCTCTTCTTGTGTTGGTTGACTTTTGTTCCTGAAACTTGGCATAACTTCATCTCTAGCCACATAACCATATAAACTTCTACCTTGGAGATAAGCTTCCATTCTTAATGACCAAGCTGAGTAGTTACCTCTGTCCAATTTGTCAATTGATGAAGGAAATCCATCTGCCATGTTGTCCAACCTTGCTCTGATACCACTGTGAAGAGATGGATAGGTATGTGTTGAAGATGAAGAGGTGTTGCAAAATCTTTGCTCTACACCAGCCAAATGAACTCCAGGAGTAGATGGTGGGCCCTTTTAGCTTGCCAATGGATGTATTAGACACCCTATGTACCTTGGAAGATCACTCTCAAAAAGATAGATCAAAACAGATAAGTTGGAGTTAGCTCAGAGGTGAAAACTTGCTATTCTTGGTTGATACACCTGTCCAGTGTTTTACATAATTCTCTGAGCACAGCAGCAATTAGATTAATTCCTCTTGGGGAAGGCTAGGTAGCTTAAAGAGCTAACTTTAGAGAGTAATCTCATAAAAAATAACAAACCACACACTGAGAATGACTTTTAACAAGTGATGACATCATCCCGATTTTCACGGGTTGCTACAGAAATAGACCAGTGAGTAGAAAAATTAACATAACTCAAGATGTAAGAATCCAATGATCATGAAAATTTGTATGCTTATACTAGACAGTAAGCTGAATCCAACAAGCTTGAAATCACTGAATTTGGACGAGTAAACACTGAGAAATGACTCTCACAAGATGACTGAAAAAGTCGGGTACCTGACAGAGAAGTGAAGATGAACATACCCTGTTGACTTCAAATGAACATAACTGAAAATTCCAACATCCAAATGACATGAAAATTTGTGAGCATATATTAGACTTATAGAGCTAACTTTACCAAGTTAAATCACTGAAAATGATGAACCAAGTGCAGAGAAACAATCTCTGCAAGCTGACTGAGAAAAACTGAAGTAATGGCAGTGAGTAGTACACATCACAAGAACATGGAAAGATGAATTCAAATAATCATGAAAATGAAAGTATATTGCTTGTACAATACAATGACTTACTGATACATATGTGTGCCTTGTAATCACACCTTGATATGGCATAAAGCTCAGCTCTTGGAGGTCTTCACATAGGTCTCTCTAACCACGACTAAAACTGCCATCTATTTATAGTTGAGTTTGGGAGGCTAACTTCCCTCAATCACTCTCCAATCAATCAATGATTGATTTGATTCTCTACCTACCACAAATCACAAATTCGTGGCTCCTCTTTTCATTCTTGATCATGTGGGCTCAACCACTTAAGATTCTCTTACTTTTACATTAAGTAAACTCTTCAAAAGTTACAAGAGGTAGTTCACAAGTGAACTTTACATAGTCTTCATTTTGAAGCTTCTTTAATGACTTTGTGAGACTCAAGCCAATACTTAGGCTTGTCATAGACTTGCTCCAACACTATTCACGCAGTACAATGCCTTCGGTCTAACCCTTAGGAACACAGCACTTACATGGTTTCAGCCATTGGATGAGCGCCAGTTCAGGAGCATAGACCAACTCTTAGAAGCATTTATTATTGAATTCTCCAAGAGTGGCATAAGACACAATACCTCCTCACTGATTCACAGCTTCAAGCAAACCCCTCAAGAGACTGTGAGACTTGCAGGAAGAAGATTTAGGCAATACCTTGAAAGATGTCCTGTTCGGAGCTACCCACATCTGCCAAACAAGTAGCCTTATTCCTTGATGGATTGCTGAGTACGAAATTGAGATCCTATGTGTATCTGAAAGACCCTAGGACTATAGAAGAGTGTGTACGCATGTGCATTGACATTGAAGATAACCTAGGGGAAGAACTAGAGCTTTCCAAAATCTACAAAGATTCAGATAGTGCATCTAGTCACTCTTCCACGCAATCCACATCAATTGAGGAACTCGCAGAGAAAGTAGCTCAGAAATTAGGGGTAACTAGTAAACAAATCCCAAGGTTTGCCCCGGTGAAAAGGTGCTACACTTGTGGTGGTGACCACATGGCGAATGTCTGCCCCATTATGGCTCAGCCCCAAGTAAATCCTAGTAGCCAGTACTGCACCATAGAACGGAGATACACCAATCACACCGCACAAGATTGCCCATACAACAAGCAGGCAGTTAGGCAACCCCACCCTCAGCCATACCCTCAGCAGGGAAGATACCAGAACCCGTACCCTCCACAACCATATGGCAGGCCACAACAAAATTTCCAACCTCAATATCAAAACCAACAAAGGCCTCAGCCTGTGCTAGCACAACAACCCCCAGCCCCAGCTAATGTGATTCCGGTAAAGTATACTGCTGCAGAAGAGAACCTGAATAGAGCTATAGTCCCTGTAACATCCTTGCTTTCTGAAAGTGACCCGAGTGACCATAGCTTTGATTCTACACATGTTGATAGCCCCCAGGCCTACTACATTGATGGAGAGTGTTAATCTCCAAAAGAACAAGTTAACCTTGAATTTAGATCACCTCTATATCAAGATTAACTTTAGACTCCACCAAACTTAGAGATCATTCACCAATTTATCAGGAAATTGAAAGTTCTGACAAATTCAACTTCTTCAGAAAAATCTGCTGTAGATTAATCACTCATTGACTAATCAATCCTGTAAAGTTTTTGATAAAACTTTGCACAACACTTTGCCTTAAGGTTGCGCAACTTTGCCAAGTTAAATCTCTCAAAAAGATTAAGTACACACTGAGAAATGTGTGAAACACTTTACCTATGTCTGAAAGTACTTCTCTGCAATAGCGACTTTGACACCTGCAATTTCTTAGCACTGGTTCTCCCAACTCTGAACCCGTTTGATCAAGATCTTTTAGCCATAGATGGCTTACCTTTCAACTTAGATTTTAAGCCCTCATTTGTGTAAAACTTTACACTGTGGACTGAGCAATGATCATTTCATTGAAGATGAAATGTGCGCCAGATTTTACGACTCTTAGAACATTCTTACATATGAATGTTCCTAATCAAAATTCTCTCAGCCTGATTACAATTAACCTCTCAAATTCTAGCCATAGATAGATTAGCTATGAACTTAAACACGTGCAGAAGGATTTCTCAAAAGATTAAACACAGAAGGAGCGGACAGCAAAATATCGGGCGCAAAATTTCTCGATTTCTCAGAAAACTTACATCTAAGTGAGGATGGACAATTCACTCACTTTTCATGTGTCTAATGACACTGATTTCTCTCTCCCTATTCTCAAATCTTCTTCTGCTCTATTTGCCCGACATTTTCTAACATATTTATAGATGAATATATACAAGTGTATGACTAGACAAAGGTATAAGTCAGCTAATGTACATATGTGTTCATGTCTTTGGATTTTCTGAATATGTCCTTCCTTCAACCATCTGACTTTGTTTTCTTCTTGACTCCTTGACTTCATTCCTCCATAATTCTTCAATTGATGATTGTCATGCTCCAACAGCTCCCCCTCAATCATTAATTGAGGCTCTTCTCTATCTTCTTTACTCCAGCCATATCCTTGAATCTTTGTATTTTTGGTCCATCTAGACTTTTTGTCATCATATCTGCAACTTGATCTTTTGTGGGAGTGTGTATGACTTCAATCTCCTTCTCAATGACCTTCTCTCTCAGAAAATGATACTGTATTTCAATATTCTTAGTTCTAGCATGAAATACAGGATTAGCTGCCAAGTATAATGAACTCATATTGTCTCCATAAATAATAGGAGTACTCTGAATCACATCAAAAACTTTCAAAAGTGTCTTTAGCCATATTACCTCTTTTGCAGCTTCCACCATACCTTTATATTCTGCCTCTGTAGATGACAAAGCAACTGTATGTTGCTTCTTGGAACACCATGAAATCAATTTGTCTCCTACATAGCACAAGTATCCATGTGTTGATCTTCTATCATCCACATTACCTGCCCAATCTGCATCACTATATATCTTGATTCTTGTATCTGAAGTAAATCCATAGTACAACCCTTCTCTGAGTGTACCCTTGATGTACCTAAGTACTCTTTGTCCTGCAATCCAATGTTCCTTCCTAGGACAATGCATAAATTGTGAAAGCACACCAACTGCATATGACAAGTTAGGCCTTGTCAATGTAGCATAAATCAAGCTACCAACCAAACTTTGATAGAGTTTCATATCTCTGAACTCTTCTCCTCCAAACCTAGACAATTTATGGTTCACTTCCAAAGGTGTAGGTGCAACCCTGCAATCTTCCATTTTAAATTTGGTTAGCAAATTTTTAAGATACCTTTCTTGGGTCACATATACTCCATGTTGAGTATAAGTGATCTCCATTCCCAAGAAGAATGATAGGTTCCCCAAATCACTGATTTTGAACTCTTTCTCCATCTGCTTCTTGATCATTTGTATTCCCTTATCATCTGTTCCTGTAAGTATTATGTCATCAACATAAATACACACATACATGAATCCATTTTCACTTGCTTTGACTAACAAGCTACTATCTGCCTTTGATGCTTGAAATCCAAGATCATTCAAGAATTTTACAAGCCTATAATTCCAAGCCCTTGGGGCTTGCTTCAACCCATACAAAGCTCTCTTGAGCTTACATACATAATTTGGACTCACTTGATCTTTGAACCCATCTGGTTGCTCCATGTAGACTTCATCTGAAATGTAACCATTTAAGAAAGCATTTTTAACATCTAATTGAGACAACTTCCAACCTTTACAAGCAGCAATTGCTATGAGTGTCCTGATGGTTGTCATCTTTGCCACAGGACTATAAGTCTCATCATAGTCCACTCCATATGTCTGTGCATACCCTTTCACAACAAGTCTAGCTTTGTATCTAGACACACTTCCATCTGCAAACCTTTTAGTCTTGTAAACCCACTTACAACCAATGATTTTCTGACTATTAGGTTTAGGAACCAAATCCCATGTTTGATTCTCTATCAATGCATCATACTCCTCTTGCATAGCATCTTCCCAATTCTTCTTCCCTTTGGCCTCTTCATATGTAGAAGGGTCTTCATCTGCTTTTACCAAATAAGCATAATCTTTAGTAGTCAAGAATGAAGTGTCATAGCTATACCTTGTAGGTTGCCATTTGTGCCTAGATGATCTTCTAACTTCTGCACTTCTTGAGGTCTCTGGTTCATCACATTCTGGATCAAACCTTGGCCTCTCTTCAACTTCAATCTGCACTTCATTACTCTCACTTTCATCAAGTAATTGAATATTTGCTTTACCTTTCCTTTGTTCCACTACTTCTTCATCATCTGCATGTACATTATATTTACCTGCATACCAAGTACCTTGCTCATCAAATGTAACATCCTTGGATACAATAAATTGCTTTGTGGATGGACTCCACAACCTGTATCCCATTTGCTTATCATCATAACCAATGAATACATACTTCTCTGCCTTAGGCTCCAACTTATGCCTCAATTGAGATGGCACATATGCATATGCCAAGCATCCAAATATTCTGCAATGATCCAAGGTAGGTTTCTTACCCCACCAAGCTTCATATGGTGTCATACCCTGCAAAGCTTTACAAGGCAATCTATTAACCAAATATGTAGCTGTATTAACAGCCTCAGCCCACAAATAATTTGGGCAATTCTTCTCTTTCATCATGGACCTTGCAAATTCAACAAGAGTCCTATTTCTTCTTTCTGCTACCCCATTTTGTTGAGGAGAGTACCTGCAAGTAACTTCTCTCTTTATACCTGCATTCCACAAATAATCATTGAACTCATTTGAAAAATACTCTCCCCCTCCATCTGACCTTAGTCTCTTCAATTTTTGACCTGTAATCCTTTCTGCATATGCATGATAGTGTTTAAATGTATTAAACACTTCTGACTTTTCCTTAATCACATAAATTGTGATCCACCTAGTAGCATCATCAACATATATGACATAATATCTTGAACCATTTATACTAAAGTCCTTTGAAGGACCCCACACATCTGTATGCACCAATTCAAGTCTTTCTGAATACATAAACCCATGCTTGGAATAGGATTGCTTATGAGCCTTACCTAATTGACATGCCTCACATCTGTATGTCATGTGTTGACCTGCAATGTTAGGCATTCCAAGCACTGAATCATTGTTAATCATTTCTTTGATACCTCTTTCATTAAAGTGTCCAAGTCTTTTGTGCCAAAGATCCAATTCTGACACCTTCTGCTCTCCATATGTGAACATAGCATGTCCAACATTTCCTTGTACCTTCAATGTGAAAACCCTTCCTTCTTTCTTTCCTGCAATAACTTGTTTATACCCTTGACTAGGGTCTTCCACATAAACTCCATCATTGGTAAACCTTACCTCATAACCTTTTTCCACAATTTGACCTACACTGATCAAATTCTTTGGAATTGTGGGAACATAAAGTACCTTACTCAGAAGAGTGCTCCCATCCTTAGCTTTGACTGAACCAATTGACTTTACCTTATGCTTTGTATTATCACCTGTCTGCACTGTATGATTAATTGCATTGTGATCTAGGTCAGTCATCAAAGCAATATTTCCACTCAAATGATTACTACATCCTGAATCAATATAAAACACTCTCATGTCCTCATGTGAGGTTTCACATGTATTCATAATGAGAGTTGAGTCCTCCTTTTGATCTGATGCATAGTTGTAGTAGGTGTTATTATAGGATTGACTTTGGAAGTTTCTTCCACCACCTCTTCCAAAAGAATTCCTACCACCTCTACCTCTGAAATTTCCTCTCTGAAATCTACCACCTCTTGCTCTTTGATTAAAATTCTGATAATTGCCATTGTTTTGATTATTATGCCAACAATCATGAGATAGATGATTGGTCTTACCACATATCCAACAAGCTCTTGCATTATCTTTGTTGTTTCTGCCTCTTCCTCTACTTCTGCCATTTCCTCTTCCTCTTATGAAGTTTGCTTGGTTTGAAGTACCTTCTTCTTCACCTGATTGTTGCTTCCCTTTGTTGGCTTTCTTCTTGTCTTTAGAATACATTGCATGACCTGCACTCTTATCAACATCTCCTTTGACATCATTCTCAAAAGTTAGCATATGACCTAACAATTGATTCAAATCAGGAGTAAAATGATCTAATGAAAGTTCTGTAGATAAAATGAAAGGCTTCCATTTCTCATCTCCTCTTAGCCCTGTGAGTATTTGTCTTACCAATTTGTCTTCTTCAATATCTTCATCAACTGCACCTAAAGAATCTGCAATGTCCTTCATCTTTGTCACATAATCAGAGATTGATTGTGAGGCCTTCTTCTTGAAGGTAGTAAATTCTGCCCATAGTGAAGCCTTCCTTGATTTCGTTGTATTTTGGAAATGCTCTTCCAAAGCATTCCAAATGTCACAAGCACTCTCAAGTCCTCTAATGTGAGGAAGCAAATAGTCATTGACTGCCATGTAGATGATGCTTCTTGCTTGAGCATCCTTCTTCATCCAATTCTTCAAATCTGCAAGCTCCTCCCTAGTTGGTGTTGGTGCAGATCAATCACCAATTGAAGATTTGAAGTAAAGAGAATGGATACATTCACAAGAGTGAAGGACATGTACACATATGTACATTAGTTATGACATAGGTTACATATACTTATGTTTTGATGAGAGTTTGTATATAGATGTCTATAAATACTTTTGGAAAATGTCGGGATATATAGAGAGAAGACAAAGAGAGACTACGTATGAGCATAGGAATAGAGAAATTTATGATTGTAAATGTCAATAGACTTATGAGAAAGTAGTTGAAGTCTCTCTCACCTTTCAGTTGTAGTCTTCTCCTGAAATGAAGAAAATGTTGCGCCCGATGTTTCTGCGTCTACTCCGTCTGTGGTAGATCATTTGTGAAATCCTTTTGAGGATATCTAAGTTGTTAGTTAATGAGTTTGTGGTTTGAATTTTAGAGTCTAATTGTAAACAGGTGAAGAGAATTGCTGATAGGAACATTCACATGTGTTGAGTGTTCACAGCTCTCTGAAACAGGCGCACATTTCGAGTCCAAAGAAATGAGTAGTGCTCAGTGCACAGTCTAAAGTTTTACACATATGATAGCTTAAAATCTAAGTTGAGAGATAAGCTATCTTCAGTCAAAAGGATTTGGTAAAACGGGTTCGACATTGTGAGAACCAAAGTTAAGAAGTTAGGGGTGTCTAAATCGACTTCTCAGAAGTACAGATTTGGACATAGGTAACTTGTGAAGTTGATTTCTCAAGTTATACTAAACCTTTTTGAGAACTTTAACTTGGAGAAGATGCGCAATCTTTAGGAGATGATATGTACAAAGTTTCATAAAAAACTTTACACGTTTGATAAGTCAATGCGAAGAAATTCTGCAGCAGACTTTTCTGTGTTTCATCTTCTTCACAGATTTTCTCAAATTTGATAATTTGGAGATTGGACCTCTAATTTAGTGAAGGTTTTGACTTACTCTTGATATAGAGGTGTTCTAAATTCAAGAGTAGGTTGTTCTTTTGGAGATTAACACTCTCCATCAGTGGTATCAGAGCAGGAGACATCAAAATCAAGGAAAGGAAGGTCCCGACTGCTGCAGATTCAAGAAGTTCAACATTTGAAGAACTAAGAAGTGAAAGCTTGGAGTCAAAAGCTTGAGGAGGAGATCATACGACATCAAGAAAGGCAAAAGGAGTCTAATTCGAAGTAAAGGTACATACATTACTTGTAAAGCTTGAAGTTTTCAATACACAGGTGGACACAAGATGGGAGATGCTCTACAGATAGAGAAATTGGATAGGGAAAACTATCCTGCATGGTCAATGAGGATGGAAGCTCATCTTATGAGCAAAGATTTGATTGGTTACATCACAGGAGAAGAAGAGAAGCCAGAATTCAGAGATCCTAGTGTTCCAACTAGGGAAGAGTTAGCAGATCTGAAAAATTGGATGAAGAAAGATGCTCAAGCTAGGAGCATTATCTATATGGGAGTCAATGATTACTTGTTACCTCATATTAGAGGTCTTGAAAGTGCTACTGACATATGGAATGCTTTGGAGGAGCATTTCCAGAACACTACAAAGTCAAGGAAGGCATCCTTATGGGCAGAGTTTACTACCTTCAAGAAGAAGGCCTCTCAATCTATTTCAGACTATGTAACAAGGATGAAAGATATTGCAGATGCTTTAGGAGCTGTTGATGAAGACATTGAGGAAGATAAATTGGTAAGGCAAATCCTTACAGGGTTGAGAGGTGATGACAAATGGAAGCCATTTATTTTGTCTACAGAACTATCACTTGACCATTTCACTCCTGATTTAAATCAATTGCTAGGTCATATGTTAACATTTGAGCAGGATGTTAAAGGAGATGTTGACAAGAGTACAGGACATGCAATGTACTCAAAGGATAAGAAGAAGAATAGCAAAGGAAAACAACAAGCAGGTGAAGATGAAGGAACAACTACTCAAGCCAACTTCCTAAGAGGAAGAGGAGGTGGCAAAGGTAGAGGAAGAGGCAGGAACAACAAAGATGGAGGCAAAGCTTGCTGGATTTGTGGTAAGACAAATCACTTAGCTAATGATTGTTGGCATAATAATCAGAATAATGGTGGATACAATCAAAATTATCATTCAAGAGGAAGAGGTGGCAGAAATCAAAGAGGTAATTACAGAGGTAGAGGTGGAAGGAATTACTTTGGAAGAAATGTAGGTAGAGGATTCCAAAGTCAACAATACAACAACACCTACTACAATTATGCTTCAGATCAAAAGGAAGATTCAACATTGATAATGAATGCAACTTGTGAAAGGCAGAGTGAAGATCAAAGAGTCTTCTACATTGACTCAGGGTGTAGCAATCACCTGAGTGGTAACATATCTTTGATGACTGATTTGGAAAGTAAAGTTTTTAATCATGTTGTTCAAACAGGTGACAACACAAAGCACAATGTGAAGTCAATTGGATCAGTGAAGGCCAAGGATGGAAGTACCTTATTGAGTAAGGTCTTGTATGTTCCTACAATCCCTAAGAATTTGATAAGTGTAGGTCAAATTGTTGAAAAGGGATATGAAGTAAGGTTCACTAATGATGGAGTATATGTGGAAGACCCTAGCCAAGGGTATAAAAAGATTGTTTCAGGAAAAAAGGAAGGAAGATTATTTACATTGAAGATTCAAGGCAACATTGGTCATGCTATGTTCACATATGGAGGACATAAGATCTCTGAGTTAGATCTTTGGCACAAGAGGCTTGGACATTTCAATGAAAGAGGTATTAAAGATATGGTTAACAATGGTTCAGTACTTGGATTGCCTAATGTTGCAGGTCAACATATGACATACAAATGTGAGGCATGTCAATTAGGTAAGGCTCATAAACATTCCTATTCCAAGCATGGTTTTATGCACTCAGAGAAGCTTGAGTTGGTACACACAGATGTGTGGGGACCATCAAAAGATTTCAGTATAAATGGATCAAGGTATTATGTGATTTATGTTGATGATGCTACTAGGTGGATCACTATCTATGTGATCAAAGATAAGTCAGAAGTGTTTAATACATTTAAACACTATCATGCATATGCAGAAAGAATTACAGGTCATAAGTTGAAAAGACTAAGGTCAGATGGAGGGGGAGAGTATTTTTCAAATGAGTTCAGTGATTACTTATGGAATGCAGGTATAAAAAGGGAAATTACTTGCAGGTACTCTCCTCAACAAAATGGTGTTGCAGAAAGGAGAAATAGAACTCTTGTTGAGTTTGCAAGATCCATGATGAAGGAGAAAAATTGCCCTAATTATTTGTGGGCTGAGGCTGTAAATACAGCCACTTACTTGGTCAATAGGTTACCATGTAAAGCCTTGCAGGGTATGACACCATATGAGGCTTGGTGGGGTAAGAGACCTACCTTGGATCATTGCAGAGTTTTTGGGTGTATGGCATATGCATATGTGCCATCACAATTAAGACACAAATTGGAACCCAAAGCTGAAAAGTATGTTTTCATTGGCTATGATGACAAGCAGATGGGCTATAGATTGTGGAGTCCATCAACAAAGCAATTTATGGTTTCTAAGGATGTTACATTTGATGAACAAAGCACTTGGTATGCAGGTACAATCAACATCAATACAGGTGATGAAGAAGAAGTGAGTCAAAGAAAAGGTAAATCAAAAGTCCAGATATTTGATGAGCAAGAGAATAATGAAGTGCAGGTGGAAGTGGAAGAGACACCAAGATTTGATCCTGAATGTGAAGAGCCAGAAACCTCAAGGAGTGGAGAACTCAGAAGGTCTACAAGAAATAGGTGGCAACCTACAAGGTATAGTTATGATACTTCATTTCTAGCCACAAAAGATTATGCTTACATGGTGAATACAGATGAAGATCCTTCTACATATGAAGAGGCAAAGGGTAAGGAAAAATGGGAGAGTGCTATGCAGGAGGAATATGATGCACTATTGGAGAATCAAACTTGGGATTTGGTTCCTAAACCAAATAGTCAGAAGATTATTGGATGCAAGTGGGTCTACAAGACCAAGAGATTTGCAGATGGAAGTGTGTCTAGATACAAAGCTAGACTTGTTGTCAAAGGCTTTGCTCAGACATATGGTATTGATTATGATGAGACCTATAGTCCTGTGGCAAAGATGACAACCATAAGGACACTTATTGCTATTGCTGCATGTAAAGGTTGGAAGCTATGTCAACTTGATGTGAAGAATGCTTTTTTGAATGGTTATATTTCAGATGATGTATTTATGGAGCAACCTCAAGGGTTCAGAGATAAAAGGTATCCAGATCATGTGTGCAAGCTCAAGAGAGCTTTGTATGGCTTGAAGCAGGCCCCAAGGGCATGGAACTATAGACTTGTGAAGTTCCTTAAAGAACTTGGATTTCAGGTGTCTAAAGCAGATAGTAGTTTGCTTGTCAAGGCAAGTGAAAATGGTTTCATATACATGTGCATATATGTTGATGATATAATTCTTACAGGTACAGATGAAGAAGGAATACAAAGGCTCAAGAGGCAAATGGAAAAGGAGTTCAAGATAAGTGACTTGGGAGACTTATCATACTTCTTGGGCATGGAGATAACATATACTCAACATGGAGTATTTATGACCCAAGAAAGGTATTTGAAGAACTTGTTAATCAAGTTTAAAATGGATGATTGCAGGGTAGCACCTACACCAATGGAGGTGAATCACAAATTGAGTAAGTTTGGAGGTGAAGAACTCAAAGACATGAGACAATATCAGAGTTTGGTTGGTAGCCTTATCTATGCTACTTTAACTAGACCTTATTTATCATATGCAGTAGGGGTTTTGTCTCAATTTATGCATTGCCCAAGGAAAGAACATTGGATTGCAGGACAAAGGGTGTTGAGGTACATTAAGGGTACACTCAATGAAGGTTTGTATTATGGGTTTACCTCAGATACAAATATCAAAATTTATAGTGATGCAGATTGGGCAGGTAATCCAGATGATAGAAGGTCTACATTTGGATACATGTGTTATGTGGGAGATAAACTTATCTCATGGTGTTCCAAGAAGCAACATACAGTTGCTTTATCTTCTATAGAAGCAGAGTATAAAGGCATGGTTGAAGCTGCAAAGGAAGTAATTTGGGTCAAGACATTGATGAAGAGTTTTGACATTGTGCATGGGATACCAATTATATATGGAGATAACATGAGTTCATTGTATTTAGCTGCTAATCCTGTTTTTCATGCTAGGACCAAACACATTGAGATTCAGTATCACTTTCTAAGAGAGAAAGTGATGGATAAGGAGATTGAAGTCATACATACTTCAACAAAAGATCAGATAGCTGATATGCTTACAAAGAGCTTGGATGGACCAAAGCTACAGAAGTTTAAAGACATGGCAGGTATAAAGAAGATAGTGAAGACCTCAATTGATGATTGAGGGGGAGTTGTTGGTGCAGATCAATCACCAATTGAAGATTTGAAGTAAAGAGAATGGATACATTCACAAGAGTGAAGGACATGTACACATATGTACATTAGTTATGACATAGGTTACATATACTTATGTTTTGATGAGAGTTTGTATATAGATGTCTATAAATACTTTTGGAAAATGTCGGGATATATAGAGAGAAGACAAAGAGAGACTACGTATGAGCATAGGAATAGAGAAATTTATGATTGTAAATGTCAATAGACTTATGAGAAAGTAGTTGAAGTCTCTCTCACCTTTCAGTTGTAGTCTTCTCCTGAAATGAAGAAAATGTTGCGCCCGATGTTTCTGCGTCTACTCCGTCTGTGGTAGATCATTTGTGAAATCCTTTTGAGGATATCTAAGTTGTTAGTTAATGAGTTTGTGGTTTGAATTTTAGAGTCTAATTGTAAACAGGTGAAGAGAATTGCTGATAGGAACATTCACATGTGTTGAGTGTTCACAGCTCTCTGAAACAGGCGCACATTTCGAGTCCAAAGAAATGAGTAGTGCTCAGTGCACAGTGTAACGTTTTACACATATGATAGCTTAAAATATAAGTTGAGAGATAAGCTATCTTCAGTCAAAAGGATTTGGTAAAACGGGTTCGACATTGTGAGAACCAAAGTTAAGAAGTTAGGGGTGTCTAAATCGACTTCTCAGAAGTACAGATTTGGACATAGGTAACTTGTGAAGTTGATTTCTCAAGTTATACTAAACCTTTTTGAGAACTTTAACTTGGAGAAGATCCGCAATCTTTAGGAGATGATATGTACAAAGTTTCATAAAAAACTTTACACGTTTGATAAGTCAATGTGAAGAAATTCTGCAGCAGACTTTTCTGTGTTTCATCTTCTTCACAGATTTTCTCAAATTTGATAATTTGGAGATTGGACCTCTAATTTAGTGAAGGTTTTGACTTACTCTTGATATAGAGGTGTTCTAAATTCAAGAGTAGGTTGTTCTTTTGGAGATTAACACTCTCCATCAGTTGGAACACTAGGATCTCTGAATTCTGGCTTTTCTTCATCTCCTGTGATGTATCCTATCAGATCTTTGCTCATAAGGTGAGCTTCCATCCTCATAGACCATGCAGGATAGTTCTCTCTATCCAGCTTCTCAATTTGGAGACTATCTCCCATCTTTACTTCACCTGTAGCTTCAAAACTTTAACCTTTACAGATAATGAATGTACCTTTACTTCGAATGTTGCTCCTTCTGATCCTTTTGATGCTCTTTGTATGTCTTTCTTCAATCTTTCTTCAACCTTTACCCTTCTGCACCTTCAAAATGTAAAGATTTGTACTTCTGCAGTAGTTGGAGTCTCCTTCACTTCAATTTTGACACAACCTACTCTGATACCACTGATGGAGAGTGTTAATCTCCAAAAGAACAAGTTAACCTTGAATTTAGATCACCTCTATATCAAGATTAACTTTAGACTCCACCAAACTTAGAGATCATTCACCAATTTATCAGGAAATTGAAAGTTCTGACAAATTCAACTTCTTCAGAAAAATCTGCTGCAGATTAATCACTCATTGACTAATCAATCCTGTAAAGTTTTTGATAAAACTTTGCACAACACTTTGCCTTAAGGTTGCGCAACTTTTCCAAGTTAAATCTCTCAAAAAGATTAAGTACACACTGAGAAATGTGTGAAACACTTTACCTATGTCTGAAAGTACTTCTCTGCAATAGCGACTTTGACACCTGCAATTTCTTAGCACTGGTTCTCCCAACTCTGAACCCGTTTGATCAAGATCTTTTAGCCATAGATGGCTTACCTTTCAACTTAGATTTTAAGCCCTCATTTGTGTAAAACTTTACACTGTGGACTGAGCAATGATCATTTCATTGAAGATGAAATGTGCGCCAGATTTTATGACTCTTAGAACATTCTTACATATGAATGTTCCTAATCAAAATTCTCTCAGCCTGATTACAATTAACCTCTCAAATTCTAGCCATAGATAGATTAGCTATGAACTTAAACACGTGTAGAAGGATTTCTCAAAAGATTAAACACAGAAGGAGCAGACAGCAAAATATCGGGCGCAAAATTTCTCGATTTCTCAAAAAACTTACATCTAAGTGAGGATGGACAATTCACTCACTTTTCATGTGTCTAATGACACTGATTTCTCTCTCCCTATTCTCAAATCTTCTTCTGCTCTATTTGCCCGACATTTCTAACATATTTATAGATGAATATATACAAGTGTATGACTAGACAAAGGTATAAGTCAGCTAATGTACATATGTGTTCATGTCTTTGGATTTTCTGAATATGTCCTTCCTTCAACCATCTGACTTTGTTTTCTTCTTGACTCCTTGACTTCATTCCTCCATAATTCTTCAATTGATGATTGTCATGCTCCAACATACATGCAGTCTCCTAAGCATGGTGAGTCCTATTATAGCGAAGAGACAAACGAACCTAGTTGGGAGTCAGATTACACGAACGTCATGTATGCAAACCCCAACCCTAGGCCTCAACCTAGGCAGGTAAGACCTCCATTCCCAAGAGGACCGTGCTACAGATGCCAAGGAGATCACCTCATTCGTGATTGCCCCTTACCTCCACTTACACAAAACCAGTCAGTGACGATCCAAGGCTTCTGCCAAGATTGTGGAAAAGAGCATCTCTTACGAGATTGCCCAAAGAACCCCAATAATATGCCAAAAATCACGCCTATCAATGTTATTGAGTTAGTGGTAGACTCCAGCGGAAGTGTTACTTCCACTGCACCCGTACAGGTAGTCACGAGAGCTCAAGCAGTGCAGCAAAACCAAGGGGTAGGCAAGGAAAAGAGCCCAGACGCTAGCGATACTGAGAGCCAAAATAAAAAGAGAACAAGAGCTTGGAGAGATAGCCGCGAACGCATGAAAAGGCAATGGGCAAAGAAGATGAGTGAACTTGAGGAAAGTCTACGAGAAACCAAGGCTAAAATCATAGAGATCACATCTCAACCGCACTCTCACACATTCCCACCGCTACCATCCCCATCACCCTCCATCCCTCCACCCTCTAAGACACCCCACGTAACCCACCCACCACCCCAAACAAGATCAGTATTAGCTGATCCCACTCCTGAAGACATAGACATGATGCTTAAGGCAAATCAGGCCAGAATCCAAGAAGGGCCAAACGTCACGGATCATGACAAGTGCTATCCTAGAGCTGACCTAGAGATAGAAAGAACCAAGCTGTGCGCGAAAATGGTCGCATTGGCTCAGACTATGTTTGAAGCCAGTCGGCTTTTCAATTACTCGGGCTCAGCCAAGACACAATTACACTTGGATGGATTCCTAGAGAATTTAGAGGGAATAATTGCAAGATCTGCCAAGGAAGACAAAAATCAAGAGAAAGATAAAGCAAGCAAAAACATGAACCATCCCCCATCGGAAGTTTATGTGGCCAATTCCACTAAACCAGACAACTTCCCCTCCTTAGAAAGAATAGAGAGGCTAATTGCACAATCAGAAAAGGAACCTGCCCCTCAAAGAAAGGAGAACGGATAAGCAAGCCTCTTCAGGAAGCCCATGTGCCTCCTCAAGAAGCTTATCTTTCCCCCCAAAAGGCACATGAGCCTCCCTCGAAAGCTTGCGTATCTCCACAGGTTGCCTACATTCCTTCTCAGGGAGCGTATGAGCCTGTTCGAAAAAGTAATAGAATAAGTAACCCTCCCCAGGAAGCTTGTGCTCCAGCCATCTATGAGAACGAGGAGAGAGCCAACGATAGAATAAGCCCTCCTTCCCAGGTTGCTTATGCGCCTAATTCTACGGAGCCAGACACTTCTTCTTCTATGAATCGGTTTGCACCAGACTTCCTGCGAGAGATTCAAGAAGACAAATGGGATAATGAAAGTGAAGTCGCCCCTCCCTTTGAACTTGTGGATGATGCACACGACCAATTCCCACAAGACATCCCATCTATTTACGGGGAACATGAGAGTACTCAATCTCACGAGAGATTGGACTTTGAATCTAATTCCATACAAGAGTTACCCCACTTCACAGGACCATGGGAAGCAAAGTCCACCTGTATGAGAGCACCTACAGTCATGGTAAGAAACGAAGATTCAGTCATACCTAGGAACACAGAGGTAGTGAAGAACACTAACGTGCAGTGTAACCTCAAGTTAGAAGAGCTACTCAAGGTTAGACCTGAATTATGGAAACATGTAGCCAAACAAGTACCAGAGATAGCAAAACCCCGTTCCCAGGTAGGATCCCATAGGACAGTGCCAGAAATTCCCTTGGATAAGATAGGAGATATGTGTGAAGGTGAAGAAGGGAACACCTATCTTCCCATCACCTACCAGGAGTACACCACCAAGGCAATTTTGGACTCAGGTGCAGGAGTTGCAATTGCCACTACTTCCCTATGGAAGCGTTGGGGCAAGCCAGCACTCAGGCCAACGAGAATGAAATTGCAGATGGCCGATGGTCACATTGAGAGACCCTTAGGATTGCTAGAAGGAATGACCCTCACCACTTGTGGTGTCGAGTTCGAGCATACATTTGCTATATGTGACTTTAGCAAAAATCATGCCTATGAGATGATTTTGGGAAGACCATTCATGCGACAGTTGCAAGTGGTACAGGATTGGGGAACCAATTCCTTGTACCTGCAACACTTAGGTGTTACAACCAAAGTCAATCTCAAAGATTACTCTCATAGAGATGTCCCTCCTATCCAATGGAATCCCATCCATAGAGCCAAAGATGATACAGAATCGGTGCATTCCATAGGGTCTGGATCCTCATGGATGCATGAAGACACTCACTTATGGATGTGCAAGGTAGCAGTAGAAGAAGAGAAGAGAGAGAAAGCCAGAGAGGTAGGTGCAAAAGAAACACATAGATCAATTCAAGACCCAGCCTATGCACCTGTAGTTTTTCCTGATGAGGAATTTGAACCCCATGGCTGGGCAGAAATTTTAGCAACAATGGACGTAGCCATCAATGAAGAACAATGGACACCTCACTTTGATGAGGATGGCTATGACATTTCAGTCTTCTCCATAGAGCCAATCATGGGAGAGGCAGTTCTAGAAGAATGCGAACCTAGCCCTGATGCAGTTGAGGATGCAAGTGACTCCGATCTAGAGTCAATCATTATGGACCCACCATTTGCATCAGATGAAGAATACTTCCATGAAGTAGAATTTCAACCCCAGAGACATGGAGAGATTACAAATGATGTAAGATTAGCAACACATGTGACCCCGAAGGAAGAAGGAAAGAAACGAAAGAAGAGAGAAGCCTCACCAGAAGAGGAAGAATCTTTGTTTGAGGTCCCAGAAAATTTTAAGAAGTATGAGATAGATGACAGGAGAGTCATGATAAGAATGCCTAAACGAGAGGCACAATCAGGAGAGTCCTATGATAACAAAGAAACCACCAAGAAAATAGTAGTGGCCCTAGAAGAAGGAGAGGAGAGATGCACGTACATAGGCCATGACCTAACAGAGGAAGAAGAGCATGCGTTGATAGCCTTGCTAAGAGAATACAGACATGTATTCGCTTGGAGTTACAAGGATTTGAAAGGTGTTGACCCCGATATATGCTCACACACTATCCCCATGACCTCAGATGCTAAACCCTCTAAGCAAAAGCCCTATACTTATAACGATAATTACGCTGCTAAGATCAAAGAAGAGATAGATAGATTGGTTGAAGCTGGATTTATCTATGAAATTGAGCACACTGAATGGGTATCCCCCATCGTAGTGGTGCCCAAGAAGAATGGCAAGCTGCGTGTGTGCATTAACTTGAAAAAGGTTAATGCAGCCACAATTCGAGATAACTATCCGCTTCCCATCACAGAACATCTCTTAGAAAGAGTGGCAGGCAAGGAAGTGTACAGCTTCCTTGATGGATTTTCGGGCTACAATCAAGTAGCCATAGCCCCAGAGGATCAGCATAAGACAGCCTTTGCCACAGAATGGGGCATTTTTGCTTTTAGAGTAATGCCATTTGGGCTTACCAATGCACCAGCTACCTTCCAGAGGCTGATGTGCCATGTGTTTAAGGAGTTCCTGAGGAAGAGTTTAGAAGTCTACGTTGATGATCTTAGTGCTCATTCCAACATTAGACAAACCCATATCCCTGAACTCAGACAAATCTTTGACAAATGTAGAGAATAACAAGTCTGCCTGAACCCAGAAAAGTGCGTTTTTATGGTCAGGCAAGGCAAGATTCTAGGACACATAGTGTCAAAGAATGGCATATCTACCGACGAAGAAAAAGTGAGAGCCATAGCAGAGCTACCTAGGCCAAAGAATGTCAAGGAAGTACAAGCTTTCATGGGGCATTGTGGTTATTACGGACGATTTATACACATGTATGCTGTCATTGCAAAGCCCATGTACGGGCTTCTGACTAACTTTGAGTGGACGGATGAATATGAGAATTCCTTCCAGGAGCTTAAACGAAGATTATGTTCAGCACCAATCTTGACCACACCAGATTGGAATAAGCCATTCCATGTTCACGTGGATGCATCCAATTATGCTATTGGATGTGGACTTGCACAACCTACTGGTGAAGGTAATATGGATCTTCCAATTGCCTATGCCAGTAGACAGTTGAATGCGGCTGAACGAAATTACACCACTACGGAGAGAGAAGGTTTAGGCATGGTATATGCAGTTAAGAAATTTAGACACTATTTGCTTGCAAATAAGTTTAAATTTTTTACGGATCATCAAGCATTGCTATACCTCGTAAACAAGCCTTGCAATACAGGAAGATTAGTGAGATGGTTTCTCTTGCTAATGGAATATGATTTTGAGGTTGTGGTAAGGAAAGGGAGGACTCACTTGAGAGCAGATCACCTCTCTAGGCTCACATCGGGAGAAGCCCCACAAGGAGTGTCAGATGACCTTCCTGATGCTTACTTGTTTAATTTGGAAGTTGTACCGCAGTGGGCTAAGCCATTGGTACCAGTATTGACATACGGGCCTAACCATCCAGTGGTAAACACATGGAATAGAGAGGTTGTAAAAGCCCAAAAGTACCACATCATGGCAGGAAGTATGTACAAGCACACAGATCAAGGGATCTTGGCTTGTTGCGTAGAAGAGGATGAGTACGCTAAATGGTTGCAATTAGCACATGTAGGTGCGTTAGAGCAACACTACTCAAAGCAACGAACTTTACAGACCCTAAAGAGACTCGGAGTACATTGGCCAACTATGGAAGCTGACGTCCAAAAGTTGTGCAAGGAATGCCCAATCTGTTGCACTAAACCACCAGTGAAACACGCCACTCTTTATCAAGTATCCATTGTGCCAGATTGGAGCGAACCTCTAGTATCCTTCCTGAGGACAAACACATTCCCGCCAGATATGACTCTGGCTAGGAAAAGGAGTTTAGAACAAGAAGCCCTGGATTACTCACTCATTGGTGATAATCTATACAAGCGTGGTAAAGATGGTTACCTGAGGCTATGTGTCCATGAAAGTGAATATCTTAAGATCTTAGAAACTGCTCACCAAGGTGTAGCAGGAGGACACTTTGGACCGGATCGGGTGATCAAGGCAATACTATTTGCGGGTTTCTGGTGGCCTACCCTTCACATGTAAAGGCTACGACAAAGAACGATGCTCAAACAACTGCCAAATTCTTGTTTGAGAATGTATTCACAAGATACGGGCTACCTATAGAGCTTGTAAGTGATAGAGGCACTCATTTCTTGAACGAAGTGATTGAAAATCTACTCCAAGAATTCTTGGTAATACACAAGAAGTCTGCCCCCTATCACCCTCAAGCTAATGGACAAGCTGAGAGCACTAATAAGATCTTATGCAATGTACTGACGAAATTAGTGAACACTAAACGCTCTGTTTGGGACAAACAACTACACCATGCTGTTTGGGCATACCGAGTTGCCTACAAAACGGTACTCCAAGCCACCCCCTTTCAGATGGTATTCGGCCAAAACGTTGTGCTACCCTTGGATTTCCTGATTCCTACGTTGAAAGTAGCACAAGAGCACGAATGGACAGGTCATGAGCTCTCCTCTAGGATCTTTGACCTTGAACGATTAGGGGAAACAAGACTGAGAGCCGCTGTAGGAATATATGCAGCCAAGAAGAGACAGAAGGCATATTTCGATGCCCATGTGAAGGATAAGGGCTTGAAAGCAAGAGATCTAGTTTTAGTCTATACACTGAAACAACACGCAAGGAAGCTAGAAAAGAGAGGCTACGGACCTATGATTATCAATAGGATCTCCACGAGTGGAGCAGTACAATTAGCCACGTTAGAGGGGGATATTCTCCCAAACTATATTAGCGGATGCAGAGTCAAGTTGTATCAGGAACCCCTCACGGAGGAAATGCTCAGCCGACTCAACACTGCTAAGAAACGCAAAGAGGAAGAAAAGCGAATTCGAGAAGAAGCTCAAGCAGAAGCTTTAGAATGCATCAGAAGGATGAAGTTACGAAGGCAAGGCTGAGATCAGACTAGAACAGATGACTATGCAGATCAAGGATATCCTATGGCCATGTGTGAAGTCGCAGGAACAAGCTCGCATAGGATAATTGATCGACGTCCTTTCATAACCCTAGATATAGGACAAGGAAAGAGTGCAAGGACCGTAAGAGCCTTGATTGACTCAGGTGCAGCCACTAGTGCTGTTAAATTGTCTTACTGTCAAGAGTTGCAGTTAACTGTGAATCCTGTGGAAGCGTATCTCATAGGATTGGGAGGCGTGGAAACCCCTTGCATGGGCGAGGTGGAACTTCCCCTCTATATTCATGATGAGGCTATAACAGTTAAAGTACTAGTGTGTCAAGATGAGGATATCACTGAACCTCTTGTCTTGGGTCAAGATTGGATCTATGACCAAGCTGTTGGTGCATATCAAGCCTTCACACATTGGCTTGGAACATTGAAACTTTGAAGATGGATTTGGAACCTTTGAAAGATATCTCTTCATGAAGGATAAGGCATAGGAACTCATACTTATGAGTTATTATCTTTTACCTCTTGTAAAAGTCTATTTGACTTGACATTTATTTGTAATCACTTGAAGTCATTCACCTACCTCATTAGTCGTGGAAAAGAGAATAGTTAAGTGGAGAGAATATCTCCCTACTTTTAGAGGAGAGATTCTAGGGAGCCTTAGTTTGAATTTGAAATTCAAATGTTCACTCAATTCATATAAAGTGAAGAAGAAAAAACTCGCGGTTAGTCCTGCCATTTCAGCTCACTCCCCGAGGCATATCTTCATTGTAACTGAGTGTGTGTTAGTGCTACTCCATAGCCTACACCACCACACCTCAATTAGCTATGCTTGTCATGCTATTGAGCTTGTACAATCTTATCAAACAATAGATATATACACATTCATCATTTCTGGTTCTCTGTGTTATCTTCTCCAAGTCTGTCAACTTCAAAGGAGCATAACTCAAGATCTACTGAACCAAATCAAGAGATCTATAGCTCATTGGAACCAGCTCAAAGTCTACTACAAGCATACAAAATCTCAGAAGATTTCATTCAGCCATTTGAGAGAAATCTGCTTCGAAGTGCACACTGGTCTGTGTTTGCAGAGTTCCTAAAAAGTCGGGGGTAATTAGAATCTTGCTAAACTTGTTTCTCAGTGCATAGTTTATCAATTGAAGTGATTCCACTTGTGATTGGTAGCTTACTAAGGTACTTTAATACTCCCAAAAGGAATTGTTCCAATTTTAAGTGTGCTGGTCACACTGAGCATAGCACTGAGCAGGTATCATTACAGAAATAGTAAGTTTTTTGGAGTTGTGAAGAAACCTAGTTGTCTGTTTTGGTTTGATCATTACCCAAATCAGTTTCAAAGTACATATATGGTTTCTTTGTGTCATTTGGAAGCTAAGCAAGTGTACTAAGCATATCTGAAGAGAAAAGAGGGTAGGTGTGAAGCAGGTTTTGCAGCATCAACTCATTTCTTGAGTGCATCCAGCCATCACCCTCAACACAAGCAGTCAACTTAAACTTAAGAAGTGGACTTCTTCAGGTTTGGGTTAATCATAGTCGAATTACAGTAGAGTTAGATAATGGAGCACTCAAGGAACTAGGAAAGGCACAGACTCCTGGTCCTTCCAGGAATACACATGAAGATGACCATGTTGTTCTTGTCCAAAACTATGTGTTGCAGAGGAATGATATTCGCAAAAACGGAGTCAGGGATGCAAAGGAACTCCCTTCTGTTCCAAAGGCCAGAAAGAGGCAACAACCAAAGGTGGATCAAAGGCAGAAGAAGCAGAGTACTACCTATGTCCGAGATCCAAAGTACCTGCGCAGCAAAATGTCCCAGCAAGTGAAACAAGTGTGGGTGCGGAAAGGCGAACACCCGGTTGCACTCAAGCCAACCACACGGGCAAAGCCTCTTATTAGTAACCAACAACACGACACTAATAAGAAGTCTTTCGGAAATTATTCTGCTAACGTGAAATCTATTTGGGTGCCCAAGAAGTCGATGAAGGCTAGCCCACAATCAAGACAAATTTGGGTGCCTAAGGCTTGCTTGCGGGCGCAAATAGCTACACCGAAGCCACAACCTATACAGCGTAACCCATTCACTCGCACAACCGGCATCCACTCGTTTTCAACACTCACGAACACACCAAGGCCCATGAGCACGAACAGAATCATTTGTAAATGGGTCCCTAAAAGGCCTCATGTTCAAGCTGATACACCTATAATGTTCTCTAGCGTCTCTACGAAACCAAGAGAAAAACCCATCCACTGCATTTGGCAGCTTAAGACCTGTAATAAAACCCTCGACCCCAATTTGTAAATTCACCCCCACTTACTAACTGCATTAGTCTCCTAGGAATACCCAAGCATTAGCTACACACACTGTCTTCGTGCACTTACTAACCACTAACTCACCATCTACCTCATGTTAATGTTGTAACGGGGACAACAACGGATTTATTTTGTCCATTACGATGTTAACACATGATTCTATATTCTCACAGAATCAGAAGGCAAGAAGTAAAATGGTAGAAGCGACAGGTTCGGGCTCACAAGTAGGGATACTTACTGCAGGAATTGATGTGGATAGTCTACCTGTGGATGTGCCACCAACTGAACGACCAGTGGAGCTGCAGCACCTTCAACAAATCCCGGTGCTGGATCCACCCACAGGGATCACAGAAAGAGTCCATGCCAATTCTCATTGGTTCAATGGCATGCCAGGTCCATTAGGAGAGGCCAAGTATATATGGGAGTCTAAGTGCGAGTATGACAGATCATGGGTTCGATTCCAATTTTTCTCCAAGGAGTTCGAGACTTTACAGAACACCGAGGATCTCCAGACCATATGGCAACGAGCAGGGCTGGCAGAATACTTTGAAGCCCCACTACCTAAACCAGATCTCCTCCGATGTTACTATTTGGTCTCCACATTACAAGCTAATGAAGAAAAGGACAAACCCGGATCATTTGTTCTTCCCTCCTTGCTGGGCAACAACGAGTTGAAGAGGTTTGAACTTACTGTGGAGTTGGTAAGCGACGCTTTGAATATGCACGGCACGCATGTACCCTCTGAAAAGGATGCTCTTGTTCCCAATAACATGAAGGATAGGAAACTATTGAAGCTTAAAGACATGGCAGCACTCACACCAAACGTGTCCATCCCTCTCCGCATGTGCATGCAACATTTCGCCTTTCCCGGCCAAGACCGCGTCACACAACCACACAAGAGAATCTGGTTCGCTCTCTACTTAGCGGAAGCAGGTGCGTTACCCATTAAGCTACCGGTATGGATTATAGATCAATTGTATGAAGCAAACAAACGGTCTTCTAGGAAATTAGTGGTGAACGGATGCTGTGCAATCACACGCATTATTTACAGGTGCCTAGCATACGATGTTCCCATTGAACGTGCCTTAACTTGGGCACAATTACAAATGTTTAAGAAGCTCAAGACGTCCACACATCAATCCAAGCGCATGAGGGGTGCGATCCCTTGTGTCCAGACAAGGGAAGTTCTGACTACTCCTGAGGTATCGCCACGAAGGGAGACCACTGTACCTCCCTTTACCATTAGGATACCCAGGTCGGGATCTGAAACTACGACGCAAGCTACCCCATCGGCTCCTCCTGTTCCAACCGAATTCGAATTTGCTGCCACTAGAGATGCTGAAGGAATGGACCCCCAGGACTTCGAAGCATTCCTACAAAGTACACAATTCTCTGATGTGGAGTTTTATTCAGATGCAGAGGAACAAGGCACATCCTCACGAAGAAGAAGAAAGTCTACAGACGGTCGACATGTACATTGGAGTGACGCTCAGCAAGGTCAACAACAAGGACACCTAGAAGAAGAAGGAGCGTATGAAGAGGAGACCACTGAAGCTCCAGCCTATACAGTAGAGCTCCGAAGGCTGTATCAGATTATGGAAAGAGTGTGATCGCAACAACTACTCACCGAACAGAGTAGCAAAGTACTCATGACTCAGTTGTTGGAAGAAGCAGGAGTTGACTCCGAATATAGGGAAGGTCTCTTATTGATGGCAGAAACATATGGGGTAGTGGAAGCAATGCGCACTGCCATTCGGAGGTCTCCAGTTCAATATGACCCACGAAGGTTCCAGACACGACCACGCTCAGGTAAGAATATTCAGATTCCCATCACAACTGCAGAAGAGCCAACTATTACATCTGAACCCATCAGGACAACCTCCCAAGCAATCGAAACGGCTAGCCAAGAGCACCCAGTCACCCATGAGGAGTCCACCGAGCCATTACCACCCACAATCCCACCATCGCCTCCTAGAGCAGAAACAGTTGAAATCACCTCGACCACTCAACCCACCGAACCAACCTTCATCTTCCGTACTCCCATCTCTAGTTCCACCCTATCCTCTACCACTGATAACCCAATCTTTGAAGCAACCCCCATCACTACACAATCCACCGAACCGCTCCTAGAGCCTGCCTTAGGGCAACCATCCCCCATGCCCTCAGCCATAGGTCATCCTGACCCTAGATCCACATTCATGGGTTTCCCTGCTACCACGCAACCCTTCGCGCCCTCCTCAAAGTTACGACCTCAACCCCCGACCTCTCTCTCTCCATTTCTACAATCCCTCCATGACCTCCTTGCTAGAACTTTTCAACCAGGGTCTCAACCATTTCCTTTCTTTTCAGCTCCCCACCCCACTTCGCATCTATTCACCACTTCCACACACACACCACCTACCATCCCAATGTATATGGCAGATCCCACACTCGCACCCACTCCTGAAGGTATGGACATTTCACCACCCACGGCACCTCCCCCCACGATTCCACCTCCTCCCATTCCCCCTCCACCAATTTCACTCACACACACGACTTCAATAGACACATCATTCACTCTTCCCCATCCCCAATTCCCTTCCCATGCATCTCCCACTGTAACCACCACCCACTCATCTATAGGAAGTGCATTGGACACCATGCTTGCTTGTATATCAAACTTAAGGACAGATTACATTCAGCTCCAGCAACAGAATGAACGCCTGCACGAGCACTCAGAAACACTACAGCACCGCCTCGTGGCACTAGAAGAGGAAAATGCTCGCCTCCATACACAGTTCCAAACTCTCCAAGAAGCTCATGGCATATTGGAGGTACAGTTACAGAACACAGATCAGGAAGCGATACAGGTGGTAGAAGGTCACCTACGGACACAGCTGGAACGCAACTCAAAGCTTCAGCGAAATATGGCTCTACTCAAACGCCATCTTGTGGCCGCTCAGGAAGAGAATCGACGTCTGCAAGTACAAAATCAAGAGAACCTGGAGGCAGCTATTGAGAGCACACCGGGGGCACCCATCAGCCCATCCAAGTTTCAAGCAGTGACCCCCGATAATATCAAGATCATATTGGAAGACTATGCCATGCTGCTTGAAGCACATGATAAGCTATCGGAGGAACTGGGACAATTGAAGCAGAAACACCAAAAAGGACCAACAGCAGCCTCTCCAACCACCCCCTCCGCGGCTTCACTTCTCACAGACGCAGAGGCCATAAAAGATCTCCAGAAACAGGTCACTGAATTGCAAACACGTCTACTACAATATGAGAGACCACCTTCCCCTCCAGAGGCTCCCACGGACGAAGAGGTTGTGCAAATTCCTGTGGAACAAACGTTTGACGAAGAATACGATCCACAACCATTCCCAGGAGGCCAACAAACAGAAGAAGCTCAGGACACATTCGAGGCACCACGGCCCCCATGGCTACGTCAAGTGGAGGAAATCGGGAGTTCGCACGAAGAGCGCACAGTAGTGCAAAATCAGGCCATGAGGGTCATAGAGGAAACTGTGCTACAATCGGCTTACTTCAAGAACCTGTCATCGAGACGCCTGATCCTCTCATCTGAACTCCAATACAGGCCGTATTATATTATCTTGGCTGATTATAATGCAGAAATACAAAGAGTCACGGGTCAGATTCCTACCTTTGCGACCCAATTTCAACCCGAAGACCTTCCTCCAGAGGTGCAAAAAGGCAAAATTCGTCAACCCACCTGGCGGCAGAAACTTCTAGAGACATATCCAGAAATGCTACGCACATGGAACAACGCGCCTTTACACCTCCTATACAATCCATGCTACGGTCCAGTCCCACGCCGCAGGTCTTGGAAGGCATTCAATATCAAGGTACAGAACAACGCGCAATGCAAGGAATGGCTGAACTACCCGTACATTGCACCACCACAGGGACCACCGTCGGTAGCATATATGATGGGAACCATTCGCCACTGGATGCCGCGCTTGAAGCCCATGCAAGATGTAGCAGCGCAAATGATGCTTAAAATCTTAGATATGATGCAGGTAGTCCTGAAAACTTTTAGAAATGCAGCCGCACCACAGGTACGTCTCCCGGGGTTCAGCAATGGAAATTATGACTTGGTGTATGACATGAGCACCACCCCCAGTATTCGTGTGGCTTACGCCTGGCATGCGCGCATCAAATACCTCCCTGCCTGTTACAAACAGACCTTTGAAGAAATGTTCAGATCAAGTTTCTGGGAGTATCACTCGGAGATTTTCGCACCGAAGCCAACACATCTGCTCCAACTTTTTGCTTGTGAACAAGCAATGTACTCTGAGTACTACACCACCCCGCAACCAGAGGCCCCTGGTGCAATAAATTGGGATGCATTGGAAGCTGATCTAGCAAGAGGCTTAAGGATAGGAGAACATGAACTGGCCACCAATGTCATCCAATACTATATCGACCACCCGAGAGAACAAAGGTCTGTCAGGGGCGACAGACGCTAGGAAGGGGGGCGTGTTGGCATACAAAGCAACAGAGGAGTCATGCACAATACGGCAACAAGGCCAAATCATTTTTTTCCATGGATTATTTACAACTCAAGTGATTTTAATCACTACACAAACATTGTAAATCCCGTTTTTGGTAGAATAGACTCCATTTGCACAATACGGCAACAAGGCCAAATCATTTTTTTCCATGGATTATTTACAACTCAAGTGATTTTAATCACTACACAAACATTGTAAATCCCGTTTTTGGTAGAATAGACTCCATTTTGTGCAAGCCGAGGAGTCCTCGAGCTTGAGGAGTATTAGAACTAGCGACATATCAATTTTCATAATTTTTAGACTCTGTTTGAGCCCTCAAATAGACTCTAGAACCTAATTTTTAACTAGGCCGGACACTAGGTCTGGACAAGACCAAAGCTAGTTAGAAAACTATAAAAAGAGCTAGAGAGCTCATTTTGGGGGTTAGATTGTTTGTGAATTGAGCTTATGTAAGAGACCTATTGATTAATGAAAAGAACTCCATTGTTCCTCTCCTTGTTCTTGCCTTGTGTGTGCGTGTGTGTGTATGTGTGTGCATGCTTGTGTGCTTCTCACTCTCGCACTTGTGCCTTCACTTGCTCATAGTCTTCATACTAGTCCTCACGTCTCCATGGATTGACAATTATGAGGTGAATCTTCTCACGTTGGTACTCACCATTGTGCTAGAGTGACAGGTCTATTGTGTCATTTGAATCTAAGTCTTGAGCTAACCATGGGACTTTTACAGGTCCAGTAAGAGCACTTGAGGGCATTCAAGCAAGAGTAAGTGCAAGCTTGGGAACACGCATCCTGGCCACACCAGGGCAACAACACAAGGAAAGAAACTCAAGGTTGGAAAATCCTCAACACCCTCTATCAATTTGTAGCCTAGGCTAAGTGCGGGAAGTGCTAGGATTATTCCACTGGGCTATCAATACCCTCTATCAATTTGTAGCTTAGGCTAAGTGCGGGAATCTCGTGAGGAGTACAACCAAAACTTCCACTGGTTATGTGAAAATTAATATCAGGATTATTAGATAGGGTTTTTTGAAGTTGACCATACCCCGAGGTAGGAAAACTGAGGGATCCTTGGGATTGTTTTCCATAAAGGCAAAGGATAATTTTGTATGTGAGTTACATGCATGAAAGTGGTCTATTGTGTCATTTGAATCTAAGTCTTCAGCTAACCATGGGACTTTTACAGGTCCAGTAAGAGCACTTGAGGGCATTCAAGCAAGAGTAAGTGCAAGCTTGGGAACACACATCCTGGGCACACTAGGGCAACAACACAAGGAAAGAAACTCAAGGCTGGAAAATCCTCAACACCCTCTATCAATTTGTAGCCTAGGCTAAGTGCGGGAAGTGCTAGGATTATTCCACTGGGCTATCAATACCCTCTATCAATTTGTAGCTTAGGCTAAGTGCGGGAAGCTCGTGACGAGTTGTTTGTTATTGACTTTGGAGTTGTCCTCTCCAATCATGAAGTACAAAAGAGTCAACAAATCATCTTTATTTTGTCAATCCTGGGAATATCCATAAGACCACAGCCCCTTCTAGATGATAGATTCATAGAAATAAGAGATTGATGGCAGGAATTCTGAGAAAATGAAAATGAAGAGGAAATTTCTAGGGTTTACCTTATCTAGAGCAAATCTTCATCATTTTCTATGATCTTTGTGTCTATTTCATGTTATTTTCTCATCAGAATACAATTGTGAAATCAGAATTGGAAAATATCACCTGTATCACAGAGACGAGACAATCGCGATTCTGTAACAGTAGACGATTTTCACATTTCTGCCACATTCTTCAATTCTTCTTCACTCATTACATCAGTAATCATCTCTCTTCATACATCTTACTCAACATTACACAAATGAAACTCACAAATCTCCATGATTAAGCAAGAAAGAAGTTTCCACATCAAAGGAAACACACATAACAGCAGAAAACACGATTTCAGCAGAAACTCTCTCTTCTCTATTGATAGCATGAGCAAATGACTAACCAACCTCTCCAAAATAGAGAAAATTGACTTATATACATTTTCAAGTGTCCTCTTTCACACTTGAATTTTGGTCCTTTCCTCTATTAATCTAAAAATATGCTATCTAAGAGTTTCCAAAAATTCTAGAAAAAAATACATAAGATTCTATCCTACATAAGGAAGACTCTTCCTTATTTTTACAACAATTGCATAAATATTTCTACAAATTTCTATCATTTTACAATCAAAAGGTTTCCAAAAATGCATCTTCCAACACGAGTAAAACCAAAACTTCCTCTGGTTATGTGAAAATTAGTATCAAGATTATTAGATAGGGTTTTTTGAAGTTGACCATACCCCGAGGTAGGAAAACTGAGGGATCCTTGGGATTGTTTTCCATAAAGGAAGAGGATAATTTGGTATGTGAGTTACATGCATGAAAGTGGTCTATTGTGTCATTTGAATCTAAGTCTTGAGCTAACCATGGGACTTTTACAGGTCCAGTAAGAGCACTTGAGGGCATTCAAGCAAGAGTAAGTGCAAGCTTGGGAACACGCATCCTGGGCACACCAGGGCAACAACACAAGGAAAGAAACTCAAGGTTGGAAAATCCTCGACACCCTCTATCAATTTGTAGCTTAGGCTAAGTGCGGGAAGTGCTAGGATTATTCCACTGGGCTATCAATACCCTCTATCAATTTGTAGCTTAGGCTAAGTGCGGGAAGCTCGTGAGGAGTACAACCAAAACTTCCACTGGTTATGTGAAAATTAATATCACGATTATTAGATAGGGTTTTTTGAAGTTGACCATACCCCGAGGTAGGAAAACTGAGGGATCCTTGGGATTGTTTTCCATATAGGCAAAGGATAATTTGGTATGTGAGTTACATGCATGAAAGTGGTCTATTGTGTCATTTGAGTCTAAGTCTTGAGCTAACCATGGGACTTTTACAGGTCAAGTAAGAGCACTTGAGGGCATTCAAGCAAGAGTAAGTGTAAGCTTGGGAACACGCATCCTGGGCACACCAGGGCAACAACACAAGGAAAGAAGCTCAAGGTTGGAAAATCCTCAACACCCTCTATCAATTTGTAGCCTAGGCTAAGTGCGGGAAGTGCTAGGATTATTCCACTTGGCTATCAACACCCTCTATCAAGTTGTAGCTTAGGCTAAGTGCGAGAAGCTCGTGAGGAGTACAACCAAAACTTCCACTGGTTATGTGAAAATTAATATCAGGATTATTAGATAGGGTTTTTTGAAGTTGACCATACCCCGAGGTAGGAAAACTGAGGGATCCTTGGGATTGTTTTCCATAAAGGCAAAGGATAATTTGGTATGTGAGTTACATGCATGAAAGTGGTCTATTGTGTCATTTGAATCTAAGTCTTGAGCTAACCATGGGACTTTTACAGGTCCAGTAAGAGCACTTGAGGGCATTCAAGCAAGAGTAAGTGCAAGCTTGGGAACACGCATCCTGGGCACACCAGTGCAACAACACAAGGAAAGAAACTCAAGGTTGGAAAATCCTCAACACCCTCTATCAATTTGTAGCTTAGGCTAAGTGTGGGAAGTGCTAGGATTATTCCACTGGGCTATCAATACCCTCTATCAATTTGTAGCTTAGGCTAAGTGCGGGAAGCTCGTGAGGAGTACAACCAAAACTTCCACTGGTTATGTGAAAATTAATATCAGGATTATTAGATAGGGTTTTTTGAAGTTGACCATACCCCAAGGTAGGAAAACTGAGGGATCCTTGGGATTGTTTTCCATAAAGGCAAAGGATAATTTGGTATGTGAGTTACATGCATGAAAGTGGTCTATTGTGTCATTTGAATCTAAGTCTTGAGCTAACCATGGGACTTTTACAGGTCCAGTAAGAGCACTTGAGGGCATTCAAGCAAGAGTAAGTGCAAGCTTGGGAACACGCATCCTGGGCACACCAGGGCAACAACACAAGGAAAGAAACTCAAGGTTGGAAAATCATCAACACCCTCTATCAATTTGTAGCCTAGGCTAAGTGCGGGAAGTGCTAGGATTATTCCACTGGGCTATCAATACCCTCTATCAATTTGTAGCTTAGGCTAAGTGCGGGAAGCTCGTGAGGAGTACAACCAAAACTTCCACTGGTTATGTGAAAATTAATATCAGGATTATTAGATAGGGTTTTTTGAAGTTGACCATACCCCGAGGTAGGAAAACTGAGGGATCCTTGGGATTGTTTTCCATAAAGGCAAAGGATAATTTGGTATGTGAGTTACATGCATGAAAGTGGTCTATTGTGTCATTTGAATCTAAGTCTTGAGCTAACCATGGGACTTTTACAGGTCCAGTAAGAGCACTTGAGGGCATTCAAGCAAGAGTAAGTGCAAGCTTGGGAACACGCATCCTAGGCACACCAGGGCAACAACACAAGGAAAGAAACTCAAGGTTGGAAAATCCTCAACACCCTCTATCAATTTGTAGCTTAGCCTAAGTGCGGGAAGTGCTAGGATTATTCCACTGGGCTATCAATACCCTCTATCAATTTGTAGCTTAGGGTAAGTGCGGGAAGCTCGTGAGGAGTACAACCAAAACTTCCATTGGTTATGTGAAAATTAATATCAGGATTATTAGATAGGGTTTTTTGAAGTTGACCATAACCCGAGGTAGGAAAACTAAGGGATCCTTGGGATTGTTTTCCATAAAGGCAAAGGATAATTTGGTATGTGAGTTACATGCATGAAAGTGGTCTATTGTGTCATTTGAATCTAAGTCTTGAGCTAACCATGGGACTTTTACAGGTCCAGTAAGAGCACTTGAGAGCATTCAAGCAAGAGTAAGTGCAAGCTTGGGAACACGCATCCTGGGCACACCAGGGCAACAACATAAGGAAAGAAACTCAAGGCTGGAAAATCCTCAACACCCTCTATCAATTTGTAGCCTAGGCTAAGTGCGGGAAGTGCTAGGATTATTCCACTGGGCTATCAATACCCTCTATCAATTTGTAGCTTAGGCTAAGTGCGGAAAGCTCGTTAGGAGTACAACCAGAACTTCCACTGGTTATGTGAAAATTAATATCAGGATTATTAAATAGGGTTTTTTGAAGTTGACCATACCCCGAGGTAGGAAAACTGAGGGATCCTTGGGATTGTTTTCCATAAAGGCAGAGGATAATTTGGCATGTGAGTTACATGCATGAAAGTGGTCTATTCTGTCATTTGAATCTAAGTCTTGAGCTAACCATGGGACTTTTACAGGTCCAGTAAGAGCACTTAAGGGCATTCAAGCAAGAGTAAGTGCAAGCTTGGGAACACGCATCCTGGGCACACCAGGGCAAAAACACAAGGAAAGAAACTCAAGGTTGGAAAATCCTCAACACCCTCTATCAATTTGTAGCTTAGGCTTAGTGCGGGAAGTGCTAGGATTATTCCACTGGGCTATCAATACCCTCTATCAATTTGTAGCTTAGGCTAAGTGCAGGAAGTGGTAGGATTATTCCATTGGGCTATCAATACCCTTTATCAATTTGTAGCTTAGTGTTGAGAGCAGTATGGGCACCCAAGGACCGAGTAGACAAGGAAGCCAGCGGAGAGAGTCAGAACAAGGTGAAGGAGTAAGTAGACAAAGCAGTCGACGCAAATCTGGCAGATAGGCCCTTGAATTTTTCCCAAATCAACATCTTTTAATAGTGATTCTTATCACTAACAATCATTGTAAATACCATTTCATATTTTTGTAGCTCCATTTTGTGCAAGCCAAGGAGTCCTTGAGCTTGAGGAGCCTTAGAAGTACCTACATATCAATTTTCGTATTTTTTAGACTCCGTTTAAGCCCTCAAATTGGCCCTGGAACCTAATTTTTAACTAGGCTGGACACTAGGTCTGGACAGGGGCAAAACCTAGTCAAAAACTATAAAAAGGGCTAGAGAGCTCATTTTTGGGGTTAGCTTGTAATTGAAACAAACTTGTAAGAGCATTTGAAAGTAATTGAAGAACTCTATTGATTCTCACTCTTTGTCTTGCCGTGTGTGCGCGTGTGTGTGTATGTGTGTTGACCTAAGTATCAACTTAGGGACTTGCGGAGAAAGAGACTATACCTCAATCCCCTCACAAGTGCATATAGTGGGGATACACGCTTTTAAATATCAATCCAAAGAGTATGCAAACCTAGCCGAGTGTATGAAGACATGCAATCATGTAATGGTCAATGCAAATGAATTACTCAAAGAATGTAATGAGGCAAAGACTTATCCAAACAAGCTCCAACTGTTGGTCAAGGCGAAACGATACTTGGTGCAGCAACCGTCAGTATTTTAAACTTTTCTCCCAGCTCCAAACTCCAAATATAGCGAATAGCATATGCGTTTCGAAGCTCTCGAGAAGACGCATCCAATGGCAGTGGTTTCACTCAATTCCGATGCTTCTACTTTAAGTTATGAGCGAAATACTGAGTTGCGGGAATACTTTCCTACACTTCAGCACTTCCTACACTTCGCACACACCTTTCCTACAGCAAAGAAACACTTTCATGGATAGAAAACACTCACAAGCACTCTTTCCAAGCAATACACATGCATACAAGCTCACGAAGAAGAAGATAAGGAGGGAAGAAGACACAAATTCGAATTTCTGTGCTCTCTCTTCTCACAATGGCAAAAAGTTCTTTACAAAGAGTCACATTTGACTTATATACTAGTGCCCTAAAAATGGTCCTTTCACACAAGAGACCGGCACTTTATTCACTAAGAGACTAATTTCCTACTATTGTACATGGGTATTCTCTACTTTTCTGTGGGGATGCATCTAGAGGACTCCTCTAGTGCATTTACATGGGAAAATATATTACAAGGATGAATATGATACAAAAATATGTAGTCCAAATCGGAAAAATTTTGGGGCCCATCTTTTTCTCTGCTTTGTGTGCTCTTTAGCTCTGCAACACTCTCCCCCTCTTCGTCTCTGTCGTCCCTTGACAGGCTTTGCTTCTTGTCATCAGTTTATTGTCCGCACGCATCCAGTGGTCAGTATTGCCTGATTCTTGATCTTGCATTACGTTTTAGAGGCGCTCTGATTTATCCTGGTTGCACACATTGGACCTGGTTGCATTAATCCAAGCTGATTGATTCGGTTTGCCACGCACGCCATTAGTGCACATATGCGGATGTAGCTCGTAAGCCTTGATCTGAATCCTCTGTAACTCAAGAGGTTGAAGCATCCACATATGTGATACTTGTTGACCCTGATTCCTCCTTCCAGCTGCGTGCTTTTCCTTGGTGTGTGCGCCCCTGCGGGGCTCTGTGCAGAGATGGGTGTTGCGCCCCTGCGGGGCTTCCTGCAGAGGTGTATCTTCAAATCTTGCTTTTTAGTGAAGCTGCTTCTTTCGTTGTCTTCTTTTTTTCTTCTTTTTACTTGTCTCGCCCCCAACACTGCCCCCCTCCTGGACTCTGTCGTCCCCGACAGGCTTTGATAAGCGACGGGCATATGTTCGATATACTGTTTGCTCTTTATCATTCAGCAAATTAGCTTCACGTATCATGAGCTGTTTCCATTGTTCAGCTTTTACTCCATCGTTGGGCGGTTGTCTGTGATCTGCGAAGAAGCTTAATTCATATGCCACAAGTCTGGCATTCAGATTGGATGACATCTTCAAAAAGATCTCTGAATCTATTTCAAAAAATCCTGTAAAAAACGCTTCTTCGAATGTCTGCATATATGGACTTGGCAAAAACATCAGTCTGGAATAATATGCCATTATAGTTGGTCTGCTTGGCATCACTGATAGATCAAAGATAAGTATGTCGGTGCCCTGATTAATTCCAATAAAATTCAAAAATGTGTATGCCGCGTGTTTGAAAACTTTTAGCATAGTGAGCAGCATACTAAGTATTTTATTTGTCATTTTGACAGCTAAATCTGGTACAGTCGCATAATTGTGTAGCCAAAATTCTATTGTCTTTACCATATAATCTTCCGTTGGCAAGTAATTATGCGGCGGGCTAGGTAACATAGGATAGTTTAGCCACTGTTTATGAATAGTGCCGCTGCGTTGCAAATCCAAAAATTCCCTGGTATCCCTTCTGCGTGGTATTAGACAAAATGAAGGGTTTACCTGCAGGAAATATGGAGGAGCTTGCCAGTGTACCCTTAGTGTGGGATGTTTCTCCAAAAATTTCCTTCTCCACACTGGCTGTGCGGCTTCAAACTCTTCCTGAGAGTAAGTGAATGTATTATTGTTGAAGTTCAGCTGCTCGTCTGGACTTTTTTGTGTAACCTTCCTTATATATTGCTTGGCTTTCTCTTTCAACAATCCATATGGAATGTTGAAAGGCTTCATGATCTTTTCCAAGTCTTTACCTTTGATCTTTGCTTCCTTCATGACCTTAATTACTTCATTTTCAAAATTTTCCGTCAATCGGGACACCACTAGTGCCCGTTCCTTCTGACTTATTTCTGTAGTGTATGGCATTGGATGTTCGTCATGTATGTCGGCCAACTGCTCATGTATTGGAGAATGATAGATCGGGTGAGATAGAGGGCTTACCTCCACCTCGTCAGTAGGATTTTCCTTAGTCGGCACTACTGGTGTCCCGATCGGTGCCTTTTCTTTTATTTGCGTCTTCAATTGTGCTATGCACTTATCTTTCTCTTTGACTTCTTGCATGGCTGCCCTGAGTGCTTCTTTAGCCGCTAGCAATTCATTTCCTACTTCAACGACATTATCCATGTTTTTGCTGTAACTCTGTACCAGTTTGGCATTCACCTTTTGTAATTGACTTTTTAGTTCACTGGTTTCATTGGTGTACTTGCTTTTCCATTCATCTGTCTGTGCTTGCTCTTGTCTTAGCAACTCTTCATATTTGTCCATTTGCTCCCTTAATTCTTTTTCTTTGTTTTCTGAGGATTTCTGCTGTACGATTGGTCGATCATATAATAAGGATTTCATTAAGTCCTTATTTCTGTTGCGTAACATGTCATTCTCTTCCATGTATAACTTGAGTTGTGTCTCTAGTAGAGCGCTTCTAGCCCTCATTCTCTCTTTGTCCGCTTCGCTTGCATCATATAATCTTTGTAAATCTGCGAGCTGTGTTTGCAGTTGATGATGCAGAGTGCTTAATGATTTATATTGCATTTTTGTTTCCAGCAGCTCAGTGCTTTTGGTTGCTATCTCTTTTTGTACCTGAATTAATTGTGCAGACAACTGTTCACTCATAATTTGAAACTGATTCTTTTCCCTCATGACTTTGTCATAGTCTGCATCCGTGTCCATCATTTGTTGTTGGGTATCCATGGCCGTCTGAATCATCTGCTTGACTACCGGCTTCAATTGATTGACATCCATATTAAGCCATGTTTTTGGAATGCTTGGTGCTTCACCAGTTGTGACATCTTTTCCTTGGGCGACATGCAATGTAGTGTCATGGGGCTGCCTAATCTGAAGTTGGATCCTTGGCTCAGCCACCATGTTGGCTTGATTTTCTTGAGGTGTATCATCTGGCACCTCGATCACAATTTTTTCTTGGTTTTGTAGTAGCTCTGAATCCACATTCACTGGAGTTTGTGGTTCCTCTTTGATAGGAATTCTTACATGTGTACTGGTTACTGGAGCTTCGTTGATGCTAATCTTGGTAGTGTCATTCAATTGAATGACGTGTTCAGGTTCGTTAGCATCATTTACCTTCTGTATCTTTTCTTCGTGGTTGTCTGGTGTCACTTCCACTTGATTCATTTCTGATCCTTCTTCTTCATAAGTTTCTGTCCTGATATCAGTATCTAGAGTGTCTTTCTCCGGACTGGATTCCGTATTTGTACTAGAATCATCGATGCCCAATTCTTTGTATCTTCCCGGTGTTTTTAGGGTCTTCTCTTGATGCTTTGGTGCTGCTTGACTGGCCTGTCTATAATGATGACCTTGGACGTTGAGATTCACTTGTCCTTGCATATATTTATGTGTTTCTTCAAGGGCAGCAGATAAATCTCTTTTTGTAATTGGCATTTGTACTACGGGGATTGTGGGTAACACATGTGTGCGTTTGGATTGGGGTGTAGCCTGAGCTTCCTCCTCCCGTAGACGCTTTGTACCTCTCATTTTTGGTTGAGAACTGGTCCCTGCCTCTTCAATACCTGTAGCGATTTTCTTCTTTTTGGGAACTGTGGCGGATTTCACATATTTAGCCAGCCCTTCTGAGGTTGGCATCTCCCTTAAACAATTCTTCATATCCAAAGCTTCATATATCAGCAATGTTAAAGCTGAAGTGCCATTCAAAAATTTCTTCTGGCCCCATTTCTTTTGGGCTTCAAACAATCGTTCTTGTACATACCCTGTCAGGTTCACTTTGTTGCCTATCTGTCGCATGGCATGGGAGAGTAACTGAACTACTATCTTCTGAGGTGCAGTGTACCTGTGCATACTAGGAAAACAGAAATGTTGATGCACCAATCTGACTGCATCTTCGATATCTATTCTGTTGATCTCTAGGAATGATCTTTTCTTTGGGTCGTGGCATTCATCCTTAATGTTAGTAATGCCCTCCTGACTCCATCCAAATGCTTTATTGATTAATTCATGTGTGAACTGAATCGTCTTCCATGTGCCTACTTTATCCAATACCTGCGCTTCTGGAATCGATATCTTTGTTGCAGCAGGTTGCATAGTATTCATTACTTGAGTGCACCGCTGAAAGTATGGCACATAAATAGGCAATTTCAGAAATGCTTCTATTCCTGCCTGGGTCCATACGTCCTCGATATGTGGTAATCCTTGTACTATCCTTTTGAAATCCTGAGACATGATAGGGAAACAGTGATCCCTGTCCATAATCTTTATTGTTGCCATGAAGAGAAGTTCTGACACTGGTTGGTCATCCCGGAACCAATGGCCTCTTACTCTTGTGATCGACTCTAATGGAAAAAGTTGGACTTCTTCCTCTTGAGTGGCTTCAGAATTTGTTGATGACATCTGCACTCAATATAGAGTGTGAATTAGTGGCCATATATTATCAGAAATGTTCCTTTATTTGTCTTAAACTTGACATTGCTCCGAGTGAATGGTGTCGTCCCTTTCCCGTGGGTGTGAGAAAGGTAATACCTGGATCGTTTTTATGTATTTTTATATATATATGCTGAAAAGAAAACAGAAAGGTTAGTCCATAGCCGAAGCGGTTAGTAATTTTTTTGGAGTATTTTCTTAATGTATGTACAAGTGCTCTCCTATTTCCAAAGGGAAAATGTGCGTGACTATCCGGAAGTAGAAGGACGTTGTGCCGAATGCTTGGCCTTGTAATGTGGCCCTATCATGCATACTTTGGGTCCTGATAACTCCTCATGTGTGCAATTGGAAGTAGTTTCTTGATGTATGCAGCTTGTCTTGTCTTTCGGCACCCAAATTTGCTTCACTTGGATGGAATGTACTGTATTCTCCACCTCTTTGATGAATGTGGTTCTTCTTCGGTAGTACGTCTGCTTATTCTGTTTTGGGAATCTCAAGTTGGTTTGTATTGCATCTGCAGACTCCTTCTTTCTCCAATAGGTCTTCTTTCTTGGCTGGTGTGCCTGTTGACCATGTTGATGGATTGCCCTTCTGAGGATGCTCATTGTTTTGGTTGGTCGTCCTTGAAGTACATGACTTTGGGATCCATATTTGTGTTCGATCCGGTTGTGCAGTTATCAGTTTCTTTGGGATCCATCTGCTAGTGAGTCGAGGTTGACTGAACTGTTCGAAATTCTTTGTCTTCTTATTGGATTGGACATGCTGATGTCGAAGACTTTTCTGTTGTTGAAGATATGCCTTCTTTTGATCCTTTCTTATCCAAGCTAGTGTAGAATGTGGAATAGGGTATACTCTCATAGGTGTAGGCTTCAATTCTTTCAAAGTAATATGCTCTCGTGTGCATTGTGGTTCACTGGGCTTGATTTCATGTTCATGTGCACTCTTGTGACTCTCTATACTCAAAGACGGAAAGCACACAGAATTTACAGTATTCTCACGAGAAACACTAGACAATGGGGTTTCTATATTGCTAGTGATCAGACAATCATGACTTTGTTCATGGGAATGAACTTCTGGCTCTATATTAGCGGTTTTGAGTGGTCGTTCGTCTAGCAAACTAAATACCTCACGATGTCCTATCCTGGCTGAGATGTATCCTAAGGCCAATTGAATGGTTACCTCATATTCATAAATCCAATCTTGTCCTAACACAACATCTTCGAGCAAATCCTGATCATGACATACTAAGAGTCTCTGCTCCATAGTGTTGTTCCCCATATGTAAAGGTAAGGTTATCTCACCTATACATTGAGTAATTTTTCCTCCTATTCCTATCAGTTGTGCCTTTGATGGGCGTAACTCCTCTTTAAGTCTCTGAGACAAAGAAAATCTGATGCAGCTTATGGCTGCTCCTGTGTCTATGAGAGCATCCACTAAGTGGTACTCTTTTCGTCTTGCTCCCAGATTCAAGTATGGTTGTCTTCTTTGTTGCCCTGAGTTCTCAGTGGCTCTAAAATTAGCCATTGGGATGAGTTCTTCTCCTACTCGATATCTCTCGTCTCTTTCTCTCATCCACTCTTTCCGTTTCTTTATCCTTTCCAATGCTTCTTGTCTCGCCTCTTCCCGTATTCTCTCCTCTTCTATGCGTCTATTTTTACCTTTGAGTAATCGTGACATAATTTCGTCAGTTAATGGTTCTAGGTATTATTTTACTCTACACCCATTGATATAGTTTGGTAACACATCTCCATCTAGAGTTGCTAAGCTGATGGCTCCACCTGTAGATATACGATTAATGATTAATGGGCCATATCCTCTCTTTTGCAATTTCTTAGCATGTTGCTTCAAAGTGTATACCAAAACTAAATCTCCTTCCTTCAATTTTTTATCCTTGATATGCGCATCAAAATAGGCTTTTTGTCGTCTTTTCGCAGCATAAATACCTGCTACTGCTTGTAACCTAGTTTCGTGTAATTTTTCTATTTGGTCCAATTGAGCTGATAATTCGTGTCCGGTCCACTCATAAGTAGTTGCAACTCTAAGAGTGGGAATCAAGAAATCAATTGGCAAAATAGCATTTTGTCCATATACTAAGTTAAAAGGAGTAGTGCCTATTGCAGTTTTATAGGCTACTCGGAATGCCCATAAAGCATGGTGTAACTGCTTATCCCAATCTGATCTACCGCTGTTAACGATTTTGGTGAGAACAGTACACAAGATTTTATTGGAACTCTCGGCTTGTCCATTTGCTTGTGGGTGATAAGGGGCAGATTTCTCATGAATTACTAAGAATTCATTCAACAAGGCTTCTATCACTTCATTAACAAAGTGTGTACCTCTATCACTCACAATCTCTATAGGTAGTCCAAATCTAGTGAAGACATTTTCGAAGAGAAACTTGGCTGTAGTCCTTGCGTCATTTTTCGTTGTTGCTTTTGCTTCAACCCATTTGGTAAGGTAATATGTGGCTACAATTATGTATTCGGCATGTGACCCTTTTGCTGGTGGGCTAATAGGTCCTATAAAGTCTATTCCCCACTTCGTGAAAGCTCTAGCACTCATCATGGGTCTAAGTGGCATCTCATCTCTTCTAATAGGATATTTCGTACGTTGACAAGTATCACACTGCTGCACATATGTTATGGCATCTTGATGTAGAGTTGGCCACCACATTCCAGCAAAGAGGATCATTTTTGCTGTTTTGTCTGCAGAGAAGTGTCCTCGTGCAGCTCCTGTATGGGCCATCTCTAAGACAGAGAGATATTCCTTTTCATGAATGCACATTCTTAGTTGGTTATCTTTCCCGTGTTTAAAGAGTTGTTTTCCTATGATGGCATAATCCTTACTCTGTTCTTCAAGAGCACGCTTCCTTGCTAAAGTAGCTCCGTCAGGGTACTCTCGAGTTTTCAAGAACTTTACTAGAGGCATGCTCCACCTTGGTGCTATTGTAGAATAGCATGATGTAGAGTTCGCGTCTGGGATTTGTTCCTGACAGGTTTGACAGGTTGACACATAGTTATGTGCATCTCGTTGCATGGTTGGCCAATATATACCAAATCTCTTGAGTGTTTGCCACGTTCCATTCGCATTCAAATGAGTGTTCCATTGGTTTATGTGTGCTTTCTGAAGCCACATTTCTTGTTCCTCTTCTTCCACGCATCTCATTAGCAATCCGCTTGAATCCTGGTGGTACAAACTTCCCGCAATGATGTGAAGGTTTTTAGTCTTCCAGAGATCTTGCGTTTGGTTTGGCGTGATCCCATCTTTAGGTCCATGTGTAAGTATTGGGATCAATTTTTCTGCCCACTGAGGACATACTTCCAGGTTAAAAAGATAAGTATCTGGTAGGTCATCGGGTACTCCTATGGGTGGTTCTCCATGGGTCATACGAGATAAGTGGTCTGCTCTGATGTGGGTGTTCCCTTTCTTGACTATTACCTCAAAATCAAATTCCATTAGCAATAAAAACCACCGTACTAGTCGTCCTGTATTGCAAGGCTTGTTGACTAAGTACAATAGGGCTTGATGATCAATGAAGAATTTGAATTTGTTTGCCAGTAAGTAATGTCTGAATTTCTTGACTGCGTATACCATCCCTAGGCCTTCTCTCTCCGTAGTAGTATAATTGCGTTCTGCTTGATTTAACTGTCTACTGGCATAGGCTATCGGGTGGTCTAATTTTCCTGTGTCAGCTGGTTGAGCTAAGATGCAACCAATGGCAAACTTGGAAGCATCAACATGAATATGAAATGGTTTATTCCAGTTGGGGACTCGAAGGATGGGTGCTGAACTCAGTCGACTCTTTAACTCATTAAAGGCTTTTTCACATTCTTCGGTCCAATTAAATAGAGTCAATAATGCATAAAGAGGTCTAGCAATTATGGCGTACATATGTATGAATCTTCGATAGTAACCACAATGTCCCATAAATGCTTGAACTTCTTTAGCAGTTTTAGGTCTTGGTAAATCCAAAATTACTTTAATTTTGTCTTCATCCGTTGAAATCCCATTCTTAGAGACAATATGCCCTAAGATTTTCCCTTGTCGCACCATGAAGACACATTTTTCAGGATTGAGGCATACTCGATATTGTCGACATTTAGCAAAAATCTTTTCAAGTTCAGGGATGTGCTCTGATCGTATAGTTGAATATGTACACAGATCATCCACGTATACCTCCATGCTTTTTCTCAGAAACTCTTTGAACACATGACACATCAATCTTTGGAAAGTAGCTAGGGCATTCGTTAAACCAAAAGGCATGACTCTAAAGGCGTATACTCCCCATTCAGTTGCAAATGCAGTCTTATGTTGGTCCTCAGGAGCAATGGCTACCTGATTATACCCTGAAAAGCCATCCAAAAAACTATAAACTTCCTTCCCTGCTACCCTTTCCAAGAGATGATGAGTGATAGGTAAGGGATAGCTATCCCTTATGGTTGCGGCGTTCACTTTTTTCAAATTGATGCACACTCTTAACTTTCCATTCTTCTTTGGTACAACCACCAAGGGTGACACCCATTCCGTGTGCTCAATTTCGTAGATGAATCCAGCATCTAACAACTTATCTATTTCTTCTTTTATCTTGGCTGAATACACATCATTATAAGTATATGGTCTCTGTTTCGAAGGCTTAGCTTCGGATGTCATGGGGATTCTATGCGCACATATAGATGGATCTACTCCCTTTAAGTCCTTATAAGTCCAAGAAAAGACATCCCGGTATTCTCTTATGAGTCGAATTAACTCTTGTTCTTCTTTTAATGAGACATCCTGTCCTATGAAGGTACATCGTTCCTCTCCTCCTTCCATAGTTACAACTATTTTCTTGGTTTGTTCCTTATTATCATATGCTATTCCTGGTTGTGCTTCTCTTTTAGGCATTTGAATAGCAATTTTCCTTTCTTCCACTTCATATTTTTTAAAATGGGCTGGTACCTCAAATTGGTCTTGGGGTTTGTTCTCTTCATCTTCTAATTCCCTTTCAACTTCTAATTCCCCTTTTTGTGTGAGTTCCTTATGCGTTTCATTGGCTGTGATATCCATGTTGGTGGTACTAATCCCTAGATCCATGGGTTCTGGTTCCATTTCAATGCTCTCGTAGTCCTCCTTCCAGTCTTTCTCGATCACTTCTCCTTCTTCTGTCTCCTGAAGGACTACCATATACAAACTAACATCATAACCCTCTTCATCGAAACATTCGTTCATGGTTACAACTTCTTCGTTTACACAGACATCGAGGGTAGCTAAGATTTCCATCCAACCGTGAGGTTCGAATTCTTCATCCGGAAATACTTGTGGCATATAGGCTGGATCTTGTACAGATCTCACTATTCCTTGTTTCTGCTGCCATCCTTTTCTTCTCTCTTCTTCCTTCTTTGCAGCTTGACATATCCATAGATGAGTATCCTCGTTCATCCAGGATTGATCACTAGAACCTGCACTATGAACCGATTGATCATCTTCCTCTTTATGGATTTGATTCCATTGCAGAGGTGGCACATCTTGATACGTGTATGTGTGTAGGTTTATCCTAATGGTGGTTCCTGCGTGTTGTAGGTACACTGCATCTTTTCCCCAATCTTGTACGACCTTTAGCTCTCTCATGAACGGCCTTCCGAAGATCATTTCATAATTGCTTGGCCTTTCGAAGTGACAAATTGCTAAGGTGTGCTCAAATTCCACTCCACACGTAGTGAAGACTACTCGTTCCAACAATCCTAAGGGTCTTTCCGTATGTCCATCTGCCATTTGTATTTTCATGCGTGTTGGTCTTAATGCTGGTTGTCCCCATTTTTCCCAAATTTCTTTGGTGGCAATGCCGACACCAGCTCCTGAATCTAGTATGGCTTTGGTAGTGTAACCCCTATAGGTGATTGGAAGACAGGTATTTCCTTCATCTCCTTCACTAAAGTCTCCCACCTTATCCACTGGAATTCTCATTGTTTTCACTTCGTCAGCTACCTCTTTCTTTTCCTCCTTGACTTCCCATTGATTGATCAACTTCTCTTTTAAGTGTGGTTTTACCTTTAACAGTTCCTCGAATGTTAGGGTACATGGGATTTTCACCTCTCTAAGACGTTGTATGATTTCAGATGTTTGGAATGATGGGTTCATTTCCCGTCTCGCTATTGATGGAATGCGATACAATTCTGAGTTGTGCTCGTACTCCCCGGTGTAGTTGGGTAGTTCTTTTTCATTTTCTTCTTCCTTGTCACTTGCATCCATCGGAAAAATTTCTTCTGAATTTAGTTCAGGTATTGACCCCTCTATTTCGTTTTCTGCTTCTAATTCTTCAAAGGGCGGTTCCATTCCTTCTACCTTTTTCCACTTGTCCTCTTGAACTCGTGCCCAAAGATCCTTAGTCCAGTCTCCTTCTACTTCAGGGACTATGGACCCTTCCTTTCTCTCAATACCAAGTTCATCGTTCTGAGGTCTCTTTACTTCAGGCTTTTCTTGAGTGTTTCGGCACTCTTGGAATTCTCCTTCGGAAATTCGGTTATTTGGTAAAGGTGTTGCAGGTTTTTCTAAGGTTTGTTGGGCAACTTCTATCAGTTTTTTGCAGATTTCCAATCTTTCTTTCTCTAAGTCGCCTCTCGGATATTCTCTCTCATGTTGCTCTATGGTAGGTCCTGCTTTTACTCTCGCCTTGTATGCCTGAATCCACATGGCTAATTCTTCAGGCATTGGGTCTGCTAATACTGATCCTACCTCCTCCCTTTTCCTCTCATTTCTATTTTCTTCTTCCACTTGCGGTTCTTTTGTTGATTTCTGTTTACTCTTTTCATTTTCCCTCTTTTGTAATAACTTTTTTTCTTTTATTCTATCTCTCCGGTTCTTCCATCTCTGGGATCTTTTACTGGCGATACTTTTCTCTGGTTCTTCGGAGTCTTCTACACGTCTGTTTTATCAGGGTTCTCTCTAGTCTTGGCTCTTGTTATGGCTTTTAAAGGTACTGTGCACTCTCTGTCGCTTCCTGATGATTCAATCACTTCTATCACATTAATCTGCACGTTAGATGTGACTTTGTTTGGGTTCTTAGGACAATCTTTGAAAAGATGTTCCTTACCACAATCGCTACAGTAGCCTTCCTAAATTCGTTGTGGTGGTGGTGGGTTTGGTAATGTACATTCTCTAATATAGTGGTCACCTCCACATCTGTAGCATGGTCCTCTAGGTACAGGCTGTCTATTCATTGGTCGAGGTGGCATGGTTGCTCTAGGAGTTGTGTACATTAAGGGCACATAATCCTGCTCGTGTCCGTATGAACTATCCGGTATTTCCATGCCATAAGTATATGGGTCATACTGTTGCCCATATTCTGTTATCGTGCTTTCATAACCAGGGTATGCTCCTTGACTAGAGTCCTAAAATGAGTCATATGATTCTCCACTAGTCAAAGGTGTGGCTGGTACTATCACTCTCTCTAGGTTTTCTTCTGGTTGTGCAATCTTGACTGGGACAACGTTCTGAGGGTGGGGCGGTTGTTGTCCTAGTACTGGCTGAGGTTGCGAGTAACCTTGATATGCGTATGGTCGTGGTACTGGTGCCTGCGACTGATACGAAGGATATCTAAAGGCTTCTCCTCCTTGATCTCTTTGGGGATATCCATAAGGTCTCACATAAGGCTGGGTGGGTCTGGTTTGCCTATTGTAAGGGCAGTTCTCGGTGCTATGGTTTGTATATCTCTGCTCTATACTGCAATATTGCAGAGGTCCGGGGACAGAGGGTCTAGGATGAGCATAGGCAGGTGGTGGGACTACTCCCCTAGTACACAAATGAGAAGGATGATCTCCTCCGCACTGCATACATCTTCTAAGCATAGGCATCCTCATGGGATTAGTGGGATAATTCCTCTGTCCTTGAATGTTCAGTTTTTTTGCTACTAAATCTGCTATTTCTTCCACATTGTTTTTGGAGTTTGATGTGCTACTGGCTGACTCTTCGCTTTTTAAACTACCTGGAGGTATTTTCAAGTCTTCTGCAAGGTTATCTTCTAGGTCTATACATTCCTTCATACACTCTTGCAAGGTTTGAACTCTCTTTACATACACTAATGACCTCAAGGTTCCGTTCAACAATCCTTCCAAGAATAATGATACCATTTTATTCTGCGTCGGTCTCTCTTCTACGGGGCATCTATCCACATACTGCTTGAATCTTCTGGCAGCCAATCTCACTGACTCGGTAGGGACTTGTTTGAAACTGTGGATTAATGATGAAGAATTGTTTTTAATTCCTGATTTGGTAAATTCTTCAATCATTTCTTGATATACGTGCTCCATGTTCTGAAAGGTATTCGGGTCCAATGGCTGAAACCAGGCCAAAGCTGTGTCTGACAAGGTAAGGCCAAAGGACTCATACTGAATCAGAAAGTCATCTACCTGCTCGGCTCTAACTACTTGTTTAAATTCAGCTATGTGGTTGTAGGGTTCACTAGAGCCATCATAGTGATTTCTCATGCACTTGGCAACTTGGATCGGCCTTAATCGTCTTCCTGCTTCAGGTTGTCTAGGCATCACTGGGAGGATTGGTCTCCCTATTGGTATGCCTGGTCCTCTTACTACCTGTGGTCTGACTGGAGCATGAACTCCATGTCTTGGGTCTATAGCTGGTTGTGGCCGGTAGTTAGGATTAATGGCAGGCATTGCAAATTGCACATGTGGTCTGACAGGGATCTGGGTTTGTTGTGTTTGTTGTGTTTGTCCCGACTGTTGATATGAATCATTCTGCGATGTTCCAAGTGGATTCCGTGAAGTAGTGGCTTGGTCCCTAGTGGGAAACACTGGGATATTCTGATATTTCAACTCAGCTCTCTCTAATTCTGTTATTGGCCAATATCTTTTGTGATTTTTATCCAAATATGTGATGATGGTGGGGAACTCAGGGTCTTGTAACTCATAGATGGTAACTGGATTAGGAGCAGCTTCCCATATAGAGGAATGGGCTCTGAGCAGGTGCTCCATTCCGTTGATCAAATACACATCTATTAGAGTATCATCCTGGGGAATTAGGTCTCCTTTCCAAATTTTAGTAATTGTAGACCTCCCTCTAGGAGTAGTTACTTGCTCTTCGGCTCCACCGCCATTTAAGCTTGAAGCATTATTTTCCTCACCACGCTCATTAATGATTTCCGGATGTTCTGTGACCATGTATTGAATATCTTGTTTGTCCATGTACAGTCCTCCTACGTACTTGACTGCTGGCCTAGGCACTATGTAAGCCTCTGATGCTTTCTGTAACCTAGCCACAGATCTGTTTAAACCGTCCAAATAGATAGGGATCTCATTGTAGTTGGTGTTCACATACTCCAAGGAAGTTCTGTATTCTCCCTCGATGATTGACATCATGCCACTCATGGGTACAGTGTTTTGCATATCCTCTGAAGCCATGGGAATTTCTCCTTCTGACTCACTAGAGGTCTCAGAATAGTGTGAACGGCTAGTTGGCTCGGCTACACTCCCTACGGAAGAAATCACACTTCTTCGGCTTCCTAAGGTTCTTCCAGATCTCAGGTTCATCCACCTCTAAGCTCTGATCAGTCTTTGTTAACCTTTTAGCCTTTGGCACCCTTCACTCTGAGTTAGAAATCTAGGAAGAATTTTGGCTAAAAATTGACTGAAATTCACTTGTCAAGTCACGATACTTAGACTCCAAATTCCACGATCTCTGGCTACAGACGATACTTGGAACTGGCGATACTCATCCTCCGACGATACACGATACCTGATCCTCACGATCTCTGGCAAACGATCGCTGACGAAACGATCGCTGGCAAACGATCTTTGACCAAACGATACACGATCGACGATACTTGGTTCAAAACGATACTCGATCGCTAGCAAGTATCGCGATACTTGATCGACCCGATACACGATATCTGGATGAAAACAATACACGATACTTAACAAGTATCGCGATCTTCAGGCCACGATACACGATATTTCACTAAGACGATACTTGCCACTGACGATACACGACCTTTGATCGGTATCGCGATCTCTACAGACCCGACGATACACGATCTCTCACGACACGATCTTTGGCAGACGATCGCTGACCAAATCGATACACGATACTTGTTAAGTATCGCGATCGCTGAAGACTAGACGATACCGATACTTGAAACGAAACGATACCGATCTCTCCTAAGTATCGCGATCTCTGGTAAACGATCTCTCACTGAGACGATCGATGATACTTGAGCCAAAACGATACCGATCTTTAGCTGAAACGATCTACGAACAACGATATCTAGCGAAACGATCGACGATCGAAGGGGAGTATCACGATACTCGACCACAGGAGCAAACGATACTCGACCGTGGGAGCCAAACGATACTCGACCCTTAGACAATTTTTGACAAAGATTTTTTTTAAGTTTGATTCAAGGCAATTGTTTTATGCACTCTCCTCCCCCTTCTCCACTCTCTGTCTCACTCAAAACTCAACTTTTAACCTCTGTGTGACCCAAACGATACCTGACGCAAATCGTTTTTTTCTTTCCTAAGTTGATTTTACAGAAAATTTGTGATCCAAAGATGGGTTAGCTTACCTTGGTAGCTCCTCTAACCTCTTGGTCACTTCCCCTTGCTCTGTGCAACCCCAGTTTGCTCTTTTTGCTCACTCACGATCGCTGGTGCAGTCCCCACGATACTCGACAGTTTACCCCACGATACTTGCTCAGAAAACAAGTGATTTGCAAAATGATATTTTTTTTGGTTTTTATACTTGGCTTTTCCTACCTACTGAAAATGAAACAAAAAGACAAGAAGTGAAAGCTACTCTAATCTACTCCCTTACTCTTCCTACTCTCCTCTTACCACTCACTTCCCTAAACTAACAACTCACTACACACACTCCAAGAATGAGAAGTAGCAAGTGCGGCTGAAAATGACTTACCAAAGAAGAGAAGATTTCCGCTCCTCCACTTACTTCAATGCAAAAAGCTACTTACCATCACACGAATGCCTCGGTTTGATTCGTCACTCCCCGGCAACGGCGCCAAAAAGTGTGTTGACCTAAGTATCAACTTAGGGACTTGCGGAGAAAGAGACTATACCTCAATCCCCTCACAAGTGCATATAGTGGGGATACACGCTTTTAAATATCAATCCAAAGAGTATGCAAACCTAGCCGAGTGTATGAAGACATGCAATCATGTAATGGTCAATGCAAATGAATTACTCAAAGAATGTAATGAGGCAAAGACTTATCCAAACAAGCTCCAAGTGTTGGTCAAGGCGAAACGATACTTGGTGCAGCAGCCGTCAGTATTTTGAACTTTTCTCCCAGCTCCGAACTCCAAATATAGCGAATAGCATATGCGTTTTGAAGCTCTCGAGAAGACGCATCCAATGGCAGTGGTTTCACTCAATTCCGACGCTCCTACTTCAAGGTATGAGCGAAATACTGAGTCGCGGGAATACTTTCCTACACTTCAGCACTTCCTACACTTCGCACACACCTTTCCTACAGCAAAGAAACACTTTCATGGATAGACAACACTCACAAGCACTCTTTCCAAGCAATACACATGCATACAAGCTCACGAAGAAGAAGATAAGGAGGGAAGAAGACACAAATTCGAATTTCTGTGCTCTCTCTTCTCACAATGGCAAAAAGTTCTTTACAAAGAGTCACATTTGACTTATATACTAGTGCCCTAAAAATGGTCCTTTCACACAAGAGACCGGCACTTTATTCACTAAGAGACTAATTTCCTACTATTGTACATGGGTATTCTCTACTTTTCTGTGGGGATGCATCTAGAGGACTCCTCTAGTGCATTTACATGGGAAAATATATTACAAGGATGAATATGATACAAAAATATGTAGTCCAAATCGGAAAAATTTTGGGGCCCGTCTTTTTCTCTGCTTTGTGCGCTCTTTAGCTCTGCAACAATGTGTGTGCATGCTAGTGTGCTTCTCACTCACACACTTGTGCCGCCACTTGCTCGAGGTCTTCATACCATCCTCACGTCTTCCTGGATTGACATTAAAGGAGGTGCTACTCATCATTGAGCTACACCAAATTTTGGCGCCGTTGCCGGGGATCGAGCTTTGAGGACGAGCGTGTGATGGTAAGACGTAGATTGTAGACGTTGGCGTTGTAGGTAAATTTTCTACTTTTCCTATTTTTCCTCTTTCTTACTTCACCACCATCATCACCATCATCATTTTCACCATCTTCCACCTCCATTTTCATCATCGCGAAAATTTCAGTTTTTTGACTATATCCCCATCTCCACCTCATTTCCCTCATTTCACTTGTGAGAGAGAGCGAGAGAGCGATATTGCATGTGTGTTTTCTTGCATGTTTCTTGAGCTTTTTGCAGGACCTTGCTGAATCACCATCCCCAGCTTCCTATGCAGGTACGAAACTCGTCGAAACTGTCTCGCAGTCGCCGCCTTCTGTCCATCGCGATTGACAGAAATTTTCACTTGTTGGTAAATCTGAGTGCACCACAGTGGACTAGAGACCCTGCACACCACCTTTCCACCAAAATTTTTGAAAATCTGGCAAAATTTCAGTCCATCGCGATTGACAGCTCTGTCCATCGCGACTGACTGCCTGTCCATCGCGACTGACTGCCTGTCCATCGCGACTGACTGCCTGTCCATCGCGATTGACTGAACCTCTGTCCATCGCGATTGACTGAATCCCCTGTCCATCGCGACTGACTGAATCCCCTGTCCATCGCGATTGATTGCTTGTCCATCGCGATTGACTGAACCTCTGTCCATCACGACTGATTGAGTGTCCATCGCGATTGACTGAACCCTCTGTCCATCGCGATTGACTGAACCCTCTGTCTATCGCGATTGACTGAACCCTCTGTCCATCGCGATTGACTGAACCTCTGTCCATCGCGATTGATTGAGTGTCCATCGCGATTGACTAAATCCTCTGTCCATCGCGATTGACTGAACTCCTGTCCATCGCGATTGACAGCCCTGTCCATCGCGATTGACAGCCAATTTTAACCAAATTTTTTAGGGATTGTTAATTGAAGAGTTGGGCTAATTTTGGGCACGAACATTTTACTCTAGAGCACATTAGGAAGCTTTAGGAAAACAACTTGGGGAAAACCTGTTGCACAGTGACCCTGTTTGAACCCTGTCTTAACCCTAGAACCCTGAACGGTCACAACGTTTTCATACGAAATCCATTTTTTGAGCTCTAGGGCTTGTTGGAAAGCTTGTGGCATATACTACACGCCCTCAACTGTTTTTTTTGAAGATAATGCATTGATTTTCAGATAGGGTATTTTGAAGTTGACCATACCTAGGGGGATCAAAGTCAGGGGTCTTTAGAATTGTTCTCTTAAAAATCACTATGCAAGCTAGTGTGTGTGCTACAGGAATGAAAATCATTGGTTCTGTCATTGGAATCTAAATCTTAAAGCTAACTGTGGAACTCTTACAGATCTATTGAGAGCATCAAAAGGCGTTCGAAGCAAGTGTAAGTGCAAGCTTGGGAACATACTTCCTGGGCACTCAAGGGCAACCAAGCAGGAAACAAAAGGTTGGAAACCTTTAACCCCTCTGTCAATTCATAGTTTAGGCTAAGAACGACGAGAGGTAGGAGTAAGTCAGGGCGACGATAGGCAGTTATCAAGTTGAAGACTACCTAAAAACTCAAGTTCAAGCTAAAAATCTAACCTCTGTACTGTCGATAACATAAAGGAAAAGAACCTAACGTGGAACGATCAACCTGAAAGCACGAAGAACATTCAAGTATTCCTGACGACGTAATATCAGACAAGACCTTAAACACGAGAAATAACTAAAAAGAATCAAGTGACTAATATAAAGTAACCAGCAACGAGGTTGTACTCTGGGCAAAGAATTGGACTACTTAGATAGGCATATGAACCTTAGATCAGGACGACATCTAGCAAGGGAGAGACAAAGCCTTAGGTCTTCAGAGGCTAGTGTTAACCACACTGCTAGGTCTTGGGCCCAACAGTTGAGCCACCACTCGTACTACCCTAGCTCTGAGACCAGTGAGTCAGAGATGTCTCAAGGCATGGACAGACCTACGGGAAGTTCAGGAGTGCCTTACTTGTAAGGGTAGAAGGCCCTTACAAAACACAGCTAGAGTACCTTAGGACCAACCGATTAGGTGCCAGCATCTATGAGGACGGCTTAGGAAGATCTGTGATACAGATTAAGAATCCTGATCAATCCATTGGACTAGAGCACCTAGCAGTCAAGTTTGAAAACGGTGCATACCTGGACAAAGAAGGAACCATATACGTAGTCACCAGTCATCCAGATAGGACAGATGAATTTGGGAATGTAATCTCAGAGGCGGACTTATGTGACTTGGAACAAGGAAACATGGGTGTGGAACCTAGAACCCCCCGAGGCAAATCTGTTCTCACTAGGATTATCACGCCTGAGTGGGTTCCCCAAGACAACAAGAGCATAGAGTTGCTCCTCAATCAAGAAACTGACGAAGCCTTTTGGAGGTATAAATCTAATCAGCCAACTGATATAGGAACTATCATGATCTATGAGTTTAAGGATCCGGATAGCCCAGGTAGAGTGACCTACTTAGATCACACTTCGGAAAGGATCTTTGTGGTGACAGAAAATGATAGGCATGCTTACACTTGGAAGGGTGAATTCATTTTCCCCCAACCAAGATTGAATGTATCCTATGGTCACCCTGGTGCTGGAACATCCCAAGCTCATGGAACTCAAAGAGACAGAAGTAGAGATAGACCAGAAGTAAGCTTTGCCAACCCAGTGGGCAGAGAAAGAACGAGGACGGAGACGAATCGAGTAGAACCTGAGATACTTAGAGCTCACAGGAACCAAAGAAATGTGGATGGATTTCCTCTACCGAGACCTAGAGAGCACACAAGAACTTTGAGACCAACCCAGCTAGTTAAGTCCATGAAGAATTACTTTGATGGCACAGGAGATCCCTATGATCATGTGGCGGAGTTCAAGCAAGTCTTGAGAGCTGAACAAGTGGAGGATCTATTCACGCAGTACAATGCCTTCGGTCTAACCCTTAGGAACACAGCACTTACATGGTTTCAGCCATTGGATGAGCGACAGTTCAGGAGCATAGACCAACTCCTAGAGGCATTTATTATTGAATTCTCTAAGAGTGGCATAAGACACAATACCTCCTCGCTGATTCATAGCTTCAAGCAAACCCCTCAAGAAACCGTGAGACTTGCAGGAAGAAGATTTAGGCAATATCTTGAAAGGTGCCCTGTTTCGGAGCTACCCACACCTGCCAAACAAGTGGCCTTATTCCTTGATGGATTGCTGAGTACCAAATTGAGATCCTATGTGTATCTGAAGGACCCTAGGACTATAGAGGAGTGTGTACGCATGTGCATTGACATTGAAGATAACCTAGGGGAAGAACTAGAGCTTTCGAAAATCTACAAAGATTCAGATAGTGCATCTAGTCACTCTTCCACGCAATCCACATCAATTGAGGAACTCGCAGAGAAAGTGGCCCAAAAACTAGGCGTCTCTAGCAAACAAATTCCGAGGTTTACCCCAACGAAGAGGTGCTATACATGCGGTGGTGACCATATGGCAAACGTGTGTCCCATTATGGCTCAGCCCCAAGTAAATCCTAGTAGCCAGTACTGCACCATAGAACGGAGGTACACCAATCACACCGCACAAGATTGCCCCTACAATAAGCAAACAGTTAGGCAAACTTACCCTCAACCCTATCCACCGCAGGGAAGATACCAGAACCAGTACCCTCCACAGCCATATGGCAGGCCACAGCAACCCTATCAGCAACCATACCAAAACCAACAAAGACCTCAGCCTGTGTTAGCACAACAACCCCCAGCTCCAGCCAATGTGATTCCGGTAAACTATGCTGTTGCAGAAGAAAACCTGAATAGAGCTATAGTCGCTGTAACACCACTGCTTTCTGAAAGTGATCCCAGTGACCATAGCTTTGATTCTACACATGTCGATAGTCCCCATGCTTACTACATGCAGTCTCCAGAACATGGTGAGTCCTATTACAACGAAGAGCCAAATGAACCTAGTTGGGAGTCAGATTATACAAACGTCATGTATACAAACCCCAACCCTAGACCCCAACCTAGGCAGGTAAGACCTCCATTCCCAAGAGGACCGTGCTACAGATGCCAAGGAGATCACCTCATTCGTGATTGTCCCTTACCTCCACCTACACAACCCCAGTCAGTGACGATCCAAGGCTTTTGCCAAGATTGTGGAAAAGAGCACCTCTTACGAGATTGCCCAAAGAACCCCAATAATATGCCAAAAATCACGCCTATCAACGTTATTGGGTTAGTAATAGATTCCACAGGAAGTGTCACTTCCACTGCTCTCGTACAGGTAGTCACTAGAGCTCAAGCATTGCAGCAAAACCAAGGGGTAGACCAGGAAAAGAGCCCAACAGCTAGTGAAACTGAGAGCATAACTGTTGCTCTAGCACAATGGTGAGAACCACGTTAAGAAGCTTCACCTCCTTAATGTCAATCCGAGGGAGAGGTAGGAGTGATATGAAGATCGTGAATGTGAGATGAAGTGAGAGTGAAGGTGAGAAGCACAAAGGTGCACACACACATACACACACACAATGAAGAGACAAGCAAGACACAATGGAAGGTGGGAAATTAGCTCTATTACTCAAGAATACTCTTACAAGCTCAAACTAGCTCTACTCTCTTCTTTGCTCCAACAAGCTAACCTCCAAAATGAGCTCTCTAGCTCTTTTTATAGTTTCTAGACTAGTTTTGACCGGTTTCACATCTAATGACCGGCCTAGTTAAAAAATAGGTCCTAGAGGCTATTTGGAAGGGTAAACGATGTCTAAAAATAACGAAATTTGGTACGAGCATTCTACCTAGGCTCCTCAAGCTCGAGGACTCCTCGGCTTGCACAAAATGGAGCTATGGATTACAAAATGGGGTTTTCTATGATACATATGTTACAATTAGTGATAATAATCACTGTTGAATGTTTTGGGAAAATTAATAAGACATGTATTTGTTTAAAAGATTGATCCGCCTGGCTCCCTGCTTCGTCTTCACATGCTTCCGTGGCGTCTGTGCCTCTGACTGCTTCCAACACCCCCCTCCCTCTCGCTTCTGTCGTCCCTGACAGAACCTTGTTGTGAGGTCTGCCGGATGTAATTCTGTAGGAGGTCTTGAGCGAGGGTGTGCTCTGATACACGAATACCTCGGGCTAGATCAGCCTCGAGTTTCTCCCAGTCGATAGGTTGCGGCTCGTCTGGTGGTGGGAGCTGATAGTGTGTGGAGTACACCATTCGTTCACAGGCGAATAATTGCAATAAGTGTGTGGGCCTGCTTATGAATACTTCTGAATGGTACTCCCAAAAACCGGTGGTGAACATTTCTTCGAATGTTTGCTTGTAACAGGCCGGTAGATATTTGATCCTGCAGTGCCAGGCGTAACACACCCGTAGCGATGGCGTTGTGCTCATATCATAGACTAAATCCAAGTTGCCATGCTCAAAGCCCGGGGTGTTGACATGGGGAGCCTTGATGCGCCGGAAGACTTTAAAGACCATCTGCATCATGTCAAAGATTTTGACAGTCATGTGCGCGGCAATATCATCCATATGTTTTAATCGAGGGAGCCAGTGGCGGATCGTCGCCATCATGTAGCCTACTGTGGGTAACGCGACTGGTGGCTTGAAGTAGGGGTAGTTCAACCAGTCTTGGCACTGCTTATTGTTTTGTAGCTTTATAGCAAAGGCAGTCCAAGAGCGGCGTCGTGGTACTGGTCCCAGCACGGATTAAATTTTAAGTGAAGCGGCGCTTTTACCCACGTGCTCATCATCTCTGGATAATTTTGCAGTAAATCTTTGCGCCAGTCTGGTTGAAGGATTTCACCTCTCTGCGCCCTTGGTGGCAAGTCCTCTGGCTCGAATTGAGTGGCATGCGTTGGTTTCATGCCGGTTTCTTTCTCGATGGTTAACTGATATTCTGCCATTAACATGAAGTATGGTTTATACTGAAGCTCATGCCCGGATATGTATCGTCGCAGGGCCATTTGAGCAAAGAATGGTGATTGTAAAATTTTCTCTTCAATTATGGCCATGGCATGTAGCTGTGCCTCTACTCTGGCCGAGTGTGTCGTTCCGAGTTCTTCTACTGTCTTCATCCACGCGGGGGTAGGTAATTCGTAGGTCATCTGGCCTTCGGCCGTGACACGTCCGCCTGGGATGGGTATCGGTTCATAAGCCTCTTCGAAGGTCTCCTCCACCGGGATAGTGACGGTTTCTTCCTCAGCTGGTAGCTCAGGTGGGGAGTCTGGCCTTGGTGGTGCTTCATAGATGGCAATCCTAGATTCAAGATTTGTTACCTGGGCCCGGAGTGCGTTGAGTTCCTCTAAAACTTCAGGGGCAGGGTCCACAGGCGCTGGTAATTCCGCTGCTACTGGTACCTGTTGTGTTGCTGGTTCTCTGAGTTGTAGCAGTTTGTGATCTTCCTTTAACTTTTGATGTTCTTCGTTCATACGATCATAGTCCTCGAGCAATCTGACATGGTCGTCTAGCAGCATCCGCATCGACTCGGATGGGATTGCCTTGAATCTGCTCGGACTTAGTGGCTGTTCTGGATGATCTAAAGCCGCTTCTAAGTTCTCTCTATTTTGCTCTTGGAGTCTCTGGTTCTCCTCTTTTGCTGCGGCTAAGTGTCTTCTTAGTAAGCCCATATTTCTAGTGAGCGTTGCATTGCGGATAGTCTGGGCTCTAAGTAGGTTATCTAAATCCGCGGTGGCCTCTTTGCTTTTTTCCTCACTTTCTATTTCTAACTTGTGATAAGCCTCTCGTAACTCTTGGTATCGGCTGTTCAGTGAGGCGTTCTCAATGGATAACAAATTAAGCTGCGTTTGTAAGTCGTTCGTCGTTTTCTGCAGCTGTTGATAGTTGGTGCCGAGTGATGCAAACTCATCGCGGACTTGCGTCATGCATGCGAACATGTGTTGAAATGCGGTGTCTATGGTGGGCGATAGTAGTAGTGAAGTGCTAAATGAGGATGCAGTGATAGTAGATGCAGTGGGAATGGGGAGCGGGGTTGGGACTGTGGATGCAGTGGTGATTGTGGAAAATTGTGAAGTGCCTAAATATGAGGGTGCTGTGAGTGGAGTGGGTGGTGGTGAGGTGGGTGGTGATATGTCCATGCCATTGGACGTGTTTAATGTTGTGACTGTGAAAAGTGGTGTGATTGTGGGTGGTTGCGTAGGTGTGAATACGGGATTTACAAACGTAGAGTAGTTTACAGGGGGGATGGTTGGAGCGGCTTGGTGAAACGGGGAAATAGGCGTTATGGTAGGTTGGGGAGGTGAGACTGGTGAGAAGGTTAGTGGGGTTAGGAAGGGGAATGGGGGTCTTAGAGGTGGGGGAAACGCTGGGAAGGATGAAGGGGTGAAGGGGTTAACATACGGATGCAGAGGGTTGGGTGTGGGCCTGGTGGTATGAATGGGTAAGGAAGAGGTTGTGGCTACGTTGCTTTGTACAGGTGTGGATGTGGGGAAAGCAGGTGGGTGTGCGGGTGATACGGGATGGGTTGGTGAAAGATGAGGTGAGAGAGGAGTCGAAGGGGTGGATGTTATTTCGAGGATAGTAGTGGTCTGTACAGAGGTGGTACGGGGTGGTGAATCTACAAGGATGGTTTCTGCGGTTAATGAACGTTCAGGGGCGAGGCGTGCCTCCCTGGCTTGTGCTGAAGATTGGGCTCCTGTTGGTACACGAATATACTCCCCAGGTTTTGAGAGTAGTCGCACTCGGCGGGGATCAAACTGTGGTAGTTGCTTTCTTTGTAAAAACCTGAGTGCTTCATGGGAGCCTACTGATTTGACTAACTCTCTGAACCCTCTAATATATGCGTCTTCGAATCCTCCGGAGATGAGTTCCTGTTCAATTAATGCCTGGCTCTCCTCTTCAGTTAACTTCTTTCGTGCCCAGACTTTCTCCATGGTACGATATAATTTCTTTATGGCCAATGTGTACGCTGCGGCTTCGAAAGTTTCATCTTCATATGTGCTGGTGTCGCCGTGCGTGTCGGTTTGTTGGCCTTGCCCCTCTGTCTGTTCGTCAGGTGAGCCCTGGCTGGCTTCATCGTCGCCTTGATCGTCGTCTGTTTCGGTTCTTTCTTCTTCAGAGCCCGACACAGCTTGTCCCTGTGGCAAGTCTCGCGGCGTAGTAGGGTAGCTGGGGCGTTCATATTCCTGGGAGAACAGTGGTGCTTCTGAATACTGGAACTCGTTTGAGAATGCATCAGGCATCTCAAAATCAAATGTCGTGTTTATGGGGTCGGCCTCCATATGTGGTATCGGGAAAGAAAACGCTTCCGCACCAATAGTGGTGGGAGCTTCTGCAGTTGTGGTGAGGGGTTCTGTGGTGGTAGCTGCCTGAGGTGCAGCGGTACTCGTGGTGGCCTCCGTAATTACTGGTCTGGACAACCGTATGCGAATAGGTTGTACAGTGGGAGCAGCTTCTGTCTGTGGGCGCTCGGGAGAGGGTTGTGGTGACGGCGACTCTGGCACTTGGAGGCAAGGGATGGTGCCTCGCATGCGCTTACCTGCCCGTGTCCTGCTGGGCTTCCTAGCTTTCTTCGTTGTGCTCTTGAATGCCTTCAATTCCTCTCCTGTTAATGCACGCTCGATGGGCAAGTCATAAGCCAAACACATATACACAATTCTAGTGAGCGCACAACATCCGTTAAGCACCTTCTTGCGCTCCCATCTGTGCTGTGCCAGGTACATCTGATCTATGATCCAGCTTGCCAGATCAACTGTTTGAGGTCCCGTACATGCCAAATATAATCCGAACCATATTCTTTTGTGTGGCATGGTAAATCTGTCCTGCGCTGGAAATGCAAAATGTTGCATGCATATTCTTAGTGGCTTTGACAACTCAGGTGTAATGGCCGAAATCTCTTCCCACTTCGTGACATCCCCACGTTTCATCGGTTCTGGAATCAATCTCTCTCGGTCTGTGGGAGTGTGGGTTCCATGAATCTTGATGGCTGCTCTGATTAGGTCCTTAGAGAGATAAAATCTCTTGTAAGGTGGATCATCCACTAGAGTAGGCAATATGAAGGTTCCTGGGATATCCTTATTCTCCGATGCCATCAATGTAGTGATTAAATAATAGCACCTATAAAAATCCGGTTTGGGTAGAGGATCACTGAAATATTCTGTGAAACCGGCTCTGGCCCAAACATGAGTTAAATCCTGGGTGCTTTGTAGGGCTTCGAATTCTCTGGAGAAAAACTGGTACTTTCCCCACGTGCGGTCATCAAAAGTCAGAGAGGATTCAAATATAAAGTCTGCGTCCGCGAGGGGTCCTGCCAGGCCCTGAAACCAATGAGAGTTCCTGTGTATCTTTTCGGTGTAGCCCATAGGGGGGTTATCGATAGGCATGGGCCCTGGAAATCCCTGAAATTCCGGCGGTGGAGCAGTAGGGTGGGACTCTGCTCGTAGCACATTGAGTGGTACTGCTGCTACACTGGGGCCTGCTCCTGATGTTCCTTCGTCGGTTTGCATGGTGGCTGGTGCGCTAGTGAGAAAGATCTGCTACAAAAGATTAACACATTAGCATGGAAATTAATCATGATCCCATTAAAGTGAGACCGCAATCCCTTTCCATAACTGATGCGTAACCCGTGTAGCCAAGTGCTGTGATGTGATGGATGCAATGTTTCTTGCAGCACTAGTGCAGGTCTCTAGACACCTATACGTTTCAGATCATGCATACATTTCTTGATGAGATGAGATTACGAGTGGTGTGTGATGATGGTGTGTGAATTTATACAAGGTTTAAAGGTTAGTGATTTAGCATAAGGTTGTATGTTAGTCGGGGGGTAGTTAGACAAGGGTTAGGGGAAGACGGTTGGACACGTTTCGGTATCCATTTCCTAAGAGTCCTTGAACGGGTGGTGGGTTTCTGCTGAGGGGTAAAAGGTGGTGTCGGGTTTGGTGGTATCGAGGGATGAGATGAGTTATGGGGGTTATATATTACATGGCTTATGGGTTGAGCTATGATACATGGTTTGGGTACCCAAATCTGCGTGGGCGTGGGTCTATGGGTAAGGTACTTCTTGGCGATCCACATTTGTCGAATGGTCGGACCTATAGAAGGAGGTCGAGGGGATGGTGGATATCGACTCTGTTTCTGTTCTGCCTTTTTCTTGTTGATCTCTGCTTGGTTGGAGATCTTTGGTGCTTTTTGTCCTTTTGGCACCCATATTTGTCTGGTGCCGCGTCCTTTGGGAGGCCTAAACTGCTTTTCATGTTGTTTCCTCTAATACTGTCGTCGGTCTGGGTTCCTTTGTCGCGGTTGACTCTGTTGTTGTTGAGGTTGAGAGGTCGGATGGACACTCTGCTTTGGAAAAGAAGGGAGTTCCAACACTTGCGTGACCTGCCCATTAGGAAGTGATGCCTTTTGTAACTTTAATCTAGGCCAGTCCGCAACAAGCTTGGAAGGATGAGCACCGTAGGGTGTCGTGCTCATTTGGCCGTTGATGCAACCCACCTGACCTCTGATTGTGCCCTTCTGCCCTTGCTGTTGGGTAACTGTCTCTTCTAGTTTGCAGGAAGTCCCAGGGAAGATCTCCTGTCGTCCTTCTGACTGACAACTGTCTATAGCCAAGCCCGAGTGGGTTGGTGTAGATGTAACGTGACTGGTCGGATTAAAGATATTCCGGTCTTCCGTCGCATGCGTTTCATAGGGTCTAGGGTCACAACCGTCAAGCGGAGTGCGGTTAGGGAAGTCAAGAGGTATCACTCGCTTCTGCTCTAAGGTTCCAATCTGTAAGGAGCCTTGTCTAAGATTTAGTTCCACTGAGTGATCGTATAGCCAATCTTGGCCAAGGATTAGGGGTTCTATCAGGTCGTCATCATGGCACACTAATAGCTTCGCTGTCATGGTCACCTCCTTAACGAGGATAGGAAGGTCCACCTCACCCATGCAAGGGGTTTCCATGCCTCCTAGGCCTATGAGGTATGCCTCAATTGGCCGCATTTCTATTCCTGAATCCTTATAGTGGGACCATCTAATCGCACTAGTTGCAGCACCTGAGTCAATCAAAGCCCTGAGTTCTTGGCTATGGTTACCGTGCTCTAGCCTAACTGTAAGGAATGGTCTCCTGTCCACTATGCTAGGATGAGTGGTTGACTTTACTTGACACATGGCCATGGGATATCTGGGTGGTGTTTCCAGATGGTTATAATGTTCTCTCCCTAGTCCTTGTCTTCTTAGCTTCATGCGCTTAATGCGTTCTATGGCTTCTGCCTGAGCTTCTGCTCGTATTCTATTTTCTTCCTCCTTACGCTTCTTTGCCAACGTGAGTCGTCTAAGCATATCCTCAGTAAGAGGTTCTTGATACAACCTGACTCTACAGCCACTAATGTAATTAGGCATTATATCTCCTTCTAAGGTGGCTAACTGTACTGCTCCACTAGTCGAGAGTCTGTTAATGATCATAGGTCCATAACCTCGCTTTTCTAACTTGCGTGCGTGCTGTTTCAGCGTATATACTAGAACTAAATCTCCTTCTTTTAGGCCTTTATCTTTCACATGCGCATCAAAATATGCTTTCTGTCGCTTCTTCGCTGCGTATATTCCTGCTGCTGCTTTCAGCCTGGTTTCTCCTAATCGTTCCAAGTCCATTATTCTCGCTGATAATTCATGGCCGGTCCACTCATGTTCTTGTGCAACCTTAAGGGTCGGTATCAAGAAGTCGAGAGGAAGCACTGCATTCTGACCAAAAACCATCTGAAAGGGAGTTGCATTGAGTACGGTCTTGTAGGCCACTCGATATGCCCAAACAGCGTGGTGTAGCTGTTTGTCCCAATCTGAACGTTTATTGTTCACGAGTTTCGTCAGTACGGTACATAGTATCTTGTTAGTGCTTTCAGCCTGACCATTGGCCTGAGGATGATATGGTGGAGATTTCTTGTGAATCACCATAAAATCCTGTAACAAATATTCAATGACTTGGTTTAGAAAGTGAGTGCCTCGATCGCTCACTAACTCTATAGGCAATCCATATCTTGTAAAGACATTTTCAAATAAGAATTTCGCAGTCGTGTGAGCATCATTCTTTTTTGTGGCTTTTGCCTCTACCCATTTTGTAAGATAATCTGTGGCAACAATAATGTATTCTGCATGTGTACCTTTTGCAGGGGGGTGAATGGGTCCTACAAAGTCTATACCCCACTTTGAAAATGCACGTCCGCCCATCATGGGTTTCAATGGCATTTCATCTCTGCGAGTAGGAAACTGAGTTCTTTGGCACACGTCACATCTCTTTACATAGGTATGTGCATCCATGTGAAGAGTGGGCCACCATAATCCTGCAAAGAGGATGGCTTTGATTATCCTATCTGGTCCAAAATGACCTCCTGCAACACCTTGGTGTGCAGTCTCTAGTATTCTCAGATAATCGCTCTCATGAACACATTGTCTTAGATATCCATCTCGTCCTCTTTTGTATAGATTATCGCCAATAAATGAATAGTCGTGAGCTTCCTGCTCTAGACTACGTTGTCGAGCTAAGGTCATTCCTTGAGGGAATGTGTTCGTCCTCAAGTAGGTCACTAATGGTTCACTCTAGTCTGGTGGGAGAGACACATGATATAATGTCGCATGCTCTACTGGTGGTCTTTCACAACACACCTGACATTCTTTACACAACTTGTGGACATCTGCTTCCATAGAAGGCCAATATACTCCTAATCTATGCAGAGTCTGTAGTGTTCTATGTTTTGAATGATGTTGCTTTAGTGCACCTAAGTGTGCTAATTGCAACCAATTTGCATGTTCTGATTCATCTACACAACAAGCAAGAATCTTTTGATTATCTTGTTTATATATGCTTCCTGCTATTATTTGGTACCTCTGAGATTTGGTAATCTCTCCTTCTTTGATCTTTATCCTAGGACTCTTGGGTCCGTATGTCAGAATAGGGACTAACGGCTTAGCCCATTCTGGTGCTATCTCAAGGTTGAATAAGTATGCATCTGGTAGATCATCAGCTACTCCTTGAGGGGCGATGTTGGAAGGAGTGATTTTGAAGGAGCATTTTTGATGAAAAAATTAGTAAAAAGTCAAAAAAATTGTAAAATATTTATGCAATGATTGTGAAAATAAGGAAGAGTCTTCCTTATGTGGTTGAGGACCTTCTGTAATTTTTGTAGAATTTTTAGAAACTCTTAGATAGCATTTTTTAGAAAATTAGAGAAAAAGACCTAATTTCAAGTGTGAAAAGGGACACTTGAAAATGTATATAAGTCAATTTTCTCTATTTTGGAGAGGTTGGTTAGCCATTTGCTCAAGCTATCAATAGAGAAGAAAGAGTTTCTGCAAAATCGTGTTTTCTCCTGTTGAGTGTATTTCTTTTGATGTGTGAGCTTGTCTCTTGCTTAATCATGGAGATTTGTGAGTCTTAATTGTGTATTACTGAGTAAGTTGTATGAAGGGAGAGACCTATTGCTGTAAATGAGTGGAAAGGACTGCAGGAAATTTCAAAATTGTGAAAATCGTCTGTTGGTACAGAATCGCGATTGTCTCGTCTTGGTGATACAGGTGATATTTTTCAGTTTTGAGTTCATATTTGTATTCTGCTAATGAAATGGCATGGTTTTGACATAAAGAACATAGAAAATGATGGAGATTTGCCTTAGTTATGGTAATCTCAAGATTTTCTCTTCATCTTCAATTTCTCTCAGCAATCCAGCCATCAATCTCTTATTTCCTTGAATCTGTTATCTTGAAGGGGCTGTGGTCTTGTGGATATTCCTAGGATTGACAAAATAAAGATGATTTGTTGATTCTTTGTTACTTCATGATTGGAGAGGACAACTTGGAGTCCAAAACAAAACATTTTTTGGCGCCGTTGCCGGGGAATATTCCAAGAACTTCTTTGAAGTTGGACCTTTGCTGGATCTTCAGTTGATGATGGTAAACAAGGTAAAGCTCATCAATAAGGAAAAGTGCACATGAATAGGTAGATATCATTGTTTGTCTTTAGGGAAGAAGAAAGCAATGGATGTCTTGTAGAAGTGGAAGTGCTGAAATTTTTGTAGATTGATAGTTGCTCATCATTTTGGTGAAGTAAAAGTGCAGGTGTGTGGAGGATTTGAGCCAAGAAGCTGAAGATGGAGGTAACTTGAATCTATTCTTGCATTTCTAGATTTCTTTTTGCCCAAGTACTGGACACCATGGGTGATCTTGGGAAGATAACATGGTGATACTAAGGAAAGGACAGTTAAAGTAGCTAGATGTGGGAATGAGGGATTCAGTTGTTGACCAAGTCTGAGCATTAAATCTTGAGTTGTGCTGCATTTTGAAAAAAAATCATATGATTGAGTTTATCTTTACAAAAATTGATTGCCTTTCATAACACTTTTTCATTGGAGAACCTTTCTTTGGTACTTTAGTGATAGCTAAGGACATAGAAACTCATAACCAATCAAGAACCATAGGATCAGTTGATTTCCAAAACCAAAAACCCTAAGTAAAGTGTTCACCTTTATTTTTAGGGCAAAAATACCAAACAAATTCACAAAACTCATCAAAAACAATCAAACAAATTTCTTTTCTTGATAAGAAGTTGAAGTGAGGTGTTGTGGATAGGAGTGATTGTGAAAAACTGGAAAAGAAAGCAAAAAATGATCAAAAAACCAGAAAACTGAAAAACACGATTCTCTGCACAGAATCGCGACTTTCTGAAAAAAGTAATTGATTTGGAAATAACATTGTAAGTGAAGGTTGAATTGAAGTTGTTGAAAGGTTTTGAAGGTAATCAAGAAGAAAAGGCTACTCAAGGTGGCATAAAATCAAAAATAGAGAAAAACACGATTTCCTGCACAAAGTCGCGATTTTCTGAGGGAGATTGTGATTTTGGTGCAAAAATTCAGGAGTAAAGTCAATTCTAAAGAAAAGAAGAAATTGAAGCCAAACAAAGAGAAAGAAAGCTTAAAAAATAAAAAAATTATCAAAAAAAAAAAAAAACCAGAAAATTAGAAAACACGATTCTCTGAACAGAATCGCGATTTTCTGTAAAAAGTGTTGTTTTGAAAAAATTTTTTCCAGGTGACTCATGAATTGAAGTGTGAAGAATATTGAGAGAAGGCAAGGACAAAGAATACTCAAAATTTGCACAAGAAAAGATCTACAGAAAAAACACGATTCTCTACACAAAATCGCGACTTTCTGTAAAGAAAGTTTTTTTGGAAAATATGGCATATTTGGGTACTTGACACAAGAAAGTGTAGAGGGAGTCATAAAGATTGAGTAAAGTGAAGTCAAATAAGTGAAAGAGTGTGAAAAACTGAAATTTGATCAAAATCGCGACTTTATGAGTACAAAATCGTGATTTTTTGAGCACTATATAAACAGATAATTGAAGGAAAAATTCATTTGAGAGTGAGAGTGAGGGAGAGAGAGAGTGTGCAGAAGCAACAAAATCGCGACTTTCAGCTACAAGCAAGCTTTGGAGATTTTTTCAACTTGGCAAGCAAGGTAAAAAGTCTAGTAGCATTTTAAGTACATATTTTTTTGCATAAAAATGAGTAAATAACACAAAAAAAGTAGGAAAATAGTAAAATCACGAAATCGCGATTTCCTGTTTTTTATTGTTTTTCAGTAAGAAAAAAATGTTTTTCAAAAAAATCTCTTCATTGCATGTTAAAATTTTGATAAAGCGATTCTCTAAGTGAAAAAATATTGAAAAAAATCATAAGTTGAAATTCTGCCAAAAATTGGACAAAATCGCGATTCTGAGTTTTACTCAAAATCGCGATTCTGTGAAAAAGTGCCAACAAAATCGCGATTCCCAGAACGCGATTTTCATAAGAAAATCGTGTTTTTACAATCTGTGAGCAATCACGATTGTCTGGGAACAAAATCGTGGAAAAAACACGATTTTGACACAAAATCGCAAAAAACACGATTCTGTGAACAAAATCGTGAAAAACGCGATTTTCACTCAAAATCGTGGAAAAACACGATTTTGAACACAAAATCGTGAAAAACACGATTCTGTGAACAAAATCGTGAAAAACGCGATTTTCACTCAAAATCGTGGAAAACTCGATTTTGAACACAAAATCGTGAAAAACACGATTCTGTGAACAAAATCGTGAAAAACGCGATTTTCACTCAAAATCGTGGAAAACTCGATTTTGAACACAAAATCGTGAAAAACACGATTTTCACTCAAAATCGTGAAAAACGCGATTTTCACTCAAAATCGTGGAAAACTCGATTTTGAACACAAAATCGTGAAAAACACGATTTTCACTCAAAATCGTGGAAAAACGCGATTTTCACTCAAAATCGTGGAAAACTCGATTTTGACACAAAATCGTGAAAAAACACGATTTTGACACAAAATCGTGAAAAAACACGATTTTGACACAAAATCGTGAAAAACGCGATTTTGACATAAAATCGTGAAAAACACGATTTTCAACAGAAAATCGTGAAAAACTCACAACTAGGTAGAAAATCGTGAAAAATGCGATTTTCAACAGAAAATCGTGAAAAACACGATTTTCAACAGAAAATCGTGAAAAACTCACAAGTAAGTAGAAAATCGTGAAAAACACGATTTTCAACAGAAAATTGTAAAAAACTCACAGGTAGGCACAAAATCGTGGAAAAAACCTAAATCCAACAGAAAATCGTGAAAAAGTCCAAATGCATCATAAAATCGTGAAAAACACGATTTTCATCTGAAAATCGTGAAAAAACACTACTGGCAGTAGAAAATCGTGAAAAACCCTAATTTCATTAGAAAGTGGTGAAAAGCACAAAACATAGAAAGAAAATTAAAACACACACAATTTTGAACAGAAAATTGTGGAAAACCAATACATTGGTTAGGAAACTGTGACAAACATTCCTTTGAGCATTAGAAATTTGTCAAAAATAGTTGAATGATACTAAGGTCTGGAAATAAAATAAATTCACTTTCTAAGCAAGACCTAACAAGAAAGGAAAAAGAGCCAGGAAGTGATAAAAGATCAGGAAGAAGTTTAAGCCAAGAAAATAACATGGAAAACCTAAATGAAACAAATGAGTCAATAGAAACTGGGGATTTTAGAAACATCCTTAAGTACATGTATACAAATAGGTTTGGAACCTATGTATACCAGGATGGAATGCATAAATTCCTCATTAGACTGAGAAATTTAGAAATTCCCCTGAATATAACTCCAGTAGCCCAATTCAAAGATGGAAGATATGAAGACAGGCAAGGATGTGTATACATCTTCTCTCAAGACCCAGAAAATTCAAATGATCTAGGGCAATGTGCTGACAAAGGACCTTGGGAACATAACATGGGACAACCAGACATACCTAGACCAAATGAAAACTACACTAATAATGAGCAAAATTATGGGAGAAGGACACATGCTTCACCAAATCCATTTGACAGAGAACCAGAAGGAAACAATGACTTCCCACTCAGAAGAAGATCTCATTGGCAACCGCAGGGTAGGATGCTTAGACCATATCAAGTAGCCAAATGTATGAAAAACCAATATGAAGGGTATTCAGATCCTCATGCTCATGCTGCAGAATTTAGACAACTAATTAGAGCAGAGGAAGTAGAAGATTACAAGGTACAATTTGAAGCATTTGGTCTAACCCTAACAGGGCCAGCCTTATCATGGTTCATTCCTTTGAGAAAAGAAATGTACCTAGACATTGAATCTTTCTTAGAAGCTTTCATTGGTGAATTCTCTAAGACTGGAATCAAACATAGTACAGCCACATTGATACACAGCTTCAAACAACAAAAGGAGGAAAATGTTAGAGAGGCAGCCAGAAGGTTTAAGCAGTACATTGATAGATGCCCAAGAGATGAAGTACCTTCCATGGCAAAACAAGTATCCTTATTCATTGAGGGATTGAGAAGTGCCCAATTAAGGACCCTAGTGTACTATAGGAGATGTCCTGATTTAACAGCCTGTGTTAAGGAAGCAATAGATTTGGAGGACAACAGAGGTCAAGATTTGTTAGCATTTGATCAACCCAGATCTTATGAAGACAAAATTCCTCCAGCAGAAGAGTTGGCTCAGGCTATTGCTAAAGCCCTAGAGGTAAGCACTAAAACTAATCTGATAAACTCTAGGATGAACACAAACAAGAAATGTTATATTTGTGGAGAAAATCATCTGGCACAACAATGCCCTTATCAGAAACCACAACACTTACAAGATAGGAAGACACTCAAGTATTGTACACTAGAGAGAAAATGGACAAACCATACCAGGGAGGATTGCTTCTATAACAAACAACCTGTCAAGGAAAGAGACTATATGGCTCAAAGGGAATCAGGTTATACTGAGCAACCAAGACCAGTATTGGGACAACAACCTCCCATTCCAACCAATGTGGTACCAGTCAAATATACACCCATTGATGAAGGAAATTCAAGATTCAGATCACCTTATAAGGAAGAGTATCAATGGAGTGAGGGACATCAAGAAGAATGGGAAGATTATGAAATAAGGGAACCTGAGCTTAAAGCCCTAGATCTGGGAAATGGAAAAATTGAAATGGACACAGCAACATTCATGTACATTACTAACAACTACATGTCCAATCAAAAACCTCAATTCAAAGGGGGACCAAAGATAACATGTTATAGGTGTGGGGGAGAGCATTTCATTAGAGATTGTCCACAACCTCCAACATTCAGGATAGAGGGAGCATATTGTAAAGATTGTGGTAGAGAACATCTGATCAAGCACTGTCCAAAAAATCCCCAAAAACAACAGAACACACCTAATAACATACCTTTAAAAACAGTCAAAATTGTGGAACAAGAGGAATTGAGTGACAATGATCAAATTGAACTTAATGTTATAACAAGGGCACAAGCCAAACAACAAGGAGCAATCAAAGAACAGAATGAGGGTTCCACATCAAAAGGGAAGAAAAATAGACAAAGAGGGAAATGGGAAAAGAAAAGAAAAGTGGGCAAAAGTCTGGAAGAAGACAGTCAGGAACAAACAAATTTAAAACATACTTCTCCTCAAAATACCCAGAATCCGTCTGAATTAGGAAATTCTCAGAGCCTAGACACCCTAATCAAAGCCTATAAAGGAAGGATTCAAGAGGGACCAAGCCCTGCAGATCATGCAATGGCTTATCCCATACCAGATTTAGAGCATGAAAGGATGCTAAAATGCAAACAAATCATCCAGGAAACACAACTCAGGTTAGGGGAAGAAGACAGCTCTCGGAGAACATTTGATCAGCATGAGAAAACAAAAACCAAGGAAAATGATAAAGAAGGCAATCCACACATAACATTCCAAATGAGTTTAGGTGAACATTGTAGTATTACATGTCAGACAACATGGGAAAATCTGCTGAAACAGAATCCTCATCTACAAAACAAGATGAACAAAGAAGAAACAATATCTGAAAACCTTCATTCACCAACACAAGAATTAGAGGAACTATGGTATATTCCTATTGACAAAATAGGAGGATATTGTGAAGGAGAAGAAGGGAATTCAACCTTAAAATTACAATATGAAAAACATTCAGCAAAAGCCATTTTGGACAGTGGATCAGGAGTGGCTATAATGACTAAACAAACCTGGGAGAAATGGGGAAGAAAGGAATTATTACCCACTAAAATGAGATTACAACTTGCAGATGGACATATAGAAAAGCCCCTAGGAATTTGGGAAAAAGTGATTGTGGACATATGTGGCATAGAAATAGAGCATACTTTTGCTATAGTAGAATTTCCACAATCCACATCTTATGAAATTATCCTAGGAAGACCCTTCATGAGACAAATGCAAATTGTACAAGATTGGGGTAATGATTGTTTATATCTTCAGAACCAGGGGAGAATAACAAGAGTAAACTTAAGAAATGGCCACTATTGTGACATATCTCCTAGAGAATGGTATAAAATACATCAAAATCAACAAGAAAGTGAAGAATCAGAGAGGGAGGATTAGGAAGAAGGAGAATCAGCAGTTTGGAAGTGTAACATATTAAGAAATATCACAAATAGGAAAAGGAAGTTAAGGAGAGAAGATTGTGTGGAAGAAAGAGAAATACAGGATGAAAATTATGTGCCTCAACAATTCAAAGATGAAGAGTTTGAGCCTTATGGATGGAATCAAATCTTAGCTACCATGGATTTGGCCAGTGAGGAATATGTGGGAGTGGAATTCCAAAATGAGGAAGGATTTGATATCTTCCACATTGGCATACACATGATAGGAGTATCACAAAGAGAAGAGGATCAAAATCAAGAAATGATATTAACAGAAGGAAAATCACAATATTTGGAAACAGTAAAAGCTGAGGATGCAATCAAAGACAAAATCTCAGGCAAATACAAGGAACATAAACACAAAGAAATAGAAAGAGACCAGGAAAAGGAAAAGAAAGAGAAAGAGATAAACAGAGATCAATACTTTGATGTACCAGCAAACTTTAAAACTTATGAAGTAGAAGATAGACTACTTCTGAGAATGAAACCAAAAAGAGAGAAGAAAAAAGGGGAAGCATATGATAATGAAGAACAAACAAAGAAAATGGTAATTACACAGGAAGAAGGAGAAGAGAGACAAATAGTAATAGCTGATGACATGACAGCACAAGAAGAAGAAGCATTAAGGAACCTAGCAAAGAACTATAGGGATGTATTTGCTTACAGTTATAAAGATTTGAAAGGAATTGATCCAAAAATTTGTGAGCATAAGATTCCTATGACACCTGATGCAAAACCAAGCAAACAGAGACATTATACATTTAATGACAAATACTCTGCCAAAATAAAGGAAGAAATTGACAAGCTGTTGGCTGCTAATTTCATTTATGAAATAGAATACACTGAATGGATATCACCTATAGTTGTGGTGCCAAAAAAGAATGGGAAACTTAGGGTATGCATTAACTTGAAGAAAGTAAATGCAGCAACTATAAGGGATAGTTATCCACTGCCAATAACAGATCATCTTCTTGAGAGAGTTGCAGGAAAGGAAGTCTATAGTTTTCTAGATGGCTTCTCTGGATACAATCAAGTACCAATAGCTTTAGAGGACCAACCAACATAAGACTGCCTTTTCTACAGAATGGGGGGTTTATGCTTTTAGGGTTATGCCCTTTGGATTGACCAATGCCCCAGCAACTTTTCAAAGGTTGATGTGTCATATTTTCAAAGAATTCCTGAGAAATGTGATGGAAATCTATGTAGATGACTTATGCACTTTTTCTTTAAAAAGACAAGATCATTTACAAGATTTGGAAAGAATATTCAGGAAGTGCAGGACATATAGAGTATGCCTAAACCCAGAAAAGTGTGTATTCTATGTCAGACAAGGAAGAATGTTGGGTCACATAGTGTCAAAAAATGGAATTTCTACTGATGAAAAGAAAATAAAAGCCATAATAGAGCTTCCTAGACCAACAAATGTGAAGGAACTCCAAACTTTTATGGGACATTGTGGGTACTACAGAAAATTTGTATACAAATTTGCTGATATAGCCAAGCCCTTATATGCCCTCATCACAAAGTTTGAGTGGACTGAAGAATGTGACCAAGCATTTGAAACATTAAAAACTTGTTTGGTGACAGCACCAATCTTGAAAACACCTCAGTGGGATAAAATCTTTCATGTACATGTTGATGCTTCAAATTATGCTCTGGGATGTGTGTTGGCACAACCTATAGAAGGAAGCAAATTAGATTTCCCAGTAGCATATGCAAGTAGACAATTAAACAGTGCAGAAAAAAATTACACAACTACTGAGAGAGAAGGATTAGGAATGATCTTTGCTGTCAAAAAATACAGACATTATCTATTGGCCAACAAGTTTAAATTCTTTGTGGATCACCAAGCTCTACTCTATTTAGTGAATAAACCATGTCATACAGGAAGAATAGTAAGATGGTTTCTTTTACTAATGGAATTTGAGTTTGAGGTGGTGGTTAGACAAGGAAAAACACACTTGAGAGCAGATCATTTATCAAGAATTCAGTCAAAAGAACCTAGTTTACCTATAGATGATGATTTGCCAGATACATACTTATTCAAGGTGGAAAGTGTTCCTGAATGGTCGATGTCATTAATTCCCTTGCTAACTATGGGACCTTGTAGGTCATTAGCAAATAATACACATCTGGTGTTACAAAGCAGGAATTTCATGTTGTTAGCTGGACATTTGTATCACCTCAATCAGTCAGGTATACTGGAATATTGTACTCCAGAAGAAGAGCAACATGAATATGTAAGAAAAGCTCATTGCTGGAATCCATGTACTCATGCTTCTACAATTGTTACTCTTAGTAACCTTAATAGGATGGGAGTACATTGGCCAAATAAGATTCAAGATGTGGAGAGATATATTGATAATTGTCAAAAATGTCAAACATGGCAGAAAGCAGAATTAATAACTCTATATTGGTTTCAGAAAAACCCTGAATGGAGCGAAAATATTGTTGAGAAGTTGAAGAGAAAGGAGAAAGGGGAACAAGTAATAGCTGGTGCTGATTCAAGAAATCTACAAGTAATCTCAGAGGAATATCAACTCATAGGAGAGCAATTATACAAGAGAGGAATGGATGGATATCTGAGAATCTGTGTTCCAGAAGAAAGGTATTTAGAGATGTTGGAAATGGCACACTCAGGAGTAGCTGGAGGACATTTCTCAAGTGATAGAACAGCCAAACTCATCTTATATTCTGGCTTTTGGTGGCCAACCCTATTTCCTGATGCTAGAACTTATGTGAAAAAATGTGATGTCTGTCAAAGGGTAAGCCAACCAAACAAAAGAGATAACATGCCATTAATTCCTTTAATTTCAGCCAGAGCTTTTAGCAAATGGGGATTGGACTTTATTGGATCAATACATCCTCCAGCCAGACAATCTCATGCAGAATACATACTAGTAGCTACAGATTATTTGACAAAATGGGCTGAGGCCAAAGCTACTAAAAGAAATGATGCTCACACCACTGCTAGATTTTTGTATGAAAACATTATCACTAGGTTTGGACTACCAATTGAATTGGTAAGTGATAGGGGGACTCATTTTTTGAATCAGATCATAGAAAACATGACTAATTATTTCATGATTAGTCACAATAAGTCAGCCCCATATCACCCACAAGCCAATGGGTTAGCAGAAAGCACTAATAAAGTACTTTGCAATGTATTGTCCAAATTAGTCAACACAAACAGAAATGACTGGGATTATCAACTAAATCATGTTCTTTGGGCTTATAGAGTGGCATACAAAACAGCTTTAGGGACTACACCATTCAATTTGGTGTATGGCCAGAATGCAGTTTTACCCATGGAATTTCTTATTCCAACACTGAAGGTGGGTAGCCAATACAATTGGACAGGACATGAATTATCTGAGAGAGTCATAGACTTAGAAAAACTGGGAGCATCGAGACTCCAAGCAGTGATGAGTATATACACAAACAAGAAAAGACAAAAAGCTTATCATGATGTTCACATAAAAGACAAAGATCTACAAGAAGGAGACCTGGTCTTAGCTTACACAATCAAAGAACATCAGAAAAAGTTTCAGAAAAAAGGTCATGGGCCATATATCATACATCAGATAAGCAAAAGTGGAGCTATTCAGTTAGCCAATATTGATGGGGAAATCATGCCAAATTTCATAAGTGGATGTAGAGTAAAGAGGTATGAGTGCCCATTAACTACTGAGGAATGGAGAAGGTTGCAAAAGGCCCAAAATAGGAAAAACGAAGAGGAAAGTATTAGAAAGGAGGCTCAACTGGAAGCCAAAGAGAGAATTAGAAAATTGAAACAAGTGTGCTTATGTGAAAACACTCTAAAGCAAAAAGAACATTTGCCTGTGATTATGATGAATTACCAGAATGAAAACATAAGGGTTTTGATAGACTCGGGAGCTCAAGTGAATCTAATTAGCTCAGCCTTGATCAATAAGTTTAATCTTAAGAGAGCTGAAAGCAGAATTTTGATCAAAACCCTGGGAGGGAAAAGCATTCAAAGCATATCTTCACTTTCTGTTAAAGTTAAATTTAATAATGAATATATGGAGATAGATTGTGAAGAATGGCCAGACCATTTAATGACTGAAAAGCTGATTTTAGGGCAACCATGGCTCAAACAAGGTAAAGTCATCTTAAATTTTGAAAAAATGAAGCTTAATTTGACCATCAAGGACAAAAAGTTTTTAATGTTCTTTCTGAGTAATGAAGAGCAGGTAGATCATATGGATGTTCATGAACCACATGTCGAAGGATTTGCTTTCTCAATGGAGGACAGGAACATTATGACAATACAAAGTGATCAAGCTTCATACACTCAAGATCAGCAAAAGACTGAAGAGGTGAAGGTTGAGGAGGAGACAAAACAGAGAAAACTATTATTGCCAAAGTTGCAATATCAACAAAACAGAACAAAAAGAATATGGAAACAGGTCATGCACAATTATGGCTTACCAAAACAGGAAATAAAAACAAAATGGATATGGAAGCCAAAAAATGTCAAAAAATGTTCATCCACAGAGCATGGTTATTTCCATAACAGAAGGACAGATGGAGTAAAATATTACTGGGTAAAAAAATCAGAATTAGGTCAATGGAAGAGAGATAATCCACAATGGACCTATTCATGGAATTTTGGAAAGGACAAAAAAATATTTCCTTCTTTCCCCTTAGAAGAAAATTAGGAGGGGAAGGAAAGAAGGTAAAAAAAAAAATTAAAAAAAAAAAAAAAAAAAAAAAATGAAGAAGAAAAAACCCCAGAAAAATATATTTTATTTTCTTGATTTTCTTTCTAAAAATAAAAGAACACAAAGCAAGATATAGGGAGGGAAAGAGTAATTTATTATGGAAAAAAAAGTTGTTTTGTCTTATTGATTTTTAATTTTTTTTGTGATCATTTTTCTTTTTTACCATTACTTTTTCAAGTTTCTTCATTAATCATCTTTTCTAGCATCATCCTTCCAATTCAGGAATTGTTTTTTGAGTAAAGAAGTGACAATTGGAGAGAGCACAATAGATGTCTTGCTACACCTGTGTTGCTCACTTAAAATTGAGTCTTGAAGAAAAAAAAAAAAAAAAAAAAAAAAAAAAAGCAAAAATTGCTGGGAACTTGTTTTTCTTATTTTTTATATGTCAGAACATTCCAGAATAATATAGTATTTTCTTATGAAATCTTGTGACTTATGTGGGTGGAGTATTTTCTTTTCTGTTATATATAAATACAGGATGGTGAATACAAAGGAGTTGGCAATTCACGACTTCAAAGCTGATTCAGTGACTTTGTCCAGAGGACACTGGTTTTTGGACAGTGATGCAGCTGAAGAACAAGTTGACTTAGAATCCGATGAAGACCAAGAAATCCCAGAAGCTGAAAAACTAGCAAAAGAACTTAAAGAAATTCTGGGAGTGATAGGACAGCATATATTCACAGTTGCAGTGGGAGGATATAAGTACACCATGTTGTGCCAAGAATTCTACAGGTTTCAAAAAACTTCTGTCAACCTCAAAAGATGGAAAGCTGTGGGATTGCACAAGCTCTTAGAAGAACCAATTTTCTTTATTGACTTTGAAAGAAGTAGCACAAGTAATGGGAACCTTGGAGGAAGTGGGAAAAGGCAATGATGCCTACTTCAGATGTAAAGTGAAGAATAAAGACAATCAGGAGGCAGGGATAGTCATCAAAGCAGAACATATCAGAGCCGCCTTACAGTTCTATCCCATGGGCACTAAACTGGACCAAAGTTTTGTCAAGAAAAATAAGGAGACTTACACGGGGTATGTAAAGTTCACTGATTTCAAGGGAAAAGAAAATGAAGAATATGCAATTAGAATGTTCCTGCAATATTTTTGTTTTCCCAAACTGCCTAGATACACCATGCCTCACAAATCAGTAACTCTGCTGATGTTCAACAACAAAGATAGAACAAAGCCATTTGGGGTGATGGATGTCTCACCTTACATCCATGAACAGCTGAAGGAAGCAGCAAAGCATTGGGAGCAGAAAAAATTCATGAATGGAGCCCAGTTTTTGACAAAAATCATTTATCATGTTTTAGGTATGGAAGAACAGTTAAAGTTAGCTCCTGAGGCACAGTACTTCAGAAATTTGATGTCAGGAATCAAAAGTCCCCCAAAGAAAGCACTTGGAAGAGAATCAGAAGGACAAACTCGCATGAGAGGAACAGGAATGAAGAGAAAAGTCATATCTGAGGAAGTGATTCCAGTAAAGAAAAGAAGGTTGGACCCCAGAAAAGTAGAGTTAGAACAGACGGAAGAAACAAAAGAGGAACAGATGGCAGCACAGAAAAAGGTGCAATCCTCCAGTGAACCTCATCCTCCGCAGACAAGCAAAGAACAACTTTACACTTATCTCACACAAGGAAACAGCAAAAGAGCCATATACGAGGCACAATATCAAAAAATGCTGGAAGATTTTTCATGTAAAGCTACTGATTGGATCCAAGAAGAAGTGGAGCACTATGAAGCATTGCATGAAGAAATGATGGCAGCAGAAACTGAAGAGATATTTGTGAAGAAGGAGGTAGAATTGCTGGCATACTTCAAGGAGTTGCAAGGACCTCCAGAGGCCAGAACTACAGTAATAGTGAAAAAGAAGATGCCAAGGAAACCTGTTCAAAAGAAGAAGATGATAAAGAAAGGGAAAGGAAAGATGGCAGATGAACCTGTGATAAAAGAAATGAGACAGGTAACTACCAAAGAAACACAAAAGCTAACCTCAGAGATGGAAGTGTCAAAGCCTATAGAACAAGAAGTGGGAGGATCTTCAAGATTCTCATCTGATTCAGATAGCGACATTGAGAGTTTTTTGCTAAAAAGTTTAAATTTGTCAATACCCAACACTCCCAATATAGCTGTACAGGCTGTAGAAAAAGTGAAGACACCTGAGGATTCAAGTAAGAAATCTCAAGAGAAGCAGACACAGGAAGAAAAAGTTCCACAGGTGAGTGCTGAAGAAAAAAGGAGGCAGTTAAAAGGAAAGGCAAGGATGACAGAAGAGGAAGACCAGAAGAGAAATGAAGATAATTCTGGAATAATGAATGTTGACAAAAATTCAATATGGGCCAACCCATCACAGACACAGTTCAATTTAAATGCAAGATTGACTGCAAGTTTGGAGGAATTAGCAAAGAAAGTATTCGGCAGTGTACTTAGCCCAAATAATCAGCAGAAGGATGTATTCAAAGAACAGGAAAGCAAGGAGTTAGAATCAGAAAAGAATGCTCAAGAGATCTTTGGACAAGTAATAGAAGAAGGAATTGTTCAAAGTATAAAAGATGTGTTGCAGGATATAAAAAGCAATGAGGAATTTACATCTAAGAATGATCAAGAACAGGAAGTGGAAGCAGATTTTATGGATATTGAGGAGCAAGATCAGGAATGCATAAAAGAGAAAAGTAATGACCAGGTTGCGGGTACAAAAGAAAGTGAATCAGTTGAAGTTCAGGAAAAGCAGGAACAGGAAGACCAACTCAAGAAAGTTCAACAAATTCTTGTTGAAAAGGACTCAAATGATAGTCAGGAAACTCTAACACAAGAGAAGGAGATACTAATTAAGGAAGTCAAGCTCTTCACAGAGAAGCAACAAGTAGTGGCAGAAAAGAAGCCATTAAAAGAGAAGGAAGCTTCAGATTTTTCAGAGCAGAAGAGTGCAAATGACAGAGCATTAGTTTATGAAGAGGATGATAACAATCAGGATACAGAAAACTATGATCACAGTGATGAAGAACAAGATATGCAGGACATAGAAGATGAAACAGCAGCAGAAGAAGATGATGTGGATAAAGAAGATAAGCAAATTGAAGTTAGACAGACAGAAATAGAAGTAGGGTTGGAGAGAATACCCAAAAATATAAGATCAGCTTGTCAAATGATTATGAGCAACATTGAACAATTCAGACCATCTAGCAGGAATATGATCATATCAGGAATGGTGGCTGAATCAGAATTTGAAAAAGGCAGTTTAATCATCAAAGAACACAAGAAAGAAAAAGAGCAGATGACAGAGCAATTAAGGTTGCTAAAGGAAAGGAATGAAGAATATCTCAATAGAATCATTGCTTTGGAAGAAGCTGAGGTTCAGAAGCAGAATAGGATACAATATTTGGAAGAAAAAAGTGTAAAGTTATCAGAGCAGAATGCCAAAATGGATATGGAATTAAAAACCATTGGAGGAAGATACAGAACTTTACAAACATCTTATCAAATTCTGACTAGAGCACATGAAGAAATTAATAAAGTGTTGTTAGAAGAAGGTCAACTACAAGGTGGAAGCAAATCTGTCCAATTGACAGAGGAAGAAAAGGAAGAGCTGCATAAAGAAATTCAAAGACTTCAAACAGAATTAAAAGAGGCCAAAGAAATGGAGAAACAGGCAAACACTCATGCTGCCACATCAATGAGAGGATATCATCAATTACATTTGGAGGTAGAGAAGGAAAGAAGTGAATGGCAAGCAAAGATGGAGGAAGAAAGAAATGAGTGGAGGAAGGAAAAGGAGTCATGGGCAGCTCAGAACAAAAGTTCAATGATGACTATAGAAGAACTACAGAAACAGTTGGAGAAATCAAAAGTTCCAGAAGAAACTCAAGATCAAGTACAGGCAGAAGATACAGACAACAGGGAATATGAAACAGGGGATTTTGACAAGGAACAAGAGAACAAGGAGTCAGCAGCTAAAGAAACAGAGGAAGAATCTTCTGAAGATTTTGTACAGAAGTTATTGACCAATAGAGAGGCAAGAATGGGTTTTATCAGAAAAATGCATGATGAGTATGAAGATCAAATAGTTAAGTTTGCTCTGAATAAAGGCATTAATCCAGATCAGCATCATTGGGCTGCAGATGGATTGGGAATACCTTTCTGCATGATTTTGGAGAGTATAAAGAATTATCAATTAGCCAGAGTAGGGCTATCTCCGAACAAATACCTTGAATATGAAGAAGATATTAATGTCACGAAGGAGTTATTTGAAAGAGCAAATCCTAAATGGAGGAATAAGTGGTTGGATGCCAATAAGGAATGCAGGAAAATCTGGAAAGAGGCACCTTTGAATTTAAAGATAAACCCAGCCTATTGTCCAGTTGCCAGAAGAAGAGAATGGACTGTTTTTTGGGAAAGGAGGAAAACAGGACAGATTCCAGCAAAATGGCTGAATTTTCCAAAAATAGCAGGTCCAAAGGCAGGTACTTGGCCTACAAAAAATTACATGGTGAATGCTGCTGAGTCAATTTTAACAACATATAAAGATGTTAATGATCCAGCCTGTATATTACTTGTCAGAATAATGAGATTGATTCTAGCTTGTATAGAGACCTACACCGATACAGATATCAGAATTTTGAACTATATAGGTTTTAATTCACCAACCGATGCTCTTTTGTTTGATTTGAGTGAGACACCAGACAGGATCTGCTTAATGGCCTACTACAGCAGAATTATATTTTTGGGTAGTCATTACTTACAGATTTTTGAGGATGCCTTTGATTATGGGTTTTTTGAGAGGGAATCAGAGATTTTTGGAAACCTATCAGTTGTTACAAAAGCAAGACTTACTGCCTATGAAGTTGCCTACACAGAATATTTGAAGAAGGACGTTATAGACAAGCCTGAAGCTGCAGTACAATGGAGGAAAGCTTTATTTGAAATGGTCAATAATTTGAATGTCACTGAAAGGAAGAGCCATGATTTGGTGTCACAAGTGTATCAAAGGAAGAAGAAATAAAGCTGAGCTCACATAAAGAAAATCTTTCGTCAGGAGCCGAAAGGCTTAGGAGGGGAAGGATGTTGGAAGGAGTGATTTTGAAGGAGCATTTTTGATGAAAAAATTAGTAAAAAGTCAAAAAAATTGTAAAATATTTATGCAATGATTGTGAAAATAAGGAAGAGTCTTCCTTATGTGGTTGAGGACCTTCTGTAATTTTTGTAGAATTTTTAGAAACTCTTAGATAGCATTTTTTAGAAAATTAGAGAAAAAGACCTAATTTCAAGTGTGAAAAGGGACACTTGAAAATGTATATAAGTCAATTTTCTCTATTTTGGAGAGGTTGGTTAGCCATTTGCTCAAGCTATCAATAGAGAAGAAAGAGTTTCTGCAAAATCGTGTTTTCTCCTGTTGAGTGTATTTCTTTTGATGTGTGAGCTTGTCTCTTGCTTAATCATGGAGATTTGTGAGTCTTAATTGTGTATTACTGAGTAAGTTGTATGAAGGGAGAGACCTATTGCTGTAAATGAGTGGAAAGGACTGCAGGAAATTTCAAAATTGTGAAAATCGTCTGTTGGTACAGAATCGCGATTGTCTCGTCTTGGTGATACAGGTGATATTTTTCAGTTTTGAGTTCATATTTGTATTCTGCTAATGAAATGGCATGGTTTTGACATAAAGAACATAGAAAATGATGGAGATTTGCCTTAGTTATGGTAATCTCAAGATTTTCTCTTCATCTTCAATTTCTCTCAGCAATCCAGCCATCAATCTCTTATTTCCTTGAATCTGTTATCTTGAAGGGGCTGTGGTCTTGTGGATATTCCTAGGATTGACAAAATAAAGATGATTTGTTGATTCTTTGTTACTTCATGATTGGAGAGGACAACTTGGAGTCCAAAACAAAACAGGCTTCCCCCGAGGTTAATCTTGAGAGGTGGTCAGCTCTAAGATGCGTCTTTCCTTTCCTAACTACCACTTCAAAGTCATACTCCATGAGCAGTAGAAACCAACGTATTAGTCGTCCAGTGTTACATGGTTTGTTGACTAAATATAATAGGGCTTGATGATCTGTAAAGAACTTGAATTTGTTGGCCAACAAGTAGTGCCTAAACTTCTTTACCGCGTAGATCATCCCTAATCCTTCTCGTTCCGTCGTGGTATAATTTCTTTCTGCTGCGTTTAATTGTCTGCTAGCGTAAGCTATGGGGAGATCTACGTTACCTTCATTCGTGGGTTGTGCTAATACACATCCTATGGCGTAATTGGATGCATCCACATGTACATGGAATGGCTTACTCCAATCTGGAGTGGTCAATATAGGTGCTGAACACAAACGTCGTTTAAGTTCATTGAATGAATTTTCACATTCTTCTGTCCATTCAAAATTGGTTAAAAGAGAGTACAGAGGCTTGGCTATGATTGCATACATGTGTATGAATCTCCTATAATAACCGCAATGGCCCATAAATGCCTGTACCTCTTTCACATTAGTTGGTCTTGGTAATTCTGCAATTACCTTCACCTTTTCCTCGTCCGTAGAGATTCCATTTTTTGACACAATGTGTCCTAGAATTTTGCCTTGTCTGACCATGAAAACGCATTTTTCTGGGTTCAAACAAACCTGATATTCTCGACATTTGTCAAATATTTGTCTCAACTCTGGGATATGTGTCTGTCTTACATTTGAGTGCGCACATAGGTCATCGACATAAACTTCCAAGCTCTTGCGTAAGAATTCCTTAAAAACATGACACATAAGTCGCTGGAAAGTGGCGGGTGCATTTGTTAAGCCAAATGGCATTACACGAAATGCAAATATGCCCCATTCTGTGGCAAAAGCCGTCTTGTGTTGATCTTCTGGAGCAATGGCTACTTGGTTATAGCCTGAGAATCCATCAAGAAAACTGTAAACTTCCTTGCCTGCAACTCTTTCCAATAGGTGTTCCGTGATAGGAAGAGGATAACTATCTCTAATCGTGGCGGCATTAACTTTTTTAAGGTTAATACACACACGCAATTTTCCATTCTTCTTGGGCACAACCACAATGGGGGATACCCATTCGGTATGCTCAATTTCGTAGATAAATCCTGCTTCTATCAAGCGATCTATCTCCTCTTTAATCTTCGCAGCGTAATTATCATTATACGTGTAAGGTTTTTGTTTTGTCGGTTTTGCATCTGGAGTCATAGGGATTCTATGAGAACATATATCTGGGTCTACTCCTTTCAAATCTTTGTAACTCCAAGCAAAAACATCTCTATATTCGCGCAATAGGGCAACTAACTCTTCTTCTTCTTCAGTCGTCAAATCGTGCCCTATGTAGGTGCATTTTTCTTCTTCTCCCTCTATGGCAACTATGACTTTCTTGGTTTTCTCCCGGTTATCATATACTTGTCCATCCTTCTCTTTTCTATTAGGCATTCGTACCATGATTCTTCTATCGTCGATTTCATATTTCTTGAAATTCTCGGGTACTTCAAATAAAGATTCTTCTTTTTCTGACATGGTTTCTTCCTTCTTTCTTTTCTTGCCTTCACTCTTAGTAGTCACTTCTGTGGCTAACCTTACCTCGTTCGTTATGTCCTCGTGTCTCTGAGTGTGAGTCTCTATTTCGTAGAAATATTCTTCCTCTGATGCAAAGGGTGGGTCCATGATAAGTGATTCTAAATCAAAATCGCTTGCGTCCTCAAATGCATCAGTGTTTGGTTCGCACTCTTCTAAAATTGCATCGCCCATGATTGGCTCTATCGTAAAAACTGAAATGTCATAGCCATCCTCGTCACAGTGGGGTGTCCATTGTTCTTCATTGATGGCTACATCCATGGTTGCTAGAATCTCTGCCCAACCATGAGGTTCAAACTCTTCGTCAGGGAATACTACAGGTGCGTAGGCTGGATCTTGAAGGGTTCGTGGATGTTGTTCCGCACCTAAGGTCCTGGTTTCTAACCGCTCTTCCTCTTGTTTGGCTACTTTACACATCCATAAATGGGTATCCTCATGCAACCAAGAAGGATCTGATTCTAATGAGTGCACGGATTCCGTCTCTGCTGGTGTCTTATGGATGGTATTCCATTGTATTGGGGGTACATCTCTGTGTGAATAGTCTTTAAGATTGACTTTGGTAGTCACTCCTAAATGTTGCAAGTACAAAGAATTAGTTCCCCAATCTTGTACGATTTGTAACTGACGCATGAATGGTCGTCCCAATATCATCTCATATGCATGATTTTTCGCAAAGTCGCAAATGGCAAAGGTATGCTCAAATTCTACACCACAAGTGGTGAGAGATATGCCTTCTAGTAAGCCTAACGGTTTTTCTATGTGTCCATCGGCCATTTGTAGCTTCATCCTGGTGGGTCTGAGTGCTGGCTTACCCCAACGTTTCCATAAGGTGGTAGTAGCGATAGCTACTCCGGCTCCTGAATCTAAGATGGCTTTCGTGGTGTAGCCCTGATGGGTTATTGGAAGATATGTGTTACCTTCCTCTCCTTCGCTTACGTCTCCAATCTTTTCCACGGGTATCTCTGGTACCTTCTTCTGTGATCCTATCTGAGAGGGTGTGGTAGCTAGCTCAGGGAATTGATTTGCTACGTGCTTCCACAATTCTGGTTTTACCTTTAACAGTTCCTCCAGAGTGAGATTACATTGTACTTTGGTATTCTTGATCACTTCCGTATTTCTAGGGATCACTGATTCTTCATTCCTCACTATTATCGTGGGTGCTCTCATACTAATAGACTTTGCTTCCCAAGGTCCTGTGAACTGAGGTAATTCTTGTAAAGAATTAGATTCAAATCCTGTGGGTTCACTCAGTCGTTCCACCTCTACATCACCATATATAGAGGGGATGTCTTGGGGAAATTGTTCCTGCAAGTCGTCTATTTCTTGAATAGGAGGATGAGTTCCTTGTTCTTTTCTCCATTTCTCTTCTTGGATTTCTCTTAAAAATTCATGTGAGTACTTATGTATGGAGGATAGGTTATCTTGACTCTCTGTATTGGGTACTTGAGACAGGGATGGTGGATTCCTTTCCTGTGTCTCTGGGACAGTAGGGTTCCTAGACTGATCCTTTTTCTCTTTGCTTTCAATCAAGTGTTCTAGCCTCTCCATTAGTCCTTGAAAGTGTAGTTCCGGTTTTGCCATGTTATTCCAATTAAGATATCTAGAGGCGTCGAACAAGGCTTGTGCTAGTTCTACCATCTTCATGCACAGTTTAGTTCTCTCAATTTCTAGATCAGCTCGAGGGTAGTTTTTACTCATTTCCGTGACTTGAGGTCCCTCTTTTATTCTAGCCTGATATGCACGAAACATCATGTCTAGATCTTCCGGTATGGGTTCCGCTAAAACCGATCCTGATTTCTGAGCTGGGTTTTCTTGATTTAATTCTTGTGAAGCCAATTCTTGTATTTTGGCTCTAGATTCTCTTAGACTTCCTTCCAACTCACTTATCTTTTTACTCCATTTTCTCTTTATTCTTTCTCTGGAATCTTTCCAAGATTTCGTCTTTTTACTACTAGATTCTGCAACTTCACTAGTTCCTGCTACTTTCTCTTGATTAAGCTGTTGGTTTTGTAAGAGCGCCTGGGCTCTGGTTATAGCTTGGATAGGCACGTACGTAGGGTTGGATCCATCTGCGTTGTTTACAATACCTATCACGTTGATCGATGTCACATTTGAAGTGTTAACTGGGTTCTTAGGGCAATCTTTGATTATGTGTTCTTTGCCACAATCGGCGCAAAAGCCTTGGATGCTATAGTACTGCGATTGCCTTGCTATTGGGGGATGTGGACAATCCTTTATGAAATGATCTCCTTGGCACCTAAAGCATGGTCCTCTAGGGCCCTGTGGTCTCTGCTGTCTCAATTGGGGCCGTGGGTTTGGGTTTGCGTACATCACATTAGTATAGTCTGGCTCCCAACTAGGTTCCATTGGTGGACTATCATAATGATATGTCTCCACATGTTCTGGTGACTCCGTGTAATAAGCGGGTGGACTAGTCACATGAGTAGAGTCAAAACTGTTTGAGTTCGGGTCACTTTCGGTGATCAAGGGTGAAGAAGGCACTAAGGCCCTACTTAGGTTCTCTTCTGCAGCCGCATATTTGACTGAGATGACATTCGCTGGTGGGGGTGGCTGTTGAGCTAAGACAGGTTGAGGTCTCTGTTGAGCCTGGTATGGGTGGTTCTGAGGAGGCCTATAGTAATAAGGCTGAGCATTGTATTGGCCTTGATACCTACCTGGCTGCTGGTATGTTTGCGGGTAGTTCTGTCTCACGGTTTGTTTGTTGTATGGGCAGTCCTGAGCTGTATGATTTGTGTATCTTCTCTCAATTGTGCAATATTGGCCACTAGGGTTGGCGTGAGGTTGAGGTGCATTGGGGCACATGTTTGCCAAATGATTTCCACCACAAGCGTAACAACGTACATTTGTAGGTAGCTTGGGCACCTGTTTACTAGAAACTCCTAGTTTTTGGGCCACTTTTTCTGCTAGGTCCTCTATCGAATTAGACAATTTTGTGGATGCTAGAGAAGAACAATCTGAGTCTTTATAGACCTTTGAGAGTTCTAATTCCTCTCCTAGGTTGTCCTCGATGTCTATACATATTCTTACACACTCCTCTAGCGTTCTGGGTTCTTTTAGGTACACATAAGAGCGTAGTTTAGCGCTCAACAAGCCATCTAAGAACAGTGATACTTGTTTGGCTTGTGAGGGTAGCTCTTGCATTGGACATCGTTCAACATATTGTCTGAACCTACGACCTGCCAGTCTTACTGTTTCCTGAGGGGTCTGTTTAAAGCTATGAATCAACGAAGACGTGTCATGTCTAACCCCACTTTTAGAGAATTCAGTAATGAATGACTCTAAAAGTGATGGATGTCTCTAAATTGCCTTTGTTGCAGTGGTTGGAACCAAGTTAAAGCGGTATTCTTTAACGTTAGTCCAAATGCATTGTACTGCGTGAACATGTCCTCGACCTGTTCTGCTCTTAGTACTTGCTTGAATTCTGCGACATGGTCATAGGGATCTCCTGTCCCATCAAAATAATTTTTCATTGATTTTACTAATTGTGTAGGTCTCAATACTCTTGCGTGTTCACGTGGTCTAGGTAGAGGAAAATCATCTCTACCACCTGGTACTCCATGTTCTCTTTGTCTATCCGTCCTATTAGTGTTCGTGGTTGTTCTATCTCTCCCTATGGGGTGAATGAAGCTTACTTCCGGTCTCTCGTGATTTCCTTCTCTTTGATTTCCATGGGCTGAGGATGTTCCTGCCCCTTGTTGATTTGCATTCATGTTTGTTCGGGATGGAGGGAATATCAATTCACCTCTCCATGTGTATGTGTTTTTAGCGCGTTCAGGCACCACAAAGACTCTTTCTGAAGTCTCATCCAGGTATACAACCTTTCCAGGTGTATCTGGGTCCTTGAATTCATAGATTGTAATGATGCCTACCTCACCAGGGTTTTCCTTTCTGTACCTCCAAAAGGCTTCGTCTGTCTCTTTATTTATGAACAACTCGGTGCTCCTGTTATCTTGAGGGATCCACTCTGGGATGAGTACTCTTGTTAATACGGATTTCCCTCTAGGTGTCCTAGGTTCTTCTAACGGTTCTTTTCCTTGAAATTTCCCTTCTGTCTCTAATTGGATTGTGCCAAACTCATTAGTATCGTTTGGCTGCGTACTCAAGATATACATGGTTCCTTCTTTGTCTATGTAAGCGTCTCTCTCAAATTTCACCACTGGTCTTTCCAAGCCAAAGGGTTGATCAGGGTTGTGCAGTTGCACCACTTGCCTTTGCAAACCATCCTCATAGATGCGAGCACCTAGTCGGTTGGTTCGGAGAAGCTCTAGCTGCGTTCTATAGGGTCCTTCAGGTTTTTCTAGGTATGCTACATGAGATCCTCCTGCTGGTCTGTCTGTGCTGAATGCCATTTCTGACTCGCTAGTTTCTGAGCTCTCGTAGGGGTAATTGCTATTCAATTGCTGAGCCCAAGATCGAGCGGTAGTTCTTACACTAGCTTCTGATGATCTAAGGCTTCCTGTGTCCGACTTACCTATATGTTTACCCGATCTAAGGTTCATTAATTTTCTTCCTTGCTCACTCAATTACACACTTAGATCGTCAATGGTCCTTTGTTATTATTTTCTTGATTCTTTTTAATTTTCTCTGGATTCTTGTCTTAATTTATGCGTCAGGAATTCGACTTTCGTGATGATTTTGAGTTCTCGTTCCGTCAGACTTAGGTTTGTTTCTTTAGGTTTTCGCGTCACACACACCTTTACTTTAAGTCTTAAACTTGATAGAATTAGGTATCTTGAACTTGAGGCGTTCCTATCGTCGTTAATCCACAACTACCGTTTAGCCTAAGCTAAAAATTGACTGAGGGGGTTGAGTAATCTTCCAACCTCGAGTCGGCTTTTCTGGTTGCTCTGATGCCCTGTTGCCTAAGAAGCCGTGCTTCCCAAGCTCTGCTGTCTTCACTGCCTTGCTTGCTTACCTTGGATTGCCCTTGCTAGACCTGGAAAATTCCAATGTTAGACCAATTCACAAGATGATTAAACACTTGAGTATATACACCTTTTAAGCTCAAATTTTCAATGTGTGCCCCCTGACTTCCTAGTCCCAGACTAGGTGAACCTCAAAATAGCTTATCCAAAGATAGACGTATCCTTTATGAAAAAAACAATTGAGGTCACGTAGTACTCGTCGCGAGCTTTCTAACGAGCTATTAAGCTCAAAAAACGGACTCCGGATGAAAAAGTTATACGTGTTCAGGCCCTGGGGGGTAAAAACTGACAATCAAATTTTCCTTCAAATATGAGCTAAGGGGTCTCCTATGAGTCTAATGGTCCAAAAATTTTCCAAAAATACCCTCAAATTTGGTCAAAAATTGAAGTCCAAAATTTGCGATGGGGTGGGCAATCGCGATGGTCTGGGACCGTCGCGATGGTCCGAGCGAACCGTCGCGATGGCGTGGAATTTGGACAATCGCGATGGCCCGAAAAAGCGAACTGTCGCGATGGCCCGAAATGAACGATCGCGATGGCGTGAGGTCGAACCGTCGCGATGGTCCAAAAATTGAACCGTCGCGATGGCTTGATCGGGCGGACAATCGCGATGGCGCGGTCAACGGTCAACGGTGGACAATCGCGATGGTCCGAAGTGAACCGTCGCGATGGTCCGCGATGCGATGGCTTGAGCCTATCGAGATGGTCCGATTTTGGGCTGTCGCGATGGTCCAAAAGTTGAACCGTCGCGATGGCCTATCGTGACACGTGGCACTGTCGTGGCGATGGCATAAGCCAATCGCGATGGTCCGGGGTCAAATGAACCGTCGCGATGGTCCAAGTGGACTGTCGCGATGGCTCAAGTGAACCGTCGCGATGGTCCGAAAAAGCGAACCGTCGCGATGGTTTGGCCGAGCCGTCGCGATGGCGTGAGCCTATCGCGATGGTGCGACACAATCGCGATGGTTTGAGCCAATCGCGATGGTCCACCAAATGACGAATTTTTGAAATGCGATTGTGGTTCCGTGAATGCGCAAGTATCGCCTATCTAGTGGTGTGGTCGCCTACCTCAAAAACCGAAAAGTGCAGACCATCGCGATGATCCGCCACACTCGGAAATCTCTGACAGAAAGTACATTTTTTACCTTTTGGAAGCTTTCCTGATGCTCTGAAGCTCTGTACCTGCAAGAAAACTCAAGAAAACACAAGCACAAACAAGCGCAAAAACTCTCTCTCGCTCTCTCGCATGCACAAATGAGGGGAAATGAGGTGGATGGGTGGATATGGTGAATTTTCTGATTTTTTTGGAAATGGAGATGATGATGCAATGATGAAGATGGAGTGTGGGGAAGGTGAAAAACACTAAAAACTAAGTAAAAACAACAACAAAAACTGAAATTTTTACCTTCCAACGCCTCTTCTTGCTATACTCTTACCATCACACATTCGTCCTAGACTCGATCCCCGGCAACGGCGCCAAAATTTGGTGTTGCTCTAGCACAATGGTGAGAACCACGTTAAGAAGCTTCACCTCCTTAATGTCAATCCGAGGGAGAGGTAGGAGTGATATGAAGATCGTGAATGTGAGATGAAGTGAGAGTGAAGGTGAGAAGCACAAAGGTGCACACACACATACACACACACAATGAAGAGACAAGCAAGACACAATGGAAGGTGGGAAATTAGCTCTATTACTCAAGAATACTCTTACAAGCTCAAACTAGCTCTACTCTCTTCTTTGCTCCAACAAGCTAACCTCCAAAATGAGCTCTCTAGCTCTTTTTATAGTTTCTAGACTAGTTTTGACCGGTTTCACATCTAATGACCGGCCTAGTTAAAAAATAGGTCCTAGAGGCTATTTGGAAGGGTAAACGATGTCTAAAAATAACAAAATTTGGTACGAGCATTCTACCTAGGCTCCTCAAGCTCGAGGACTCCTCGGCTTGCACAAAATGGAGCTATGGATTACAAAATGGGGTTTTCTATGATACATATGTTACAATTAGTGATAATAATCACTGTTGAATGTTTTGGGAAAATTAATAAGACATGTATTTGTTTAAAAGATTGATCCGCCTGGCTCCCTGCTTCGTCTTCACATGCTTCCGTGGCGTCTGTGCCTCTGACTGCTTCCAACAATAACCAAGAAAAGGACTAGAGTTTGGAGAGATAGCCGTGAACGTATGAAAAGGCAATGGGCAAAGAAGATGAGTGAACTTGAGGAAAGTCTACGCGAAACCAAGGCTAAAATCATAGAGATCACATCCCAACCGCACTCTCACACAATCCCACCGCTACCATCCCCATCACCCTCCATCCCTCCACCCTCTAATACACCCCACGTAACCCACCCACCACCCCAAGCAGGATCAGTATTAGCTGATCCCACTCCCGAGGACCTAAACATGATGCTTAAAGCATATCAGGCCAGAATCCAAGAAGGGCCAACCATAACCGATCATGAAAAATGCTATCCTAGAGCCGAGCTAGAGCTTGAACGAACTAAAATTTGTGCCAAAATGGTGAAATTGGCTCAGACCATGTTTGAGGCCAGCCGCCTATTTAACATTTCTAGTTCAGCTAAGACGCAGTTACACTTTGATGGACTGCTAGAAAGAATAGAGAGGCTAATTGCACAATCAGAAAAGGAACCTGTCCCTCAAAGAAAGGACAGGGCAAGAGAACGGATAAGCCAGCCTCTTCAGGAAGCCCATGTGCCTCCTCAAGAAGCTTATCTTCCCCCCCAAAAGGCACTTGAAAGCTTACGTACCTCCACAGGTTGCCTACATTCCTTCTTAGGGCGTGTATGAGCCTGCTCGGAAGAGTAATGGAATAAGTAATCCTCCCCAGGAAGCTTGTGCTCCAGCCATCTATGAGAACAAGGAGAGAGTCAACGATAGAATAAGCCCTCCTTCCCAGGTTGCTTATGTGCCTAATTCTACGGAGCCGGAGACTTCTTCTTCTATGAATCGGTTTGCACTAGACTTCCTACGAGAGATTCAAGAAGACAAATGGGATAACGAAAGTGAAGTCGCCCCTCCTTTTGAACTTGTGGATGATGCACACGATCAATTCCCACAAGACATCCCATCTATTTACGGGGAACATGAGAGTACTCAGTCTCACGAGAGATTGGACTTTCAGTCTAATTCCATACAAGAGCTACCCCACTTCACAGGCCCATGGGAAGCAAAGTCCACGTGTATGAGAGCACCCACAGTCATGGTAAGGAACGACGACTCAGTCATATCAAGGAACACGGAGGTAGTAAAGAACACCAAGGCGCAGCGCGATCTCACTTTGGAAGAACTGCCTAAGAATAGACCAAAAGCGCGGAAATGTGTAACCAGTCAAGTGACTGAAGTTGCAGAACCACGTTCCCGAGTAGGATCCCATAGGACAGTGCCAGAAATTCCCTTGGACAAGATAGGAGATATGTGTGAAGGTGAAGAAGGGAACACCTATCTTCCCATCACCTACCAGGAGTACACCACCAAGGCAATTTTGGACTCAGGTGCAGGAGTTGCTATCGCTACCACCTCCTTATGGAAGCGTTGGGGCAAGCCAGCACTCAGGCCAACGAGGATGAAATTGCAGATGGCCGATGGTCACATAGAGAGGCCCCTAGGATTGCTAGAAGGCATAACTCTCACCACTTGTGGTGTTGAGTTTGAGCATAGCTTTGCTATATGTGACTTCAGCAAAAATCATGCCTATGAGATGATTTTGGGAAGACCATTTATGCGACAGTTGCAAGTAGTACAGGACTGGGGCACCAACTCCTTGTATTTGCAACACTTAGGCGTTACAACCAAAGTAAATCTCAAAGATTACTCTCACAGAGATGTCCCTCCCATCCAGTGGAATCCCATCCATAGAGCCAAAGATGATACGGAATCTGTGCATTCCATAGGGTCAGGATCCTCTTGGATGCATGAAGACACCCACTTATGAATGTGCAAAGTAGTAGTAGAGGAAGAGAAGAGAGAAAAGGCCAGAGAAATAGGTGCAAAAGAAACACATAGAGCAATTCAAGACCCAGCCTATGCACCTGTAGTTTTTCCTGATGAGGAATTCGAACCCCATGGCTGGGCAGAAATTTTAGCAACAATGGATGTAGCCATCAATGAAGAACAATGGACACCTCACTGTGATGAGGATGGCTATGACATTTCAGTCTTCTCCATAGAGCCAATCATGGGAGAGGCAGTCCTAGAAGAATGCGAACCTAGCCCTGATGCATATGAGGATGCAAGTGACTCCCATCTCGAGTCTATCATTATGGACCCACCATTTGCATCAGATGAAGAATACTTCCATGAAGTAGAATTTCAACCCCAGAGGCATGGAGAGCTTACAAATGATGTAAGATTAGCAACACATGTGAGCCCAAAGGAAGAAGGAAAGAAACGAAAAAAGAGAGAAGTCTCACTAGAAGAGGAAGAATCTTTGTTTGAGGTCCCAGAAAATTTTAAGAAGTATGAGATAGATGACAGGAGAGTCATGATTAGAATGCCTAAACGAGAGGCACAATCAGGAGAGGCCTATGATAACAAAGAAACCACCAAGAAAATAGTAGTGGCCATAGAAGAAGGAGAGGAGAGATGCACGTATATAGGCCATGACCTGACAGAAGAAGAAGAGCACGAATTGATTGCCTTGCTAAGAGAATACAGAGATGTATTCGCTTGGAGTTACAAGGATTTGAAAGGGGTTGACCCGGACATATGCTCGCACACCATCCCCATGACTTCAGATGCCAAACCCTCTAAGCAAAAGCCTTATACATATAACGATAATTACGCTGCTAAGATCAAAGAAGAGATAGATAGACTGGTCGAAGCTGGATTTATCTATGAAATTGAGCACACTGAGTGGCTATCACCCATCGTAGTGGTGCCCAAGAAGAATGGCAAACTGCGCGTGTGCATTAACTTGAAGAAGGTTAATGCAGCCACTATTCGAGATAACTATCCGCTTCCCATCACAGAACATCTCTTAGAAAGAGTGGCAGGCAAGGAAGTGTACAGCTTCCTTGATGGATTTTCGGGTTACAATCAAGTAGCCATAGCTCCAGAGGATCAGCATAAGACAGCCTTTGCCACAGAATGGGGCATTTTTGCCTTTAGAGTAATGCCATTTGGGCTTACCAATGCACCGGCTACCTTCCAGAGGCTGATGTGCCATGTGTTTAAGGAGTTCCTGAGGAAGAGTTTAGAAGTCTACGTTGATGATCTTTGTGCTCATTCCAATATTAGACAAACCCATATTCCTGAACTCAGACAAATCTTTGACAAATGTAGAGAATATCAAGTCTGCCTGAACCCAGAAAAGTGCGTTTTTATGGTTAGGCAAGGCAAGATTCTAGGACACATAGTGTCAAAGAATGGCATATCTACCGACGAAGAAAAAGTGAGAGCCATAGCAGATCTACCTAGGCCAAAGAATGTCAAGGAAGTACAAGCTTTCATGGGGCACTGTGGTTATTACCGACGATTTATACACATGTATGCTGTCATTGCAAAGCCCATGTACGGACTTCTGACAAACTTTGAGTGGACGGATGAATGTGAGAATTCCTTCCAGGAGCTTAAACGAAGATTGTGTTCAGCACCAATCTTGACCACACCAGATTGGAATAAGCCATTCCATGTTCATGTTGATGCATCCAATTATGCTATTGGATGTGTGCTTGCACAACCTACTGGTGAAGGTAATATGGATCTTCCAATTGCCTATGCCAGTAGACAATTGAATGCGGCTGAACGGAATTACACCACTACAGAGCGAGAAGGATTAGGCATGGTATATGCAGTTAAGAAATTTAGACACTATTTGCTTGCAAATAAGTTTAAATTTTTTACTGATCATCAGGCATTGTTATATCTCGTAAACAAGCCATGCAATACAGGAAGATTAGTAAGATGGTTTCTCTTGCTAATGGAATATGATTTTGAGGTTGTGGTAAGAAAAGGGAGGACCCATTTGAGAGCTGATCATCTTTCTAGGCTCACATCGGGAGAAGCCCCACAAGGAGTATCAGATGACCTTCCTGATGCTTACTTGTTTAATCTGGAAGTGGTGCCGCAGTGGGCTAAGCCACTGGTACCATTATTGACATACGGGCCTAATCATCCAGTGGTAAACACACAGAATAGAGAGGTTGTAAAAGCCCAAAAGTACCACATCATGGCAGGAAGTATGTACAAGCACACAGATCAAGGGATCTTGGCTTGTTGCGTAGAAGAGGATGAGTACTCTAAATGGTTGCAATTAGCACATGTAGGTGCACTCGAGCAACACCATTCAAAGCAACGAACTTTACAGACCCTAAAGAGACTCGGAGTACATTGGCCAACTATGGAAGCTGATGTCCAAAAGTTGTGCAAGGAATGCCCAATCTGTTGCACTAAGCCACCTGTGGAACACGCCACTCTTTATCAAGTATCCATTGTGCCAGATTGGAGTGAACCACTAATATCCTTCCTAAGGACGAAAGCATTCCCTCCAGACATGACTCTGGCTAGGAAAAGGAGTTTAGCACAAGAAGCCCTGGATTACTCACTCATTGGTGATAATCTATACAAGCGTGGTAAAGATGGTTACCTGAGGCTATGTGTCCATGAAAGTGAATATCTTAAGATCTTAGAAACTGCTCACCAAGGTGTAGCAGGAGGACACTTTGGACCGGATCGGGTGATCAAGGCAATACTATTTGCGGGCTTCTGGTGGCCTACCCTTCACATGGATGCACATACCTATGTGAAACGGTGTGATGTCTGTCAGAGGACTCAGTATCCTATACGCAAAGATGAGATGCCACTGAAACCTATGATGGGTGGACGTGCATTCTCTAAGTGGGGAATAGACTTTGTAGGTCCTATTAATCCCCCAGCTAAAGGTTCTCATGCGGAATACATCATTGTTGCGACAGATTATCTAACTAAGTGGGTAGAGGTAAGGGCTACGACAAAGAACGATGCTCAAACAACTGCTAAATTCTTGTTTGAGAATCTATTCACGAGATATGGGCTACCTATAGAACTTGTAAGTGATAGAGGCACTCATTTCTTGAACGAAGTGATTGAAAATCTACTCCAAGAATTCTTGATAATACACAAGAAGTCTGCCCCCTATCACCCTCAAGCTAATGGACAAGCTGAGAGCACTAATAAGATCTTATGCAATGTACTGACGAAATTAGTGAACACTAAACGCTCTGATTGGGACAAACAGCTACACCATGCTGTTTGGGCATACCGAGTTGCCTACAAAACGGTACTCCAAGCCACCCCCTTTCAGATGGTATTCGGCCAAAACGCTGTGTTACCCTTGGACTTCTTGATCCCTACATTGAGAGTAGCACAAGAGCACGAATGGACAGGTCATGAGCTCTCCTTTAGGATCTTTGACCTTGAACGATTAGGAGAAACAAGACTGAGAGCAGCTGCAGGAATCTATGCAGCTAAGAAGAGGCAGAAGGCATACTTTGATGCCCATGTGAAGGATAAAGGCTTGAAAGCAGGAGATCTAGTCTTAGTCTATACACTGAAACAACACGCGAGGAAGCTAGAAAAGAGAGGCTACGGACCTATGATCATTAATAGGATCTCCACAAGTGGAGCTGTGCAATTAGCCACATTAGAAGGTGATGTTCTCCCTAACTATATTAGCGGATGCAGAGTCAAGTTGTATCAGGAACCCCTCACGGAGGAAATGCTCAGCCGACTCAACACTGCTAAGAAACACAAAGAGGAAGAAAAGCGAGTTCGAGAAGAAGCTGAAGCAGAAGCTTTAGAACGCATCAAGAGAATGAAGTTACGAAGGCAAGGTAGAGATCAGCCTAGAGCGAATGACTATGCAGATCAAGGATATCCTATGGCCATGTGTGAAGTTGCAGGAACAAGCTCGCATAGGATAATTGATAGACGTCCTTTCATAACCCTAGATATAGGACAAGGAAAGAGTGCAAGGAACGTAAGAGCCTTGATTGACTCAGGCGCAGCCACTAGTGCTGTTAGAGTGTCTTACTGTCAAGAATTACAGTTAACTGTCAATCCTGTGGAAGCATACCTCATAGGATTGGGAGGAGTGGAAACCCCTTGCATGGGCGAGGTGGAACTTCCCCTCTACATTCATGATGAGACAATGACAGTTAAAGTACTAGTGTGTCAAGATGAGGACCTCACGGAACCCCTTGTCTTGGGTCAAGACTAGATCTATGACCAAGCAGTCAACTTGAGCCTAAGAAGTGGACTTCTTCAGGTATGGGTCAATCATAGTCGAATTACAGTAGAGTTGGATAATGGAGCACTCAAAGAACTAGGAAAGGCACAGACTCCTGGTCCTTCCAGGAGAACACATGAAGATGACCATGCTGTTCTTGTCCAAAACTGTGTGTTGCAGAGGAATGCTACGCGCAAAAAAGGAGTCAGGGAGGCAATGGAACTCCCTTCTTTTCCAAAAGTCAGAAGGAGGCAACAACCAAAGATGGCTCAAAGGCAGAAGAAGCAGAGTACTACCTATGCCGGAAATCAAAAGAACCTGCGCAGCAGAATGTCTCAACAAGTGAACCAAGTGTGGGTGCGAAAAGGCGAACACCCGGTTGCACTCACGCCAACCGCACGGGCAAAGCCTCTTATTAGTAACCAACAACACGTCACTAATAAGAGGTCTTTTGGAAATTCTTCTGCTAACGTGAAATTTATTTGGGTGCCCAAAAAGTCGATGAAGGCTAGCCCACAATCAAGACAAATTTGGGTGCCTAAGGCTTGTTCGCGGGCTCAAATAGCTACACCAAGAACACACCCTACACAGCATGATCCATTCACTCGCACAACCTACATCCACTCATTTTCAACACCAAGGCACATGAGCACGAACAGAATCAGTTGTAAATGGGTACCTAAAAGGCCTCATGTTCAAGCTGACACACCTATAAAGCTCTCGAGAATCTCTACGGAACCACGAGCAAAACCCATCCACTGCATTTGGCAGCCCAAGACTTGTAACAAACCCCCGGACCCCGATTGTAAATCCATGACCACCTACTAACCGCTTCACTCTCACATCACATCATTTCGCTTAGCTCTTAGGTCTACCTAACTCCTAACTACACACACCAGCACCGAGCACTTATTAACCCCTAACCACTCCCGAACTTTAAGTTAATGTTGTAACAAGGGACACCATGTCATTTTTGTGTCCATTGCAATGTTAACGTTTATTCATATATTCTCACAGAATCAGCTGTGACATTTTCAACATGGCGGAAGCAGCAGGAACTAGCTCTCACACAGAAATAAGCCTGCAAGTGGTGGACTTGGACAGTTTACCCGTTTTGCCTGAGACAATTGAAAGACCAGAAGAATTGCAGGCCGTCAAAATCATACCTATTGCGGACCCTCCGCGTGGCCACACCATGCCCGTGGGAAAGACTTCACATTGGTTTACCGAGGTGGCAGGACCCTTGGGTGAAGGAACGTACCTATGGGAATCAGAGTTGGACTTCAATGGGAAGCAAGGTAGATACCATTTCTTTACAAGAGAATTTGAGAAATTACAAAATGCAGAAGGTCTACGTCTGATATGGGAAAAGGCAGGATTGAGTGCCTATTTCAGTGCCCGACTCCCAAAACCTGACTTCATGCGATGCTACTATCTCATCAACACCTTGACTCCAAACCAGAACCCAAAAGGTGCAAGCTCATTTGTGATTCCATCTCTGACAAAGGGGAATGAGCTCAAGAGGTTCAGGCTATCAAACAATTTGGTGAGAGAAGCTCTAGATATGCGCGGAATGCATATTCCTACAGAAAAGGAAACCCTAGTACTGGATTACATGAAGAATCGAAGTCTCACCAAACTCAAGGACATGGTATCCATGACGCCTAATATTGCAATACACCTTCGCATGTGCATGCAACACTTTGCTTTCCCGGCGCAGGATAGATTCACCATGCCGCCCAAAAAGATTTGGTTTAGCTTGTATCTGGCAGAGACACAGAGCCTCACCATCAACCTGCCCCACTGGATAATCGATCAGATACACCTACGTCACAAACGATGGTCGCGGAAACAGGTTTTATATGGTTGCTGTGCTCTGACAAGAATCATTTATAGGTGTTTGGCTTATGACATTCCGATCCAACGGGCCCTAATGTGGAATCGGGTAGAGTAGTTTAGAGGCAGGACATCCACTGGACCCCCTTCTAAGAAGATGAGAGGCACTGTCCAAGTCCCATGTGCTCAACCACGTGGAGCCACCCTAACACCCGACGTCACCCCGCCACCCCGCCACCCCGAAGAGTCCGACCATTCACACTCCGACTTCCAAGACGCAGCACCGATGGTTCCACCTTGATATTCCCTCCCATTCCAACCGATCTTGAATTTCCTAGTGGTGCACCTTTGGAAGAACTCACTAATGAAGATTTCGAGCAATTATTACAAGATGTAGAGTTGGAGGCAGAAGAGGCACAACAAGCGGAAAACGTGCAAACGCAGGCCACAACCTCCCAAGCACCTGTCACACCTGTTGAAGTGGATGCCGAGGATGACGGAGATGAAGAACAGGAGGATGATGAGGAGGAGTATGATCAAGAGCACCAAGAGGAGCAACAAGAAGTGTCAGAACTTGTAGGTGCACCAGCATATACAGCTCAACTACGAAGGCTATACGACACTATCAAAGCAGTACAAGAAAGGCATCAACTCTCTCTGGTATCAGGTCAAGCTTTGATGCAAGAAATGCTATCAGATGAAGGGGTGGACCAACACTTCATTGACACCCTCAAATTAGTGTCAGACTCTTTAGGAGTTCCGGAGGCTGTCCACACCGCAGTCCGCCAGTCTGTAAGGTATGACAAACGCAGAGTGGACACGTTACCACGAGCAGGTAAGACTATCAGGATACCCGTCACAGAACCAAAAGTACCCATTGAGACCACAGCCACCCCCACAACCACCACTGACCTCTCCGCCGAAACCTTCGTTCAGACATCACCCATCTCACCCCAGCATCCTCCATCACCACCTTCTCCACCCCCACCACCACCTCCCACCTTGGAAGAAACGACAGTCATCACCTCTACCTTCACTTATAACCCATCCTCATTCAAATCATTCTCATTTCGAGAACCCACCTCACAAGACACCCTCTTCTCCTTCGTCACCAATCCCTTGTACACTTCGTCCCGTCTATCCTCTGAACCCATGACTGGCCATCCCATAATTCCAAGTGTAGTTGGAAACCCAGCACCCACAGAAGGCACCCTGTGTTTCCCGACCTATCCCCCAATACGGGTACCTCCATTCCATGACCCCCACTTCCCATCTGGCCCCTACACCTCTTTCAACCTGACCGTGCCACCCCAATACCCGTCCGTTGTGGAGCAGTTCACCCGCTCTCCAATGTTTCCGAGGCACATTTCTCCGATGTTCGCAACGACATCAATTTACACGAACACCACACTCACTTCACCTACCATACCCACCTACATGGTAGCCCCTGTACACACCACCTTGTCTGACCCAATGGACATTTCACCAACCACAGCACCTCTCCCCACAATTCCACCATCTTCCCCCCCCTTGCCCCCCACCTCACCACTCACATCATTGGCACACACAACATTCACTACCCCCCTACCCAATCCCACCTCCACTGCATTTCAAACGTTTCCCCTTGCATCTCATAATGTAAATAGCACGTTCAACACCTTACTTCAGTGTGCACATCAACTGCAACAAGAGTACCATCAATTGGAAGAACGCACTACGGCACTCCAAGCAGAATCTCAACGTCTACAAGCTAGAGTCACCACTCTTGAAGCTGACTACCAGACGCTCCTAGCCGAGCATACCACCCTACAGCAGGCTCATTCCGAACTGGAATTAAAGACATCAACAGTAGATGACCAAGCAGTCAAAGAACTAGAAACAGTACTTCAAGCGCAAATGATCTCTAACGCTACACTCAGACGCAACATTGGGCTATTAAGGAAGCATATGGCCGCAGCACTAGAAGAGAACAAACGACTTCAACAACAAAACCAAGACAACTTTGAAGCGGCTATGGAAGGAACCGTAGGAGCAACCGTTAGCCCTACCAGATATAGAGCAGTCCCATCGGAAGACATTCGCATCTTACTTGAGGAGCATGCAAATTTCTTGGAGTCATATGAAAAGCTAGAGACTCAATGTGCAGATCTCAAGAAACAGATTGCCAGTGTGCCCACAGCTCAACAGGAGCCGGTAATCTTGCAGCACTCTACAGAAGAAATGGAGACCCTCTGGAAACAGGTGGCAGAACTCCAAGCACGCCTCCTCCCATATGAACGACCACCCTCGCCCATTGAAGAACCAGAACCTGAAACAGTAGTGGAAATCCCCGTCGATGACAGCTATGAAGAGCCATACGAGCCTATGCCGACGCCTGGTGGTCGAACTACGGAAGAAGGACAAGACACGTTAGAAATTCAAGTTCCAGATTGGGTCAAAAGGGTCGAGAAAGTGGGTAAGACACATGATGATCGTGTGGCCGTGCAAATGCAATCTCTCACAAATTTGGAAGAAACTGTCCTTCGGTCTTCCTACTTTAAAAATTTATCCCATCAACGGTTAATCACAACATCAGAGTCGCAATACATGCCTTATTTTGTCTTACTACATGATTATAATGCAGAAGTCAAAAGACATACAGGGAAGGAGCCCACATTCGCCACTCAATTTGAGATAGGGGATTTACCGACCGATGCACGTGCTGGCTCGATCTTCCAACCTAATTGGCGTGCACGTTTACTCATCGATTACCCAGAGATGATGAGTACCTGGGCAACCATGCCACTATATATCAAGTATAATCCATGCTATTGTCTAGTGGTACGTCGCAGATCCTGGCAAGCATTTGCAATCAAGGTACGCAACAATAAAGAATGCTCGGCTTGGATCAACTATCCATATTTTGCTCCGCCTCGGGGAACCCCAACCGTAGCTTACATGATATCAACAATTCGGCACTGGTCCACATGCCTAAATAATGTACCCGACATAGCAGCGAAAATGTGTATGAAGATATTCGAGCTCATGACCATTGTCTTCAAAACATTTCAAAATGTCCAGGCTCCATACATCTCTGCCCCGGGATTCTCTCAAGGCAACAAGGATCTAGTCTACGACATGAGCCAAACCCCCTCGGTCACTATCATCTTTGCTTGGCATGCACGAATAAAGTACTTGCCCGCATGCTTCAAGCAGACATTTGAGGAAATGTTCTCTACGGGATTCTGGGAATACCATTCCGAAATTTTCATTCCCATACCCACACATTTGCTACATCTATTCGCAGTAGAACAAGCGATCCATGCAGATCAGTTACGTCTGCCACATCCGGACATTCCAGGACCAATCGATTGGGATCGTATGATGACAGATTTAGCCAGAGGACTACGCATACAAGAACATCAGCTTGCCACTCAGGTTGTGGAATATTACATCCAACACTCCCAGCAACAAGGGTCTGTCAGGGACGACAGACGCGAGAGAGGGGGGGGTGTTGAGAGCAGTATGGGCACCCAAGGACCGACTAGACAAGGAAGCCAGCGGAGAGAGTCAGAACAAGGTGAAGGAGTAAGTAGACAAAGCAGTCGACGCAAATCTGGCAGATAGGCCCTTCAATTTTTCCCAAATCAACATCTTTTAACAGTGATTCTTATCACTAACAATCATTGTAAATACCATTTCATATTTTTGTAGCTCCATTTTGTGCAAGCCAAGGAGTCCTTGAGCTTGAGGAGCCTTAGAAGTACCTACATATCAATTTTCGTATTTTTTAGACTCCGTTTAAGCCCTCAAATTGGCCCTGGAACCTAATTTTTAACTAGGCTGGACACTAGGTCTGGACAGGGCCAAAACCTAGTCAAAAACTATAAAAAGAGCTAGAGAGCTCATTTTTGGGGTTAGCTTGTAATTGAAACAAACTTGTAAGAGCATTTGAAAGTAATTGAAGAACTCCATTGATTCTCACTCTTTGTCTTGCCGTGTGTGTGCGTGTGTGTGTATGTGTGTGCATGCTAGTGTGCTTCTCACTCACACACTTGTGCCGCCACTTGCTCGAGGTCTTCATACCATCCTCACGTCTTCCCGGATTGACATTAAAGGAGGTGCTACTCATCATTGAGCTACACTTAGGCTAAGTGCGCGAAGCTCGTGAGGAGTACAACCAAAACTTCCACTGGTTATGTGAAAATTAATATCAGGATTATTAGATAGGGTTTAATGAAGTTGACCATACCCCGAGGTAGGAAAACTGAGGGATCCTTGGGATTGTTTTCCATAAAGGCAAAGGATAATTTGGTATGTGAGTTACATGCATGAAAGTGGTCTATTGTGTCATTTGAATCTAAGTCTTGAGCTAACCCAAGGACTTTTACAGGTCCAGTAAGAGCACTTGAGGGCATTCAAGCAAGAGTAAGTGCAAGCTTGGGAACACGCATCCTGGGCACACCAGGGCAACAACACAAGGAAAGAAATTCAAGGTTGGAAAATCCTCAACACCCTCTATCAATTTGTAGCCTAGGCTAAGTGCGGGAAGTGCTAGGAGTAAGTCAGGGCAACGATAGGCATCAATCAAGTTGAAGACTACCTATGCACTCAAGTTCAAGATTAAACATAATCTCTTCGTCATGCGATAACCTTAAAGGAAAGAATCTAACGTGGAACGATCAACTTACTGTGCGAAAATATACTCAAATATTCCTGACGACGTGATTTCTGACAAGAGGATAAGCACGGTAACCACTAAAAAGAATCAAGTAGCTGATACAAAAGGACTCAGCAACGAGGTTGTACTTGGGAAAATTTGGGCTATTCAATTAGGCTTATGATCCTTAGATCAGGGCGACATCTAGGGAGAGATAGACAAAGTCTTAGGTCTTCAGAGGCTAGTGTCAACCACACTGCTAGGTCTTGGGCCTAGCAGTTGAGCCACCACTCATACTACCCTAGCTCTGAGACTAGTGAATCGGAGATGTCTCAAGGCATGGACAGACCTACGGGATGTTCAGGAGTGCCATACTTGCACAGGGTAGAAGGCCCTTACAAAACGCAGCTAGAATACCTTAGGACCAACCGATTAGGTGCTAGCATCTATGAGGACGGCCTAGGAAGATCTGTAGTACAGATTAAGAATCTGGACCAATCTATTGGACTAGAGCGTCCAACTGTCAAGTTCGAAAACGGAGCATACTTAGACAAGGAAGGGACAATATATATAGTCACCAGTCATGCAGATAGGACTGATGAATTTGGGAATGAGGTCCCAAGAACGGACTTAGGTGACCTAGAGCAAGGAAACATGGGCAAAGAACCGAGGACCCCCCGAGGCAAATCTGTTCTCATTAGGATTATCACACCAGAGTGGATCCCCCAAGATAATAAGAGCATAGATCTGCTTATGAATCGAGAGACTCACAAAGCCTTTTGGAGGTATAAATCTGATCGGCCAATTGATATAGGAACAATCATGATCTATGAGTTTAAGGATCCTGATAGCCCAGGCAGAGTGACCTACTTAGATCACGCATCAGAGAGGACCTTTGTGGTGACAAAAAATGATAGGCATGCTTACACTTGGAAATGTGAAATTATTTTCCCCCAACCAAGATCAAATGTGTCCTATGGTCACCCAGGAGCGGGAACATCTCAAGCTCATGGAACTCAAAGAGACAGAAGTAGAGATAGGCCAGAAGTAAGCTTTGCCAACCCAGGGGGCAGAGAAAGAACAAGGATGGAAACAAATAGAGTAGAGTCTGAGGTACTTAGAGCTCGCAGGAATCAAAGAAATGCGGACGAGTTCCCTCTACCACGACCTAGAGAACACACCAGGATTTTGAGACCAACTCAGTTAGTCAAGTCCATGAAGAATTACTTCGATGGCACAGGAGACCCATACGATCATGTGGCAGAGTTTAGGCAAGTCTTGAGAGCAGAACAAGTGGAGGATCTATTCACGCAGTACAATGCCTTTGGTCTAACCCTTAGGAACACAGCCCTTACGTGGTTTCAACCATTGAACGAGAGACAATTCAGGAGTATAGACCAACTCCTAGAGGCTTTCATTATTGAATTCTCTAAGGGTGGCATAAGACATAATACCTCCTCATTGATTCACAACTTCAAGCAAACCCCCCAAGAGACCGTGAGACTTGCAGGAAGAAGATTTAGGCAATATCTTGAAAGATGCCCTGTTTCGGAGCTCCCCACACCAGCTAAGCAAGTGGCTCTATTCGTGGATGGATTGCTAAGTACCAAATTGAGGTCATATGTGTACTTGAAGGACCCTAGGACCATTGAAGAGTGTGTACGCATGTGCATTGACATAGAGGATAACCTAGGGGAAGAGTTAGAACTCTCCAAAATCTACAAAGATTCACATGGTGCCTCTAGCCTCTCTTCCACGCAATCCACATCAATTGAGGAACTTGCAGAGAAAGTAGCTCAGAAACTAGGTGTTTCTAGCAAACAAATCCCAAGGTTTGCCCCAGTAAGGAGGTGCTATACGTACGGTGGTGACCATATGGCGAATGCATGTCCCATTATGGCTCAACCCCAAGTAAACCCTAGTAGCCAGTACTGCACCATAGAGCGAAGATACACAAATCACTCAGCACAAGACTGCCCATACAATAAGCAAGCGGTTAGGCAAACCTACCCTCAGCCATACCCTCAACAAAGTAGATACCAGAGTCAATACCCACCACAATAGTATACTAGGCCTCAGCAAATTTACAAACCACAATATCAAGCCCAACAAAGACCATAGAGATGTCCCTCTTATCCAATGGAATCCCATCCATAGAGCCATTGATGATACGTACTCTGTGCATTCCATAGGATCAGGATCCTCATGGATGCATGAAGACACTCACTTATGGATGTGCAAAGTGGCAGTAGAAGAGGAGAAAAGAGAAAAGGCTAGAGAAATAGGTGCAAACAAAACACATAGACCCATTCAAGACCCAGCCTATGCACCTGTAGTATTTCCTGATGAAGAATTTGAACCCCATGGCTGGGCAAAAATCTTAGCAACAATGGATGTAGCCATCAATGAAGAACAATGGACACCCCACTGGGATGAGGATGGCTATGACCTTTCAGTCTTCTCCATAGAGCCAATCATGGGAGGCAGTGTTAGAAGAATGTAAACCTAGACCTGATGCATTTGAGGATGCGAGTGACTCCGATCTAGAGTCAATCATTATGGACCCACCTTTTGCATCAGATGAAGAATACTTCTATGAAGTAGAATTCCAACCCTAGAGGCATGGAGAACTTACAAATGATGTAAGGCTAGCCACACATGTGACCCCGAAGGAAGAAGGAAAGAAAAGGAAGAAGAAAGAAGTCACACAAGAGCAGGAGGAATCTTTGTTTGAGGTCCCGGAAAATTTTAAGAAGTATGAGATAGATGAGAGGAGAGTCATGATCAGAATGCCTAAATGAGAGGCGCAATCAGGGGAGACCTATGATAATAAAGAAACCACCAAGAAAATAGTGGTAGCTGTGGAAGAAGGAGAAGAGAGATGCACATACATAGGCCATGACCTGACGGAAGAGGAAGAACAAGAGCTAATATCCTTGCTAAGAGAATACAGAGACATATTCGCTTGGAGTTACAAGGATTTGAAATGAGTGGACCCTGACATATGCTCACACACTATCCCCATGACATCAGATGCCAAACCCTCTAAGCAAAAGCCATACACATATAATGATAAATATGCTGCCAAGATCAAAGAGGAGATAGATAGACTGGTTGAAGCTCGATTTATCTATGAAATTGAGCACACTGAGTGGGTATCCCCCATCCTAGTGGTGCCCAAGAAAAATGGAAAGCTGTGTGTATGCATTAACTTGAAGAAGGTCAATGCAGCCACAATTCGAGATAACTATCCGCTTCCTATCACAGAGCATCTCTTAGAAAGAGTAGCAGGCAAGGAAGTATACAGCTTTCTAAATGGGTTTTCGGGCTACAATCAAGTAGCCATAGCTCCAGAAGATCAACATAAGATGGCTTTTGCCATTGAATGGGGAATATTTGCCTTTAGAGTAATGCCATTTGGGCTTACCAATGCACCAGCAACCTTCCAGAGGCTGATGTGCCATGTATTTAAAGAGTTCCTGAGGAAGAACTTAGAAGTCTATGTTGATGATCTTTGTGCTCATTCCAACATTAGACAGACCCATATTCCTGAACTCAGACAAATCTTTGACAAATGTAGAGAATATCAAGTCTGCCTAAACCCAGAAAAGTGCGTTTTCATGGTCAGACAAGGTAAGATTTTAGGACACATAGTGTCAAAGAATGGCATATCCACCGATGAAGAGAAAGTAAGAGCCATAGCCCAGTTACCTAGGCCAAAGAACGTCAAGGAAGTACAAGCCTTCATGGGGCATTGTGGTTACTACCACCGATTCATTCACATGTATGCGGTCATTGCAAAGCCCATGTATGGACTTTTGACTAACTTTGAGTGGACTAATGAGTGTGAAAATTCCTTCAATGAGCTTAAACGGCAATTATGTTCAGCACCAATCTTGACCACTCCAGATTGGAATAAGCCTTTCCATGTTCATGTTGATGCATCCAATTATGCTATTGGATGTGTGCTTGCACAACCTACTAGTGAAGGTAATATGGATCTTCCAATTGCCTATGCGAGTAGACAGTTGAATGTAGCTGAACGAAATTATACCACTACTGAGAGAGAAGGACTAGGCATGGTATATGCGGTTAAAAAGTTTAGACATTACTTGCTTGCAAATAAGTTTAAATTTTTTACTGATCATCAGGCATTGTTGTACTTGGTAAACAAACCCTACAACACGGGCAGATTAGTAAGATGGTTTCTCTTACTAATGGAATATGACTTTGAGGTAGTGGTAAGGAAAGGTAGGATTCATTTGAGAGTTGACCACCTTTCTAGGCTCACAACTGGAGAGGCCCCACAAGGAGTGTCAGATGACCTTCCTGATGCTTACTTGTTTAATTTGGAAGTTGTACCTGAGTGGGCTAAGCCATTAGTACCAGTACTGACCTACGGGCCTAATCACCCAGTAATAAACACACAGGATAGAGAGGTAGTAAAAGCCCAGAAGTATCACATCATGGTAGGAAGTATGTACAAGCACACGGATCAAGGGATCTTGGCATGTTGTGTAGAAGAGGACGAGTACGCTAAATGGTTGCAATTAGCACATGTAGGTGCATTAGAGCAACACTACTCAAAGCAACGAACCCTACAGACACTAAGGAGACTCGGAGTGCATTGGCCGACTATGGAAGCTGATGTCCAGAAGTTGTCAAGAAGATACAAAATACAGAAGGTCTACGTTCCGTATGGAAGAAGGCAGGATTGGATGCATATTTCAGTGCACGGCTCCCAAAGCCTGACTTCATGCAATGCTACTATCTCATCAACACCTTGACTCCAAACAAGAACCCAAAAGGTGCAAGCTCATTTGTGATCCCATCTCTAACGAAAGGAAATGAGCTCAAGAGATTTAGGTTATCCAACAACTTGGTGAGAGAGGCCCTAGATATGCGCGGAATGCATATGCCTACAGAGAAGGAGACCCTAGTGCCTGATTACATGAAGAATTGAAGCCTCAACTCAAGGACATGGTGTCCATGACGCCTAATATTGCAATACACCTTCACATGTGCATGCAACACTTTGCTTTTCCTGCCCAAGATAGATTCACCGTGCCACCCAAAAAGATATGGTTTAGTTTGTATCTCGTAGAGACACAGAGCCTCACCATCAACTTACCCCACTGGATAATTGATCAGATACACCTAGCTCACAAACGATGGCCGTAGAAACAGGTTTTATATGGATGCTGTGCTCTAACGAGAATCATTTATAGGTGTTTGGCTTATGACATCCCTATTCAACGGGCTAGGCAGGACATCCACTCGACCCCATTCTAAGAAGATGAGAGGTACTGTCCAAGTCCCTTGTGCTCAACCACGTGGAGCCACCCTAACACCAGACGTCACCCCTCCACCCCGAAGAGTTCGACCATTCACACTCCGACTTCCAAGACGCAACACCGATGGTCCTAACTTGATATTCCCTCCCATCCCAACCGATCTTGAATTTCCCGGTGGTGCACCTTTGGAAGAACTCACGAATGAAGACTTCGAACAATTATTACAAGATGTAGAGCTGGAGGCAGAAGAGGCACAACAAGTGGAGAATGTGCAAACGCAAGCAACAACCTCCCAAGTACATGTCACCACAGTTGAAGTGGATGAAGAGGATGATGAAGATGAAGAAAAGGAGGAAGATGAGGAGGATTATGATCAAGAGCATCATGATGAGCAACAAGAAGTGCCAGAAATTGTAGGTGCACCTGCATATACAGCTCAACCACAAAGGTTATACGACACAATCAAAGCAGTGCAAGAAAGGCATCAACTCTCTCTTCTGTCAGGTCAAGCTTTGATGCAAGAAATGCTATCAGATGAGGGGGTGGACCAACATTTCATTGACACCCTCAAATAAGTGTCAGAATCTTTAGGAGTTCCGGAGGCTGTCCACACAGCAGTCCGCCAGTCCGCAAGGTATGACAAACACAGAGTCGACACATTACCACGAGCAGGTAAGACTAACAAGATGCCCGTCACAGAACAAGAAGTAACCATTGAAGCCACAGCTACCCCCACCACCACCATTGACCTCTCGACTGAAACCTTCGTTCAGACATCACCCATCTCACCCCAGCACCCCCCATCACCACCTTCTCCACCCCCACCACCACCTCCCACCATAGAAGAAACGGTAGTCATCACCTCTACCTTCACTTATAACCCAACCTCATTCACATCATTCTCATTTCGAGAACCCACCTCACAAGACACCCTCTTCTCCTTCGTCACCAATCCCTTGTACACTTCAACCCTTCTATCCTCCGAACTTATAACTGGCCATCCCATAATTCCAAGTGTGGTTGGAAACCCAGCACCCACAGATGGCACCCTGTGTTTCCCAGCCTATCCCCCAATACGGGTACCTCCATTCCATGACCCTCGCTTCCCATCTGGCCCCTACACCTCTTTCAACCTAACCTCACCACCCCAATACCTGTCCTTTGTGGAGCAATTCATCCGCTCTCCAATGTTTCAGAGGCACATTTCCCCGATGTTCGCAACGACATCAATTTACACGAACACCACACTCACTTCACCTACCATACCCACCTACATGGTAGCCCCTGTACACACCACTCTGTCTGACCCAATAGACATTTCACCCACCACAGCACCTCTCCCCACAATTCCACCCTCTTCCCCTCCACTACCCCCCATGTTGAGAGCACTATGGGCACCCAAGGACCGACTAGACAAGGAAGCCAGCGGAGAGAGTCAGAACAAAGTGAAGGAGTAAGTAGACAAAGCAGTCGACGCAAATCTGGCAAATAGGCCCTTCAAATTTCTTCCAAATCAACATCTTTTAACAGTGATTCTTATCACTAACAATCATTGTAAATACCACTTCATATTTTTGTAGCTCCATTTTGTGCAAGCCAAGGAGTCCTTGAGCTTGAGGAGCCTTAGAAGTACCTACATATCAATTTTCATATTTTTTAGACTCCGTTTAAGCCCTCAAATTGGCCCTGGAACCTAATTTTTAACTAGGCCGGACACTAGGTCTGGACAGGGCCAAAACCTAGTCAAAAACTATAAAAAGAGCTAGAGAGCTCATTTTTGAGGTTAGATTTTGATTGAAACGAACTTGTAAGAGCATTTTGAAAGTAATTGAAGAACTCCATTGATACTCCATCTTTGTCTCGCCGTGTGTGCACGTGTGTGTGTATGTGTGTGCATGCTAGTGTGCTTCTCACTCACGCACTTGTGCCGCCACTTGCTCGAGGTCTTCATACCATCCTCACGTCTCCCCAGATTGACATTAAAGGAGGTGCTACTCATCATTGAGCTACACCAAATTTTGGCGCCGTTGCCGGGGATCGAGCTTTGAGGACGAGCGTGTGATGGTAAGACGTAGAGTTGACGCGTTGGAGTTGTAGGTAATTTCTTTATTTTTCCTATTTTTCTCTTTCTTACCTCACCACCATCATCATCATCATCATCCTCACCATCTTCCACCTCCATCTCCATCATCGCGAAAATTTCAGTTTTTTGACTATATCCCCATCTCCACCTCATTTCCCTCATTTCACTTGTGAGAGAGAGCGAGAGAGCGAAATTGCGTGTGCTGTTTTTGCATGTTTCTTGAGCTATCTTGCAGGTACAGGTCACATCACCATCCCCAGCTTCCTGCGCACGTACGAAACTCGACGAAACTGTCTCGCAGTCGCCGACTTCTGTCGATCGCAATTGACAGAAATTCTCACCTTTTGGTAAATCTGAGTGCACCATAGTGGACTAGAGACCCTGCACACCACCTTTCCACCAAAATTTTTGAAAATCTTGCAAAATTTCAGTCCATCGCGATTGACAGCCCTGTCCATCGCGATTGACAGCTCTGTCCATCGCGATTGATTGCCAGTCCATCGCGACCGACTGCCTGTCCATCGCGATTGACTGAACCCTCTGTCCATCGCGATTGATTGGGTGTCCATCGCGATTGACTGAACCCTCTGTCCATCGCGATTGATTGGGTGTCCATCACGATTGACTGAACCCTCTGTCCATCGCGATTGATTGAGTGTTCATCGCGATTGATTGAACCCTCTGTCCATCGCGATTGATTGGGTGTCCATCGCGATTGACTGAACCCTCTGTCCATCGCGATTGATTGGGTGTCCATCGCGATTGACTGAACCCTCTGTCCATCGCGATTGATTGAACCCTCTGTCCATCGCGATTGATTGGGTGTCCATCGCGATTGACTGAACTCTCTGTCCATCGCGATTGACTGAGTGTCCATCGCGATTGACAGCCCTGTCCATCGCGATTGACAGCCAATTTTAGCCAAATTTTTTAGGGATTGTTAATTGAAGAGTTGGGCTAATTTTGGGCACAAATATTGTACTCTTGAGCACATGAGGAAGCCTTAGGAAAGCAACTTGGGGAAAACCTGTTGCACAGTGATCCTGTTTGAACCCTGTCGTAACCCTAGAACCCTGAACGGTTACAACTTTTTCATACGAAATCCATTTTTTGAGCTCTAGGGCTTGTTGGAAAGCTCGTGGCATACCCAGGGGGAAGTCAGGGGTCTTTAGAATTGTTCTCTTAAAAATCACTATGCAAGCTAGTGTGTGTGCTACAGGAATGAAAATCATTGGTTCTGTCTTTGGAATTTAAATCTTTAAGCTAACTTTGGAACTTTTACAGATCTTTTGAGAGCATCCAAAGGTGTTCTAAGCAAGAGTAAGTGCAGACTTGGGAACACACTTCCTGGGCAGTCAAGGCAACCAAGAAGGAAACAAAAGGTTGGAAATTCTCAACTCCCTTTATCAATTCCTAGCTTAGGCTAAGAACGACGAGAGGTAGGAGTAAGTCAGAGCGACGATAAGCAGGTATCAAGTTGAAGACCACCTAAAAACTCAAGTTCAAGCTAAAAACCTAATCTCTGTACTGTCGGTAACATAAAGGAAAAGAACCTAACGTGGAACGATCAACCTAAAAGCACGAAGAACATTCAAGTATTCCTGACGACGTAATATCAGACAAGACTTTAAACACGAGAAATAACTAAAAAGAATCAAGTGACTAATATAAAGTAACCAGCAACGAGGTTGTACTCTGGGCAAAGAATTGGGCTACTTAGATAGGCATATGAACCTTAGATCAAGACGACATCTTGTAAGGGAGAGACAAAGCCTTAGGTCTTCAGAGGCTAGCGTTAACCACACTGCTAGGTCTTGGGCCCAGCAGTTGAGCCACCACTCGTACTACCCTAGCTCTGAGACCAGTGAGTCAGAGATGTCTCAAGGCATGGACAGACCTACGGGAAGTTCAGGAGTGCCTTACTTGTACAGGGTGGAAGGCCCTTACAAAACCCAGTTGGAGTACCTTAGGACCAACCGATTAGGTGCCAGCATCTATGAGGACGGCTTAGGAAGATCTGTGATACAGATTAAGAATCTTGATCAATCCATTGGACTCGAGCACCCAGCAGTCAAGTTTGAAAACGGTGCATACATGGACAAAGAAGGAACCATATACGTAGTCACCAGTCACCCAGACAGGACAGATGAATTTGGGAATGTAATCTCAGAGGCGGATTTAGGTGACTTGGAACAAGGGAACATGGGTGTGGAACCTAGAACCCCTCGAGGTAAATCAGTTCTCACTAGGATTATCACACCGGAATGGATTCCCCAGGATAATAAGAGCATAGAGTTGCTCCTCAATCGAGAAACTGAAGAAGCCTTTTGGAGGTATAAAACTAATCAGCCAACTGATATAGGAACTATCATGATCTATGAGTTTAAGGATCCGGATAGCCCAGGTAGAGTGACCTACTTAGATCACACTACGAAAAGGATCTTTGTGGTGACAGAAAATGATAGGCATGCTTACACTTGGAAGGGTGAATTCATTTTCCCCCAACCAAGATCAAATGTATCCTATGGTCATCCCGGGGCTGGAACATCCCAAGCTCATGGTATGCAAAGAGACAGAAGTAGAGATAGACCAGAAGTAAGTTTTTCCAACCCAGTGGGCAGAGAAAGAACGAGGACGGAGACGAATAGGGTAGAACCTGAGATGCTTAGAGCTCACAGGAACCAAAGAAATGTGGATGGATTTCCTCTGTCGAGACCTAGAGAGCACACAAGAACGTTGAGACCAACCCAGCTAGTTAAGTCCATGAAGAATTACTTTGATGGCACAGGAGATCCCTATGATCATGTGGCGGAGTTCAAGCAAGTCTTGAGAGCTGAACAAGTGGAGGATCTATTCACGCAGTACAATGCCTTCGGTCTAACCTGTTGGTGCAGACCAATCACCAATTGAAGACTTGGAAGACCAAATGATGAAGGAAGAATCAATTCCTAAAGTGTGGAAGAAGATTACATTCAGAGGACAAGAGAAGTGTACACATATGTACATTAGCATAGTCATAGATGACTTAGATCTTTTGTTCAGTAAGAATCATGTACAAATTATCTATAAATACCTTGAGAAAAGTCGGGGCATGTATGAGAGCATATGTGACAATAGTCAGAAGTCAAGAATGAGGGAGATAGAAGTCATGAGATAGAGGAAAGTGAATTTGAGTTAGCTCTCATCACTCAGTTGTACTTCTTCTGAGTAAAGAAAAATATTTGCGTCCGATGTTTCTACGTGTTCTCCTTCTACAGTAGATCAATTGTGAAATGCTTTTGTACAAGTCTAAGTTGAGAGTTGCTTGACCTCTGTGCAAAGTTTTAGCTTCCAATTGTAATCAGGGTGAGTGAATTAAGTGTAGGAACATTCATATGTGAAGTGTGTTCACTGGTTCCTAAAACAGGCGCAGATTTTGAAGTCAATGTTTTGGTCATTTCTCCTAGCACAGTTTAAAGTTTTGCATGAGTGAGGGCTTAATCTTTAAGTTGGAAGATAAGGTACTTATGTCTAGAAGCATTTTGTAAAACGGGTTCTATTCAAGGAGAACCAAGTCTTAAAAGTTACAGGTGTAAAGTCGACTGTTCTGAGTAACAGTTTCTGACATAGGTAACTTGAGAAGTTGATTTCTCAAGCTATACTTAATCTTTTGAAGATATTCAACTTGGAGTAGATGCGCAATCTCTAGGAGATATTTCGTACAAAGTTTTATCAAAAACTTTACACGTTTGATAGGTCAATGTGGAGAAATAGTGCAGCAGACTTTTCTGTGTTTCATCTTCTTCACAGATTTGTTAATCTTTTGATAATTAGCAATTGATCCTCTAAATTAGTGGAGTGTTTGACTTACTCTTGGTATAGAGGTGCTCTAATCACAAGAGTAAGTTGTTCTTTTGGAGATTAACATTCTCCATCAGTGGTATCAGAGCAGGAGATATCAATTTGAAGAAAAGGAGGATCCCGACTGCTGCAGATTCAAGAAATTCAACACTTGAAGGACCAAGAAGTGAAAGCTTGGAGTCAAAGCTTGAGGAGAAGACTAATTGACATCAAGAAAGGCAAAAGGAGTTCAATTCGAAGTAAAGGTACATACATTGTTTGTAAAGCTTGAAGATTTCAATACACAGGTGGACACAAGATGGGAGAAAGCTTGCAGATTGATAAGCTAGATAGGGAGAACTATCCAGCATGGTCCATGAGGATGGAAGCACACCTCATGAGCAAAGATCTTATATCATTTATTACAGGAGATGAAGAAAAACCAGAGTTTGCAGATCCAAGTATTCCTACTAGGGAAGAACTTGCAATGTTGAAGACTTGGATGAGAAAGGATGCTCAAGCAAGGAGTATCATCTACATGGCTGTAAATGATTACCTTCTACCTCACATTAGAGGTTTGGAAAGTGCTACAGATGTTTGGAATGCCTTGGAAGAGCATTTCCAAAATACAACTAAGTCAAGGAAGTCCTCACTATGGGCTGAGTTCACAACCTTCAAGAAGAAGAGCTCACAATCAATTTCAGATTATGTGGCAAGGATGAAAGATATTGCAGATAGCTTGGGAGCAGTGGATGAAGATATTGAAGAGGAAAAGTTGGTAAGACAAATACTTACAGGTCTAAGAGGTGATGAGAAGTGGAAGCCTTTTATATTATCCATAGAGTTGTCACTTGATCACTTTACTCCTGACCTTAATCAATTGCTAGGACACATGCTAACCTTTGAGCAGGATTTAAAGGAGACAATGATAGAAGTACAAGTCAAGCTATGTACTCCAAAGACAAGAAAAAGAATGGCAAAGGAAAGCAATCAAATGATGATGAAGGGAATTCAATTCAAGCCAACTTCACAAAAGGGAAGACAAATTTCAGAGGTAAAGGAAGAGGAGGTAAGAACAAAGATAATGCTAAAGCTTGTTGGATTTGTGGCAGAACAAATCATTTGGCAAATGATTGTTGGTATAACAATCAAAGTGGAGGATACAACAATCAGAATTATAGTCAAAGAGGTAGAGGAGGCAGAAATCAAAGAGGCAATTTCAGAGGAAGAGGTGGTAGGACATCATATGGTAGAGGAGGTGGAAGAAACTTCCAATCTCATGTTGGAGTAGAACAATCATCAATAGTGATTATATGAAGATCAAAGTGAGAAGATATGTGGAAGAATGAAGATTACTTTCAGAGGAAGAAAATAGAATCAGAAATGTTTCTTTTGTATATTACTCTTGTAAATAGTTCAATGTATTTTGAAAAAGATGACGAGTTAGACTCGTATATATATCTAAAGATACGTATTCATAGTAAGAGAGAGTGATATAGATCAGATAGAGAAGAATAGGTGAAGAGGTGATGAACATTGTATGTATCATCAACCATATGTATGAAAAGTAATGAAGAAGAAATGTTGTAGAATTCTGCGCGTCGATCTTCTTTCTCATTCTCCTTCTGTGCTTCATCTTTTGAAGAATACTTTTGCACGTATCTAAGTCCATAGCTAATCTATCTATGGCTAGAATTTGAGAGATTAATTTCAATCAGGCTGTGAGAATTTTGTTTAGGAACATTCATATGTGAAGATGTTCTGAGAGTCGAGAAATCTGGCGCACATTTCATCTTCAAAGAAATGGTCAGTGCTCAGTCCACAGTGTAAAGTTTTACACAAGTGAGGGCTCAAAATCTAAGTTGGAAGCTAAGCTATCTATGGCTAGAAGATCTTGATCAAACGGGTTCAGAGTTGAGAGAACCAGTGCTAAGAAGTTGCAGGTGTCAAAGTCGCCATTGCAGAGAAGCACTTTCAAACATAGGTAAATTGTTTCACACATTTCTCAGTGTGTACTTAATCTTTTTGAGAGATTTAACTTGGCAAAGTTGCGCAACCTTAAGGCGAAGTGTTGTGCAAAGTTTTATCAAAAACTTTACAGGATTGATTAGTCAATGAGTGACTAATCTACAGCAGACTTTTCTGAAGAAACTGAATTTTTCAGAGTAATCAATTTCCTGATAATTTGGTGAAGATTCTCTAAATTAGGTGGAGTCTAAAGTTGATCTTGATATAGAGGTGATCTAAATTCAAGGTCAATTTGTTCTTTTGGAGATTAACACTCTCCATCAGTGGTATCAGAGCAGGTTGTGTCAAAATTGAGAAGAAGAAGACTCCGACTATTGCAGAAGTACAAATCTTTACATTTTGAAGGTGCAGAAGGGTAAAGGTTGAAGAAAGATTGAAGGAAGACATACAAAGAGCATCAAAAGGATCAGAAGGAGCAACATTCGAAGTAAAGGTACATTTATTATCTGTAAAGGTTAAAGATTTGAAGCTACAGGTGAAGTAAAGATGGGAGATAGTCTCCAAATTGAAAAGTTGGATAGAGAGAACTATCCTGCATGGTCTATGAGGATGGAAGCTCACCTTATGAGCAAAGATCTGATAGGATACATCACAGGAGATGAAGAAAAGCCAGAATTCAGAGATCCTAGTGTTCCAACTAGGGAGGAGCTTGCAGATTTGAAGAATTGGATGAAGAAGGATGCTCAAGCAAGAAGCATCATCTACATGGCAGTCAATGACTATTTGCTTCCTCACATTAGAGGACTTGAGAGTGCTTGTGACATTTGGAATGCTTTGGAAGAGCATTTCCAAAATACAACCAAATCAAGGAAGGCTTCACTATGGGCAGAGTTTACTACCTTCAAGAAGAAGGCCTCACAATCAATCTCTGATTATGTGACAAAGATGAAGGACATTGCAGATTCTTTAGGTGCAGTTGATGAAGATATTGAAGAAGACAAATTGGTAAGACAAATACTTACAGGGCTAAGAGGAGATGAGAAGTGGAAGCCTTTCATTTTATCTACAGAACTTTCATTAGATCACTTTACTCCTGATTTGAATCAATTGTTAGGTCATATGCTAACTTTTGAGAATGATGTCAAAGGAGATGTTGATAAGAGTGCAGGTCATGCAATGTATTCTAAAGACAAGAAGAAAGCCAACAAAGGAAAGCAACAATCAGGTGAAGAAGAAGGTACATCAAACCAAGCAAACTTCATAAGAGGAAGAGGAAATGGCAGAAGTAGAGGAAGAGGCAGAAACAACAAAGATAATGCAAGAGCTTGTTGGATATGTGGTAAGACCAATCATCTATCTCATGATTGTTGGCACAATAATCAAAACAATGGTAATTATCAGAACTTTAATCAAAGAGCAAGAGGTGGTAGATTTCAGAGAGGAAATTTTAGAGGTAGAGGTGGTAGGAATTCTTTTGGAAGAGGTGGTGGAAGAAACTTCCAAAATCAATCCTATAATAACACCTACTACAACTATGCATCAGATCAAAAGGAGGATTCGACTCTCATTATGAATACATGTGAAACCTCACATGAGGACATGAGAGTGTTCTATATTGATTCAGGATGTAGTAATCATTTAAGTGGAAATATTGCTTTGATGACTGACCTAGATCATAATGCAATTAATTATACAGTTCAGACAGGTGATAATACAAAGCATAAGGTAAAGTCAATTGGTTCAGTCAAGGCTAAGGATGGGAGCACTCTTCTGAGTAAGGTACTTTATGTTCCCACAATTCCAAAGAATTTGATCAGTGTAGGTCAAATTGTGGAAAAAGGTTATGAGGTAAGGTTTACCAATGATGGAGTTTATGTGGAAGACCCTAGTCAAGGGTATAAACAAGTTATTGCAGGAAAGAAAGAAGGAAGGCTTTTCACATTGAAGGTACAAGGAAATGTTGGACATGCTATGTTCACATATGGAGAGTAGAAGGTGTCAGAATTGGATCTTTGGCACAAAAGACTTGGACACTTTAATGAAAGAGGTATCAAAGAAATGATTAACAATGATTCAGTACTTGGAATGCCTAACATTGCAGGTCAACACATGACATACAGATGTGAGGCATGTCAATTAGGTAAGGCTCATAAGCAATCCTATTCCAAGCATGGATTTATGTATTCAGAAAGACTTGAATTGGTGCATACAGATGTGTGGGGTCCTTCAAAGGACTTTAGTATAAATGGTTCAAGATATTATGTCATATATGTTGATGATGCTACCAGGTGGATCACAATTTATGTGATTAAGGAAAAGTCAGAAGTGTTTAATACATTTAAACACTATCATGCATATGCAGAAAGGATTACAGGTCAAAAATTGAAGAGACTAAGGTCAGATGGAGGGGGAGAGTATTTTTCAAATGAGTTCAATGATTATTTGTGGAATGCCGGTATAAAGAGAGAAGTTACTTGCAGGTACTCTCCTCAACAAAATGGGGTAGCAGAAAGAAGAAATAGGACTCTTGTTGAGTTTGCAAGGTCCATGATGAAAGAGAAGAATTGCCCAAATTATTTGTGGGCTGAGGCTGTTAATACAGCTACATATTTGGTTAATAGATTGCCTTGTAAAGCTTTGCAGGGTATGACACCATATGAAGCTTGGTGGGGTAAGAAACCTACCTTGGATCATTGCAGAATATTTGGATGCTTGGCATATGCATATGTGCCATCTCAATTGAGGCATAAGTTGGAGCCTAAGGCAGAAAAGTATGTATTCATTGGTTATGATGATAAGCAAATGGGATACAGGTTGTGGAGTCCATCCACAAAGAAATTTATTGTATCCAAGGATGTTACATTTGATGAGCAAGGTACTTGGTATGCAGGTAAATATAATGTACATGCAGATGATGAAGAAGTAGTGGAACAAAGGAAAGGTAAAGCAAAGGTTCAATTACTTGATGAAAGTGAGAATAATGAAGTGCAGATTGAAGTTGAAGAGAGGCCAAGGTTTGATCCAGAATGTGATGAACCAGAGACCTCAAGAAGTGCAGAAGTTAGGAGATCATCTAGGCACAAATGGCAACCTACAAGGTATAGCTATGACACTTCATTCTTGACTACTAAAGATTATGCTTATTTGGTAAAAGCAGATGAAGACCCTTCTACATATGAAGAAGCCAAAGGGAAGAAGAATTGGGAAGTTGCTATGCAAGAGGAGTATGATGCATTGATAGAGAATCAAACATGGGATTTGGTTCCTAAACCTAATAGTCAGAAGATTATTGGATGTAAGTGGGTTTACAAAACAAAGAGATTTGCAGATGGAAGTGTGTCTAGGTACAAAGCTAGACTTGTTGTGAAAGGGTATGCACAGACATATGGAGTGGACTATGATGAGACTTATAGTCCTGTGGCAAAGATGACAACCATCAGGACACTCATTGCAATTGCTGCTTGTAAAGGTTGGAAGTTGTCTCAATTAGATGTTAAAAATGCTTTCTTGAATGGTTACATTTCAGATGAAGTCTACATGGAGCAACCAGATGGGTTCAAAGATCAAGTGAGTCCAAATTATGTATGTAAGCTCAAGAGAGCTTTGTATGGGTTGAAGCAAGCCCCAAGGGCTTGGAATTATAGGCTTGTAAAATTCTTGAATGATCTTGGATTTCAAGCATCAAAGGCAGATAGTAGCTTGCTAGTCAAAGCAAGTGAAAATGGATTCATTTATGTGTGTATTTATGTTGATGACATAATACTTACAGGAACAGATGATAAGGGGATACAAATGATCAAGAAGCAGATGGAGAAAGAGTTCAAAATCAGTGATTTGGGGAACCTATCATTCTTCTTGGGAATGGAGATCTCTTATACTCAACATGGAGTATATGTGACCCAAGAAAGGTATCTTAAAAATTTGCTAACCAAATTTAAAATGGAAGATTGCAGGGTTGCACCTACACCTTTGGAAGTGAACCATAAATTGTCTAGGTTTGGAGGAGAAGAGTTCAGAGATATGAAACTCTATCAAAGTTTGGTTGGTAGCTTGATTTATGCTACATTGACAAGGCCTGACTTGTCATATGCAGTTGGTGTGCTTTCACAATTCATGCATTGTCCTAGAAAGGAACATTGGATTGCAGGACAAAGAGTACTTAGGTACATCAAGGGTACACTCAAAGAAGGGTTGTACTATGGGTTTACTTCAGATACAAGAATCAAGATATATAGTGATGCAGATTGGGCAGGTAATGTGGATGATAGAAGATCAACACATGGATACTTGTGCTATGTAGGAGACAAATTGATTTCATGGTGTTCCAAGAAGCAACATACAGTTGCTTTGTCATCTACAGAAGCAGAATATAAAGTATCATTTTCTGAGAGAGAAGGTCATTGAGAAGGAAATTGAAGTCATACACACCCCTACAAAAGATCAACTTGCAGATATGATGACTAAAAGTTTGGATGGACCTAAGTTGCAAAGGTTTAAAGATATGGCAGGAATAAAGAAGATGCAGGAAATCACAATTGAAGATTGAGGGGGAGCTGTTGGAGTAGAACAATCATCAATAGTGATTATATGAAGATCAAAGTGAGAAGATATGTGGAAGAATGAAGATTACTTTCAGAGGAAGAAAATAGAATCAGAAATGTTTCTTTTGTATATTACTCTTGTAAATAGTTCAATGTATTTTGAAAAAGATGACGAGTTAGACTCGTATATATATCTACAGATACGTATTCATAGTAAGAGAGAGTGATATAGATCAGATAGAGAAGAACAGGTGAAGAGGTGATGAACATTGTATGTATCATCAACCATATGTATGAAAAGTAATGAAGAAGAAATGTTGTAGAATTCTGCGCGTCGATCTTCTTTCTCATTCTCCTTCTGTGCTTCATCTTTTGAAGAATCCTTTTGCACGTATCTAAGTCCATAGCTAATCTATCTATGGCTAGAATTTGAGAGATTAATTTCAATCAGGCTGTGAGAATTTTGTTTAGGAACATTCATATGTGAAGATGTTCTGAGAGTCGAGAAATCTGGCGCACATTTCATCTTCAAAGAAATGGTCAGTGCTCAGTCCACAGTGTAAAGTTTTACACAAGTGAGGGCTCAAAATCTAAGTTGGAAGGTAAGCTATCTATGGCTAGAAGATCTTGATCAAACGGGTTCAGAGTTGAGAGAGCCAGTGCTAAGAAGTTGCAGGTGTCAAAGTCGCCATTGCAGAGAAGCACTTTCAAACATAGGTAAATTGTTTCACACATTTCTCAGTGTGTACTTAATCTTTTTGAGAGATTTAACTTGGCAAAGTTGCGCAACCTTAAGGCGAAGTGTTGTGCAAAGTTTTATCAAAAACTTTACAGGATTGATTAGTCAATGAGTGACTAATCTACAGCAGACTTTTCTGAAGAAACTGAATTTTTCAGAGTAATCAATTTCCTGATAATTTGGTGAAGATTCTCTAAATTAGGTGGAGTCTAAAGTTGATCTTGATATAGAGGTGATCTAAATTCAAGGTCAATTTGTTCTTTTGGAGATTAACACTCTCCATCATCTCAGTCCTACAACAATAATTATTACAATTATGCATCAGATCAGAAGGATGACATGACTCTTATCTTGAATGCAACTCATGAATCAATGGGAGAAGATCAAAGAGTGTTTTATATTGACTCAGGGTGCAGCAACCATCTGAGTGGGAATCTATCTTTGATGACTGATATGGAAGCTAGGGTGAATGGACATACAGTCCAAACAGGTGACAATACCAAACATAAAGTGGAGAGCATTGGATCAGTGAAGACAAAGAGTGGAAGTACACTTCTGAGCAAGGTACTTTATGTTCCTACTATTCCTAAAAATCTGATAAGTGTAGGGCAAATTGTGGAGAAAGGATATGAGGTAAGATTCACAAATGATGGTGTTTATGTACAAGATCCAAATCAGGGATATAGAAACATAATTGCAGGTAAAAAGGAAGGAAGATTGTTCACTCTCAAAGTCCAAGGTAATGTGGGACATGCACTATTTACCTATGGAGGTCAAAAGGTGTCTGAATTAGACCTATGGCATAAGAGGCTAGGTCATTTCAATGAGAGAGCTATAAAGGAGATGTCAAAGAATCAGGTGGTGCTTGGATTGCCAAACATTGAAGGGCAACATATGGTGTACAAGTGTGAAGCTTGTCAATTAGGTAAAGCACATAAGAGTTCTTATAACAAATCAGGGTACAAGTATTCAAATATGCTTGAATTGGTTCATACAGATGTATGGGGTCCCTCAAGGGACTATAGCATAAATGGATCCAGATATTATGTGTTGTTTGTTGATGATGCAACCAGGTGGATTACTTTGTATGTAATCAAGGATAAATCAGAAGTTTTCAAGACATTCAAACATTTTCATGTCTATGCAGAAAGGATTACAGGACAAAAGCTAAAGAGGTTAAGATCAGATGGAGGGGGAGAGTATTTCTCAAAAGAGTTTGATGATTATTTGTGGAATGCAGGTATCAAAAGAGAAGTGACTTGCAGGTACTCCCCTCAACAAAATGGAGTAGCAGAAAGGAGGAATAGGACTCTTGTAGAGTTTGCAAGAGCCATGATGAAGGAAAAGAATTGTCCAAATTATTTATGGGCAGAAGCCATTAACACTGCAACATACCTTGTGAATAGGTTGCCTTGCAAAGCTTTGGATGGAGGAACCCCTTATGAAGCATGGTGGGGTAAGAAGCCTAGTCTTGATCATTGTAAAGTATTTGGATGTATTGCATATGCTTATGTTCCTTCACAATTAAGACATAAGCTAGAACCAAAAGCAGAGAAGTATGTGTTTATTGGATATGATGATAGACAGATGGGTTACAGGTTGTGGAGTCCATCCACAAAGCAATTTCTTGTTACTAAAGATGTGACATTTGATGAGCAAAATGTGTGGTATTCAGGATCACCAAATGAGTATACAGGTGTTGAAGAAATTCAAAGGAAAGGAAAGGAAAAGGTAAAAGTTTGTGAAGAAATTGTTGATGAAGTTGACTCTAGATGTAGAGTGCAGGATCATGTAGAAGAAGGGCCAAGATTTGATCCAGAATCAAATGAGGCTGAAACTTCAAGAAGTGCAGAAATCAGGAGATCTACAAGAGAAAGGAAAGAGCCTATAAGGTATAGTTATGATACATCTTTTCTAACAACAAAAGATTATGCCTACATTGTTAAAACAGAAGAAGATCCAACCACTTATGAAGAAGCCAAAGGTAAACAGAATTGGGAGAAGGCAATGCAGGAAGAGTATGATGCTCTACTTGAAAATGAAACTTGGGAACTAGTACCAAGACCAAAGAATCAGAAGGTCATTGGATGTAAGTGGGTATATAAAACAAAGAGGTTTGCAGATGGTAAGGTGTCTAGATATAAGGCTAGACTTGTGGTCAAAGGTTATGCCCAAACTTATGGGGTAGATTATGATGAAACCTTTAGTCCTGTTGCTAAGATGTCTACAATTAGGACATTGATTGCTATTGCTACTTGCAAGGGATGGAAATTATCACAATTGGATGTGAAAAATGCATTTCTAAATGGATACATTGCAGATGAAGTATATATGGAGCAACCAGAAGGCTTCATGGAATCAATTGGATCAGATTATGTGTGTAAGCTCAAGAGAGCTTTATATGGGTTGAAGCAAGCCCCAAGAGCTTGGAATTATAGATTGGTCAAGTTCTTGAATGAATGTGGATTTCAAGCATCAAAGGCAGATAGTAGCTTGCTAGTGAAGGCAAGTGAAAATGGATACATTTACATGTGCATTTATGTTGATGATATTATTGTTACAAGAACAGATGCTCAAGGAATCAATGAACTCAAGAAGCAAATAGAGAAGGAGTTTAAGATAAGTGACTTGGGAAACTTATCTTATTTTCTAGGAATGCAGATTGTGTATACTCAACATGGAGTATATGTTTCACAAGAGAGATATTTGAAGAATCTACTAGTCAAGTTTAACATGGAAGATTGCAAGACCTCAACCACACCATTGGAGGTAAATCATAAATTAAGCAGGTATGGAGGTGAAGAGTTCAATGACATGAAGAAATATCAGAGTTTGGTAGGTAGTCTAATCTATGCTACCTTGACAAGGCCAGATCTATCATATGCAGTAGGTGTGTTGTCACAATTCATGCATTGTCCAAAGAAGACTCATTGGATTGCAGCCCAAAGGGTACTCAGATATATCAAAGGAACCTTAAGTGAAGGTTTGTATTATGGTTTCACTTCTGACACAAGAATCAAAGTGTTTAGTGATGCAGATTGGGCAGGTGACTCAGATGATAGAAGATCTACTCATGGATATCTTTGTTATATTGGAGATAAGCTAGTGTCTTGGTGTTCAAAGAAGCAACATACAGTTGCTTTATCATCCACAGAAGCTGAGTATAAGGGAATGGTAGAAGCTGCAAAGGAAGTGATATGGTTGAAGACCTTGATGAAAAGTTTTGAGACTGATCATAGTACTCCAATAATTTTTGGAGACAATATGAGTTCTTTGTATTTGGCAGCTAACCCTGTTTTTCATGCCAGGACTAAGCATATAGAGATTCAGTATCATTTCTTGAGGGAAAAGGTACTTGATAAAGAGATTGAAGTGATGTACACTTCAACAAAAGAACAAGTGGCAGATATGATGACAAAGAGTCTGGATGGACCTAAGTTACAAAGGTTCAAAGACATGGCAAGTATAAAGAAGACAGAGAAAACCTCAATTGATGATTGAGGGGGAGCTGTTGGTGCAGACCAATCACCAATTGAAGACTTGGAAGACCAAATGATGAAGGAAGAATCAATTCCTAAAGTGTGGAAGAAGATTACATTCAGAGGACAAGAGAAGTGTACACATATGTACATTAGCATAGTCATAGATGACTTAGATCTTTTGTTCAGTAAGAATCATGTACAAATTATCTATAAATACCTTGAGAAAAGTCGGGGCATGTATGAGAGCATATGTGACAATAGTCAGAAGTCAAGAATGAGGGAGATAGAAGTCATGAGATAGAGGAAAGTGAATTTGAGTTAGCTCTCATCACTCAGTTGTACTTCTTCTGAGTAAAGAAAAATATTTGCGCCCGATGTTTCTACGTGTTCTCCTTCTACAGTAGATCAATTGTGAAATGCTTTTGTACAAGTCTAAGTTGAGAGTTGCTTGACCTCTGTGCAAAGTTTTAGCTTCCAATTGTAATCAGGGTGAGTGAATTAAGTGTAGGAACATTCATATGTGAAGTGTGTTCACTGGTTCCTAAAACAGGCGCAGATTTCGAAGTCAATGTTTTGGTCATTTCTCCTAGCACAGTTTAAAGTTTTGCATGAGTGAGGGCTTAATCTTTAAGTTGGAAGATAAGGTACTTATGTCTAGAAGCATTTTGTAAAACGGGTTCTATTCAAGGAGAACCAAGTCTTAAAAGTTACAGGTGTAAAGTCGACTGTTCTGAGTAACAGTTTCTGACATAGGTAGCTTGAGAAGTTGATTTCTCAAGCTATACTTAATCTTTTGAAGATATTCAACTTGGAGTACATGCGCAATCTCTAGGAGATATTTCGTACAAAGTTTTATCAAAAACTTTACACGTTTGATAGGTCAATGTGGAGAAATAGTGCAGCAGACTTTTCTGTGTTTCATCTTCTTCACAGATTTGTTAATCTTTTGATAATTAGCAATTGATCCTCTAAATTAGTGGAGTGTTTGACTTACTCTTGGTATAGAGGTGCTCTAATCACAAGAGTAAGTTTTTCTTTTGGAGATTAACATTCTCCATCATAACCCTTAGGAACACAGCACTTACATGGTTTCAGCCATTGGATGAGCGCCAGTTCAGGAGCATAGACCAACTCCTAGAAGCATTTATTATTGAATTCTCCAAGAGTGGCATAAGACACAATACCTCCTCACTGATTCACAGCTTCAAGCAAACCCCTCAAGAGACCGTGAGACTTGCAGGAAGAAGATTTAGGCAATACCTCGAAAGATGTCATGTTTCCGAGCTACCCACATCTGCCAAACAAGTAGCCTTATTCCTTGATGGATTGCTGAGTACGAAATTGAGATCCTATGTGTATCTGAAAGACCCTAGGACTATAGAAGAGTGTGTACGCATGTGCATTGACATTGAAGATAACCTAGGGGAAGAACTAAAGCTTTCCAAAATCTACAAAGATTCAGATAGTGCATCTAGTCACTCTTCCACACAATCCACATCAATTGAGGAACTCGCAGAGAAAGTAGCTCAGAAATTAAGGGTAACTAGTAAACAAATCCCAAGGTTTGCCCCTGTGAAAAGGTGCTACACTTGTGGTGGTGACCACATGGCGAATGTCTGCCCCATTATGGCTCAGCCCCAAGTAAATCCTAGTAGCCAGTACTGCACCATAGAACGGAGATACACCAATCACACCGCACAAGATTGCCCATACAACAAGCAGGCAGTTAGGCAACCCTACCCTCAGCCATACCCGCAGCAAGGAAGATACCAGAACCCGTACCCTCCACAACCATATGGCAGGCCACAACAACCTTATCAGCAACCCTATCAAAACCAGCAAAGGCCTCAGCCAGTGCTAGCTCAACAACCACCTGCCCCAACTAATGTGATTCCAGTAAAGTATGCTGTTGCAGAAGAAAACCTGAATAGAGCGATAGTCCCGGTGACACCCTTGATCTCTGAAAATGACCTCAGTGACCATAGCCTTGATTCTACACATGTCGATAGTCCCCAGGCGTACTACATGCAGTCTCCCGAACATGGTGAGTCCTATTACAGCGAAGAACCGAGTGAACCTAGTTGGGAATCCGATTACACAAACGTCATGTATGCAAACCCCAACCCTAGGCCTCAACCTAGGCAAGTAAGACCTCCATTCCCAAGAGGACCATGCTACAGATGCCAAGGAGATCACCTCATTCGTGATTGTCCCTTACCTCCACCCACACAAACTCAGTCCGTGACGATCCAAGGCTTTTGCCAAGACTGTGGAAAAGAGCATCTCTTACGAGATTGCCCTAAGAATCCTAATAATATGCCAAAAATCATGCCTATCAACGTTATTGGGTTAGTGGTAGATTCCACAGGAAGTGTCACTTCCACTGCACCAGTGCAGGTAGTCACTAGAGCTCAGGCATTGCAGCAAAACCAAGAGGCAAGCCAGGAAAAGAGCCCAACAGCTAGTGAAACTGAGAGCATAACCAAGAAAAGGACTAGAGCTTGGAGAGATAGCCGTGAACGTATGAAAAGGCAATGGGCAAAGAAGATGAGTGAACTTGAGGAAAGTCTACGCGAAACCAAGGCTAAAATCATAGAGATCACATCCCAACCGCACTCTCACACAATCCCACCGCTGCCATCCCCATCACCCTCCATCCCTCCACCCTCTAATACACCCCACGTAACCCACCCACCACCCCAAGCAGGATCAGTATTAGATGATCCCACTCCCGAGGACCTAAACATGATGCTTAAAGCGTATCAGGCCAGAATCCAAGAAGGGCCAACCATAACCGATCATGAAAAGTGCTACCCTAGAGCAGAACTAGAGTTAGAACGAACCAAAATTTGTGCCAAAATGGTGGAATTGGCTCAAGCCATGTTCGAAGCTAGCCGCCTCTTTAACATCTCTAGCTCAGCTAAGACGTAGTTACATTTTGATGGACTGCTGGAAAGAATAGAGAGGCTAATTGCACAATCCGAAAAGGAACCTGTCCCTCAAAGAAAGGACAGGGCAAGAGAACGGATAAGCCAGCCTCTTCAGGAAGCCCATGTGCCTCCTCAAGAAGCTTATCTTCCCCCCCAAAAGGCAGATGAGCCTCCCTTGAAAGCTTACGTACCTCCACAAGTTGCCTACATTCCTTCTCAGGGCGTGTATGAGCCTGATCAGAAGAGTAATGGAATAAGTAATCCTCCCCAGGAAGCTTGTGCTCCAGCCATCTATGAGAACAAGGAGAGAGTCAACGATAGAATAAGCCCTCCTTCCCAGGTTGCTTATGTGCCTAATTCTACGGAGCCGGACACTTCTTCTTCTATGAATCGGTTTGCACCAGACTTCCTACGAGAGATTCAAGAAGACAAATGGGATAACGAAAGTGAAGTCGCCCCTCCTTTTGAACTGGTGGATGATGCACACGATCAATTCCCACAAGACATCCCATCTATTTACGGGGAACATGAGAATACTCAGTCTCACGAGAGATTGGACTTTGAGTCTAATTTCATACAAGAGCTACCCCACTTCACAGGCCCATGGGAAGCAAAGTCCACGTGTTTGAGAGCACCCACAGTCATGGTAAGGAACGACGACTCAGTCATATCAAGAAACACGGAGGTAGTAAAGAACACCAAGGTGCAGCGCGATCTCACTCTGGAAGAACTGCCTAAGAATAGACCAAGAGCGCGGAAATGTGTAGCCAGTCAAGTGACTGAAGTTGCAGAACCACGTTCCCGAGTAGGATCCCATAGGGCAGTGCCAGAAATTCCCTTGGACAAGATAGGAGATATGTGTGAAGGTGAAGAAGGGAACACCTATCTTCCCATCACCTACCAGGAGTACACCACCAAGGCAATTTTGGACTCAGGTGCAGGAGTTGCAATTGCCACCACTTCCCTATGGAAGCGTTGGGGCAAGCCGACACTCAGGCCAACGAGGATGAAATTGCAAATGGCCGATGGTCACATAGAGAGACCCCTAGGATTGCTAGAAGGAATAACTCTCACCACTTGTGGTGTCGAGTTTGAGCATACATTTGCCATATGTGACTTCAACAAAAATCATGCCTATGAGATGATTTTGGGAAGACCATTTATGCGACAGTTGCAAGTGGTACAGGATTGGGGAACCAACTCCTTGTATTTGCAACACTTGGGTGTTACGACCAAAGTCAATCTCAAGGATTATTCTCATAGAGATGTACCTCCTATCCAGTGGAATCCCATCCATAGAGCCAAAGACGATACGGAATCTGTGCATTCCATAGGGTCAGGATCCTCATGGATGCATGAAGACACTCACTTATGGATGTGCAAAGTAGCAGTGGAGGAAGAGAAGAGAGAAAAGGCCAGAGAAACAGGTGCAAACGAAACTCATAGACCCATTCAAGACCCAGCCTATGTACCTGTAGTCTTCCCTGACGAGGAATTTGAACCCCATGGCTGGGCAGAAATTTTGGCAACCATGGACGTAGCCATCAATGAAGAACAATGGACCCCTCACTGTGATGAGGATGGCTACGATATTTCAGTCTTCTCCATAGAGCCAATCATGGGAGAGGCAGTTCTAGAAGAATGCGAACCTAGCCCTGATGCATTTGAGGATGCAAGTGACTCCGATCTCGAGTCAATCATTATGGACCCACCATTTGCATCAGATGAAGAATACTTCCATGAAGTAGAATTTCAACCCCAGAGGCATGGAGAGCTTACAAACGATGTAAGATTAGCGACGCATGTAACCCCGAAGGAAGAAAGGAAGAAACGAAAGAAGAGGGAAGTCTCACCAGAAGAGGAAGAATCTTTGTTTGAGGTCCCAGAAAATTTTAAGAAATATGAGATAGACGACAGGAGAGTCATGATAAGAATGCCTAAACGAGAGGCACAAGTAGGAGAGGCCTATGATAACAAAGAAACCACCAAGAAAATAGTAGTGGCCCTAGAAGAAGGAGAGGAGAGATGCACGTACATAGGCCATGACCTAACAGAGGAAGAAGAGCATGCGTTAATTGCCTTGCTAAGAGAATACAGAGATGTATTCGCTTGGAGTTACAAGGACTTGAAAGGTGTTGACCCTGACATATGCTCACACACTATCCCCATGACTTCAGACGCTAAACCCTCTAAGCAAAAGCCTTATACATATAACGATAATTACGCTGCTAAGATCAAAGAAGAGATAGATAGATTGGTCGAAGCTAGATTTATCTATGAAATTGAGCACACTGAGTGGGTATCACCCATCGTAGTGGTGCCCAAGAAGAATGGCAAACTGCGCGTGTGCATTAACTTGAAGAAGGTTAATGCAGCCACTATTCGAGATAACTATCCGCTTCCCATCACAGAACATCTCTTAGAAAGAGTGGCAGGCAAGGAAGTGTACAGCTTCCTTGATGGATTTTCGGGTTACAATCAAGTAGCCATAGCTCCAGAGGATTAGCATAAGACAGCCTTTGCCACAGAATGGGGCATTTTTGCCTTTAGAGTAATGCCATTTGGGCTTACCAATGCACCAGCTACCTTCCAGAGGCTGATGTGCCATGTGTTTAAGGAGTTCCTGAGGAAGAGTTTAGAAGTCTACGTTGATGATCTTTGTGCTCATTCCAACATTAGACAAACCCATATCCCTGAGCTCAGACAAATCTTTAACAAATGTAGAGAATATCAAGTCTGCCTAAACCCAGAAAAATGTGTTTTCATGGTCAGGCAAGGCAAGATTTTAGGGCACATAGTGTCAAAGAATGGCATATCTACCGACGAAGAGAAAGTGAAAGCCATAGCAGAGCTACCTAGGCCAAAGAATGTTAAGGAAGTACAAGCTTTCATGGGGCATTGTGGCTATTACCGACGATTTATACACATGTATGCTGTCATTGCAAAGCCCATGTACGGACTTCTGACTAATTTTGAGTGGACGGATGAATGTGAGAATTCCTTCTAGGAGCTTAAACGAAGATTATGTTCAGCACCAATCTTGACCACACCAGATTGGAATAAGCCATTCCATGTTCACGTGGATGCATCCAATTATGTTATTGGATGTGTACTTGCACAACCAACTGGTGAAGGTAATATGGATCTTCCAATTGCCTATGCCAGTAGACAATTGAATGCGGCTGAACAGAATTACACCACTACAGAGCGAGAAGGATTAGGCATGGTATATGCAGTTAAGAAATTTAGACATTATTTGCTTGCAAATAAGTTTAAATTTTTTACTGATCATCAGGCATTGCTATACCTCGTAAACAAGCCTTGCAATACAGGAAGATTAGTGAGATGGTTTCTCTTGCTAATGGAATATGATTTTGAGGTTGTGGTAAGGAAAGGGAGGACTCACTTGAGAGCAGATGACCTCTCTAGGCTCACATCGGGAGAAGCCCCACAAGGAGTGTCAGATGACCTTCCTGATGCTTACTTGTTTAATTTGGAAGTTGTACCGCATTGGGCTAAGCCATTGGTACCAGTATTGACATACGGGCCTAACCATCCAGTGGTAAACACACGGAATAGAGAGGTTGTAAAAGCCCAAAAGTACCACATCATGGCAGGAAGTATGTACAAGCACACAGATCAAGGGATCTTAGCTTGCTGCGTAGAAGAGGATGAGTACGCTAAATGGTTGCAATTAGCACATGTAGGTGCACTAGAGCAACACCATTCAAAGCAACGAACTTTACAGACACTAAGAAGACTCGGAGTGCATTGGCCGACTATGGAAGCGGATGTCCAAAAGTTGTGCAAGGAATGCCCAATCTGTTGCACTAAGCCACCTGTGGAACACGCCACTCTTTATCAAGTATCCATTGTGCCAGATTGGAGTGAACCATTAGTATCCTTCCTAAGGACGAAAGCATTCCCTCCAGACATGACTCTGGCTAGGAAAAGGAGTTTAGAACAAGAAGCCCTGGATTACTCACTCATTGGTGATAATCTATACAAGCGTGGTAAAGATGGTTACCTGAGGCTATGTGTCCATGAAAGTGAATATCTTAAGATCTTAGAAACTGCTCACCAAGGTGTAGCAGGAGGACACTTTGGACCGGATCGGGTGATCAAGGCAATACTATTTGCGGGGTTCTGGTGGCCTACCCTTCACATGGATGCACATACCTATGTGAAACGGTGTGATGTCTGTCAGAGGACTCAGTATCCTATACGCAAAGATGAGATGCCACTGAAACCTATGATGGGTGGACGTGCATTCTCTAAGTGGGGAATAGACTTCGTAGGTCCTATTAACCCCCCAGCTAAAGGTTCTCATGCAGAATACATCATTGTTGCAACAGATTATCTCACCAAGTGGGTAGAGGTAAAGGCTACGACAAAGAACGATGCTCAAACAACTGCCAAATTCTTGTTTGAGAATGTATTCACCAGATACGGGCTACCTATAGAGCTTGTAAGTGATAGAGGCACTCATTTCTTAAATGAGGTGATTGAAAATCTACTCCAAGAATTTTTGGTAATACACAAGAAGTCTGCCCCCTATCACCCTCAAGCTAATGGACAAGCTGAGAGCACTAATAAGATCTTATGCAATGTATTGACGAAATTAGTGAACACTAAACGCTCTGATTGGGACAAACAACTACACCATGCTGTTTGGGCATACCGAGTTGCCTACAAAACGGTACTTCAAGCCACCCCCTTTCAGATGGTATTCGGTCAAAACGTTGTGCTACCCTTGGACTTCTTGATTCCTACGTTGAAAATAGCACAAGAGCACGAATGGACAGGTCATGAGCTCTCCTCTAGGATCTTTGACCTTGAACGATTAGGGGAAACAAGACTGAGAGCCGCTGCAGGAATATATGCAGCCAAGAAGAGATAGAAGGCATATTTCGATGCCCATGTGAAGGATAAGGGCTTGAAAGCAGGAGATCTAGTTTTAGTCTATACACTGAAACAACACGCAAGGAAGCTAGAAAAGAGAGGCTACGGACCTATGATCATCAATAGGATCTCCACGAGTGGAGCAGTGCAATTAGCCACGTTAGAAGGTGATATTCTCCCAAACTATATTAGCGGTTGCAGAGTCAAGTTGTATCAGGAACCCCTCACGGAGGAAATGCTCAGCCGACTCAACACTGCTAAGAAACGCAAAGAGGAAGAAAAGCGAGTTCGAGAAGAGGCTCAAGCAGAAGCTTTAGAACGCATCAGAAGGATGAAGTTACGAAGGCAAGGTAGAGATCAGCCTAGAGCGAATGACTATGCAGATCAAGGATATCCTATGGCCATGTGTGAAGTTGTAGGAACAAGCTCGCATAGGATAATTGATAGACGTCCTTTCATAACCCTAGATATAGGACAAGGAAAGAGTGCAAGGAACGTAAGAGCCTTGATTGACTCAGGCGCAGCCACTAGTGCTGTTAGAGTGTCCTACTGTCAAGAATTACAGTTAACTGTCAATCCTGTGGAAGCACACCTCATAGGATTGGGTGGAGTGGAAACCCCTTGCATGGGCGAGGTGGAACTTCCCCTCTACATTCATGATGAGACAATGACAGTTAAAGTACTAGTGTGTCAAGATGAGGACCTCACGGAACCCCTTGTCTTGGGTCAAGACTGGATCTATGACCAAGCAGTCAACTTGAACCTAAGAAGTGGACTTCTTCAGGTATGGGTCAATCATAGTCGAATTACAGTAGAGTTAGATAATGGAGCACTCAAGGAACTAGGAAAGGCACAGACTCCTGGTCCTTCCAGGAGTACACATGAAGATGACCATGCTGTTCTTGTCCAAAACTATGTGTTGCAGAGAAATGATGGATGCAAAAAAGGAGTCAGGGATGCAACGGAACTCCCCTCTTTTCCAAAGGTCAGAAGGAGGCAGCAACCAAAAGTGGATCAAAGGCAGAAGAAGCAGAGTACTACCTATGCCGAAAATCAAAAGTACCTGCGTAGAAAAATGTCTCAGCAAGTGAACCAAGTGTGGGTGCGAAAAGGCGAACACCCGATTGCACTTAAGCCAACCACACGGGCAAAGCCTCTTATTAGTGACCAACAACCCGATAATAATAAGAAGTCTTTCAGACGCTCATCTGCTAACGTGGAGTCTATTTGGGTGCCCAAGAAGTCGATGAAGGCCAGCTCACAATCAAGACAAATTTGGGTGCCTAAGGCTTGTTTGCGGGCTCAAATAGCTACACCAAGAACACACCCTACACAGCATGATCCATTCACTCGCACAGCCTACATCCACTCATTTTCAACACCAAGGCACATGAGCACGAACAGAATCAGTTGTAAATGGGTCCCTAAAAGGCCTCATGTTCAAGCTGACACACCTATAAAGCTCTCGAGAATCTCTACGGAACCACGAGCAAAACCCATCCACTGCATTTGGCAGCCCAAGACTTGTAACAAACCCCCGGACCCCGATTGTAAATCCATGACCACCTACTAACCGCTTCACTCTCACATCATATCATTTCGCTTAGCTCTTAGGTCTACCTAACTCCTAACTACACACACCAGCACCGAGCACTTATTAACCCCTAACCACTCTCGAACTTTAAGTTAATGTTGTAACAAGGGACACCATGTCATTTTTGTGTCCATTGCAATGTTAACGTTTATTCATATATTCTCACAGAATCAGCTGCGACATTTTCAACATGGCGGAGGCAGCAGGAACTAGCTCTCACACAGAAACAAGCCCGCAAGTGGTGGACTTGGACAGTTTACCCGTTTTGCCTGAGACAATTGAAAGACCAGAAGAATTGCAGGCCGTCAAAATCATACCTATTGCGGACCCTCCGCGTGGCCACACCATGCCCGTGGGAAAGACTTCACATTGGTTTACCGAGGTGGCAGGACCCTTGGGTGAAGGAACGTACCTATGGGAATCAGAGTTGGACTTCAATGGGAAGCAAGGTAGATACCATTTCTTTACAAGAGAATTTGAGAAATTACAAAATGGAGAAGGTCTACGTCTGATATGGGAAAAGGCAGGATTGAGTGCCTATTTCAGTGCCCGACTCCCAAAACCTGACTTCATGCGATGCTACTATCTCATCAACACCTTGACTCCAAACCAGAACCCAAAAGGTGCAAGCTCATTTGTGATTCCATCTCTGACAAAGGGGAATGAGCTCAAGAGGTTCAGGCTATCAAACAATTTGGTGAGAGAAGCTCTAGATATGCGCGGAATGCATATTCCTACAGAAAAGGAAACCCTAGTACCGGATTACATGAAGAATCGAAGTCTCACCAAACTCAAGGACATGGTATCCATGACGCCTAATATTGCAATACACCTTCGCATGTGCATGCAACACTTTGCTTTCCCGGCGCAGGATAGATTCACCATGCCGCCCAAAAAGATTTGGTTTAGCTTGTATCTGGCAGAGATACAGAGCCTCACCATCAACCTACCCCACTGGATAATTGATCAGATACACCTAGCTCACAAACGATGGCCGCGGAAACAGGTTTTATATGGTTGCTGTGCTCTGACAAGAATCGTTTATAGGTGTTTGGCTTATGACATTCCGATCCAACGGGCCCTAATGTGGAATCGGGTAGAGCAGTTTAGAGGCAGGACATCCACTGGACCCCCTTCTAAGAAGATGAGAGGCACTGTCCAAGTCCCATGTGCTCAACCACGTGGAGCCACCCTAACACTCGACGTCACTCCGCCACCCCGAAGAGTTCGACCATTCACACTCCGACTTCCAAGACGCAGCACCGATGGTTCCACCTTGATATTCCCTCCCATTCCAACCGATCTTGAATTTCCTAGTGGTGCACCTTTGGAAGAACTCACTAATGAAGATTTCGAGCAATTATTACAAGATGTAGAGTTGGAGGCAGAAGAGGCACAACAAGCGGAAAACGTGCAAATGCAGGCCACAACCTCCCAAGCACCTGTCACACCTGTTGAAGTGGATGCCGAGGATGACGGAGATGAAGAACAAGAGGATGATGAGGAGGAGTATGATCAAGAGCACCAAGAGGAGCAACAAGAAGTGCCAGAACTTGTAGGTGCACCAGCATATACAGCTCAACTACGAAGGCTATACGACACTATCAAAGCAGTACAAGAAAGGCATCAACTCTCTCTGGTATCAGGTCAAGCTTTGATGCAAGAAATGCTATCAGATGAAGGGGTGGACCAACACTTCATTGACACCCTCAAATTAGTGTCAGACTCTTTAGGAGTTCCGGAGGCTGTCCACACCGCAGTCCGCCAGTCCGTAAGGTACGACAAACGCAGAGTGGACATGTTACCACGAGCAGGAAAGACTATCAGGATACCCGTCACAGAACAAGAAGTACCCATTGATACACCCACCCCCACAACCACCACTGACCTCTCCGCCAAAACCTTCGTTCAGACATCACCCATCTCACCCCAGCATCCTCCATCGCCACCTTCTCCACCCCCACCACCACCTCCCACCTTGGAAGAAACGACAGTCATCACCTCTACCTTCACTTATAACCCATCCTCATTCAAATCATTCTCATTTCGAGAACCCACCTCATGAGACACCCTCTTCTCCTTCGTCACCAATCCCTTGTACACTTCGTCCCGTCTATCCTTTGAACCCATGACCGGCCATCCCATAATTCCAAGTGTAGTTGGAAACCCCGCACCCACAGAAGGCACCCTGTGTTTCCCAACCTATCCCCCAATACGGGTACCTCCATTCCATGACCCTCACTTCCCATCTGGCCCCTACACCTCCTTCAACCTGACTGCACCATCCCAATACCCATCCTTTGTGGAGCAGTTCACCCGCTCTCCAATGTTTCCGAGGAACATTTCTCCGATGTTCGCAACGACATCAATTTACACGAACACCACACTCACTTCACCTACCATACCCACCTACATGGTAGCCCCTGTACACACCACCTTGTCCGACCCAATGGATATTTCACCAACCACAGCACCTCTCCCCACGATTCCACCATCTTCCCCTCCCTTGCCCCCCACCTCACCACTCACATCATTGGCACACACAGCATTCACTACCCCCCTACCCAATCCCACCTCCCCTGCATTTCAAACTTCTCCCCTTGCATCTCATAATGTAAATAGCACGTTCAACACCTTACTTCAGTGTGCACAACAACTGCAACAAGAGTACCATCAATTGGAAGAACGCACTATGGCACTCCAAGCAGAATCTCAACGCCTACAAGCTAGAGTCACCACACTTGAAGCTGACTACCAGACGCTCCTAGCCGAGCATACCACCCTACAGCAGGCTCACTCCGAACTGAAATCCAAGACATCAACAGTAGATGACCAAGCAGTCAAAGAACTAGAAACAGTGCTTCAAGCGCAAATGATCTCTAACGCTACACTCAGATGCAACATTGGGCTATTAAGGAAGCATATGGCCGCAGCACTAGAAGAGAACAAACGACTTCAACAACAAAACCAAGACAACTTTGAAGCGGCTATGGAAGGAGCCGTAGGAGCAACCGTTAGCCCGACCAGATATAGAGCAGTCCCATCGGAAGACATTCGCATCTTACTTGAGGAGCATGCAAATTTCTTGGAGTCATATGAAAAGCTAGAGACTGAATGTGCAGATCTCAAGAAACAGATTGCCAGTGTGCCCACAGCTCAACAGGAGTCGGTAATCTTGCAGCACTCCACAGAAGAAATGGAGACCCTCCGGAAACAGGTGGCAGAACTCCAAGCACGCCTCCTCCCATATGAACGACCACCCTCGCCCATTGAAGAACCAGAACCTGAAACAGTAGTGGAAATCCCCGTCGATGACAGCTATGAAGAGCCATACAAGCCTATGCCGACGCCTGGTGGTCGAACTACGGAAGAAGGACAAGACACGTTAGAAATTCAAGTTCTAGATTGGGTCAAAAGGGTCGAGAAAGTGGGTAAGACACATGATGATCGTGTGGCCGTGCAAATGCAATCTCTCACAAATCTGGAAGAAACTGTCCTTCGGTCTTCCTACTTTCAAAATTTATCCCATCAGCGGTTAATCACAACATCAGAATCGCAATACATGCCTTATTTTGTCTTACTACATGATTATAATGCAGAAGTCAAAAGACATACAGGGAAGGAGCCCACATTCGCAACTCAATTTGAGATAGGGGATTTACCGACAGATGCACGTGCTGGCTCGATCTTCCAACCTAATTGGCGTGCACGTCTACTCACCGATTACCCAGAGATGATGAGTACTTGGGCAACCATGCCACTATATATCAAGTATAATCCATGCTATTGTCCAGTGGTACGTCGCAGATCCTGGCACGCATTTGCAATCAAGGTACGCAACAATAAAGAATGCTCGGCTTGGATCAACTATCCATATTTTGCTCCGCCTCGGGGAACCCCAACCGTAGCTTACATGATATCAACAATTCGGCATTGGTCCACACGCCTAAATAATGTACCCGACATAGCAGCGAAAATGTGTATGAAGATATTCGAGCTCATGACCATTGTCTTCAAAACATTTCGGAAGGTCCAGGCCCCATACATCTCTGCCCCTGGATTCTCTCAAGGCAACAAGGATCTAGTCTACGACATGAGCCAAACCCCCTCGGTCACTATCATCTTTGCTTGGCATGCACGAATAAAGTACTTGCCCGCATGCTTCAAGCAGACATTCAAGGAAATGTTCTCTATGGGATTTTGGGAATACCATTCCGAAATTTTCATTCCCAGAACCACACATTTGCTACATCTATTCGCAGTAGAACAAGCGATCCATGCAGATCAGTTACGTCTGCCACATCCGAACATTCCAGGACCAATCGATTGGGATCGTATGATGACAAATTTGGCCAGAGGACTACGCATACAAGAACATCAACTTGCCACTCAGGTTGTGGAATATTACATCCAACACTCCCAGCAACAAGGGTCTGTCAGGGACGACAGACGCGAGAGAGGGGGGGGTGTTGAGAGCAGTATGGGCACCCAAGGACCGACTAGACAAGGAAGCCAGCGGAGAGAGTTAGAACAAAGTGAAGGAGTAAGTAGAGAAAGCAGTCGACGCAAATCTGGCAGATAGGCCCTTCAAATTTCTTCCAAATCAACATCTTTTAACAGTGATTCTTATCACTAACAATCATTGTAAATACCACTTCATATTTTTGTAGCTCCATTTTGTGCAAGCCAAGGAGTCCTTGAGCTTGAGGAGCCTTAGAAGTACCTACATATCAATTTTCATATTTTTTAGACTCCGTTTAAGCCCTCAAATTGGCCCTGGAACCTAATTTTTAACTAGGCCGGACACTAGGTCTGGACAGGGCCAAAACCTAGTCAAAAACTATAAAAAGAGCTAGAGAGCTCATTTTTGAGGTTAGATTTTGATTGAAACGAACTTGTAAGAGCATTTTGAAAGTAATTGAAGAACTCCATTGATACTCTATCTTTGTCTCGTCGTGTGTGCGCGTGTGTGTGTATGTGTGTGCATGCTAGTGTGCTTCTCACTCACGCACTTGTGCCGCCACTTGCTCGAGGTCTTCATACCATCCTCACGTCTCCCCGGATTGACATTAAAGGAGGTGCTACTCATCATTGAGCTACACCCCACCTCACCACTCACTACATCATTCGCACACACAACATTCACTACCTCCCTCCCCAATCCCACCTCCCCTGCATTCCAAACTTTTCCCCTTGCATCTCATAATGTAAATAGCACGTTCAATACATTACTTCAGTGTGCACATCAACTACAACAAGAATACCATCAATTGGAAGAACGCACTACTGCTCTCCAGGCAGAATCTCAGCGTCTGCAAGCTAGAGTCAACACTCTTGAAGCTGATTACCAAACGCTCCTAACCGAGCACACCACTTTACAGCAAGCTCACTCCGAATTGGAATCAAAGACATCGACAATAGATGATCAAGCAGTCAAGGAACTACAAACGGTGCTGTTGCTCTAAGGTTTGCCCATAATTTTTCCTCACGCTATGGCATCCTTGAGCCCTCATGAAAATACCATCTTTTTGTAAATTAGGAGAGGTCCATATGAACACTCTCCTAAAACCACTTTTTGATAAATCCCTAAGTCTATGGTATTGAAGCCTTTCCTTTTTGAACAACTCCTTTTTGAACAAACCAAAAATCCCACGTAGGAATTCTCCACGCGCCCACTCTCTCTCTAGGTGGTTATCTTTTGAAATTCCCAAATCACATAAAGATCCTCTTTTTGATTTAGCACATGTGGTCTTTTGACCACATGTTTTTATTCACATATGCCTCTCTTCTCTATATAAAGAAGAGCCTCATTTGTAAAGTGGGAGGTCCCTTGGCCATGGCCTTGGCCTCCATTTTGGTAATGGAAGAAGGTGTCATTTGGCTTCCACATTTCTCCTTGTGTGCTAGGCGATGATCCATGTGTGTGGGTTTGGCACTTGGGGTTGGCTTGTGTGTGAGCATTGCCCTCCCTTGTTCCTTTTGACGTTGGCCATGGTGCCATTGTTCATGGACGTGGGTGTGTGTGCGTTGCTTGCACTTCTTGCAACTCCTCTTGAAAGAGCCCCTCACTTCCATGTGAGGCGGTTTGGGTTGGTTACTCCCCATACTTCAACAAAATTTGGCGCCGTTGCCGGGGATGATCGACCTTCAACCGTTGGGTTTTTTCAAGCTTGCCGTGCCTACACTTGGTGGATGCACCTCATGCTTGGATTGAGTTGTGGATCCCTGTGGCCTTCGGTTGGCCTTGGGAACCTCTTCCCTTTTAATTTTTGGAGTAATTTAGATCTTCATTTTTGTTTGTTGCACAAAAACACCCCCTAACCCCCTCTTCTTTCTCTCACTCTTTCACAAACACATACTCACTCTGGCATCACCCTTCATCTTCTTCATTTCTTGAAATTGGTGTTTGCCTTGGATAGAGGGATGGGTACCCTTCTTGATCCCTCCCTCTGTTCAAATAATCAAAAAGACAATGTTAAAAATGAATTTCGAAAAAAAAAAATATACTAGATATGTCACGCATCCGTGGGTACAGGCCCCATTTGGTTTGAAAATTGAAAGGGATAGATCTCTTTCCAGAACGGACAGGTTGGGTGTGAGGTTCAATTCGCAATTCTTCAAGGGACGTGCACATTTGGTATAGCTAATAAATGTCTGCAGGAGGCGGCAGTGCGTGGGGTAGCTGGCAACTTCATGCCCTCCCTCCAGGCTCCCACTATCTCTCATTTCGTGCTGGGGTGAGCCCGCGGGGCTTCCTCTTCTGCCCATTCTCTTGGGTTGTGGGGGTTCAAGCCTTTGGGGCTTCCCGGGTTGCTCTTTCTTGGCCACATTGCACATGCAGGGGTGAGCTTCATGCTCTCCCTCGACCCATTGGCTAAAGTCGCAAGCTCCTGGACCAACGTTCGCTCGACTTGAAGCTTCTGTTTTGCGTTCATTCATTGACGGCAAGAGCTGTGCAATCACAAGCTCTGCAGAGAAAGTGCGTTCACAATCAAGGTGGATTCTAGATTGCTGCACCTCTGGATTTATGGTCGACAGTGTGGTGAGCCTTTCTCCCTTGATTCTTCAAGAAATGACCACCAGTTTGGCATTTCCTCTCCACCTTTCCCTGCCGTTTGTTAGTTTCTTTTGATGCGTGGTTGAGCTATGGCTTCCTTCTGCATGTAAAGGCATGTGGGTTGAGTCACGTTCTCCCCACATCTTCGCGGAATGTTTGTGGTTAGGCTCCCAGCTCTGCGCATCCTTTCACTCACTTTGGAACCTCTCGGGCTCTTCTGTTGCATCTGTTGAAGCATTCGATTCACCACTCAGCTCTGAGGAACAGATTTTAGCTTGGATTCCTTTTCTAGATCTACTGCGGGATTGTGCGGTTTCTTCCCTTCTGCCTCCTATTGAGCCATGGCTATGTGGGTTGTGCTAAGCTCCCCACGAAGCTCATCTCATGTCAATTCTTATCACTCAAGTTAAGCATCATGGCTGTTTCCCCCCGACTAATGAAGAGACAATCACAAAACCTCATCGTCAAGCCTGGGTACCGATGTGGTGTGAGGTACCTATCGTTTACTGTTGGGGGAAGCTCGAATGCACTTCAAACTCCCTTTTCATCCTTATATGTGTGTAATGGAATGCCCTGTTCCCGGTTGGGGTGTGTTTCGGGATAGGATTGACCCTTCCGACCACATGTGCAGTCTTCTCTCATCTTGTGTATGCTCTTATGTGGGGTTTATGTATTAATAGCTTCCTCAAGCTCCTTCAAACCCTGATTCCACAGGATGCCTACTGCACTTGTCATTCGCTTCCCTGTTCAGTTGAAGTTCTTAAAAAGGAGCACGCCATCTGGTTCCCTTCTATGCCTTAGGGTCGAAATCTTGGTGCTTCTTCTATATCTGTCTCCACCGCCTGGCAACATCGGAGTTTCCTCTCCCCTCCCTCTATCGATGACTGTGTGCATGATTTTGGTGATGTTGTGGTCCTTGCATTCAGAGGGCATTATGAATACATCTGTTTTCCATCGGACGTCGGGTGCTGACGCTTATGCACCTAGAGTTGCGCGAGCACTCTTATGTTTCTCTCTTCAGGAACTCCAATGCCCAGTGGAAATGAGATGAATAAAGGTGGAGCCACGCTTCGCAGCTGCCCCAGAATTGTGGAAGATGGTGGCTAAGCATATGAAGCTATCATGGACCTACTTCCTGTAATGTTTGCATGAGGCAGATTTTGAGGAATTCTTTTTTGATTAATTGTTTTACTGAAAGAATCATGGGTCCTGTTGTAATGGTAGTATAATATAAGAATGACTAAATCTTGGATTGTCCTCTTGATTTTGTCTCTGGCAGAAGTTTATGATCTAGTGAGGTGGGCATGAAGGTTTCTGTGACTTCATGGCTATTTTTGTATGAAGGGGAGTATGGGGGCAGCTTGCCTCTTCTCTTCCTTTTTAGAAACACAACTATGCTGGATTGAAGCAACACATGATCTCCTATGCTGCATTGTGATGTTAATTTTTCAAATCATGTTACTCCTACATTGTGCTGGGGTACTTCATCTTAAGAGACTACAAAGATCTCGTTATGGTAATCAATTCTATGGCATTTTAATTTGATTGTAATGTTCTTTTGGGTGAAGGTGCGACGGTATTATGTGCCCCTCTTGGTGTTGTTCATGATGCACCGGAACTCATCATTCATAGATAAGGAAGTCTAAGATGATGGCTAAAACTTTTACAAACACTTTGTTGGTAAGAAGATGCATGCTATACCTGCGAGAGTCGGTCGTTTCTGTGTCCCATCAGGTTCTCAATTTCTAAGTGTACTCCATAGTGTTCCTTGGGTTGATAGGGCAGTACAATATCATTGGTCTTGTTCTACCATGTTAGTTGCCATTAGGCATATACTTTCTCGGATTGTTTTCTGTTCTCTCCGGTACCTTCTGTGTACAAGCTCTGGGTGCTAGCATTATGGTCATTCTGCACTCCTCCCCTAAAGCATGAGATGTTTTGTTTCCTCGAGAATGTGTTTGGTTTGATAAGTTTGTGAGACATGACTAGGGTATGTATTGGGCAATGTTTTCTTATGCCATATTCAGGTTGCGGGTGACATAGTTTTGAAAGGGGGAGGTGCTATGGATGAGTGATCAAAATTTTAGGTGGGCCAATGGAAGCCTTTTTTGCCACTCCAAAATATGGCTACATTCGAAGGTTGGTGTTGGCCATTTCATTCTCCTGACTACTCACTTGGGTGCTTTTTGTTAAGAGATTACTAATCTTAAATGAGGATGTGTTTTCACTCCCTCCCACTTTGCAAATCTTGGACATGTACACCTGTATAGTGTTGTCCTGACAATGTGTGTTGCTCTTCACATCGGTTTGAGATTTGGTTCTACTCAATAGAGATTGTATCTAAAAACCCATATTTTGGGATCAACTTTGTTTTGCTACGCATGCTCAAAGAATGATGCTCTCTATATTTTTATTTCATGTGCTTGAAAGCTCTATGAGTTCTTCACAACTTAGGAATAGTCAAATGCAAGTCATCAATATTTCACTCTTCAGTCATAATACTTTCTCTCGTGCGCCACCAAAGTTTGAATGAAAGATTATGAAACTAAAGATAATCATTAACTATGATCTTGAGGTTTTCACAGGTTTTAATGTGTTAGAATAAAAACTTCTCCCTTGAAGACATCTTAATTCTTTCTCTTGTGAATGACCATATGATTGGGAGTGTCATTGAAACTTTGAATTTGTAGATGATGCACTTCAGGGCTTGGAGGCATCAAGCATCTTTCAAACCTTGGGATGTCATATTTGGTGTCCATAGTGTTGTGAGGGTAATGGACACAAGCATGTTAAACAGAGTGTTGTAATCCACTGTCGGTATGCATTGGAAGTCTTGTTTCAGGGTTGTATGGTCAAAATGTTGGAGCTTTCAGGAATTCATAACATTAAGAAACATGTTAAAAATATGAGCTAAACCTTTCCATTTCAGGATGGCCTTGCTCCTATTTGGGCTGCAAATATTTTGGTCTTGGTTTTTGTGACTGTCCTTCATGGGTGTCAAAGTTGTAGGCTTTATCATTCATAAGGATCATTACATGAGCTTCCACTTGGATGCTGGCACACATGGAGATTTGTACCTGAGAAGCTCATCTTCCAACATGCTTCAAGATCTGCTCTGTCATAACCTTTCAAAGAGGATAAATAATGTTTTGAAATATGGACAAAGCACTAATGAGGAACAATAATGTTTTCAGGACTTCTCTCCAGAAGAAAGGTCTTGCAGAAGAGGAGGATGCCCCTGAAGTGGAAACTAAACATGGACTTACATTTTGTGGTTGCTTCTTTTCAAATTCAGTCTACTTGTTGTGTATGTTTAAATTTCAGGTATTGGAGCTTTGAAGAGATGACACACTGGAGGAATGCAGGGCAGACTGCCCCCCAAGGGGATTGTGTCGCTCAGCAATATGAAGTTGCAGACTTGAAGACTGACGACTTGCTGATTTGAACAGTTGCAGAGTAGCTGAGTTGAAGACTCCAAACTTGGACCAGTTCGGCATTATATGCTTCTCTCCTAGCTTTGTCGAGGACGACAAAGTCTAGGAGGGGGGGAAGTGTTGCTCTAAGGGTTGCCCATAATTTTTCCTCACGCTATGGCATCCTTGAGCCCTCATGAAAATACCATCTTTTTGTAAATTAGGAGAGGTCCATATGAACACTCTCCTAAAACCACTTTTTGATAAATCCCTAAGTCTATGGTATTGAAGCCTTTCCTTTTTGAACAACTCCTTTTTTAACAAACCAAAAATCCCACGTAGGAATTCTCCACGCGCCCACTCTCTCTCTAGGTGGTTATCTTTTGAAATTCCCAAATCACATAAAGATCCTCTTTTTGATTTAGCACATGTGGTCTTTTGACTGTTGGTGCAAACAAGCCTTCACACTTGGCATTGATTTGTACCTTGAAGATTCAACATAAAGATTGGACATTGAGAGCTTAGCACTGGATATCAACCTTGAAGGTTTTGCAAGAATTTGGATTAATTCATGAAGACTTCATTTGAAGGAAGAGCATAGGAACACATGCCTATGCTTAGTTATTTTCTACCTCATGTAAAAGTCAATATGACTTCATGTAATCACACCCACCTTCAAAAGCCGTGAAATTTGGAAGGTATGAATGGAGAGAATATCTCCATATGATTAGATGAGAGATTTGAGGGAGCCTACATTTGAAATTGAAATTCAAACCTCAAGTGATACCATATAAAAGACTAGGAAAAAACTCGCGGGACTAACTCACTCATTGAGCTCACTTCCCGAGGCATTCAACTTCTGTATCTGTGTGTGTGATAGTGCTACATCTTAGCCTACACCACAACACCTCATTTAGCTATGCTTGGCATGCTAATGAGCTTGTATATTTACATTAATCAATAGATACATTCATACTTCTCAACTCTGTTTTCTCTGAGTCATCTACCTCAAGTCTGTCAACTTCAACAGGGCATATCTCAAGATCTACTGACCAAATTGGATGATTCAAAGCTCATTGGAACCAGCTCAAAGTATTCTACAACACTACAAAGTTTCAAGTCATTCCATTCAGCCATTTGGGAGAAATTGCAGACGAAGCAGTCTCTGGTATTTTTCTGTGTAGATCCTAAAAAGTCGGGGGTGTCTCTGATTTTGCTAAAGATCATTCTCAGTGCATAGTTTATCAATTGGAGTGATTTAACTTGCTAATGGTAGCTTGTTAAGTTAATTTAATACTCCCAGGAGGAATTAATCCAATTGTAAGTGTGCTGGTCACACTAAGCTTAAGACTGAGCAGGTATCATTACAGAAATAGAAAGTTTTTTGGACTTGTGAAGGTTCAAAATTATCTGTTTTGATTTGGTTATTACACAATTAATTTGTAAAGCACATATATAGTTTCTTGGTGTCATTTGGAAGCTCAAAGAGTCTCCTAAGCATATCTGAAGAGAAAGGAGGGCAGGTGTGAAGCAGGATTTGCAGCACCAGCTTGATCTTCTCAGTGCATCCAGCCATCACATCCAACAGTGGTATCAGAGCAAATAAGGTAATCATGGGTGATGGTTTCCCTTCCTTTATTGACAAATTGGATAGAAATAATTACGAGGCTTGGTCATTGAGAATGAAGACCTATCTACAAGGGAGAAGCTTGTATGGATACATATCAGGAGATGAGGAGTTGCCCTCATTCAAAACCAGAGGCCTACCTACAAAGGATGAACATGAGAGGCTCAACCAATGGTGTGCTAAAGATGCTTTGGCAAGGTCATATCTTCTAAACACTATCTCTGATTTCCTTCTACCTCATGTAAGGAACTGTAAGACTTCCCAAGAGACTTGGGAAACCTTGTCAACATATTTTTCATCAAGCACAAGGGCCAGAAAGAATCAGCTATGGATTGAGTTTACAACTCTTAGGAAGCAATCAAAACAATGTGTCTCAGATTTTTTCACCAAAGTCAAAGACATTGCAGATCAACTTGCAAGTGTTGGAGAAGAAATTGAGGAGGAGCAAATAGTCAGACAAGTGATCAATGGACTAAAGGCAGATGACAAGTGGGAGAGCTTTACCACAGCAATGGACTTGTACATGGACATCCAAGCACCTGATCTAACAACTCTGATTGGACAACTCTTTACACATGAAGCAAAGATCACAAAGAATGGAGAGCAATCAAAAGGTAACAATCCCTCTGCCCTATATACTGATAAGAAGTCTAAAGACAAGGGTAAAAGCAAGAAGGTTGATGAAGAAGGCTCTACCTCCCAAGCAAACTATGCAGGGAGAGGTAGATCATCTAGAGGTAGGGGCAGAGGAGGTAAGTCAGGTAGGGGGAGACCCTACAATCAATCTCCATGCAATATTTGTGGTTTGTCTAACCATACTACAGATGAATGTTACAAAAAGTACAAGAACCAAAGAGGAAGAGGTCACCAAAGAGGAGGATACTCTCAAGGCAGAGGCAGATTCAATCAATCTCAAAGCTACCATGGCTACAACAATAATTACAACAATAGCTACAATCACAATGGTAATTATCAAGGTGGATACAGGAATAGGAAGGATTACAACAATTATGCAGAGGATCAAGATGATTCCTTGTTGATTATGAACATGACATCTAAATCAGGTATCAATGATGATCATTTGTTCTATATTGATTCAGGTTGCTCTAACCATGTAGCTGGAAATGTTGCCATACTCTCTGATTTGGAAGAACCCAAAGGCAAGCACCAAGTGCAGACAGGTGATGACACTAAACATTCAGTTGTTAAAGTAGGCAATGTCAAAACAAGTGATGGTAATCAGAATTTACTAAGCAGAGTGTTGTATGTTCCAACAATCGCCAAGAATCTGATGAGTGTAGGTCAGATTGTTGAAAAAGGTCTACAGGTCAGGTTCACTCAACATGGTGCATATGTGGAGGATCCAAGACATGGATTCAGAAGGATAGCCAAGGGAGAAAAATCAAGTAGATTGTTTACCTTTGAACTTAAAGACACTAAGAGTATTGCTTTGTACAACTATAAGGACCAAACCCTATCAGAATTGGAGATTTGGCACAAGAGATTAGGTCACATTGGAGAGAGGACTCTAAAACAAATGAGTAGAGATCAATGTGTGCTTGGGATACCTAATGTATCCAAGCAACATATGATATACAAGTGTGGGGCTTGTCAATTTGGTAAGTCACACAGATTGCCATATACAAAGAAAGGTTTTATGCATGAAGATTATCTGGAATTGGTGCATACAGATGTTTGGGGACCTAGCAAGGAGCCATCCATATCTGGATCAAGGTACTATGTGTCCTTTATTGATGACTATAGCAGGTGGACTGTCTTATACTTCATGAAACATAAGGATGAAGTATTTAATTGTTTCAAAAGGTATCTTGCATTAGTTGAAGATCAAACAGGTAGACATTTGAAGAGGCTAAGGTCAGATGGTGGTGGAGAATATTTCTCCAATGACTTTGAAGATTTCTTGCAGGAAAGAGGCATCAAGAGGGAGATTACTACAGCTAGGTCTATGCTTAATGAGAAAAAACTACCAAATTATCTTTGGGCAGAGAGTGTATCTACTGCCACATACTTAATCAACAGGTTGCCATCAAAGACACTTGATGGAATGACACCCTATGAGGCTTGGCATGGTAAGAGACCATCTCTGGATCATTGCAAAATCTTTGGGTGTGTTGCATATGTGCATATTCCCTCACAGGTAAGGGGAAAGCTAGACCCTAAGGCTGAAAAGTGTATCTTCATTGGTTATGATTTGAATCAGAAAGGATACAGGTTCTATAACCCCTCAAACAAAGGCTTCAAGGTAAGCAGAGATGTTATTTGATGAAAATGATTCATGGTATGAAAATGAGTGCAGGAAAGTTAGCCTACCTTATGATATGGAAGAAGACTTTCCAAAGCTTATCAGACAAGAACCAACTCAGAAGGAGGACACAAGCTCAGATGATGAAGACACCATCAACATTGAAGAGTTCAAGGCTTGGAAATCCAAAGGGAAGATGAAGATGAAGCACTTAGAAGACAATCCAGAATCCTCAACTTAAGCTATGAGGAGATCTCAAAGAGAAAAGAAGAAACCTATTAGGTATGGGTATGATACTTCACTTGTAACCAAGCACTCTGTATATCTTGCAAAGGATCTCTTGAATGAAGAACCAGGTACATTTGAAGAAGCAATTACTAAACCAGAATGGAGGGAAGCAATGGATGAAGAAATGGAGGCTCTCAAGGAGAGTGATACTTGGGACTTGGTACCCAATAAGGACTCCATGAAGGTGATAGGATCCAGATGGATCTACAAACTCAAGAGGAACTCAGATGGTACAATAAACAGGTATAAAGCTAGATTGGTAGCCAAGGGTTTTGCACAAACCCAAGGCATTGATTATGAGGAGACATTTTCTCCTGTGGCCAAGATGCCAACTATCAGAGTTATGGTAAGTGTAGCTGCATCCAAGAATTGGAACATGTACCAATTGGATGTGAAGAATGCATTCTTGAATGGATGGATATCTGAAGAGGTCTACATGTCACAACCACCTGGCTATGAGGATCCCAATAAGGTAAATCATGTTTGTAAATTGAAGAAGGCTCTGTATGGATTGAAGCAGGCACCTAGAGCATGGAATTACAAGTTGACAACCTATCTCCTAGATCAAGGATTTGTGATGAGTAAAGCAGATACTTCATTGTTTATAAAGAGGAACAATTCAGAGGTAATATACTTGTGTGTCTATGTTGATGACATCATTATTACAGGAAATGATGTTCAGGGAATTAGACACATCAAAGGACAAATGATGAAGGAATTCAAGATCAATGATCTTGGATTATTGAAGTACTTCCTAGGACTTGAATTACTCTACACAAATTCAGGTATCTTTATTACTCAGAAGAAGTACATTCAGGACATGGTCAAGAAGTTTAATTTGTAGGAAGCTAAAGTCTCAAACATTCCTATGGAGGTCAACCACAAACTCAGTGCACATGAAGGAGAAGAACTCAAGGATATTACAGGTTACCAAAGTTTGGTAGGTAGTCTTAATTATGCTACCTTAACCAGGATTGATATATCATATGGTGTTAGTGTACTTAGCCAATTTATGCATAAACCAAGAATACCACATTTGGAGGCAGCCAAGAAGATAGTAAAGTACCTAAAGGGAACACAAAATCATGGTTTGTACTTTCCATATTCATCAGACATTGATATTAAGGTATATTCAGATGCAGATTGGGCAGGGTGCAAGGATGACAGGAGGAGTACATCTGGTTACATATGCTTTGCAGGTGATAAACCAATTTCTTGGTCATCCAAGAAACAACCCACAGTAGCTCTATCATCTACTGAGGCAGAGTACAGAGGGCTAGCCAATGCCACTCAAGAAGCCATATGGTTGAAGCTATTATATTCAGAATTGGGCCTATACACAAGGCCACCAATCATATTTGGTGATAACACAAGTTCTCTTCACCTAGCAGCTAATCCAATTTATCATGCTAGGACAAAACACATAGAGGTTCATTACCACTATGTGAGGGAGAAGTTACTTAGCAAAGAAATTCAATTATCATATGTGTCTACTAATATACAATGTGCAGATTTGCTTACTAAAGCTCTGGATGGGAGCAAGCTATGCAGGTTTAAATCCATGATTGGATTGCAGGAAATAATTGAAGACTAAAGATGAAGACTTGAGCCAAAGTGTTTGGCTTGAGGGGGAGCTGTTGGTGCAAACAAGCCTTCACACTTGGCATTGATTTGTACCTTGAAGATTCAACATAAAGATTGGACATTGAGAGCTTAGCATTGGATATCAACCTTGAAGGTTTTGCAAGAATTTGGATTAATTCATGAAGACTTCATTTGAAGGAAGAGCATAGGAACACATGCCTATGCTTAGTTATTTTCTACCTCATGTAAAAGTCAATATGACTTCATGTAATCACACCCACCTTCAAAAGTCGTGAAATTTGGAAGGTATGAATGGAGAGAATATCTCCATATGATTAGATGAGAGATTTGAGGGAGCCTACATTTGAAATTGAAATTCAAACCTCAAGTGATACCATATAAAAGACTAGGAAAAAACTCGCGGGACTAACTCACTCATTGAGCTCACTTCCCGAGGCATTCAGCTTCTGTATCTCTGTGTGTGATAGTGCTACATCTTAGCCTACACCACAACACCTCATTTAGCTATGCTTGGCATGCTAATGAGCTTGTATATTTACATTAATCAATAGATACATTCATACTTCTCAACTGTGTTTTCTCTGAGTCATCTACCTCAAGTCTGTCAAATTCAACAGGGCATATCTCAAGATCTACTGAACCAAATTGGATGATTCAAAGCTCATTGGAACCAGCTCAAAGTATTCTACAACACTACAAAGTTTCAAGTCATTCCATTCAGCCATTTGGGAGAAATTGCAGACGAAGCAGTCTCTGGTATTTTTCTGTGTAGATCCTAAAAAGTCGGGGGTGTCTCTGATTTTGCTAAAGATCATTCTCAGTGCATAGTTTATCAATTGGAGTGATTTAACTTGCTAATGGTAGCTTGTTAAGTTAATTTAATACTCCCAGAAGGAATTAATCCAATTGTAAGTGTGCTGGTCACACTAAGCTTAAGACTGAGCAGGTATCATTACAGAAATAGAAAGTTTTTTGGACTTGTGAAGGTTCAAAATTATCTGTTTTGATTTGGTTATTACACAATTAATTTGTAAAGCACATATATAGTTTCTTGGTGTCATTTGGAAGCTCAAAGAGTCTCCTAAGCATATCTGAAGAGAAAGGAGGGCAGGTGTGAAGCAGGATTTGCAGCACCAGCTTGATCTTCTGAGTGCATCCAGCCATCACATCCAACATTGACCACATGTTTTTATTCACATATGCCTCTCTTCTCTATATAAAGAAGAGCCTCATTTGTAAAGTGGGAGGTCCCTTGGCCATGGCCTTGGCCTCCATTTTGGTAATGGAAGAAGGTGTCATTTGGCTTCCACATTTCTCCTTGTGTGCTAGGCGATGATCCATGTGTGTGGGTTTGGCACTTGGGGTTGGCTTGTGTGTGAGCATTGCCCTCCCTTGTTCCTTTTGACGTTGGCCATGGTGCCATTGTTCATGGACGTGGGTGTGTGTGCGTTGCTTGCACTTCTTGCAACTCCTCTTGGAAGAGCCCCTCACTTCCATGTGAGGCGGTTTGGGTTGGTTACTCCCCATACTTCAACAGGTGCTCCAAGCACAAATGATATCTAATGCTACACTCAGATGCAACCTTGGGCTATTAAGGAAGCATATGGCAGCAGCACTAGAAGAGAACAAGAGGCTTCAGCAACAAAACCAAGACAACTTTGAAGCGGCTATGGAAGGAACTGCAGGAGCAACCATTAGCCCTACCAAGTATAAAGCAGTCCCATCAGAAGACATTCGCATCTTACTCGAGGAGCATGCAAATTTCTTGGAGTCATATGAAAAGTTAGAGACTGAATGTGCAGACCTAAAGAAACAGATAGCCCGTGCCCCCACAACTCAAAAGGATTCAATAATCTTGGAACGCTCCACAGAAGAATTAGAGACCCTCCGTAAGTAGGTGGCAGAACTCCAAGCACGCCTCTTACCATATGAAAGGCCACCCTCGCCCATTGAAGAGCCAGAACTTGAAACAGTAGTGGAAATCCCCGTCGATGACAGCTATGAAGAGCCGTACGAGCCAATGCCAACACCCGGTGGTCGGACTACAGAGGAAGGACAGGACACTTTAGAAATTCAAGTTCCAGATTGGGTCAAAAGGGTCGAGAAAGTGGGTAAGACACATGATGATCGCGTTGTCGTGCAAATGCAATCTCTCACAAATCTGGAAGAAACTGTCCTTCGGTCTTCTTACTTTCAGAACCTATCCCACCAACGGTTAATCACAACATCAGAGTCGCCATACATGCCTTATTTTGTCTTGCTACATGATTATAATGCAGAAGTTAAAAGATATACAGGGAAGGAGCCCACATTTGCCAGTCAATTTGAGCCAGAGGACTTACCGGCAGATGTGCGTGCTGGCTCGATCTTCCAGCCTAATTGGCGTGCACGTCTACTAACCAATTACCCTGAGATGATGAGCACCTGGGCAACCATGCCACTGTATATCAAGTATAATCCATGTTATTGCCCAATGGTACGTCGCAGGTCATGGCAAGCATTTGCGATCAAGGTACGCAACAATAAAGAATGCTCGTCTTGGGTTAACTATCCATATTTTGCTCCACCTCGAGGGACCCCAACCGTAGCCTCCATGATATCAACAATTGGGCACTGGTCTACACGTCTAAATAATGTACCCAACATAGCAGCAAAAATGTGTATGAAAATATTCGAGCTCATGACCATTGTCTTCAAAACCTTTCGGAAGGTACAAGCTCCATACATCTCTGCCCCTGGATTCTCTCAAGGTAACAAGGATTTAGTCTACGACATGAGCCAGACTCCCTCGGTCACTATAATCTTTGCCTGGCATGCACGAATAAAGTACTTACCTGCATGCTTCAAGTAGACATTTGAGGAAATGTTCTCTACGGGATTCTAGGAATATCATTCAGAAATTTTCATTCCCAGACCCACACATTTGCTACATCTATTCACAGTAGAACAAGCGATCCATGCAGATCAGTTACGTTTGCCACATTCGGACATTCCAAGACCAAATTGATTGGGATCGTATGATGACAGATTTGGCCAGAGGACTACACATACAAGAACATCAGCTTGCCAATCAGGTTGTGGAATATTACATCCAACACTCCCAGCAAGAAGGGTCTGTCAGGGACGACAGACGCGAGAGAGGGGGGGTGTTGAGAGTAGTATGGGCACCCAATGACTGACTAGACAAGGAAGCCAACGGAGAGAGTCAGAGCGAGGTGAAGGATTAAGTAGACAGAGCAGTCGACGCAAATCTGGCAGATAGGCCCTTCAAATTTTTCCAAATCAACATCTTTACAACAGTGATTCTCATCAGTAACAGTCATTGTAAATACCATTTCATGATTTTGTAGATCCATTTTGTGCAAGCCAAGGAGTTGAGCTTGAGGAGCTTTAGAAGTACCTACCTGTCAGTTTTCACATTTTTTAGACTTCGTTTGAACCTCCAAATAGGGTAGAGAACCTAATTTTTAACTAGGCCGAACACTAGGTCTGGACACGGCCAAAACCTAGTCAAAAACTATAAATAGAGCTAGAGAGCTCATTTTTGAGGTTAGCTTGTAATAGTTTTGAACTTGTATGAGCTTTTTTTGAAAGTAATCTAAGAACTCCATTGCTTCTCACTCTTTGTCTTTCCATGTGCGCACGTGTGTGTGTATGTGTGTGCATGTTTGTGTGCTTCTCACTCACGCACTTGTGCCTTCACTTGCTCGAGGTCTTCATACCATCCTCTTGTCTTCCCGGATTGACATTAAAGGAGGTGCTACTCATCACTAAGCTACACCAACATACTTTGCTTATAAAGCCATCATGTTCCAGTCAACTTTGGTTAATGAAGCTGCGCGCTGGTTAACAGAATATGATTTGAACCATTTCTAGCAGTATGATGATGTGAAGGATGCCAGTCTGCAACGATTTCGGTTAAAGAAAAACCCAGTCAAAATTTTTGATTACCTGTAGAATAACAGGCAGAAGCCACACAAAAATGTATAGGATTATGCCACGCTATTTCAGACTCATTTATGGCAGTTACCACCCATGCATGCCAATTTACCAGACAACGTTATCACTCAGTGGTTTATCAATGGATTAAAGCCCCAATTAAAGCAGATCATGATCATACAGAGTGTGGGTGGAATGACTTTGGATGCCATGATTGCAATGGCATTACAATTAGAAAATAGGTTGGATGGATTCACTGAAGACCTAGAGTGGCTGAAGGCGTCCAGGCAATCCAACAAGGATCCTTTGAAACAAATTTACTGTACTAAATGCAAAAATCCAGGGCACAGCAGCTCCGCATGCGCTCTGAACCAAATATATTGCACCATTTGCCATACAGTGGACCACACTATGGAGACTTGTCCATATAATGCAAAGGTACATAGCAGAGCCGCTGTTAACGCTATCATTCAAGAGCAAGGGAAACCGGCTAGTCATTATGTACCACCATAGATGAGGAATACCCGTACCAAGGATACAAGAATTAGCGAGGAGGATGGTCAAATAACTTTGGGCAAACTCGATGGAATGCGGATACGGCAGGTGAAGGTGCATCTCTTCCACCACCTAAATGTCATTTTTGCGGTGAAATAGGACATATCCGTAGGTATTGTAAAGATGCAGCTGAGTACGATAAAAAGAAAAAGGAACGACAACACCCGATGGCAAATATGGTGTAAATATCAGCAGTCGACACTCAAACAGCAGTAGTGCAAACACGTTCAGGAAAGCAACTACAGCTAGCTGTGGAGTTTTTTGAACCTGGAATTCGTGAACAACAGAAGGTGTTTACTAAAGCAAGTAAGTGGGCAACTCAGGAACAAGCTATTTTCCCTGACCCAGTTCCACTAACGCAGCTAAACATACTGCAGAAAGTACCGCAAGCCAGAAACCTAACCCAAAGAGTCCCAGAATCCCCATCGGATACTGTACCGAAAATAACAAAAATTGATCGGGTGTGGGATGTCTTATCCAAAGCATCAATTACACTACCATTGGGACAACTATTGACTTTCGTCCTAGGTGTACGTTAAAAGTTCCAGCAACAGGTCAGCCCAGGACCTTCATGTGCCCCTTCGACGGCCACAATCCAACCTGAACTGGACCCAATGGTGGACCATACGGTACCCCTGATTACGGTATGGTACAAAAATCATAAGATCACACGTCTTAATTGATGTTGGATCTAGTGTAAATATCGCAACAACAGCACTTTGCAAACGGATGGGGTGGATGCAAATTGAACTTGTCCAATTTTTTGTGTAAGGGACTATATTTAAAATGACCTTTGTTGTTTTGGAATTACCCGAATCTAGCCTTGGCTATAACCTGGTCTTTGGACGCCCATGGCTAAAGCAAGCAAAGGTTGTTTAGGATTGGTCAGCACGGGAATCGATTTTTAATAGCCACCGTAAATATGTTGTGCCATTGGATGATATGAAGCCTTGCGACTTGCATGCAGGACCTTATGTAGCTGAACCTGTACACATGTTGGATGGTCTTTCAGATGATGAAGAGGAAGCTTTTCTCAAAGCCAACAAGGATCTGCTGGCACTCGGAACTGTAGACTTACAAACAGTGGCCGATAACTAGAGTTTGACAACATGTACCACCGGTGGTACCATTGACCGGTGAGCATGGATCAAGTACAGCACAGACCTTGGATGATACGATGCTCCAACAATTACTCCAGTCAGGAGACGATTTGGAGATGCCCTAGTAGTTCTACGTACCAGAAGATCAGTTGGTTACCTACGACTTAGGTGATGTAACCAACCCACGGCCAGTAAAAATTAAGGCGGGATTATTAGATACCTTCCAGGATAACTTGCTGCAGTTGCTACGTGAATTCTCTCATGTATTCGCATGGGATTACCGGGATATGAAAGGGGTTGGACCCGCATATCTATCAACATAGGGTTATGCTGAAACCAGATGCTCAGCCTATCAAACAACCCAGTTACAGGATGAATCCTAACTCTACGGTTCAAGGGGTTGAAATCTTTAATGATGCAGCCATGACTTTACAAGGAACATTGGCACCCTCTTCTCTTAGCAAGCAGAAGGAGCCGGATGTAATTATGGAAGATGTCATTGCAATCCAACCGCAGGATGAACCAAAACAACTGGATGCTGAGCCTCTGACGGACACAGTGGAAGATACTACTATAAATGAGTGTCATCCTTCTTCTCCCCCAGTAGCAGATGATCAAGCCGACAAGGTAACACAACGGACCTGTAATGAAGAGGTGGTTACCAAAGTAGTTCTGTCGGTGCCTCAACATGAAACTGGAATTGTCTTAGTGTCGACATCTCTTCTTCCCCTTCCTCCTCCAACCACCATTCTTGCTGCTGTTGAAGTTTCTCCCTCCTCACCTCCGACTGCCATTCGTGCGGGCTCATCCAATCTCCTATCCTCTCCAGATTACTCTCCACCTTTGTCTCCACACCTGCTTTCTACCCCACCATTGCAGCCTACTTCTTCTCTTTCCACCCTGGTGATGTTCGTCGAATTAGCATCCATGGGCTAGATGTTAATTCAATTATCTCAGCAATTACCTCTTCAATTGAAGACGGCCACCCAGACTATTCAACAGGAGCTACAGAGCAAAGTGGACCTTTTAGAAGCTGATATTGCACCCCTCCAAGAAGAAGTACTTGAAGCCAAAGCTGAAATTCACTCTCTGCATACTCAAATCCAGCAACTCCAAGAATAGCTAACAGAAAAATACAGTATCATTGCTCAACAAGACACAAAGATTAAAGGATTAAAGCAAGAAGTTGCAGATAAGACGGACGCTATGACAACATTAGGCAATGAGCTCCATGTGAAGAGAGATGGTGGATGCAATCCAAAGATGAGTAGGTGCCGCTACAACCAGCTTCACACCAGCCAACTGAGACTTCAGAGTTGATTAGTAGACCCTTTGAGCTTCCTAAATCCACCAAAATATCAGCCAAGTACTTTGGAACATGTATCCCAAAAGTTTAAGTCAAGACCGACAAGTTGCGAAATGACTAGCTCCCAAAACTTGCTATTTTTGGACATACACCTGCTGGAAAAAATGAACAGTGCTCTCAACCTGGAAGGAATTAGAAAAATTCCTTTTGGGCATAGCAAATAGACTTAGCAAGCTTCCTATTCCAAGTTAAAACACTTCAAATGATGGACTGAGCACTGAGAACAAGTTTCATCAAGTTCTGGAACATTCCCACAATTCTCGGGGCTCTGCAGAGATAGACCAGTAAGCAGTAAAATGCAGATATCTCCAAAAGTATAAATCCAATGACCTTAAAAATTTATATGTACAAACTAGACAGTGAGAGCTATCCAACGCACTTTACAACACTGAAAAATGTTCAGTAAAACTCGAGATATGACCTTCTGAAGTTACTGCTCTGAGTGAGTATAGCAGAGAACAAAACAGAGAGGTAGATGATAATAAATGTATAGATTCACATATGATTACAACCACATTGGCAATGAATCTTTGCACAATGGGAGTAGAATGATAGAGCTATGGAGTAAGCTCTTCAATCTCTACAAAATGACATGAAGTGGTCACGTACAAGGCTTGCTAATCGCCTCTTCCTTCTTGCTCCTTTTATAGCAATTCTTGGAGGGAGTTTTGAATTCGAATTCGAATGGCTCCACCTAAAAGTGATCCCCAAAGTTAGGAGAGATTCCCTCAGCTCAAAAATTCGTGATTTTGGTAGTTGGAGCCACGAATTTTCTTTTACATCATGGATGAGGTAAGCCATCCTTTTACTTTTTTCTTTTTCCATTTACAAGAGATAAAATGTACTCTTTTACAAGAGGTGTTCACATGACTACTCATGTGACTTACAAATGAGGATAATATCAAGCATATCAAGCATGTAGGCTTGGGCAAAATGCACCAACAGCTCCCCCTCAAGCCTAACATGCTTGGCCTCCAAATAAGTCTTCAATTGTCCTTGATTTCCTGCAAACCAATCATCAACTTGAATCTACTTAATTTCGTACCATCAAGAGCTTTCGTCAACATGTCTGCACATTGCATATCTGTAGAGACGTAGGATAGTTGAATATCCTTGCTCATTAGCTTCTCCCTTACATAATGGTAGTGGACTTCAATATGCTTGGTTCTAGCATGGTATACCGGATTAGCTGCTAGATGTAGTGAGCTTGTGTTGTCACCAAAAATGTGAGGTGTTGAAGAATGAAGTCCAAGATCTGTGTACAAAGATTTTAACCACATGATTTCTTGAGTTGCATTAGCCAAACCTCTATATTCAGCTTCAGTAGAAGATAATGCCACGGTTGGTTGCTTCTTCGATGACCAAGAAATGATTTTTGAACCTGCAAATGATATATACCCTGATGTGCTTCTTCTATCATCTTTAGATCCGGCCCAATCTGCATCTGAGTAGACCTTTAGCTCAATATCTGAAGTATATGAATAGAACAAACCTTCATTCATGGTCCCCTTTAGGTACTTGAGGACTCGCTTGGCCGCTTCCATATGTGGTCTTCTCGGCTTATGCATAAACTGACTCAATATGCTAACACTATAGCATATATCCACCCTTGTGAGTGTTGCATAGTTCAAACTTCCAACCAAGCTTTGATAGCTTGTGATGTCTTCAATTGGCTCTCCTTCATAAGCACTAAGCTTATGATTTTGCTCCATAGGTGTACCTGCACACTTGGTATTTTCCATCTTGAACTTGACGAGCATGTCATGGACATACTTCCTTTGTGTGATGTATATACCTGAATCTGTGTAGATCAACTCCAATCCAAGAAAATAAGTGAGTGGTCCGAGGTCACTTATTTTGAACTCCTCCTTCATTTGACTCTTTACATTGTTGATTCCTTCAAGATCATTGCCTGTGATAATAATATCATCAACATACACACATAAATAGATCACTTCAGATCCATTCCTCTTTATGAACAAAGAGGTATCCGCCTTGCTAGCTTTGAATCCTTGGTCCTGCAAATAAGTAACCAATCTGAAATTCCAAGCTCTTGGAGCTTGCTTCAATCCATACAAAGCTTTCTTTAGTTTGCATACATAGTTAGGATGATGTGCATCCTCATATCCAGGAGGTTGTGCCATATACACTTCCTCACAAATCCATCCATTCAAGAAAGCATTCTTTACATCAAGTTGATAAAGATTCCAATTTCTAGATGCAGCAAGACTTATGAGAACCCTAATTGTAGGCATTTTTGCAACAGGAGAGAAAGTCTCCTCATAATCAATACCATGGGTTTGAGCAAACCCTTTAGCAACTAACCTTGCTTTGTGTCTATTTATACTTCCATCTGGATTCTTCTTGATTTTGTATATCCATGGAGATCCGATTATCTTCATAGATGGCTTGTTAGGTACAAGCTCCCAAGTGTCATTCTCCTTCAAGGCTTCCATTTCTTCATCCATTGCATCTCTCCAAGCTTTCTTGCTTTGTGCTTCTTCAAATGTGGTAGGTTCTTCATTGGTTGAATCCTTTGCAATGTAGATTGAGTGCTTGGTGACCAAAGAAGTATCATAACCAAACCTCTCTGGTTTCTTCTTCTCCCTCGAAGACCTTCTAAGTGGTTGATGTGAGCTCTCGGGTCCATATGTAGCATCCTGCATCTTTGTTTTACCTTTGTTCTTCCATAGCTTTAGTCTTTCCAAGTCTTCTAGGTCAATCTCCGAATCACTTTCTTCAATCTGCTTTGGCTCCTTTGGTTGAAGTGATGGAAAATCTTCATCCAAGTCATATGGCAGCTTCACTTTCCTGTCATCATCAAACCATGATTTGTTTTCATCAAAAATTACATCTCTACTCACAGAAAATCCTTTATTGGTTGGATTGTACAATCTATATCCTTTTTGGTTTTGATCATAACCAATGAATACACACTTCTCTGCCTTGGGATCCAATTTCCCTCTTACTTGAGAAGGAATGTGAGCATAGGCTAAGCATCCAAAGATTTTACAATGCTCTAGACTAGGTCTTCTTCCATTCCACACTTCATATGGAGTGGTTCCATCTAGTGACTTAGATGGAAGTCTATTTATGAGATATGTGGCTGTCGACACAGCCTCTGCCCATAGGTAGTTCGGCAATCCCTTTTCGTTCAGCATGGACCTTGCAGCTTCGACGATAGCTCTATTCCTCCTCTCTGCTACACCATTGAGTTCAGGTGTATACCTTGTAGTGACTTCCCTTTTAATGCCTCTTTCATGCAAGAAGGCATCAAATTCAGAAGAGAAGTATTCTCCTCCACCATCTGATCTGAGTCTTTTCAAAGTCCTACCTGTTTGATTTTCAACAAGAGCAATACACTTCTTAAAGCAATTAAACACTTCATCCTTGTGCTTCATGAAAAACAGAATGGTCCACCTGCTACAATCATCTATGAAAGACACATAATATCTTGAGCCTGATATAGATGGCTCCTTACTTGGACCCCACACATCCGTGTGCACTAGATCCAAAGGATTTTGATACATATATCCTTTCTTATTGAAAGGTTGTCTATGAGCCTTGCCGAGTTGACAAGCTTCACACTTATAAATCATGTGTTGCCTTGTGATATTAGGCAAACCAAGTACACTTTGGTCCCTGCAAATCTGTTTGAGTGTCCTCTCACCAATGTGAGCAAGCCTTTTGTGCCATATCTCCAACTCTGTTAGAGTTTGAGATCCATAGCTAAACAAAGCTATGTTCTTCGTATCTTCCACTTCAAAAGTGAAAAGCCTTCCTGTCTTTTCTCCTTTGGCAATCCTTCGAAAGCCTTGCCTTGGGTCTTCAACATATGCTCCAAATCGATTGAATCTAACCTGCAATCCTTTTTCAACAATCTGTCCAACACTTATTAAATTTTTGGTAATTGTAGGGACATACAAGACTTTGCTTAAGAGGTTCATATTCCCATCTGATGTCTTCACATTACCTATCTTCTCCACTGAGTGCTTTGTGTCATCTCCTGTCTGCACTTCATGCTTGTTATGAGGATCTTCCAAATCAGAAAGTAAAGCCACATTTCCTGCTACATGGTTCGAGCATCCCGAATCAATGTAAAATATGTGATCATCATCCTTACCCTTCTTTGTTGATAGATTCATAATCAATAATGAATCTTCTTGACTTTGGTCCTCTGCATAGTTATTGTAATCTCTTCTTCCTCTATGGCCACTTTGATAGTTGTTGTTGTTGTTGTAATTGTTGTTGTAGTAGTTGTTGTTGTTGTAGCCTCCATTGTACCTACCTCTATTTGATCCATAGCCACCTCTATTGAATCCTCTTCCTCTTGAGTTCCTTGGATTCCTGAAACATTCTTCAGTAGTATGGTTAGATAAGCCACATATGTTGCAAGGTTGAGATGATTGGAATCTCCCCCTGCCTTGCTTTCCACCTCTGCCTCTTCCTCTAGCTCTTCCTCTACCTGCAAAGTTTGCTTGGGAAGAGCTTCCTTCATCTTCATTCTTCCTATTCTTTGACTTGTCCTTGACCTTAGCTTTATCAGAATATAAGGCAGAAGTTTGATTACCTCTTGAGGACTCACCACCTTTGCTAATCTTTGCTTCATGAGTGAAGAGTTGGCCCATGAGTGTGTTGAGGTCGGGTACATGCATATCCATGTATAAATCCATGGCTGTTGTGAATGACTCCCACTTGTCGTCTGCTTTGATTCCATTCATGATTTGTCTTATGATTTGCTCCTCTTCAATTACCTCTCCAATGCTTCCAAGTTGGTCGGAAATCTCCTTCATCTTTGTGACATAATCAGTCACATTTTGCTTCGGGCTTTTCTTCATTGTTGTGAACTCCATCCACAATTGGTTCTTCCTTGCTCGAGTGTTGGAAGAGAAGAAAGAAGCAAGTGCATTCCAGGTTTCTCTTGATGTCTTGCATCCCTTGACATGAGGTAAAAGAAAATCAGAGATTGAGTTTAGAATATAAGACCTTGCAAGTGCATCCTTCGAACACCAATTCGAAAGTCCTTCCACTTCTTCATGTGATGGTTGCCCTTTGTTCCTCATGGTTGGCATTGCTTCATCTCCGGATATGAATCCATATAGATTCCTTCCTTGAAGGTAAGCCTCCATCCTTAGAGACCATGCCGGGTAGTTGTTTCGATCCAATTTGTCAATTGTTGATGGAAATCCATCTCCCATGTTGCTTGACTATGCTCTGATACCACTGTGAAGAGAGATGGTGGATGCAATCCAAAGATGAGTAGGTGCCGCTACAACCAGCTTCACACCAGCCAACTGAGACTTCAGAGTTGATTAGTAGACCCTTTGAGCTTCCTAAATCCACCAAAATATCAGCCAAGTACTTTGGAACATGTATCCCAAAAGTTTAAGTCAAGACCGACAAGTTGCGAAATGACTAGCTCCCAAAACTTGCTATTTTTGGACATACACCTGCTGGAAAAAATGAACAGTGCTCTCAACCTGGAAGGAATTAGAAAAATTCCTTTTGGGCATAGCAAATAGACTTAGCAAGCTTCCTATTCCAAGTTAAAACACTTCAAATGATGGACTGAGCACTGAGAACAAGTTTCATCAAGTTCTGGAACATTCCCACAATTCTCGGGGCTCTGCAGAGATAGACCAGTAAGCAGTAAAATGCAGATATCTCCAAAAGTATAAATCCAATGACCTTGAAAATTTATATGTAAAAACTAGACAGTGAGAGCTATCCAACGCACTTTAAAACACTGAAAAATGTTCAGTAAAACGCGAGATATGACCTTCTGAAGTTACTGCTCTGAGTGAGTATAGCAGAGAACAAAACAGAGAGGTAGATGATAATAAATGTATAGATTCACATATGATTACAACCACATTGGCAATGAATCTTTGCACAATGGGAGTAGAATGATAGAGCTATGGAGTAAGCTCTTCAATCTCTACAAAATGACATGAAGTGGTCACGTACAAGGCTTGCTAATCGCCTCTTCCTTCTTGCTCCTTTTATAGCAATTCTTGGAGGGAGTTTTGAATTCGAATTCGAATGGCTCCACCTAAAAGTGATCCCCAAAGTTAGGAGAGATTCCCTCAGCTCAAAAATTCGTGATTTTGGTAGTTGGAGCCACGAATTTGCTTTTACATCATGGATGAGGTAAGCCATCCTTTTACTTTTTTCTTTTTCCATTTACAAGAGATAAAATGTACTCTTTTACAAGAGGTGTTCACATGACTACTCATGTGACTTACAAATGAGGATAATATCAAGCATATCAAGCATGTAGGCTTGGGCAAAATGCACCAACACTCCATAATACGCGGGATGCACTCAGTGTTTTAGAAGAAGCTTCACAATCGCTCGCGACCAACGTCCTTAAAGCGGAAGTTGAATTACATAAGGTAATTGAGCAGTTGTTTCAACGTGATCAAGAAATTTCTTCAGAGATTTCCAAGACTCTTCAGTTAAAGAAGGAAGTTGTAGCCATTCAAAAGGAAACAGAAGATTTAAATAAAACCATTCAGTTTCAATCTCAAGAACTTGAGCGAAGAGAAAAGCAATTAGGAGATCAGGCTGACAGGCTCTCTCCCGTTGATGCAAAAGTAGCCGAAATAAAACTGCGCAAAGATGTTGCTATAGCTAATAAATTCTATTTACAAGAAGCATTTTTGCAGACGCAGACGGAGTCATCACTACGAGCTCAATTAGAATTGATGCACAACTGATTGAACCTGTAATTTTGAAGAACATGTTAGATTCCTTGAAACAGAAGATCACTCGTACATTTAAATTAGCTCGATCTATGTATGTACAAGGTATTATCGATCAACCCTAACTCTTGTAATTTTCATTTTTTGGGTTCGATTCCACTATGCGTGCCAGTGTGAGCCGCCGGAAAGAAACTCCTAATTTCTGTAATATAACCCTGAAAAGTCACACACATACTGAAAAGGCGTAGTGCAAAAGTTGTAACTCTTTACGAATTAATGAAAGAAGAGTCGCATGAAGTAGAGGGTGTGTCGTCGGACTGTTCGTCTGGGCGAGAGCCTGAAGTGGTGTAGTATTGCCAAAATCCTGTGTAATCTGAGTACTTGTCAATTCTGTTGATTAAGCTTAATAATTAATCAAGTCTTAATGAAGTATTAAAGATTAATGGGTAACACAATAAGTAAAGATGTACACAGTAACTGTGTGGAATTGAAGTATTTTGGTAAACATATTCAAAAATAGTTAATGCATGAAAGTGTGTGAAGTAGAATATGCTGAATCTGTAGATTTGGGAAAATACAAAAAGGGCCTCTATTTTACAGACCCCTAACCATCCCAAGAACCCAGAATTGAATTAACTTTTTAACAGTTAAGGTTTAACATGTCCTTTCTTATGACAATAATGGCATTTGATATCCCTCTTCCTTGATTTACTTCTACTCTTATTCTGTTGACCATTCTTTTCCTTGTTCTTGCTCCTGCCATGTTGATTCTTTCCTTGTTAAGAATAATGAACATTATATGCATCTCCACTCTGAGTGCCAACCATAGATTTTCTATGAATCTCCTAACTCAAGAGTGCTCCACATATGTCATCATAGACGAGTTTACCACCAGGTGCACTATTGCTAATAGCTGTGCAAAATGTATCTCATGATGAAGGCAAGGTGCATAACAACAATACTGCTTTCATTTCATTATCCATATCCATTTTTTGAGCTTGTAACTGAGAGAATATAGCATCAAACTCATTTAGATTAGCAACAACACTATCTGTGTCCTTCACATGAAGGTCATATAATTTTCTCATCAGATAGACTTTATTTGATGCCGTCTCTTTTTCATATGTATTGCATAACTTCTTCCAAAGATCCTTTGCACTTTCACAGTCTAATACTGTAAAGTAAACATTATCTGCCAGGTGCAAGTGAATGGTAGACCTGGCCATTTCATCTAAATTATCCCAATCATCTTCATCCATGTTAGCAGGCTTCTTTGAAATCCCATTTACTAGCTTCCATTGCCTCCTTTGAATCAGCACATCTTTAATCTGATTCTTGCATAGAGCAAAGTTTGTGCCATCAAATTTTTGGATCTCAAAATCGTCTTTGCCCTGCAAGTTATAGCTCCTTCACGGAACACTAGATTAGACCCTGATCCACCGAATGTGCTTGAGACCTCTGATGCCATGATGGTAGATAACTGAATAGAATGATAATGGAGCTACAAGAGTCGGAACACCAACAAATAAGTGTATCAAGGAGTAAATCGACCACTGAGAAGTTGACAAAACCAAAAATTTGGAAAAAAATTTTGCCAGAATATCCTATGCAAAATGAGTGTATGACTAGTGTCAAAATATCATAAAACTACAAGTACTAACATGTTTTCCTGCATAGTGAATCACTGACTCCACTGCATATAATCAGTTATCCAATAGAAACCAACTAGGCTTATTGAGCACCTATGAACAACTATCATACATCTCCTATGGTATATGTGTGGAAGTACTCCAAAAAGGCTCCAAAAGACACCCAAAAATGCTTCAAAAATAGACTTTGAAAGCAAAGAATGAGGCTTTGAGGGACCAAAACATGTTCATGGTAATTTCAACTTTAGTCTTTCCCATTCTTTAGACACCACAAGAGTGTAGCTTAGTGGAAAGAGATTGCCATGGTTAAGCGAGCTCTGGGGGGAACAATACTGGGATGGGTGACCTCCTGGGAAGTACCGGGAACCTCTATCTTCCTTGATCATTGAGGTCCTCCCTTATGCGCAGCCAACAACGCCAATGGTGACTTTAGTGACTTGGATGACAAGGTATGCCAAGGTCTATGCCTTGGTCGCCGCCTTAGTCGTAAGCCTTGGACACAATACACAGGGATCACGAAGACAGACTTCTTAGGTCTTACAAATGCGGTCGAACTTATAGTCTGTGACTGACCAAGCCACTATATGTTTTTTTAAAGAACATATACAAGGAAGTGTCCAGTGGCCATTTGGCCTTTCACATGGACCCGAACAATAACATTTGATACTCTCATATGTGGTGGTACTTTGTACTTAGGGATATTATTCAGCTCTTACTTGAGTTCAATTCATTGTCAATAGAGAGAGCTATTCTAGCCATCGTCTTCTCTATGTGTCTTGCTGCATTTGTGCTCCTTGTGTGTGCTTTTTTTGTGTCTCTCTCACTTCTACACACACCCAACAATGGTATCAAAGCAGGTTCAAATCATTCTCAAGTTTTGGTTTTTTGTGTCATGGCACGCGTGCACTTCTAACAATGCAAATCGACTTCGGAGCATAAACATTGAATTTTAACAGCCAAGAAACATTTCCACTAGGTGTGTTAAGGTTTTACCCCCATGTGGAAGCCATTTGTGCAGTCAGAATCACCATCAAAGTGACAGTTTATGAGCTGAAATTTCAGCATTCATTTCAGCTTTCATCGAAGTGAAGATTTTGTCACATTCTTCTTCTTTTGTGAAATGGCGGGCAACAATGACTTGTTTGGCATGCTTGAAGCTGAAGATAAGCTTGATGGGACCAACTATCTGATGTAGTCTTACATGATGAAGCATGTTTTTGTTGCTAAACAACTTTGGAACATAGTGGCAGATGTAGATCGAAGATCCGTAGGTTCTTTTACTTCACAGTCTATTGTTATAGATGGAGCTTCTTCTTCGAGTACAGTGGTTTTTCCTTTTGCACCTACACATGAATAGATTAGATGGGATGGAAAAGATGCTCAAGCTCATGCATTGATTGCGCTTTCAATGAAGCTTCATATAGTTCCACACATTCGGTCACGGTCTACATCAAGACAGGCATGTGACACTCTTGCTTCTTTGTATGTCGTGTGTAATGAAGCATGTGTTGCATACTTGAGGAAGCAACTTGAGGATGTATGTATGGCTGAAAATGAGTCGGTGGATGTGCATGTGACATGCATCAAGGACTTGAAAGAGCAATTGGCAAACATAGATGAGATTATTCCGGATGCATCAATCATTTCTACATTGTTGAAAGGATTATCAGAATCTTTTCAAAGCTTTGCTACTACACTTCATTTGGTTCCAAAAGGGAATCTTAATATGTATGCATTTGATGAGGTTGTGTCTCTTCTTTTGCAAGAAGAGAAATCTATAGTGAATAGGATTGGTTTGATTGAGGGAACGCAAGCACTTGGTATCTCACAAAAGGGGAAAAGCAAGTATGGTTCAGCTTTGGGTTCATCAAGACCAAAGCCTCAACCTTCCTCTTCCACTCATTCCTCTTATGATGCTGATTTGCAAAAGAAGAAGAGATGCAAATATTGTCGAAAGGCTGGTCCTACTATTGATGAGTGTAAAAAGCTTGCTAAACGCAATGAAAAGAAGAAGGAATCCGTCATGTCTATTGCTGAAAATTCAGCAAATGTAAAGAATGATGAAGCTAACATGGCTCAAGATTTCTGGGCATTTGTTGTTACATGTCATTATGATGCTTCTTTGCATTCTAAATGTATGGTTGTGAGTGAGGTTGATTCAGATTGGTTCTTTGTTAGTGGTGCTTCAAAGCACATAACATCATGCAAAATATTTTTTGCCTCTTTGAAAGATGCACCCAAAGGAGGACATGTGGTGTGTGCAAACAATGCCTCTTATCCTATCATTGGAGTAGGAGAAATTGAGCTACGGCTGCAAATGGAGGTGTGATTCTCTTGAAAAATGCATTGTATGTGCCGGGCATAAAGAAGACTTAATTTCCGTTCCGTTGATTGCCAAAGCTAGACTTCATGTACACTTTGTTGATGATAAATGTATGGTTCATGATTTCATCAATGGTGATGTTATCGTGATGTCCGGTACATTATGTAATGGCTTGTATCGCATGGATACATACAAGAAGGCTGCCTCGAATGCTTAAGTTGCTCATACTTCTTCCATGACTGAAATGGAGCTTTGGCATGAATACATGTCACATGAGTTTAATGCTTTTCTTCGTAAAAGAGGTATTTCACAACAATGTGCAGTGCCAAAATGGTGTTGCCGAGCGTAAAAATAGAACTCTACTTGAAATGGCATGATGTATGGTTAAAGGAAAGCATCTTCCTGATAAGTTCTGGATGGAAGCGGTCATCTATGCAAACTATGTGTTGAATCACTGCTCTACAAAAGCATTGAGAGTCATCACTCCTTATGAGGCTTGGAATGGTCATAAGCCTATGATTAGTCATATGCATGTGTTTGGTTGTTTGGCATATGCTCTTGTGCCATGACAACAACGTCAAAAACTTTATGACAAGGCAAAGAAATGTATAGTTGTTGATTATAGTGTTGAAAGTAAGGGATATCGTTTGTACCATCCATTGACGAACACAATTATGTGAGTCGAGATGTGGTATTTGCTGAAAATTCAGTTTTCCCTATACTTGAATGCAAAAAACAGCCAATAGTTAGCTCACAAGATGTGCTCGATACACTCATGCCTTTGTTCCAAAATGGTGCAATTGACTATGGCCATGTAGACCAGCCAACTGAGGCTCAATGGGCTAAAAAATTCAAGCAAAATAGTGCTAAAAATGTAGAGAATTTACAGCCAAATATGGTTGAAAATTTTCAGCCAAAAATTATCAAAACTACTGGAAATTTCCAGCCACATATGATTGAACATTTTCATCAAAATATGGCTGAAAATGAGCATGAAATTCAGCCCACACATGATGTACATATTGAAGATGTTTTACATAATGAATGCATGTCTATCAAGAGTGCACAAACTATGCCAAAGTGGTTGAAACATGTTGGGGCTTCACTCACTAATTAGGCATGGATATATGAAGATATATGAAGACATATGATGGAGGAAAGAAGAAGTGAAGAAAAGACTTACAGAAAATCAAGCCTAAGTGAAGGGACAATTTCACTATTGTAAATTAGTGCAAAATTAGAGTCTAGATGTTCATTTGATCTTCAGAACTTACGAGTTCAAGTCTAGAAGAATGTAAACCATAGGTATATAAGTTAATGTGAGTCAAAAATATGAAAGAGAGAACTCAATTTTGTAATCTGAGTGAGTAGAGAAAAGTCGTGTATTTTCTGAGAGAGATGGTGAGAGAAAACTTCTGAGTCTGAGAGAGTTTTCCATGGCTGTGAGCAAAATTAGGCCAAGCCATTTTGTACACATCTTCTCTAATAATCAACACATGTTTGTGTAGAAGGATTGAGTTTAATTCCTCTTGTACATTGAGTTCTAAGTCATTTCATATGACTGTGAAAGGTAGTTGACAGTTACGACTTTTCTGGCGCACATTTGACTGATCTTCTGAAGGTCAGATCTCGAAGCATGGTGTAAAGTTTTTGGTAAGTGATAGCTCATTTTAAAGCTACTGTCCTCAACTACATTTGGTCAAAAGATCTTTGAGAAACGGGACACATACTCAGAGAAATCAACTTAAGAGTGGAGGTATGTCAAATCGATGAAGTAGATTTTCAGTTTTCAGACATAGTGAAAAAGTTGGAGCAAAATCAGAAGATTTTGAAGTTATTATTTGAAAGTTTTGGTTATTATGTGTTGCTTAACATTAGCAAGAACATCTCTTAGCAAGTGATCAAAAAATTTTGCAAAGATTGAGCTAATACAGATCAGATTGAAGGATTGAAGAAAAGGCGCAGATTTCTGTGAAGTGAAATTTTGATTTTCACTAAGTTCAGAGATGAAGACTCACAATGTGAGTATTGCTAAGCTAATGGTGGTTATGGAGGTCTTCTAATACCACATTAGTTTAGTTCTTGTGGTGTTTTACACACCAACAAGTGGTATCAGAGCAGAAAAGGTCCTCGAGAGTAAAGGAAGAGCAGATACATGAAAAATTGAAGAGTTCTTTGTCAAAGAAGGAGGAAGCTAAGGTGTTCAACAAACAAAAGTCATCAGAAGATTATTTCGAAGTTACTCCCAAGGGTAAAGGTCTACAAAAGGTATCATTCTTTAACTTTATACTTACAGGTTGAAGCAGAAGCAAGGATACCATGGCAGATCATGTGTCCATTGACAAATTGGACAGAGATAACTATCCTGCTTGGGTAATGAGGATGGAGGCCTTACTTATGAGTAAGGACCTAATGGTATATGTGACAGGTGAAGAGGAGAAGCCTAAATTTGAAGATGAAAGTCATCCAAGAAAGGAAGAGCTAGAAGCTTTGAAGCTATGGCAGAAGAGAGATGCAAGTGCAAGAGCTTATATATATAACACTATTACAGATCATTTGTTGCCACATATCAGAGGTTTAGAAACAGCTGAAGATATTTGGAATGCTTTGGAAGATCACTTCCAAAACACTACTAAAGCTAGGAAAGCTAGCTTATGGTCAGAGTTCACCACATTCAAGAAAAAGCAAAATCAGAGCATTAGTGATTATGTCACTAAGATGAAGGACTTGGCAGATAGTCTTGGATCTATTGATGAGGATATTGAAGATCATAGGTTGATAGCACAATTACTTGCAGGATTAAGAGGTGATGAAAGGTGGAAGCCTTTTGTACTTTCAACAGAACTCTCATTAAACCATTTTGTGCCAGAATTGAATCAATTACTTGGATTGATGCTCACATTTGAGCAAGACTTGAAGTCAGATGGAGACAAAGGTCAAAGTTCTGCAATGTACATGAAGAATAAAAAGAAAGGAGATAGCAAAGCAAAGGATGAAGAAGAGTCAACAACTCAAGCAAATTATGCAAGAGGAAGAGGCTTTGGTAGAGGTAAAGGTCGAGGAAATGGAAGAGGTAGAGGTAATCAGAACAATAACAAGAAGACATGTTGGATTTGTGGATTGAGCAATCATCTAGCATATGATTGTTGGCACAATCAACAAGGAGCAAGTCAAAATCAGAACAACAATGGCAGAGGAAGAGGTGGAAGATTTCAGAATCAATTTCAAAGAGGAAGACAGAATTCAAGAGGAAGTTATGGAAGAGGTGGTGGAAGAAATTGGAATCAGAACCAATCATACAACACCACATATTACAATTATGCAAATGATACACAGAATGACAACCATACAACATTGATGATGAATTCAATAAGTTCATCAGAGAAGGAGGATCTCAAGGTATTTTATATTGATTCTGGTTGTTCAAATCATTTGTCACGTAATATAGAATTATTATGAGAATTGGAAGAAGGTAATTCAAGTCATACAGTACAAACAGGTGACAATACAAAACATAATGTGCATTCAATTGGAAAAGTGAAGTGCAGGAGTGGAGCTGATTTATTAACAAATGTTTTGTATGTTCCAACAATACCAAAGAATCTGATTAGTGTTGGACAAATAGTGGAAAAAGGTTTTCAAGTCAGATTTACAAATGAAGGAGTATTTGTTGAAGATCCAGAAGATGCATACAAACCCGTTGTTTGTGGTAAGAAGGAAGGTAGACTTTTTACTCTCAAAGTGCAAGGAAATGTTGGTCAAGCCCTAATCACACATGGTGATGAAGTAATTACAGAGTTAGATCTTTGGCATAAGAGATTGGGACATTTCAATGAAAGAGGAATCAAAACTATGGTGGAGAATCAATCTGTAATGGGGCTACCAAATGTGAAGAATCAACATATGATATATAAGTGTGAAGCTTGTCAGATGGGAAAAGCTCATAGACTACCATTTCAGAAGAAAGGTTTCAAGCATGATGGTTTGCTTGAACTCATACATACAGATGTATGGGGGCCAACAAAAGAAGGTTCAATAAATGGATCTAGGTATTATGTTTTGTTTATTGATGATGCTACAAGGTGGATAACCCTTTATGTTCTAAAGGAAAGATCAGAAGTATTTGGAGCCTTCAAACATTTTCATGCTTATGCAGAAAGATTTACAGGTCAAAAACTCAAGAGGCTAAGGTCTGATGGAGGGGGAGAATACTTCTCCCAAGAGTTTAATGACTATCTTTGGAATGCAGGTATCAAGAGAGAAATAACTTGCAGGTATACACCTCAACATAATGGGGTGGCAGAGAGGAGAAATAGAACATTGGTTGAATTTGCAAGAGCAATGTTAAAGGAAAAGAATTGCCCTAATTATCTTTGGGCTGAGGCTGTAAATACAGCTACATACCTTGTGAATAGGTTACCATGTGGAGCTTTGAATGGTATGACCCCCTATGAAGCTTGGTGGGGTAAGAAACCAACACTTGATCATTGTAAAGTGTTTGGGTCAATTGCCTATGCTTATGTGCCATCACAACTCAGACATAAGCTTGAACCAAAGGCAGAAAAATATGTGTTTATTGGGTATGATGAAAAGCAAATGGGTTATAGGCTATGGAGTCCTTTAACTAAACATTTTATTGTTTCCAGAGATGTGACCTTTGATGAACAGAAGAGTTGGTATGCAGATAAAGAATGTGATCTTGAAACATTTGAAGAAGAGATAAGAAGGAGTGCAAGAGGTAAGTCACATATGCAGATAGATGGAGATGAAGAACATATGCAAGCAAGCACATCAAGAGTTGGATCATATAGAAGGAATGAAGATGGACCAATATTTGATGAAGAAGTACATCCAGATATACATGAAGAGTGTGAACCAAGAAGGTCAACCAGAATGAGGAAGCAACCTACAAGGTATTCATATGACACTTCTTATTTAACTCAGAAAAATTATGCTTACATGGTTAAGGAAGATGAAGAACCTCAAAGCTATGATGAAGCAAAGGGTAAGAGACAATGGGAAGAAGCAATGAAGGAAGAGTTTGATGCACTTGAAGAGAACAAAACTTGGGAACTTGTCCCAAAGCCTAATGGTAAGAAAGTGATTGGAAATAAATGGGTTTACAAAGTTAAAAAGCATGCAGATGGAACTATAGCCAGATACAAAGCTAGATTGGTGGTTAAAGGCTATGCTCAAACTTTTAGCATAGATTATGATGAGACATTCAGTCCTGTGGCAAAGATGTCAACCATAAGGACAATCATTGCCATTGCAGCATCAAAAGGATGGACATTGAGTCAATTGGACATTAAGAATGCATTTTTGAATGGATATATATCAGATGAGGTTTACATGGAGCAACCTCAAGGGTTTGCAGATCATAAGTTTCCAAATTATGTTTGCAGGTTGAGAAGAGCTCTTTATGGTTTGAAGCAAGCTCCAAGAGCTTGGAATTATAGACTTGTAAAGTATCTTAATGATCTTGGCTATCAAAGTTCAAAGGCAGATGCAAGTTTACTTATCAAAAGAACAGATGAAGGTATGATCTACATTTGTATATATGTAGATGACATTATAATCACAGGTACCTCAAATGAAGGAATCAAGGAGGTGAAGAAGCTACTTGAAAGAGAATTCAAGATAAGTGATCTAGGAAAATTGTCATATTTTCTTGGAATGGAAATCACTTATGCAGAACATGGCATATATGTATCACAAGAAAGGTATCTCTTGAATCTTCTAAAGAAGTTTAACATGGAGAGTTGCAGAGAGGCATCAACACCACTAGAAGTCAATCATAAACTCAGTAGATATGATGGTGCAGAGTTCAAAGACATGAGGAAGTATCAATCTTTAGTGGGAAGTTTGATTTATGCAACTCTAACAAGGCCTGATCTTAGTTATGCAGTTGGTGTTCTTTCTCAATTCATGCATTGTCCAAAGGATCCACATTGGATTGCAGGTCAAAGAGTCCTTAGATATATCAAAGGAACTTTGAAAGAAGGATTGTATTATCCTTTTACATCAGATATAAGGTTGAGAGCCTATAGTGATTCAGATTGGGCAGGAAGTCAAGATGACAGAAGATCTACCCATGGCTATATGATATACATTGGAGATAAGCTTGTGAGTTGGTGTTCAAAGAAACAACACACAGTGGCCTTATCATCAACAGAAGCTGAATACAAAGGACTTGTGGAAGCAGCAAAAGAAGTCATATGGATGCAGACATTATTCAAAAGCTTAGGAATTGATCAAGGTATACCCATTATTCATGGAGATAACATGAGTTCATTATATCTTGCAGCAAATCCTGTATTTCATGCAAGGACAAAGCACATAGAAATACAGTATCATTTTCTCAGAGAAAAGGTAATGGAGAAAGAGATTGAAGTGGTGTACACTTCTACAAAAGATCAGATTGCAGATATTATGACAAAAAGCTTGGATGGAGTGAAGACAAGTAGGTTCAAGGAGATGGCAGGAATAAAAGAGAAGAAGACTATGTGAAGAAGTCAAATTATGCTAATTAGTGATTGAGGGGGAGCTGTTGGGGCTTCACTCACTAATTAGGCATGGATATATGAAGATATATGAAGACATATGATGGAGGAAAGAAGAAGTGAAGAAAAGACTTACAGAAAATCAAGCCTAAGTGAAGGGACAATTTCACTATTGTAAATTAGTGCAAAATTAGAGTCTAGATGTTCATTTGATCTTCAGAACTTACGAGTTCAAGTCTAGAAGAATGTAAACCATAGGTATATAAGTTAATTTGAGTCAAAAATATGAAGTTGAAAGAGAGAACTCAATTTTGTAATCTGAGTGAGTAGAGAAAAGTCGTGTATTTTCTGAGAGAGATGGTGAGAGAAAACTTCTGAGTCTGAGAGAGTTTTCCATGGCTGTGAGCAAAATTAGGCCAAGCCATTTTGTACACATCTTCTCTGATAATCAACACATGTTTGTGTAGAAGGATTGAGTTTAATTCCTCTTGTACATTGAGTTCTAAGTCATTTCATATGACTGTGAAAGGTAGTTGACAGTTACGACTTTTCTGGCGCACATTTGACTGATCTTCTGAAGGTCAGATCTCGAAGCATGGTGTAAAGTTTTTGGTAAGTGATAGCTCATTTTAAAGCTACTGTCCTCAACTACATTTGGTCAAAATATCTTTGAGAAACGGGACACATACTCAGAGAAATCAACTTAAGAGTGGAGGTATGTCAAATCGATGAAGTAGATTTTCAGTTTTCAGACATAGTGAAAAAGTTGGAGCAAAATCAGAAGATTTTGAAGTTATTATTTGAAAGTTTTGGTTATTATGTGTCGCTTAACATTAGCAAGAACATCTCTTAGTAAGTGATCAAAAAATTTTGCAAAGATTGAGCTAATACAGATCAGATTGAAGGATTGAAGAAAAGGCGCAGATTTCTGTGAAGTGAAATTTTGATTTTCACTAAGTTCAGAGATGAAGACTCACAATGTGAGTATTGCTAAGCTAATGGTGGTTATGGAGGTCTTCTAATACCACATTAGTTTAGTTCTTGTGGTGTTTTACACACCAACAAAACAAACTTTGCAGGACAACAAATTGAGTGCACCTTTACCTGGTAGAACAAGATCAAGCTCTCACCATGCATCAAGTAATTTTGTGGATTATTCTCTTATTGCTACAACATGTAACAAAGAGCCACTTTCTTTTGAAGATGCATGTGACGATCCACAATGGATGAGTGCTATGAATCAGAAATGGATTCCATACATAGGAATGAAACTTGGGAATTATGTGAATTGCCAAAAGGAAAGAATGCCATTGGTACAAAGTGGGTTTGTAAAATTAAGAGAAAATCTGATGGTAGCATTGATTGCTACAAAGCTAGATTGGTTGCCAAAGGATATGCACAACAATTATTCATTGATTATGAGGAAACATTTGCACCTACTTCATGCATGACCACCATTCGTATCGTGGTTGCATTGGCTGCCCGTCGAGGTTGGAAAGTGCATCAATTGGACATAAAAGTAGCCTTCTTGAATGGTGATTTGCAAGAAGAGGTTTATGTGAAGCAACCTCCTGGATTTGCTATGAAAGTGAGCACATGGAACAAAAGAAGATGTTAATTTGGTGACATATGGAGTAGAGTTTCAACACACTCTAGTGATTTTCAACTTCAATAAGGCCACCAATTATAAAATGATCCTAGGAAGAATCTTCATGTGTCAAATAAAGTACACCAAGGTTGGGGTAGTAACTTTATTTATCTTCAACACCGAGGAATTAGTACTAGGATCAACCTTGCAAATTACTCACATAGAGACATTCAACTTATTTAATGGAATAAAGTTTCAACAATATGAGGATGATTATTGGAGGAAGCTCAAAAGTCGGCCTAAAGATTATCACTCAAAGTGGTCAAAGCTCAATCAAATGATGAACAATTCAATAAAAATGGGTACAAACATGGAATCAAAGAAGGAAAGGGGTTATCAATGTTTCCCATCCTAAAATCCCCTTATAATACATTATTTCCTATTTTTTTTGTCATTTTTTTATAAAAATGCTTATGATGGCGTAAATTTATATTTCTAGTAGTAACCAAGCCGACATTGTAAAAAAACAAGTAGTACTCAAGCTCATTGGCATGAGCAAAACAATTACACCAATTTTGTGTTCTTCTTACAGTGTTTCAACCTCCAAATAGCTTCTAGATACTATTTTTAAAGTTAGGCTAGAGACTACATGTTGGGTGTGTGTAGAAGTGCGAGAGACACACGATAAGCACACACAAGGAGCACAAATGCAGCAATACACATGGAGAAGATGATGGCTGGAATAGCTCTCTCTATTGACGATGAACTGAACTGAAGTAAGAGCTGAATAATATCCCTAAGTACAAAGTACCACCACATATGAGATTATTAAGTATGTGGTAACATGGGGAGAAAACCTCTAGTCAACACTAAAGTAAAAAGTGCCCATGTATAGGGAAACGGTTCACATCAAAGCTACTCGAGGAACACAAAAGTGTAACAAACCCCCCTGGAGCGAATGATGTGAACACATACAGGGAGTGACAGATCAACCCCCACAAGGTAATAAGCCTAAAGCTTTGTGAAAAGCTTCAAACTTTTCCCATGGAAGAGCTTTGGTGAATATGTCTGCCATATTATCTTGTGTAGGCACATATACCAAATCAGTATCTCCTGCATGAAGGTGCTCTCTCACATAGTGATAATGCACCTCAATATGTTTGGTCCGTGCATGAAACACTGGATTTCATGCAATAGCCAAAGCACTCTGACTATCAGTGAGAATATGCGTAGCAACATCAATCTCCATGCAAAGATTCATCAATAGGTGTCTCAACCATATACACTCCACTCTAGCTGTGAAAACCACCTTGTACTTAGCTTTACAACTCAATGTCGTCACTGTAGGTTGCTTCTTACTCAACCAAGATATGCATGAGTCTCCAAGGAAAAAGCAATTACCACTAGTGGACATGCGAGTATCATAACAACCAGCCCAATCACTATCTGTAAAAGCATGCAAGCATGGTTGAATATCTCTGCCATAAAAAAGACCTAAGCTCAAAGTGCCTCGGAGATATCTAAACACACATTTCACTGCTTGCAAATGCTTAGTGCCAAGGCTATGCATGAATCAACTCAACTGGGAAACTGCATATTGTATATCCCGCGTTGTGTTGCATGCATATATAAGACATCCCACAACTTGCTAATAAAGAGAAGTGTCAAATGCATCACTTGAATCCTCAACTAAGAACCTGAATCTTGTCTCAACTGGTGTGGAAACTGGCTTGCAATCCTCAAAGTCAAAACACTGAAGTAGTTTTTCAACATACTTTTCTTGATGAATAACAATTCCCCCCTCAACGGATATAAAATGGATGCCGAGATAGTAGCTCAAAAGAGGTCCAAGATAAGTGACATCAAAAGTATGTTGCAAATCAGCCATAAGAATGTCAAGTTTTGCATCACATGACCCAATCAAGAGTATGTCATTGACATAAAGAACAATCACTATAAGATCAGCCCCATTTTTGCATACATAGAGTGTGCTTTCAATCACACTACATGTGAAGCCAAGAGCAATCAAGTGCTTATGGATTTTGTCATACCATGCACGTGGAGCTTGCTTCAGACCATATGCTGGTGCATTGGCTACAATACTATCCATTATTGCATTGGTTAAGTTCCATTGAATTCCATAGGGAGACATATATTCCACTAATCTCCCTTTTTGTACTCACCTGCTTTATCAATCAACACTTGTTTTACATCCATGGCTACTTTAGCTGATTTCATCTCTATAAATTCTATTTGGTGACTTCACTCTATTAGGCATTTTTTGCAATAATTCTATTTTGTCTCTAAGTAGTTCTTGAACCGAGTGTGTATTTTACCTTAGCATGCATCGAATTATTTGTGCTACTTAAAAGTTGACCTTGTAAACTAGATTTTCATCTTACTAAAGGTGCAATCATGATTTCCAATCTAGTCTCATAGGGTCCTATGTAATTAGGTAAAGTTCTCAAACTAGATTCTATCTTGTTAGATTCATAGCCTATTGGAGAATCACCTACACATGGAGAATCCTCATGATCTAATTCTTGTTCCCATACTATCTCTATAAAAGGATGTTTAATTTGAAGATTTTTGGTTCCATCTGGGTTATTGTACTGTGTTCCATAAGTTTTCTTGTCATTCCCCCTCTACATATGGGAGTATTGACATAGACCCATCTTGGCTAAGTGTTTCTCTTTGGCCTTCTCTTACATATAATTTTTCATTAATTTGCTTTACCTCCCTCGTGAGTCTTTGATAGTGAGCCTTAGGAATCCTAGTCTCAATGGGCATGTAATTGACTCTCTTTAACAATTTTTATAATATGTTTATTATCTTATGGCATATCATGAGTATTTCCTTCTATAGCTCTGCACTAGGATAGAAATGATCATACTCAACGATGCTTAGCCCTTCACGAATTCTAGCTTGATATGCCTTAACCAACATTTACAAATCATTAGGCATATTGTATGATAAAACTAATCCAACCTCTTGTATACATGATGCTCTAATATTTTTGTATGGCTAGGTTATGTTATCCTCACACACTTTCACAATCAAAGAGAAGCACACACTCAGATTGAGGCAAGGAAAAGTTTGATCTTCTTCTTTTTCTATTACATAAAAGGGAATGCACAAGAATGACCTAAAAAACAAGAATACAACAAGTGCAATATATAAAGACTAGTACATAAGGAAAAACCTAATGTCCACGAATGAGTGAGGTGGCAAGAAACAAATGTTTCATCACTCTCGATAGATAAATCTAATAAAGCACAATGAAGTGTCCCTGACATATACCGGCATGACCACTATACATGTCAAAGAAATGAGAAAATGATACGTGTCATCCTAGATCATCACATGTTGAGCTTGATATCTCAACAGGTACCCCAATATCTCCTCTAAAAGAAACATATTTAAAGCTTCCCATTTACAAACCAAATTTTCAAAGGTGTATGCAAGTGATGAATACCATACATCTAGCACTTGACAAGCCATCTGTCCTATAAGCTATGTTATTAGATAGAAATGGAGAGTCACAAACCATTAGACTCACTCATGAGATGATCAAGGCAGCATTTGGATGGACAAAGGATGATATAACGGATCTAAAGGATGAATGCCATGAAGCTAAGAAAAGGACACTCTTGGAAATCAATAGAATCGACATCAAAGATGAAGTACAATTGGTGCACCAACATTTTTGCTTCCCGAATATGCATAGATACACAACAATATGTCAAGTCCACCACCGTACCCAAGAAAAAGAAAGGCATTACCATAGTGGAAGAGGTTGGTACCAGCCCTAGAACTACAATGAAAGGTGCAAAACGTGCCTGAGCAAAGGAGGCATCTGACACCCCACAATCAAAAGGAATACATGTACTTCCAAATGTGTCCTTAGCCAAACCTTCTGCTATTACACAGTGAGACCTTTTTTTTGAATTAGAAATGATGCATGCTTACACTCAAGGACAGGTGAACCTTACCTCATAGGGTCACTAGTATTTTCAATCAAGTAAACAACAAAACTCCATACAAGCAAAGCATTTGAAATTTGGATCAGTATAAAGAATTGGGTTTAAACAACTCAAACTTAGATGAAAAATCATCCCAAGATCATGATACATTTAATATAAATGTACACACGGATGAGCATGTTGTTGAGGAATGGGATGAGTTGAACCAAGTTCAGAATCAAGTCGAAAATTAGAATATGCAGGAAGACGGAACTCAACAGATGCAAAAAGAACAACCGATGAAGGTGCATACCATTCAACTGAATGACCAAACAAGGATAATGCTCAAAGAGGTTTCGCCTTCCACGTCCAAAACAATTGCTCATCCAAAACAAGAACAAGATAAAGAGGAAGTACTGGAAGAACAAGGACCTATAATACCCATCTGAGTGGTTGCCAAACCATCACCCTTGGATGTGGTAGCTGATTCTCAAAAAATGCAATATAAGGAATATGAAGCACAAGGAACAATAACAATAACTGATGAGGTTGAACAAAGAGTGCAACTCCATATTAGGCAGCCTAATCAAGACACACTACATGTGACGCAAGGTAAAGATGTGCGAATGGGCGAAGAACCCATTATCTCAAAGACATGGCTTAATGTAGATGTAAATCAATTGAAGCCCATAGTCAGAAATATGATTGACATGGCCATGATGGCACAAAACATATTGATGGAAGAAGATAAAGAAAAAGTAGGACTATCTGAAGCCAAAAGTTGATTCCACATCATGACCGAAGAGCTCTCGGCCAAAAACATAAGTACTCAGCAGGAACTCACACAAAAGACAATTGAATTGAAGGCCAAGCATGAAGAGTTAAATCATACAAAGGAGGAGAACTTAATGATCAAGGAAAAATTGAAAGAGGTAACGATATCTATTTCCGAACTTCAAAATGAAGTAAAAACATTGAAAAAGCAACAGGAAATATATGAAGCAGAGAAAGTGCGCATGACAAACCGAAGTAAGTTATTTAGAAGTTCAAATCAAAGTCTATGTGGATGAAACCGACAACCGGCACAACCGGAACAAAGAATTAATGAACTCCGTTTTGTTAAACCAACCTATTGACACAGCCGTCACAGATGTTGAAGGAATATAAGAAGTGAAAGAAAAATTGTTAGACATGGAAGATGAGCTACAACACGAGCAAAGGAAACATGCTGAGTTGGAAACAAAATATATAGTGGACACAAAAGCACTGGAACTTAAATGGAAAAAGGTAGTGCAAAAGTACACAGAGCAATGCATTCAAGATCTGATCAAGTGAGGATCATTTGCAAAGCAAAGACAACAGTGGAAGCTAAGCTCAAAACAAGTAAATTACACCATGAAGAGAAAGATCAAATCATTGAGAAGCTCATAACACAATTAGAACAAGTCACGAACTTGGGGACACTAGTAGTGCAACCACCCATCCTGACTACTGATGAGACTGAGGTATGCCCTCTTTCTCCCCCAACAGTTCGTTCACCAATAGGGGAGCAGGCGGTAGATGAATTTGACGACCATCCAATGCTGTATACTATAGACTTAAGTCAGAAGGAACGGGCACTACTGGTGTCTCGTCTTACTGAGAATTTGGAAAACAAAGAGGTGAAAGCCATGAAGGAGGCTAAGATCAAAAGCAAAGATTTAGATCAGATCATGAAGCCCTTCAACTTACCTTATGGAATCATGAAAGAACAGACTAGAAGGTCCATCGAGAAGAATATGGGAAAGGATCCAGACGAACAACTCAATTTCAAGACAAACACTTTTAATTATACTCAACAGGAGTTTGAAGCTGCCGACCCTATTTGGAGAAGAAAATTTCTAGAGAAAAATCCAACTTTGCGAGTGCATTGGCAAGAGGCACCATATGTATTACAAATCAATCCATGTTTTTGCCTTGTGCCATGTCAACTATACTGGCCAGAGATTTGGGATTTGCAATGCCAAGGTAAAATAAATAAACAATGGCTCAATTTTCATTTACTATCAAGCCTTCTACATAGTTATCTACCCACTGAAGAGTATATGGTGAGAACATTAGAATTTTGGTTATCAAGACATGCTATGGTCCCTAGCCTCACCATAAAATTAACCAATAAAATACTTATTATGATCCTTATAGTCTTGAAAGTATCCAAGCATGCAGAATACACATTTTTGAACTTCATCAGCATAAATCAAGGCACCGATATATTAGTGTTTGACCTTTCAGTTATGCCCATCTAACTTATTATCATGGCTTATTATTCAAGATTAATGTTTTTGCTAAGTACATACATGTAGACTTTTAAAGAAGCATTTTTTATAGGCTTCTTTGAGATAAATTCCAAGATATTTCAGGTTTGTCAAAATTGGACAACATACTGTTGGATGCGTCTCTTCAAGAGCTTCTAAATGAACCCATTATTGACCATATTCCGAGTTCGGAGCTGAGAGAAAAGTCCATTTTTGTGCTTACTACCATTTCAAGTATTGCGATACCATTTCCACTTGTGTAGGTGATGTATGTGACTGGTTGCACTCATCTGCATGCAATGCTAGCTACTCCACTTCATTGACCATTGCCTAAGTGCACGTCCTCATACACTCTATTAGGTTTAAGAAACTTCTCGGATTGATAAATTAAATGTGTGATAATCCCCACTATATGCACTTGTTGGTGATTAAGGTATAGTCTCCTTCATTGCAAGTCCCTAAGTCACTGTTTAGGTACACAGAAGCCTACTCCATGCTCTTGGCAAGCTCATTTCTAATCCATGTGAGTTTACCCATTTCTCAGTTTACTCACTTTGAGTCTCTCACACTCTTCTTTTCATTTTGTTTCCGCATGTGTACTCTCTATAGTTATGCGGTGAGGTTCAATGATCAAGGATGTTTTGTTGAAGACCCCATGTAGGACTACAAGCTCATAGAAAAAGGAAAAAAGCAAGGAAAACTATTCACCATGGATGTAAAGCCATGAACCCCTCACATTGTCTACTTGTTAATTGGAAATAAACAAATTGCAAAAATCGACTTATGATATAACAAAATTGGGCACATAGACTTACAAAGGATGAAGGACATGCAAAGGAAGTGTTTGGTGAGTGGTCTACCTAATCTTACATGTTAGAATATGCAACATTTGTGACATGCTTGTCAATTAGGGAAACAAAGAAAATTACCATTCAAGAAGGGAGTACATTGTTGGTGCATGACAATCATCAATTGAAGGATTATGAAGAAATGAAGTCAAGGAGTCAAGAAGAGAATAAATTCAGAAGGTTGAAGGAAGGACATATTCAGAAAATCCAAAGATATGTACACATATGTACATTAGCTGACTTATACTTTTGTCTAGTCATACATTTGTATATATTCATCTATAAATATGTTGGAAAATGTTGGGGCAAATAGAGCAGAAGAAGAATAGAGAATAGGAAGAGAGAAATAAGTTGTAGAGAGTGTCATTAGACACATGGAGAGTGAGTGAATTGTCCATACTCACTTAGATGTAATTTTTCTGAAGAAATCGAGAAAACTTGCGCCCGATGTTTTGCTGTCTGCTCTTTCTGTGTTTAATCTTTTGAGAAATCCTTCTGCACATATCTAAGTCCATAGCTAATCTATCTATGGCTAGAATTTGAGAGGTTAATTGCAATCAGGCTGAGAGAATTTTGTTTAGGAACATTCATATGTGAAAATGTTCTAAGAGTCGTCAGATAGCGCACATTTCATCTTCAGAGAAATGGTCATTGCTCAGTCCACAGTGTAAAGTTTTACACAAGTGAGGGCTCAAAATCTAAGTTGGAAGGTAAGCCATCTATGGCTAAAAGATCTTGATCAAACGGGATTTACTTTGGGAGAACCAGTGTTAAGAAGTTGCAGGTGTCAAAGTCGCCATTGCAGAGAAGCTGTTTCAGACATAGGTAAAGTGTTTCACACATTTCTCAGTGTGTACTCAATCATTTTGAGAAATTTAACTTGGTAAAGTTGCGCAATCTCAAGGCGAAGTGTTGTGCAGAGTTTTGTCAAAAACTTTATAGAATTGATTAGTCAATGAGTGATTAATCTGCAGCAGACTTTTCTGAAGAAGTTGAATTTTTTAGAATAATCAATTTTCTGATAAATTGGTGAATGATCTCTAAGTTTGATGGAGTCTAAGGTTAATCTTGATATAGAGGTGATCTAAATTCAAGGTTAACTTGTTCTTTTGGAGATTAACACTCTCCATCAGTGGTATCAGAGCAGGTTGTGTCAAAATTGAAGTGAAGAAGACTCCGACTACTGCAGAAATACAAATCTTTACATCTTGAAGGTGAAAAAGGATAAAGGTTGAAGAAAACTTGAAGGTAGACACATTGAAGCCATCAGAAGGATCAGAAGAAGCAAGACTCAAAGTAAAGGTACATTTATTCCTTGTAAAGTCTAAAGGTTTGAGACTACAGGTGAAGCAAGGATGGGAGATAGTCTCCAAATTGAAAAGTTGGATAGAGAGAACTATCTTGCATGGTCTATGAGGATGGAAGCTCATCTTATGAGCAAAGATTTGATAGCCTACATTACAGGTGAAGAAGAGAAGCCTAAATTCAGAGATCCTAGTGTTCCAACTAGGGAAGAATTGTCAGATCTAAAGAATTGGATGAAGAAGGATGCTCAAGCAAGGAGCATAATCTACATGGCAGTCAATGACTATTTGCTTCCTCACATTAGAGGACTTGAAAGTGCATGTGACATTTGGAATGCTTTGGAGGAGCATTTCCAAAACACAACCAAATCAAGGAAGGCTTCACTATGGGCAGAATTTACTACTTTCAAGAAGAAGGCCTCACAATCAATCTCTGATTATGTGACAAAGATGAAGGACATTGCAGATTCTCTAGGTGCAGTCGATGAAGACATTGAAGAAGACAAATTGGTAAGACAAATACTCACAGGGCTAAGAGGAGATGAGAAGTGGAAGCCTTTCATTTTATCTACAGAACTTTCATTAGATCACTTTACTCCTGATTTGAATCAATTGTTAGGTCATATGCTAACTTTTGAGAATGATATCAAAGGAGATGTTGATAAGAGTGTAGGTCATGCAATGTACTCTAAAGACAAGAAGAAAGCTAACAAAGGGAAGCAACAATCAGGTGAAGAAGAAGGTACATCAAACCAAGCAAATTTCATAAGAGGAAAAGGAAGTGGCAGAAGTAGAGGAAGAGGCAGAAACAACAAAGATAATGCAAGAGCTTGTTGGATATGTGGTAAGACCAATCATCTATCTCATGATTGTTGGCATAATAATCAAAACAATGGTAATTATCAGAACTTTAATCAAAGAGCAAGAGGTGGTAGATTTCAGAGAGGAAACTTCAGAGGTAGAGGTGGTAGGAATTTTTTTGGAAGAGGTGGAGGAAGAAACTTCCAAAACCAATCCTATAATAACACCTACTACAACTATACATCAGATCAGAAGGAGGATTCGACTCTCATTATGAATACATGTGAAACCTCACATGAGGACATGAGAGTGTTTTACATTGATTCAGGATGTAGTAATCATTTAAGTGGAAATATTGCTTTGATGACTGACCTAGATCATAATGCAATCAATCATACAGTTCAGACAGGTGATAATACAAAGCACAAGGTAAAGTCAATTGGTTCAATCAAAGCTAAGGATGGGAGCACTCTTCTGAGTAAGGTTCTTTATGTTCCCACAATCCCAAAGAATTTGATCAGTGTAGGTCAAATTGTGGAAAAAGGATATGAGGTAAGGTTCACCAATGATGGAGTTTATGTTGAAGACCCTAGTCAAGGGTATAAACAGGTTGTTACAGGAAAGAAAGAAGGAAGGCTTTTCACATTGAAGGTACAAGGAAATGTTGGACATGCTATGTTCACATATGGAGAGCAGAAGGTGTCAGAATTGGATCTTTGGCACAAAAGACTTGGACACTTTAATGAAAGAGGTATTAAAGAAATGATTAACAATGATTCAGTGCTTGGATTGCCTAACATTGCAGGTCAACACATGACATACAGATGTGAGGCATGTCAATTAGGTAAGGCTCATAAGCAATCCTATTCCAAGCATGGGTTTATGTATTCAGAAATACTTGAATTGGTGCATACAGATGTGTGGGGTCCTTCAAAGGACTTTAGTATAAATGGTTCAAGATATTGATGGAGAGTGTTAATCTCCAAAAGAACAAGTTGACCTTGAATTTAGATCACCTCTATATCAAGATCAACTTTAGACTCCACCTAATTTAGAGAATCTTCACCAAAATTATCAGGAAATTGATTATTCTGAAAAATTCAGTTTCTTCAGAAAAGTCTGCTGCAGATTAGTCACTCATTGACTAATCAATCCTGTAAAGTTTTTTATAAAACTTTGCACAACACTTCGCCTTAAGGTTGCGCAACTTTGCCAAGTTAAATCTCTCAAAAAGATTAAGTACACACTGAGAAATGTGTGAAACACTTTACCTATGTCTGAAAATGCTTCTCTGCAATGGCGACTTTGACACCTGCAACTTCTTAGCACTGGTTCTCCCAACTCTGAACCCGTTTGATCAAGATCTTCTAGCCATAGATAGCTTACCTTCCAACTTAGATTTTGAGCCCTCACTTGTGTAAAACTTTACACTGTGGACTGAGCACTGACCATTTCTTTGAAGATGAAATGTGCGCCAGATTTTTCGACTCTCAGAACATCTTCACATATGAATGTTCCTAAACAAAATTCTCACAGCCTGATTGAAATTAATCTCTCAAATTCTAGCCATAGATAGCTTAGCTATGGACTTAGATACGTGCAAAAGGATTCTTCAAAAGATTAAGCACAGAAGGAGAATGGGAGAGAAGATCGACGCGCAGAATTCTACAACATTTTCTTCTTCATTACTTTTCATACATATGGTTGATGATACATACAATGTTCATCACCTCTTCACCTATTCTTCTCTATCTGATCTATATCACTCTCTCTTGCTATGAATACGTATCTGTAGATATATATACGAGTCTAACTCGTCATCTTTTTTTCAAAATACATTGAACTATTTACAAGAGTAATATACAAAAGAAACATTTCTGATTCTATTTTCTTCCTCTGAAAGTAATCTTCATTCTTCCACATATCTTCTCACTTTGATCTTCATATAATCACTATTGATGATTGCTCTGCTCCAACAGCTCCCCCTCAATCTTCAATTGTGATTACCTGCATCTTCTTTATTCCTGCCATATCTTTAAACCTCTGCAACTTAGGTCCATCCAAACTTTTAGTCATCATATCTGCAAGTTGATCTTTTGTAGGGGTGTGTATAACTTCAATTTCCTTCTCAATGACCTTCTCTCTCAGAAAATGATACTGTATTTCAATATGCTTAGTTCTAGCATGAAATACACGATTAGCTGCCAAGTATAATGAACTCATATTGTCTCCACAAATAATAGGAGTACTCTGAATCACATCAAAAACTTTCAAAAGCGTCTTTAGCCATATTACCTCTTTTGCAGCTTCCACCATACCTTTATATTCTGCTTCTGTAGATGACAAAGCAACTGTATGTTGCTTCTTGGAGCACCATGAAATCAATTTGTCTCCTACATAGCACAAGTATCCATGTGTTGATCTTCTATCATCCACATTACCTGCCCAATCTGCATCACTATATATCTTGATTCTTGTATCTGAAGTAAACCCATAGTACAACCCTTCTTTGAGTGTACCCTTGATGTACCTAAGTACTCTTTGTCCTGCAATCCAATGTTCCTTTCTAGGACAATGCATGAATTGTGAAAGCACACCAACTGCATATGACAAGTCAGGCCTTGTCAATGTAGCATAAATCAAGCTACCAACCAAACTTTGATAGAGTTTCATATCTCTGAACTCTTCTCCTCCAAACCTAGACAATTTATGATTCACTTCCAAGGGTGTAGGTGCAACCCTGCAATCTTCCATTTTAAATTTGGTTAGGCAAATTTTTAAGATACCTTTCTTGGGTCACATATACTCCATGTTGAGTATAAGAGATCTCCATTCCCAAGAAGAATGATAGGTTCCCCAAATCACTGATTTTGAACTCTTTCTCCATCTGCTTCTTGATCATTTGTATCTCCTTATCATCTGTTCCTGTAAGTATTATGTCATCAACATAAATACACACATAAATGAATCCATTTTCACTTGCTTTGACTAGCAAGCTACTATCTGCCTTTGATGCTTGAAATCCAAGATCATTCAAGAATTTTACAAGCCTATAATTCCAAGCCCTTGGGGCTTGCTTCAACCCATACAAAGCTCTCTTGAGCTTACATACATAATTTGGACTCACTTGATCTTTGAACCCATCTGGTTGCTCCATGTAGACTTCATCTGAAATGTAACCATTCAAGAAAGCATTTTTAACATCTAATTGAGACAATTTCCAACCTTTACAAGCAGCAATTGCAATGAGTGTCCTGATGGTTGTCATCTTTGCCACAGGACTATAAGTCTCATCATAGTCCACTCCATATGTCTGTGCATACCCTTTCACAACAAGTCTAGCTTTGTACCTAGACACACTTCCATCTGCAAATCTCTTTGTTTTGTAAACCCACTTACATCCAATAATCTTCTGACTATTAGGTTTAGGAACCAAATCCCATGTTTGATTCTCTATCAATGCATCATACTCTTCTTGCATAGCATCTTCCCAATTCTTCTTCCCTTTGGCTTCTTCATATGTAGAAGGGTCTTCATCTGCTTTTACCAAATAAGCATAATCTTTAGTAGTCAAGAATGAAGTGTCATAGCTATACCTTGTAGGTTGCCATTTGTGCCTAGATGATCTCCTAACTTCTGCACTTCTTGAGGTCTCTGGTTCATCACATTCTGGATCAAACCTTGGCCTCTCTTCAACTTCATTCTGCACTTCATTACTCTCACTTTCATCAAGTAATTGAATCTTTGCTTTACCTTTCCTTTGTTCCACTACTTCTTCATCATCTGCATGTACATTATATTTACCTGCATACCAAGTACCTTGCTCATCAAATGTAACATCCTTGGATACAATAAATTGCTTTGTGGATGGACTCCACAACCTGTATCCCATTTGCTTATCATCATAACCAATGAATACATACTTCTCTGCCTTAGGCTCCAACTTATGCCTCAATTGAGATGGCACATATGCATATGCCAAGCATCCAAAAATTCTGCAATGATCCAAGGTAGGTTTCTTACCCCACCAAGCTTCATATGGTGTCATACCCTGCAAAGCTTTACAAGGCAATCTATTAACCAAATATGTAGCTGTATTAACAGCCTCAGCCCACAAATAATTTGGGCAATTCTTCTCTTTCATCATGGACCTTGCAAACTCAACAAGAGTCCTATTTCTTCTTTCTGCTACCCCATTTTGTTGAGGAGAGTACTTGCAAGTAACTTCTCTCTTTATACCTGCATTCCACAAATAATCATTGAACTCATTTGAAAAATACTCTCCCCCTCCATCTGACCTTAGTCTCTTTAATTTTTGACCTGTAATCCTTTCTGCATATGCATGATAGTGTTTAAATGTATTAAACACTTCTGACTTTTCCTTAATCACATAAATTGTGATCCACCTGGTAGCATCATCAACATATATGACATAATATCTTGAACCATTTATACTAAAGTCCTTTGAAGGACCCCACACATCTGTATGCACCAATTCAAGTCTTTCTGAATACATAAATCCATGCTTGGAATAGGATTGCTTATGAGCCTTACCTAATTGACATGCCTCACATCTGTATGTCATGTGTTGACCTGCAATGTTAGGCATTCCAAGCACTGAATCATTGTTAATCATTTCTTTGATACCTCTTTCATTAAAGTGTCCAAGTCTTTTGTGCCAAAGATCCAATTCTGATACCTTCTGCTCTCCATATGTGAACATAGCATGTCCAACATTTCCTTGTACCTTCAATGTGAAAAGCCTTCCTTCTTTCTTTCCTGCAATAACTTGTTTATACCCTTGACTAGGGTCTTCCACATAGACTCCATCATTGGTAAACCTTACCTCATAACCTTTTTCCACAATTTGACCTACACTGATCAAATTCTTTGGAATTGTGGGAACATAAAGTACCTTACTCAGAAGAGTGCTCCCATCCTTAGCCTTGACTGAACCAATTGACTTTACCTTATGCTTTGTATTATCACCTGTCTGAACTGTATGATTAATTGCATTATGATCTAGGTCAGTCATCAAAGCAATATTTCCACTCAAATGATTACTACATCCTGAATCAATATAAAACACTCTCATGTCCTCATGTGAAGTTTCACATGTATTCATAATGAGAGTCGAGTCCTCCTTTTGATCTGATGCATAGTTGTAGTAGGTGTTATTATAGGATTGATTTTGGAAGTTTCTTCCACCACCTCTTCCAAAAGAATTTCTACCACCTCTACCTCTGAAATTTCCTCTCTGAAATCTACCTCCTCTTCCTCTTTGATTAAAGTTCTGATAATTACCATTGTTTTGATTATTATGCCAACAATCATGAGATAGATGATTAGTCTTACCACATATCCAACAAGCTCTTGCATTCTCTTTGTTGTTTCTGCCTCTTCCTCTACTTCTGCCATTTCCTCTTCCTCTTATGAAATTTGCTTGGTTTGATGTACCTTCTTCTTCACTTGATTGTTGCTTTCCTTTGTTGGCTTTCTTCTTGTCTTTAGAATACATTGCATGACCTGCACTCTTATCAACATCTCCTTTGACATTATTCTCAAAAGTTAGCATATGACCTAACAATTGATTCAAATCAGGAGTAAAATGATCTAATGAAAGTTCTGTAGACAAAATGAAAGGCTTCCATTTCTCATCTCCTCTTAGCCCTGTGAGTATTTGTCTTACCAATTTGTCTTCTTCAATATCTTCATCAACTGCACCTAAAGAATCTGCAATGTCCTTCATCTTTGTCACATAATCAGAGATTGATTGTGAGGCCTTCTTCTTGAAGGTAGTAAACTCTGCCCATAGTGAAGCCTTCCTTGATTTGGTTGTATTTTGGAAATGCTCTTCCAAAGCATTCCAAATGTCACAAGCACTTTCAAGTCCTCTAATGTGAGGAAGCAAATAGTCATTGACTGCCATGTAGATGATGCTTCTTGCTTGAGCATCCTTCTTCATCCAATTCTTCAAATCTGCAAGCTCCTCCCTAGTTGGAACACTAGGATCTCTGAATTCTGGCTTTTCTTCATCTCCTGTGATGTATCCTATCAGATCTTTGCTCATAAGGTGAGCTTCCATCCTCATAGACCATGCAGGATAGTTCTCTCTATCCAACTTTTCAATTTGGAGACTATCTCCCATCTTTACTTCACCTGTAGCTTCAAATCTTTAACCTTTACAGATAATAAATGTACCTTTACTTCGAATGTTGCTCCTTCTGATCCTTTTGATGCTCTTTGTATGTCTTCCTTCAAGTTTTCTTCAACCTTTACCCTTCTGCACCTTCAAGATGTAAAGATTTGTACTTCTGCAATAGTCGGAGTCTTCTTCACTTCAATTTTGACACAACCTGCTCTGATACCACTGATGGAGAGTGTTAATCTCCAAAAGAACAAGTTGACCTTGAATTTAGATCACCTCTATATCAAGATCAACTTTAGACTCCACCTAATTTAGAGAATCTTCACCAAAATTATCAGGAAATTGATTATTCTGAAAAATTCAGTTTCTTCAGAAAAGTCTGCTGCAGATTAGTCACTCATTGACTAATCAATCCTGTAAAGTTTTTTATAAAACTTTGCACAACACTTTGCCTTAAGGTTGCACAACTTTGCCAAGTTAAATCTCTCAAAAAGATTAAGTACACACTGAGAAATGTGTGAAACACTTTACCTATGTCTGAAAATGCTTCTCTGCAATGGCGACTTTGACACCTGCAACTTCTTAGCACTGGTTCTCCCAACTCTGAACCCGTTTGATCAAGATCTTCTAGCCATAGATAGCTTACCTTCCAACTTAGATTTTGAGCCCTCACTTGTGTAAAACTTTACACTGTGGACTGAGCACTGACCATTTCTTTGAAGATGAAATGTGCGCCAGATTTTTCGACTCTCAGAACATCTTCACATATGAATGTTCCTAAACAAAATTCTCACAGCCTGATTGAAATTAATCTCTCAAATTCTAACCATAGATAGATTAGCTATGGACTTAGATATGTGCAAAAGGATTCTTCAAAAGATTAAGCACAGAAGGAGAATGGGAGAGAAGATCGACGCGCAGAATTCTACAACATTTTCTTCTTCATTACTTTTCATACATATGGTTGATGATACATACAATGTTCATCACCTCTTCACCTATTCTTCTCTATCTGATCTATATCACTCTCTCTTGCTATGAATACGTATCTGTAGATATATATACGAGTCTAACTCGTCATCTTTTTTTCAAAATACATTGAACTATTTACAAGAGTAATATACAAAAGAAACATTTCTGATTCTATTTTCTTCCTCTGAAAGTAATCTTCATTCTTCCACATATCTTCTCACTTTGATCTTCATATAATCACTATTGATGATTGCTCTGCTCCAACAGATATTATGTCATATATGTTGATGATGCTACCAGGTGGATCACAATTTATGTGATTAAAGAAAAGTCAGAAGTGTTTAATACATTTAAACACTATCATACATATGCAGAAAGGATTACAGGTCAAAAATTGAAGAGACTAAGGTCAGATGGAGGGGGAGAGTATTTTTCAAATGAGTTCAATGATTATTTGTGGAATGCAGGTATAAAGAGAGAAGTTACTTGCAGGTATTCTCCTCAACAAAATGGGGTAGCAGAAAGAAGAAATAGAACTCTTGTTGAGTTTGCAAGGTCCATGATGAAAGAGAAGAATTGTCCAAATTATTTGTGGGCAGAGGCTGTAAACATAGCTACTTATTTGGTCAATAGATTGCCTTGTAAAGCTTTGCAAGGTATGACACCATATGAAGCTTGGTGGGGTAAGAAACCTACCTTGGATCATTGCAGAATATTTGGATGCTTGGCATATGCATATGTGCCATCTCAATTGAGGTATAAGTTGGAGCCTAAGGCAGAAAAGTATGTATTCATTGGTTATGATGATAAACAAATGGGATACAGGTTGTGAAGTCCATCCACAAAGCAATTCCTTGTATCAAAGGATGTTACATTTGATGAGCAAGGTACTTGGTATGCAGGTAAATATAATGTACATGCAAATGATGAAGAAGTAGTGGAACAAAGAAAAGGTAAAGCAAAGATTCAATTACTTGATGAAAGTGAGAACAATGAAGTACAGGTTGAAGTAGAAGAGAGGCCAAGGTTTGATCCAGAATGTGATGAACCAGAGACTTCAAGAAGTGCAGAAGTTAGGAGGTCATCTAGGCACAAATGGCAACCTACAAGGTATAGCTATGACACTTCATTCTTGACTACTAAAGATTATGCTTATTTGGTAAAAGCAGATGAAGATCCATCTACATATGATGAAGCCAAAGGCAAAAGAAATTGGGAAGAAGCCATGCAAGAGGAGTATGATGCATTGATAGAGAATCAGACTTGGGATCTGGTTCCTAAACCTAATAGCCAGAAAATTATTGGATGTAAGTGGGTTTACAAAACAAAGAGATTTGCAGATGGAAGTGTGTCTAGATACAAAGCTAGACTTGTTGTGAAAGGGTATGCACAGACATATGGAGTGGACTATGATGAGACTTATAGTCCTGTGGCAAAGATGACAACAATCAGAACCCTCATTGCAATTGCTGCTTGCAAAGGTTGGAAGTTGTCTCAATTAGATGTTAAAAATGCTTTTTTGAATGGTTATATTTCAGATGAAGTTTACATGGAGCAACCAGATGGGTTCAAAGATCAAGTGAATCCAAATTATGTGTGTAAGCTCAAGAGAGCTTTGTATGGATTAAAGCAAGCCCCAAGGGCATGGAATTATAGGCTTGTAAAATTCTTGAATGATCTTGGATTTCAAGCATCAAAGGCAGATAGTAGCTTGCTAGTCAAAGCAAGTGAAGATGGGTTCATTTATGTTTGTATTTATGTTGATGACATAATACTTACAGGAACAGATGATAAAGGAATACAAATGATCAAGAAGCAGATGGAGAAAGAGTTCAAAATCAGTGATTTGGGGAACCTATCATTCTTCTTGGGAATGGAGATTTCTTATACTCAACATGGAGTATATGTGACCCAAGAAAGGTATCTTAAAAATTTGCTAACCAAATTTAAAATGGAAGATTGCAGGGTTGCACCTACACCTTTGGAAGTGAATCATAAATTGTCTAGGTTTGGAGGAGAAGAGTTCAGAGATATGAAACTCTATCAAAGTTTGGTTGGTAGCTTGATTTATGCTACATTAACAAGGCCTGATTTGTCATATGCAGTTGGTGTACTTTCACAATTTATGCATTGTCCTAGAAAGGAACATTGGATTGCAGGACAAAGAGTACTTAGGTACATCAAGGGTACACTCAGAGAAGGGTTGTACTATGGATTTACTTCTGACACAAGAGTGAAGATATATAGTGATGCAGATTGGGCAGGTAATGTGGATGATAGAAGATCAACACATGGATACTTGTGTTATGTAGGAGACAAATTGATTTCTTGGTGTTCTAAGAAGCAACATACAGTTGCTTTGTCATCTACAGAGGCAGAATATAAAGGTATGGTGGAAGCTGCAAAGGAGATAATATGGCTAAAGACACTTATGAAAGTTTTTGATGTGGTTCAAAGTACTCCTATTGTTTGTGGAGACAACATGAGTTCTTTATACTTGGCAGCTAATCCTGTGTTTCATGCTAGAACTAAGCATATTGAAATACAGTATCATTTCCTGAGAGAGAAGGTCATTGAGAAGGAGATTGAAGTCATACACACTCCCACAAAAGATCAAGTTGCAGATATGATGACAAAAAGTCTAGATGGACCAAAACTACAAAGATTCAAGGATATGGCAGGAATCAAGAAGATAGAGAAGAACCTCAATTAATGATTGAGGGGGAGCTGTTGGTGCATGACAATCATCCATTGAAGGATTATGAAGAAATGAAGTCAAGGAGTCAAGAAGAGAATAAATTCAGAAGGTTGAAGGAAGGACATATTTAGAAAATCCAAAGATATGTACACATATGTACATTAGCTGACTTATACTTTTGTCTAGTCATACATTTGTATATATTCATCTATAAATATGTTGGAAAATGTCAGGGCAAATAGAACAGAAGAAGAATAGAGAATAGGAAGAGAGAAATAAGTTGTAGAGAGTGTCATTAGACACATGGAGAGTGAGTGAATTGTCCATACTCACTTAGATGTAATTTTTCTGAAGAAATCGAGAAAACTTGCGCCCGATGTTTTGCTGTCTGCTCTTTCTGTGTTTAATCTTTTGAGAAATCCTTCTGCACATATCTAAGTCCATAGCTAATCTATCTATGGCTAGAATTTGAGAGGTTAATTGCAATCAGGCTGAGAGAATTTTGTTTAGGAACACTCATATGTGAAAATGTTCTAAGAGTCGTCAGAATTGGCGCACATTTCATCTTCAGAGAAATGGTCATTGCTCAGTCCACAGTGTAAAGTTTTACACAAGTGAGGGCTCAAAATCTAAGTTGGAAGGTAAGCCATCTATGGCTAAAAGATCTTGATCAAACGGGATTTACTTTGGGAGAACCAGTGTTAAGAAGTTGCAGGTGTCAAAGTCGCCATTGCAGAGAAGCTGTTTCAGACATAGGTAAAGTGTTTCACACATTTCTCAGTGTGTACTCAATCATTTTGAGAAATTTAACTTGGTAAAGTTGCGCAATCTGAAGGCAAAGTGTTGTGCAGAGTTTTGTCAAAAACTTTATAGAATTGATTAGTCAATGAGTGATTAATCTGCAGCAGACTTTTCTGAAGAAGTTGAATTTTTCAGAATAATCAATTTTCTGATAAATTGGTGAATGATCTCTAAGTTTGATGGAGTCTAAGGTTAATCTTGATATAGAGGTGATCTAAATTCAAGGTTAACTTGTTCTTTTGGAGATTAACACTCTCCATCATACATGTGAGCAATGAAGTGTTGAATCTCATACACAAATATGTATGGGGACCTACAAGGGAGTCATCCTTTGGAGGTAATAGATATTTTGTCACATTTGTAGATGATCATTCAAGGTTTGTTTGGATGTATTGCATGAATTCAAAGTCAGAGGTGTTTTACCACTTCAAGAGGTTCAAAAACCTAGTGGAGAAGGAAACAAGGAAGTATATAAAGACTCTCAGATCAGATGGAGTATTTTTCAAATGAATTGTCAGATTTTCTACATGACCATGGCATCAAAAGACAATTCACTTGCAGGTATACACCTCAACAAAATGGGGTGGTAGAGAGGAAGAATAGATACATAGTAGAAGTGGCTAGATCTTTGTTAAATGAAATGAATGTTCCTAAACCTTATTGCATTGATCATTATGATGGTTCGGGAGAACCATATGACCATATTGTTGAATTCAATTAAGTGCTGCATGTAGCAGAAGTGGACAATTTCTTTGTCCAATATTAATCTTTTAGCCTTACCCTTACTGGAATAGCTTTGACCTGGTTCCAACCATTGGACCCAAACCATTGTGTAAATATCAAACAATTTTTTCAAGAATTCATTGGTGAATTTACCAAGAGGGGTATCAAGAACAATCCCTCTTCATTGATCCATAGTTTTAATTAGACCCCTAATGAGATTGAAAAAAATTACTGCGAGACAATTTAATCAGTATGTAGACACGTGTCATGTGACTAAGAGACTCTCTCAATAGAAGATGATATCTCTGTTTTTAGATGGCCTAACCAATGGGACATTAAGAACATTGGTTTACATGAAACACTTACAAACACTGAGTGATTGTCTACAAGAGTGTATAGATTTGGAATCCAAGTTAGTAGATGGCGTGAAAATCCCACAGAACTCAACAAAATTAGAGGATACGATGAGTAATGCCACCTCTAACACCAGGAATGTAGAAGAACTCGTAGAATGAGTGGCTAAAAAGCTAGGTGTTCAAGGACAAAAAAACTACCAAAATCCTCCTTTGAGATTACCCATGTTATGAAGGTGTATCCATTGTGGTGGGGACCGTCCATCTCATACTTGTGTAAGAGGAGGATCGGTATCCCCACAACCCTATCAATACAATCGGCAACAAGCCCATGTACCAAATTTGTGAAGAGATGGATAGGTATGTGCTTGAAGATGAAGAGGTGTTGCAAAATCCTTGATCTACACCAGCCAAATGAACTCCAGAAGTATATGGTGGGCCCTTTTAGCTTGCCAATGGATGTATTAGACACCCTATGTATCTTGGAAGATCACTCTAAAAAAGATAGATCAAAACAGATAAGTTGGAGTTAGCTCAGAGGTGAAAACTTGCTATTCTTGGTTCATACACCTGTCCAGAGTTTTACATCATTCTCTAAGCACAGCAGCAATTAGCTCAATTCCTCTTGGGGAAGTCTAGGCAACTTAAAGAGCTAACTTTCAAGAGTAATCTCATCAAAAATAATGAACCACACACTGAGAATGAGTTTTAACAAGTGATGACATCATCCCGATTTTCACGGGCTGCTACAGAAATAGACCAGTGAGCAGAAACATCAACATAACTCAAAATGTACAAATCCAATGATTATGACCATTTGTATGCTTATACTAGACAGTAAGCTGAATCCAACAAGCTTTAAATCATTGAATTTGGATAAGTAACCACTGAGAAATGGCTCTGACAAGATGAGTCAAAAAGTCGGGTACCTGACAGAGAAGTGAAGATGAACAGACCCTGTTGACTTCAAATGAACATAACTGAAGATTGCAACATCCAAATGACATGAAAATTTGTGAGCATATATTAGACTTATAGAGATAACTTTACCAAGTTACATCACTGAAAATGATGCACCAAGCTCAGAGAAAACATCTCTGCAACCTGACTGAGAAAACTGAGAGTAATGGTAGTGAGTAGTACACTTCACAAGAACATGGAAAGATGAACTCAAATAATCATGAAAATGAAAGTATATTGCTTGTAGAATACAATGACTTACTGATACATGTGTGTGCCTTGTAATCACACCTTGATATGGCATAAAGCTCAGCTCTTGGAGGTCTTCACATAGGTCTCTCTAACCACGACTAAAAATGCCATCTATTTATAGTTGAGTTTGGGAGGCTAACTTCCCTCAATCACTCTCCAATCAATCAATGATTGATTTGATTCTCTACCTACCACAAATCACGAATTCGTGGCTCCTCTTTCCATTCTTGATCAAGTGGACTCAACCACTTAAGATTCTCTTACTTTTACATTAAGTAAACTCTTCAAAAGTTACAAGAGGTAGTTCACAAGTGAACTTTACATAGTCTTCTTTTTAAAGCTTCTTCTAAGACTTTGTGAGACTCAAGCCAATACTTAGGCTTGTCATAGACTTGCTCCAACAGCTCCCCCTCAAGCCAAGTATGCTTGAGGTCTTCAATCTTCCAAGATTACCTGCAAACCAATCATAGCCTTGAATTTGCAAAGCTTTGTACCATCCAATGCTTTGGTTAGAATATCTGCACATTGTTGATGAGTGGACACATATGATATTTGAATCTCTTTGCTTAGAACCTTTTCTCGTACATAGTGATAATGAACTTCAATATGTTTAGTCCTTGCATGAAAAATAGGATTAGCAGCCAAATGAATAGAACTCATATTGTCACCAAAAATAGTTGGAGTTCTGAACTCCAATCCAAGATCTTTGAATAATGTCTTCATCCACATAGCTTCTTGTGTAGCTATGGCAAGACCTCTATATTCAGCTTCAGTAGAAGAGAGAGCAACTGTGGGTTGCTTCTTGGATGACCATGAACTAAGCTTTGAACCTGCAAAGGTAAGATAACCTGAAGTGCTCCTTCTATCTTCCTTAGAGCCAGCCCAATCTGCATCAAAAAATAGCTTCAAACCTAAATCAGATACATAAGGGTAATAAAGTCCTTCATTTATGGTTCCTTTGAGATACTTGAGAATCCTTTTGGCAGCATCCATATGTGGTTTCCTTGGTGTGTGCATAAATTGAGTTAGCACACTCACACTGTAACATATATCTACTCTTGTCAATGTGGCATAGTTGAGACTACCCACTAGACTTTGATATGATGTGATGTCCTCTATGAGTTCACCTTCATGTGAGCTCAATTTGTGATTGACCTCCATTGGAGTACCTGCAATCTTACAATCTTGCATCTTGAATTTTGCCAACATGTCCTTAATGTACTTTCTTTGAGTGAGAAACAAACCATGATCTTTGTAGACAACTTCCAAACCTAGGAAGTAGGTAAGTGAACCCAAATCACTTACCTTGAACTCTTCTCTCATCTGATCTTTGATCTTCTTCATACCATCTGCATCATTTCCTGTCAATATAATATCATCTACATATACACATAGGTAGATGACCTCAGAATTACTCTTTTTAATAAAGAGTGAAGGATCTGCCTTGCTTGGTTGAAAGCCTTTGTCCTGCAAGAATGAAACAAGCCTGAAATTCCAAGCTCTTGGAGCTTGCTTGAGACCATACAATGCTTTGTTAAGTTTACACACATAATTAGGATAAACTTGATTCTCAAAACCAGGTGGTTGTGCCATATATACCTCTTCTGTTATCCAACCATTCAAAAATGCATTCTTTACATCTAGTTGAACTATCTTCCAATTCTTGGAGAGGCAACACTAAGCAAAACCCTAATAGTAGGCATCTTTGCCACAGGAGAGAAGGTCTCCTCATAATTAATTCCCTGAGTTTGTGCAAAGACTTTTGCTACAAGCCTTGCCTTATACCTGTTAATTGAACCATCAGAATTCTTCTTGAGTTTATAGACCCATCTTGAGCCTATTACCTTCATGGATGAAGTCTTGGGCACCAAATCCCAAGTGTTGTTTTCCTCAAGTGCTTCAATCTCTTCCTTCATTGCATGCTTCCATTCTGATTTTGCTTTGGCCTCTTCAAATGATGATGGCTCCTCTTGGTTTATATCCTGTGCTATGTAGATAGAATGTTTAGTTACTAATGAGGTGTCAAACCCATACCTTTCTAGTTTTTTCTTTTCCCTCATAGATCTTCTTAGGCCATGATGTGATGATTCTGCCTCATGTCCAAGTTCCTGCAATTTTGCTTTACCTTTAGACTTCCATGCTTTGATCTTTTCCATGTGAGATTCTTCATCATCCTCTAAGGTGTCTTGTTCTTCAATCTTTGATTGTTCTCTACCAAGCTTTGGAAAATCTTCTTCAAGATCATATGGTAAATTGATCTTCCTGCATGAATCTTCATACCATGAATTGTTCTCATTAAAAACTACATCTCTGCTTACCAAGAATCCTTTGTTGGTAGGGTTGTATAACCTGTAGCCCTTTTGATTGTTGTCATATCCAATAAATACACACCTTTCTGCCTTTGGATCCATCTTGCCTCTAACCTGTGAAGGAACATGAGCAAAAGCAATACATCCAAAAATTTTACAATGATCTAAGCTTGGTCTTCTTCCATTCCAAGCCTCATATGGAGTCATCCCATCAAGGGATTTTGAAGGCAACCTGTTAATCAAGTAAGTGGTTGTAGATACAGCCTCAGCCCATAAGTAATTAGGTAAATGCTTTTCATTTAACATAGACCTTGCAGCTTCAACAATCGTCCTATTCCTCCTTTCTGCCACTCCATTTTGCTCAGGAGTGTACCTTGTAGTTACCTCTCTTTTGATTCCTCTTTCTTGAAGAAAAGAATCAAAATCATGGGAGAAGTATTCTCCCCCTCCATCTGACCTTAGCCTTTTTAGTGATTTACCTGTTTGATTCTCCACAAGAGCCAAATATCTTTTGAAACATGAAAAAACTTCATCTTTGTGTTTCATAAAGAATAGAATAGTCCATCTGCTGCAATCATCAATAAAGGAAACATAATACCTTGATCCAGATATAGAAGCTTCCTTGCTAGGTCCCCATACATCTGTATGAACCAACTCCAAGAGATCTCCATGCATATAACCTTTCTTCATGAATGGTAACCTGTGAGACTTTCCAAATTGACATGCACTACACTTATAAATCATATGTTCTTTTGACAAATTAGGAAGTCCAATTACACTTTGGTCCCTGCAGATTTGCTTTAATGACCTTTCACCAATATGTGCTAACCTTTTGTGCCATACTTCCAATTCTGTGAGTGTCTGACTACCATAATTAAAGAGAGCAATGTTTCTAGTGTCCTGTAACTCAAATGTGAACAATCTACCTGTCTTTTCACCTTTTGCAATTCTTCTGAATCCTTGACTTGGATCTTCAACAAATGCTCCTGCTTTTGTGAACCTGACTTGCAACCCTTTCTCTACTATCTGGCCAACACTTATCAAATTCTTTGTAATGGTAGGGACATAGAGTACCTTACTGAGTAGGTTGATGTTTCCATCAGGTGCTTTGACATTGCCTATTTTCTCCTCATGATGTTTTGTATCATCTCCTGTTTGTACCTCATGCTTATTCCTTGGATCTTCTAAATCTGATAGGAGTGCCACATTTCCTGCCACATGATTTGAACAACCTGAATCTATGTAGAAAACATGCTCATCAGATTTACCTTGTGGCATAGCCATGTTCATGATCAATAATGAATCCTCTTTGTTTGAGTCTTATGTGTAGTTATTGTAGTCTCTCCTTCCTTTGTAGCCTCCTTGATAGTTTGAATGATTGTAGTTGTTGTAGTTGCCATGGTAGTTGTTGAAACTTCCTCTTGAGTAGCCATAACTTCCTCTATTGTATCCTCTGCCTCTTTGATTCCTGGAATTCCTAAAGCAATTTTCAGTTGTATGATTAGTTAATCCACAAATAGAACATGAGTTGGAGTCTTGGGATCTCCCCCTGCCTTGTCTACCTCCTCTTCCTCTACCTCTGCCATGTCTTCCTCTACCTGCATAGTTAGCTTGATATGTACCTGCTTCTTCATCCACTTTCTTTGCCTTTCCTTTGTTATCTTTAGACTTGTTTTTATCCGTGTATAAAGCTGAAGATTGATTACCTTTAGAGCTTTCTCCATTTTTGATAAGCTTTGCCTCTTGAGTAAGTAGTTGTCCATTGAGTGTGTTGAAATCAGGTACATGCATGTCCATGTACAAATCCATAGCTGTGGTGAATGCTTCCCACTTGTCATCTGCCTTCAAGCCATTGATCACCTGCCTTACAATTTTCTCTTCATCTATTACCTCTCCAATACTTCCCAACTGATCTGCTATGTCCTTGAGCTTTGTGACAAAATCTGTCACATTTTGTTTGGGAGCCTTCTTGAGAGTTGTGAAATCCAGCCATAGTTGATGCTTCCTAGCTTTAGTACTTGAAGAAAAGAAAGCTTCAATGCATCCCACACTTCCTGAGATGTCTTACAACTTCTAATGTGAGGCAACAAAAAATCTCAGATAGAGTTAAGGAGATAAGACCTTGCAAGTGCATCCTTGGAGCACCATGTGCTCAATCTTTCTTGCTCTTCTTGTGTTGGTTGACTTTTGTTCCTGAAACTTCGCATAACTTCATCTCCAGCCACATAACCATATAGACTTCTACCTTAGAGATAAGCTTCCATTCTTAATGACCAAGCTGAGTAGTTACCTCTGTCCAATTTGTCAATTGATGAAGGAAATCCATCTGCCATGTTATCCAACCTTGCTCTGATACCACTATGAAGAGATGGATAGGTATGTGCTTGAAGATGAAGAGGTGTTGCAAAATCCTTGATCTACACTAGCCAAATGAACTCCAGAAGTATTTGGTGGGCCCTTTTAGCTTGCCAATGGATGTATTAGACACCCTATGTACCTTGGAAGATCACTCTCAAAAAGATAGATCAAAACAGATAAGTTGGAGTTAGCTCAGAGGTGAAAACTTGCTATTCTTGGTTCATACACATGTCCAGTGTTTTACATAATTCTCTGAGCACAGCAGCAATTAGCTCAATTCCTCTTGGGGAAGTCTAGGCAACTTAAAGCGCTAACTTTCAAGAGTAATTTCATCAAAAATAATGAACCACACACTGAGAATGAGTTTTAACAAGTGATGACATCATCCCGATTTTCATGGGCTGCTACAGAAATAGACCAGTGAGCAGAAAAATCAACATAACTCAAAATTTAGTAATCCAATGATTATGAAAATTTGTATGCTTATACTAGACAGTAAGCTGAATCCAACAAGCTTTAAATCATTGAATTTGAATAAGTAACCACAGAGAAATGGCTCTGACAAGATGAGTCAAAAAGTCGGGTACCTGACAGAGAAGTGAAGATGAACAGACCCTGTTGACTTCAAATGAACATAACTGAAGATTGCAACATCCAAATGACATGAAAATTTTTGAGCATATAGTAGACTTATAGAGCTAACTTTACCAAGTTAAATCACTGAAAATGATGCACCAAGCTTAGAGAAAACATCTCTGCAAGAGGACTAAGAAAACTGAGAGTAATGGTAGTGAGTAGTACACTTCACAAGAACATGGAAAGATGAACTCAAATAATCATGAAAATGAAAGTATATTTCTTGTAGAATACAATGACTTACTGATACATGTGTGTGCCTTGTAATCACACCTTGATATGGCATAAAGCTCAGCTCTTGGAGGTCTTCACATAGGTCTCTCTAACCACGACTAAAACTGCCATCTATTTATAGTTGAGTTTGGGAGGCTAACTTCCCTCAATCACTCTCCAATCAATCAATGATTGATTTGATTCTCTAGCTACCACAAATCACGAATTCGTGGCTCCTCTTTCCATTCTTGATCAAGTGGACTCAACCACTTAAGATTCTCTTACTTTTACATTAAGTAAACTCTTCAAAAGTTACAAGAGGTAGTTCACAAGTGAACTTTACATAGTCTTCTTTTTAAAGCTTCTTCTAAGACTTTGTGAGACTCAAGCCAATACTTAGGCTTGTCATAGACTTGCTCCAACAAAATTTGTACTATCATAGTGAACAAAAATACACCAATCATTTGTAGGGTAAGTTTCCCTTTCAATAGACACCGTAGACCCTTTGCACCACCTTAATATCGACCTTATGAGAGATCAAGGCAAGAGGTTCCTAGATACAATCCATAGCAAGGATTGCCTATGGTTCAAGACCATGTGAGTACACAGGATAGAATCAACCTCAACTTATATTAGGGCAACAACCCCCCACACCCTACTACCAATAAAGTATGCTCAACCAAAAGAAAATTTGGAAAGAGCCATTGCACTAGCCACGCCATTGACAAACACATAAAACCTAGCCCAAGGTCTTGATCAAACCCAAGGAGATTACTATTCCTATGACACAGGTCTTGTGGAATACGGCCAAGCCTACAAGCAACATTATTATAGATACGAGGGATATGAGAGCTCATGGTGTAGCTCAATGATGAGTAGTACCTCCTTTAATGTCAATCCGGGAAGACGTGAGGATGGTATGAAGACCTCGAGCAAGTGGCGGCACAAGTGCGTGAGTGAGAAGCACACCAGCATGCACACACATACACACACACGCGCACACAAGGCAAGACAAAGAGTGAGAATCAATGGAGCTTTTTAGATTACTTTCAAAATGCCCTTACAAGTTCGTTTCAATTACAATCTAACCCCAAAAATGAGCTCTCTAGCTCCTTTTATAGTTTTTGACTAGCTTTTGGCCCTGTCCAGACCTAGTGTCCGGCCTAGTTAAAAATTAGGTTCCAGGGCTTATTTGGGGGTTCAAACAAGATCTAAAAATTATGAAAATTGGTACGCAACTACTTCTAAGGCTCCTCAAGCTCAAGGACTCCTTGGCTTGCACAAAATGGAGCTACAAAAATGTGAAATGAGATTTACAATGATTATTAGTGATAAAAATCACTGTTGTTGTAGGGATTTCTTCTAGTGATCTGCCATACATATCTTCAAGCTCCCTACTTGCTCTTCTTCCCTGCGTGTCCATCTCTCTGATTTGCATTAATGTCTTGAAAAAATATTGGCCTACTTGCCAGATCTTCTTTGACTGCCCTGTTTGCTTGTGCTGTCCCTTCGCTCTGACTCCCTTCTTTGACTTTCACGTCTTGTAGATCCTGATGTACCAAGGCTACTGCCAACACCCCCCCCACTCTCGCGTCTGTCGCCCCTGACAGACCCTTGTCTAGCTGCTTTCTGGACGTAGTATTGTACCACATCGGCGGCGAGGTGGTGTTCTTCTAACCTGAGTCCCCTTGCTAGATCTGTCAGCAATGCATCCCAATTGACTGGCCCTGGGACATCTGGCTGTGGCACCCGTAACTGCTCTGAGTGAATGGTTCGCTCCACGGCAAATAAATGGAGGAGATGTGAGGGTCTGGGTACAAATATTTCTGAGTGGTATTCCCAGAACCCTGTTACGAACATCTCTTCGAATGTTTGTTTAAAGCAGGCCGGGAGGTATTTTATTCTGGCGTGCCAAGCGTATATCACCTCTATGGAAGGAGTGGTGCTCATGTCATACACCAAATCTTGGTTTCCTGTAAGGAATCCGACGCCTGAGAAGTGTGGGTCCTTGATATTCTTGAATGTCCTGAATGTAATAAGCATTAACTCAAAAATTTTCATGCACATCTGGGCCATTACATCAGGGGTGTTCTTTAATCGGATGCTCCAGTGCCGTATAGTGGAGATCATGTAATTGACGGTGGGAGGTCCTTGAGGGGGTGCTAGATAGACGTAGTTTAACCATTTGGCGCATCCCTTGATATTCTTGACTGCAATGGTAAACTCTGGCCATGTACGTCTGCGGAGTACAGGAACATAACAAGGGTTATATTTAATAAAAAGAGGCATATTCGTCCAGGTGCGAACCATCTCCGGATAGGTTTCGAGGAGTCGGATCCTCCAAGTGGGTTGATGAATGGATCCTTTTTTAGCACTCTCTGGGATGTCATCTGGCCCAAATTGTGTGGCAAACGTTGGAGGTTTGCCACATTTATGTTGGATTTCTGCATTGTAGTCCGCCAGGAGTATACAATAGGGCACGTATTGATCATCATTGGTTCCGATCCATCTATGGTGGGACATGCTGCGGAAGTATGCTGATTTAATAATAGTGTCCTCTATCTTTGCCATAGATTGGATCTGAACTGCCACTCGATCTTCATGAGTTGATGCCGTTTTCTCTAGTGTTTGGAGCCACTCAGGTACTTCGATTTCTAACGTATCCATTCCTTCTGCGGTTTGCTCACCACCTGGCATTGGCATAGGAACGTAAGGTTCCTCATACGTCTCATCTACCTCGATGGGTACCAAATCCTCGGGTTCAGGTTCGACCACTGGAGAGGGTTGCCTTTCATGTGTGAGTAATCTTGCCTGTAATTCGGCCACCTGCTCTTTCAATGCCATGACTTCTTCTGAAGTCGTGGTCGTTTCTGTGACTTTGGGTGTCGTCTGTTGCTCTTGGAGTTGATTGCGCAGCGCATCACGTTCCCTTTCCAAGTCATCATGAGCTTCTAATAGATCTGCATAGCCGTCCAAGATGGTCTTCATTGTTTCTGAGGGCACAGCTTTAAACTGCTCTGGATCAATTTCGTGTGGAGAGCCTTCCATTGCAGCTTCTAGATTTGCTTCATTTTGCTGCTGCAGTCTCTTGTTTTCCTCAAGGGCGGCCGCCATGTGTTTTCTGAGAAGTGCCAGGTTACGCCGAACTTTGAGATTATCGGCTTGGTATACCTCGAGCAAAGCTTCTAGTTGTTTGGCACCTGATTCTGTCGATGGTTGGGGTGCTGCCAATAAGGTTTGGTGAGCCTGCTCAAGCGTCGCGTAGCGTTGATTCAGTTCTGCATTTTCTGTTTGTAGAATGAGAAATTGTGTTTGTAAGTTCTGGTGGTGCGTTTCTAGTTGCTGATACCGGTTGTCCAGAGCTTTGTACTCATGTTGGAGCTGGTATACACATTGGTTTAATGCAAAAAATATGTTATTTACATTAAATAATGCTGGGAAAGGTGAAGATGCAGGGGGAATGGGGGCGGGAATGGGAGAGGTGAATGCTGTGGATGTAAGTGGAGATGTGGGTGGAGGGGGTATGGGTGATGAAGGTGGTATGGGGGGAGGGAGCGGTGCTGTGGCTGGTGATGTTTCCATCGTGTCAACTGTTTGAGTGACGGTGTAGATGGGAATCGTGGGTGAAGTGGATGTGACATCGGTGAACAGGGTGGTGAAGGTCGGCATGGTGACTCCCCCGACTTGGATTCCCGGGGAGAGTGGGATGCCCATGACAATGGTAGTGGTAGTGGATGTGGTAGTGCTAGTGACCTGTGGTGGAGTGAATTGTGTAGTGTGAGGTGGGGATGGTGGTGACAACGGTGCTTCGTGATATTCTTCTGCTTGCGCTGACTCGCCTGGTGCTGATGTATTGATGTGAATTTGCTTCCCGGACCTCCTGGGACGAACGGGAACTCTTTTTTCAAACCTGTGGATGTAGGCCATTGCCTCATGAATGGCCTCGTCCAGTCCTACGGCGTCAGCATGAAGGTTCATGGACTCAATGAACAATTCATCCACACCTTCCTCAGCTAGCAAGTCGTTCATGAGTCTTTTGCCCTGTTCTAGAGACATCTTATGCTGTTCCTGAACCAGTCGCATGGTTCGATATAGTCTCTTGATTTGCGCCGAATATGCTGGGGCACTTGCTAACTCGGAGAGTTCGTCATATTCTTGGTGTTGTTCTTCGTCGACCTCGTCTTCATCTCCTCCTGCCTCTGGTTCATCTACATCGACTTCTACAGTTTGTGGTTGGGTGGGGGCCGGTGTTGTTTTGGGTCGTGGTTCCTGAGCTCGCGCTGCTTCCGCTTCAAGGTTAGAGTCATAGATTAATCTGGCAATTTCTTCATCCGTGAGGTCCTCAAGAGTAAATCCCTGTGGAAATTCCAAATCGGATGGAATGGGTGGAAACACCAGATTAGGCCCCTCTGTGCTTGGTCTTGGTAACCGGATTGTGAATGGCCTAACTCGTCGTGTCTGGGGAGGAGTGATTTCTGGTGTAGCGGTAGCTCCCCTTGGTTGAGCACAGGGTAGTTGGACTCCCCCCCTCATCTTCTTTGATGGGGGTCCTGCTGCTGATAGTCTTCTTTGGAATTCTTGGACTCGGGACCATACGAGTGCCCGCTGAACAGGCACGTCATAAGCCAAGCATCTATAGATTATTCTGGTCAAAGCACAACACCCGTGGAGCACATTCTTCTGTTTTTTGTTCCACCTTTGATGCGCTAGGTGGATCTGGTCTATGATCCAGTGTGGCACATTGATGGGCAGGCTTTCGGTTTCTGCTAGATATAAACTGAACCATATTTTTTTCGGGGGCATTGTGAATCGTTCTTGGGCGGGAAACGCAAAGTGTTGCATGATGGTTCGCAGGTGAAGCGCAATGGTAGGTGTCATAGCTACCATATCCTTCAACTTATTCAGATCCTTGTGCTTCATTCGACCTGGGACCATGGTTTCCTTTTCTGTTGGGATGTGCATGCCGTACATTCCCATCGCTTCTCTTACCAGATTGAGGGTCAACTTGAATCTTTTGAGCTCATTACCCGGCAGCAGTGATGGCAACACAAAGGTGCTGTCGCCGCCCTTGGCTCTGCTTGGCGTGATGGTACTGATCAGATAAGAGCATCGTAAAAAATCCGGCTTTGGTAAGTGAGTCCTGAAATAACTTTCCACCCCTGCTTTGACCCAAACTGATCTCATGACCTCGGCATTTTGGTAGCTTTCAAATTCGCGTGTGAAAAAGTGGTATCTACCCCATTTGCCATTGAACTCCAATTCTGCCTCCCAGAAGTAGGTTCCATCGCCCAGTGGTCCAGCAACATCACTGAACCAATGCGCATGCTTACCTACTTGAGAAGTGTGTCCTTGAGGAGGATCCTGGATGGGGAGCACATGCACTTCTTGAAGCTCTTGCGGTCTTGCAGTGAGGCGTGGCTCAAGGAGAAGTGTTTCAATGTCCACGATCTGGGGACCAGATCCGGCTTGAGAGCTGGTACCTGCTTCTGCCATGGCCCTGTTTGCTGATTGGTTCTGTGAGAATATAGAACCAAGTGTTAACATTGTAATGGACAAAATAAATCCGTTGTTGTCCCCGTTACAACATTAACATAAGGTAGATGGTGAGTTAGTGGTTAGTAAGTGCATTAAGACAGTGTGTGTAGTTAGTGGTTGTGTTGTCCTAGGAAACTACTGCAGTTAGTAAGTGGGTTATGAATTTACCAATTGGGGTCGGGGGGTTTATTACAGACCCTAGGCTTCCAAATGCAGTGAGTGGGCTTTGCTTTCGGTTTCGGAGAGTCTCTACAGAGCTTTGTCGGTGTCGTGGTTTGAAAACGAGGCCTTTTTGGGACCCATATACAATCGATTACCTGCACGTTCTTGGGTTCTGGTGTGTACATGAGTGTCGAGAACGAGTGAAGTCTGGCAGCATGTGTCGCTGCATTATGCTGTTTAAGTTGTGGCCTCAGCGTAGCTACTTGTGCCATCAAGCAAGCCTTAGGCACCCAAATTTGTCTTGATTGTGGGCTAGCCTTCATCGACTTCTTGGGCACCCAAATAGATTTTACTTTAGCAGAAGAATTTCTGAAAGACTTCTTATTAGCGTTACGTTGTTGGTCACTAATAAGAGGCTTGGCCCCTGTAGTTGACGGTGGTGCAACTGGTCGTTCGCCTTTCCGCACCCATACCTGGTCTATTGTCTGGGCTGTTCTGCTGCGCAGGTACTTTTGATCTCTGACATAGGTAGTACCCGGCTTCTTCTGCCTTTGATCCACCTTGGGTTGCTGCCTCTTTCTAGCCTTTGGAAAAGAAGGGAGTTCCTTTGCATTCCTGACTCCTTTTTTGCAAATATCATTCCTCTGCAACACATAGTTTTGGACAAGAACAGCATGGTCAACTTCATGTGTACCCCTGGAAGGACCAGGAGTTTGTGCCTTTCCTAGTTCCTTGAGTGCTTGATTGTCTAATTCTACTGTAACTCGACTATGATTGACCCAAACCTGGAGAAGTCCACTTCTTAGGTTTAGATTGACTGCTTGGTCATAAATCCAATCTTGACCCAGGACAAGAGGCTCAGTGAGATCCTCATCCTGACACACTAGTACTTTAACTGTCATTGCTTCATCATGAATGTAGAGGGGAAGTTCCACCTCGCCCATGCAAGGGGTTTCCACGCCTCCCAATCCTATAAGATATGCCTCCACAGGATTGACAGTTAACTGTAACTCTTGACAGTAAGACATTCTAACAGCACTAGTGGCTGCACCTGAGTCAATCAAGGCTCTTACAGTCCTTGCACTTTTTCCTTGTCCTATATCTAGGGTTACGAAAGGACGTCGATCAGTTATCCTAGGTGAGCTGGTTCCTGCGACTTCACACATTGCCACATGATATCCTTGATCTGCATAGTCATTTGTCCTAGGCTGCTCTCTACCTTGCCTACGTAATTTCATTCTTCTAATGCGTTCTAAGGCTTCTGCTTGAGCTTCTTCTCGCACTCGCTTTTCTTCCTCTTTGCGTTTCTTAGCAGTATTGAGTCGGCTAAGCATTTCTTCTGTGAGGGGTTCCTGGTACAACTTGACTCTGCAACCGCTAATATAATTTGGGAGAACATCACCCTCTAATGTGGCCAATTGTACTGCTCCGCTCGTGGAGATCCTATTGATGATCATAGGTCCGTAGCCTCTCTTTTCTAGCTTCCTCGCGTGTTGTTTTAGTGTATAGACTAAGACTAGATCTCCTGCTTTCAAGCCTTTATCCTTCACGTGGGCATCAAAGTATGCCTTCTGTCTCTTCTTGGCTGCATATATTCCTGCAGCGGCTCTCAGTCTTGTTTCCCCTAATCGTTCAAGGTCAAAGATCCTAGAGGAGAGCTCATGACCTGTCCATTCGTGCTCTTGTGCTACTTTCAATGTAGGAATCAGGAAGTCCAAGGGTAGCACAGCGTTTTGGCCGAATACCATCTGAAAGGGGGTGGCTTGGAGTACAGTTTTGTAGGCAACTCGGTATGCCCAAACAGCATGGTGTAGCTGTTTGTCCCAGTCAGAGCGTTTAGTGTTCACTAATTTCGTCAGCACATTGCACAAAATCTTATTAGTGCTCTCAGCTTGACCATTAGCTTGAGGGTGATAAGGGGCAGACTTCTTGTGTATTACCAAGAATTCTTGGAGTAGATTTTCAATCACTTCGTTCAAGAAATGAGTGCCTCTATCACTTACAAGCTCTATAGGTAGCCCATATCGTGTGAATACATTCTCAAACAAGAATTTGGCAGTTGTTTGAGCATCGTTCTTGGTTGTAGCTTTCACCTCTACCCACTTGGTGAGATAATCTGTTGCCACAATGATGTATTCCGCATGAGAACCCTTAGCTGGGGGATTAATAGGACCTACGAAGTCTATTCCCCACTTAGAGAATGCACGTCCACCCATCATAGGTTTCAGTGGCATCTCATCTTTGCGTATAGGATACTGAGTCCTTTGACAGACATCACACCGTTTCACATAGGTGTGTGCATCCATGTGAAGGGTAGGCCACCAGAAGCCCGCAAATAGTATCGCCTTGATTACCCGATCTGGTCCAAAGTGTCCTCCTGCTACACCTTGGTGAGCAGTTTCCAAGATCTTCAGATATTCACTTTCGTGGACACATAGTCTCAAGTAACCATCTTTACCGCGCTTATATAGATTATTACCGATGAGTGAGTAATCCTGGGCTTCTTGTTCTAAACTCCTTTTCCTAGCTAGAGTCATGTCTGGAGGGAATGTGTTTGTTCTCAAGAATGATACTAGAGGTTCACTCCAATCTGGCACAATGGATACTTGATAAAGAGTGGCATGTTCCACTGGTGGTTTAGTGCAACAGATTGGGCATTCCTTGCACAACTTTTGGACATCAGCTTCCATAGTTGGCCAATGCACTCCGAACCTCTTTAGAGTCTGCAAAGTTCTTTGCTTTGAATGGTGTTGCTCTAACGCACCTACATGTGCTAATTGCAACCATTTAGCGTACTCATCTTCTTCTACGCAACAAGCCAAGATCCCTTGATCTGTGTGCTTGTACATGCTTCCTGCCATGATATGGTACTTTTGGGCTTTTACGATCTCTCTATTCCGTGTGTTCACCACTGGATGATTAGGCCCGTATGTCAATACTGGTACTATTGGCTTGGCCCACTGCGGCACCACTTCCAAATTAAACAAGTAAGCATCCGGAAGGTCATCTGACACTCCTTGTGGGGCTTCTCCCGATGTGAGCCTAGAGAGATGATCTGCTCTCAAGTGGGTTCTACCTTTTCTTACCACAACCTCAAAATCATATTCCATTAGCAGGAGAAACCATCTTACTAATCTTCCCGTATTGCATGGCTTGTTTACTAAGTACAACAATGCCTGATGGTCTGTAAAAAATTTAAACTTATTTGCAAGCAAATAATGTCTAAACTTTTTAACTGCATATACCATGCCTAATCCTTCTCGTTCAGTAGTGGTATAATTTCGTTCAGCCGCATTCAATTGTCTACTGGCATAGGCAATTGGAAGATCCATATTACCTTCACCAGTAGGTTGTGCGAGCACACATCCAATAGCATAATTGGATGCATCCACGTGAACATGGAATGGCTTATTCCAATCTGGTGTGGTCAAGATTGGTGCTGAACACAATCTTCGTTTAAGCTCTTGGAAGGAATTCTCACATTCATCCGTCCACTCAAAGTTTGTCAGAAGTCCGTACATGGGTTTTGCAATGACAGCATACATGTGTATAAATCGTCGATAATAACCACAATGCCCCATGAAAGCTTGCACTTCCTTGACATTCTTTGGCCTAGGTAGCTCTGCTATGGCTCTCACTTTTTCTTCATCGGTAGATATGCCATTCTTTGACACTATGTGTCCTAGAATCTTGCCTTGCCTGACCATAAAAACGCACTTTTCTGGGTTTAGGCAGACTTGATATTCTCTACATTTGTCAAAGATTTGTCTGAGTTCAGGAATATGAGTTTGCCTAACGTTGGAATGAGCACAAAGATCATCAACATAGACTTCTAAACTCTTCCTTAGGAACTCCTTAAACACATGGCACATCAGTCTCTGGAAGGTAGCTGGTGCGTTGGTAAGCCCAAATGGCATTACTCTAAAAGCAAAAATGCCCCATTCTGTGGCAAAGGCTGTCTTATGCTGATCCTCTGGAGCTATGGCTACTTGATTGTAGCCCGAAAATCCATCAAGGAAGCTGTACACTTCCTTGCCTGCCACTCTTTCTAGGAGATGCTCTGTGATGGGAAGCGGATAGTTATCTCGAATCGTGGCAGCATTAACCTTTTTCAAGTTAATGCACACATGCAGCTTGCCATTCTTCTTGGGCACCACTACAATGGGGGATACCCATTCGGTGTGCTCAATTTCGTAGATAAATCCAGCTTCAACCAATCTATCTATCTCCTCCTTGATCTTAGCAGCATAGTTATCGTTATATGTATAAGGCTTTTGCTTAGAGGGTTTAGCATCTGAGGTCATGGGAATGGTGTGCGAGCATACGTCCGGGTCAACCCCTTTCAAATCCTTGTAACTCCAAGCGAATACATCTCTGTATTCTCTTAGCAAGGCAATCAATTCGTGCTCTTCTTCTTCTGTCAGGTCATGGCCTATATACGTGCATCTCTCCTCTCCTTCTTCTAGGGCCACTATTATTTTCTTTGTGGTTTCTTTGTTATCATAGGCCTCTCCTGATTGTGCCTCTCGTTTAGGCAATCTTATCATGACTCTCCTGTCATCTATCTCATATTTCTTAAAATTTTCTGGGACCTCAAACAAAGATTCTTCCTCTTCTGGTAAGGCTTCTCTCTTCTTTCGTTTCTTTCCTTCTTCCTTAGGGGTCACATGTGTTGCTAATCTTACGTCATTTGTCAGTTCTCCATGCCTCTGGGTTTGAAATTCTACCTCATGGAAGTATTCTTCATCTGATGCAAATGGTGGGTCCATAATGATTGACTCTAGATCGGAGTCACTTGCATCCTCAAATGCATCAGGGCTAGGTTTGCATTCTTCTAGAACTGCCTCTCCCATGATTGGCTCTATGGAGAAGACTGAGATGTCATAGCCATCCTCATCACAGTGAGGTGTCCATTGTTCTTCGTTGATGGCTACGTCCATTGTTGCTAAGATTTCTGCCCAACCGTGAGGTTCAAATTCTTCGTCTGGAAAAACTACAGGTGCATAGGCTGGGTCTTGGATTGATCTATGGGTTTCTTTCGCACCTACCTCTCTGGCTTTTTCTCTCTTCTCTTCCTCTACTGCTACCTTGCACATCCATAAGTGGGTGTCTTCATGCATCCATGAGGATCCAGATTCTATGGAATGCACAGATTCTGTGTCATCTTTAGCTCTATGGATGGGATTCCACTGGATAGGAGGGACATCTCTATGAGAATAATCCTTGAGATTGACTTTGGTCGTAACACCCAAATGTTGCAAATACAAGGAGTTGGTTCCCCAATCCTGTACCACTTGCAACTGTCGCATAAATGGTCTTCCTAAAATCATCTCATAAGCATGATTTTTGCTGAAGTCACATATAGCAAAGCTATGCTCAAACTCAACGCCACACGTGGTGAGAGTTATTCCTTCCAGCAATCCTAGGGGTCTCTCTATGTGACCATCGGCCATTTGCAATTTCATTCTCGTTGGCCTGAGCGCTGGCTTGCCCCAACGCTTCCATAAGGAGGTAGTGGCAATTGCAACTCCTGCCCCTGAGTCCAAAATTGCCTTCGTGGTGTAGTCCTGGTAGGTGATGGGAAGATAGGTGTTCCCTTCTTCACCTTCACACATATCCCCGATCTTATCCAAGGGAATTTCTGGCACTGTCCTATGGGATCCTACCTTGGAACGAGGTTTTGCCATCTCTGGTACTTGTTTGGCTACATGTTTCCATAATTCAGGTCTAACCTTGAGTAGCTCTTCTAACCTGAGATTACACTGCACATTAGTGTTCTTCACTACCTCTGTGTTCCTAAGGGTTAGACCGAAGGCATTGTACTGCGTGAATAGATCCTCAACCTGTTCAGCTCTCAAGACTTGCTTGAACTCCGCCACATGATCATAGGGATCTCCTGTGCCGTCAAAGTAATTCTTCATGGACTTAACTAGCTGGGTGGGTCTCAAAGTTCTTGTATGCTCTCTAGGCCTCGACAGAGGGAATCCATCTACATTTCTTTGGTTCCTGGGGGCTCTATGCATCTCAGGTTCTACTCTATTCGTCTCTGTTCTCGTTCTTTCTCTGCCTGCAGGGTTGGCGAAACTTACTTCTGGTCTATCCCTACTTCTGTCTCTTTGCGTACCATGAGCTTGGGAAGTTCCAGCCCCAGGGTGACCATAGGATACATTTGATCTTGGTTGGGGGAAAATAAATTCACCCTTCCAAGTGTAGGCATGCCTATCATTTTCTGTCACCACGAAGATCCGCTCTGAGGCATGATCTAAGTAGGTCACTCTGCCTGGGCTATCCGGATCCTTAAACTCATAGATCATGATATTTCCTATGTCTGTCGGCTGATTAGACTTATACCTCCAAAAGGCTTCGTCAGTTTCTCGATTGAGGAGCAACTCTATGCTCTTGTTGTCTTGGGGGACCCATTCAGGTGTGATAATCCTAGTGAGAACTGATTTACCTCGAGGGGTTCTAGGTTCCTCACCCATGTTCCCTTGTCCCAGGTCACCTAAGTCTGCTTCTGAGATTACATTCCCGAAGTCATCTGTCCTATCAGGGTGACTAGTGACTACATATATAGTTCCTTCCTTGTCCAGGTATACACCATTTTCAAACTTGACAGCTGGATGTTCTAGTCCTATAGATTGGTCAGGGTTTTTAATCTGGACCACGGATCTTCCTAGGCCGTCCTCATAGATGCTAGCACCTAATCGGTTGGTCCTAAGGTATTCCAGCTGCGTTTTGTAAGGGCCTTCTACCCTGTATAGGTAAGGCACTCCTGAACTTCCCGTAGGTCTGTCCATGCCTTGGGACATTTCTGACTCACTGGTCTCAGAGCTAGGGTAGTATGAGTGGTGGCTCAACTGCTGGGCCCAAGACCTTGCAGTGTGATTGACACTAGCCTCTGAAGACCTAAGGCTTTGTCTCTCTCTTGCTAGGTGTCGTCCTGACCTAAGGTTCATATGCCTAACTGATTATCCCAATTTTTTCCAGAGTACAACCTCGTTACCAGTCAATTGGTACCAGTCACTTAATTCTTTTTAGTTATTTATTGTGTTTATGGTCTTGTCTGATATCACGTCGTCGGAATACTTGAGTGTTCTTCGTAATTTCAGGTTGATCGTTCCACGTTAGGCTCTTTTCCTTTAGGTTATCGACAGTACAGTAACTAAGTTTTTAGCTTGAACTTGAGTTCTTTAGTAGTCTTCAACTTGATAACTGCCTATCGTCACCCTGACTTACTCCTATCTCTACTCGTTCTTAGCTTGAGCTAGGAAATGACAGAGGGAGATGAGAATAATCCAACCTTACTTGTTGATCCCTTGCTTTATGGTGCTCAAGAACCCGGTTCTCAAGCTTGCAAAGAAACCTTGCTTTGTATGCTCTCAGTTGCTCTCAATGGACCTGTAAAAGACCCACGGTTAGCTCAATGCTTATATCCAAAGAGCAAAACCAACCACTTTCATTCATGTGACACAAACACACATTTGCATTGTGACTTTTAGGAAAATAATTCTAAAGACTCCTGACTTTGATCCCCCTAGGTATGGTCAACCTCAAAATACCCTCTCTGAAAATCAATGCATTATCTTTATAAAAAACAGTTGAGGGCGCGTAGTATATGCCACGAGCTTTCCAACAAGCCCAAGAGCTCAAAAATTGGATTTCGAATGAAAAAGTTAGGACTGTTCAGGGTTTAGGGAGTTAAATCAGGGTTCAATACAAGCTAACAGTCGAACAGGAATACTCGAGTAGCTTGTGGCACGGCCTAACAATGCAATACTACACCCTAGAGTTTGTCCCACACTTAATCACAATTTAACCCAATCACTTTGCCTTGAAAATTTGACCTAATTTGCCCTTCTAACGCGTTCGCAAAGTCTGTCGGTCGCGATTGACAGGTCAGTCGCGATCGACGTGTCGATCGCGATTGACAGGTCCGTCGTGGCTGTCAGTCGCGATTGACTGGTCAGTCGCGATTGACAGGGGTTACGAAAAGTCAATCAGTCGTGGTCAAAGCGTCGTTGACTCTGTCGGTCGCGATTGATGAGTCGATCGCGATTGACAGGTCGGTCGCGAGGGTCTGTCGATCGTGGTCAAACAGTTGTTGACTGTGTCGGTCGCGATTGACAGGGGCGTCGTGGTCTGTCCGTCGTGGTCAAACCGTCGTTGACTGTGTCGGTCGCGATTGATGAGTCGATCGCGATTGATGACTCGATCGCGATTGACACGTGTCACGCGTATGGTCAGTCGGTCGTGGTCAATCGGTCGTTGACTCTGTCGGTCGCGATTGACAGAGCCGTCGTGGGCTGTCGGTCGCGATTGACGTGTCGATCGCGATTGACTGATCTGTCCGTCGTGGTTTGTCGATCGCGATTGACAGAGCGATCGCGATTGACAGAAATCTGTGGAATTTCAAAAAACTAAACACATTTTTGGGAAGCTCTAGGCCTGTAGGTCATGGATATGCACTTTGTTTAGCAATTAGAGCAATTTTTCTGTCGGTCGCGATTGACAGAGCTCGGCGACACACAGACAGTTACTCAGATTTCCGTACCTGCGCAGGGTGCTGGGGATGATGATGCGGCCTGTACCTGCAGAAAGCTCACAAAACATGCAAAAAACAGCACATGCAAATTCGCTCTCTCGCTCTCTCTCACAAGTGAAATGAGGGAAATGAGGTGGAGATGGGAATATAGTCAAAAAACTGAAATTTTCGTGATGATGGAGATGGACGTGGGAGTTGGTGATGATGATGATGGTGATGAAGATAGTGAAGAAAGTAAACGAAAATCGAAGAGAGTGAAGAAAATACCTACAACTCCAACGCGTCAACTCTACGTCTTACCATCACACGCTCGTCCTCAAAGCTCGATCCCCGGCAACGGCGCCAAAATTTGGTGTAGCTCAATGATGAGTAGTACCTCCTTTAATGTCAATCCGGGAAGACGTGAGGATGGTATGAAGACCTCGAGCAAGTGGCGGCACAAGTGCGTGAGTGAGAAGCACACCAGCATGCACACACATACACACACACGCGCACACAAGGCAAGACAAAGAGTGAGAATCAATGGAGCTTTTTAGATTACTTTCAAAATGCCCTTACAAGTTCGTTTCAATTACAATCTAACCCCAAAAATGAGCTCTCTAGCTCCTTTTATAGTTTTTGACTAGCTTTTGGCCCTGTCCAGACCTAGTGTCCGGCCTAGTTAAAAATTAGGTTCCAGGGCTTATTTGGGGGTTCAAACAAGATCTAAAAATTATGAAAATTGGTACGCAACTACTTCTAAGGCTCCTCAAGCTCAAGGACTCCTTGGCTTGCACAAAATGGAGCTACAAAAATGTGAAATGAGATTTACAATGATTATTAGTGATAAAAATCACTGTTGTTGTAGGGATTTCTTCTAGTGATCTGCCATACATATCTTCAAGCTCCCTACTTGCTCTTCTTCCCTGCGTGTCCATCTCTCTGATTTGCATTAATGTCTTGAAAAAATATTGGCCTACTTGCCAGATCTTCTTTGACTGCCCTGTTTGCTTGTGCTGTCCCTTCGCTCTGACTCCCTTCTTTGACTTTCACGTCTTGTAGATCCTGATGTACCAAGGCTACTGCCAACAGCTCATATGGACCAAAATATGCTAACCTCATGTACATCACCCTTAGGGCCCGAGTTCCCAATAGACCCACAATAAGAACACCTACAGTAAGAGGACCATGCTATAGATGTGGTGGATACCATTTCATTAGGGAGTGCACTTTACCCTACAACCGAGCATCCCCACATGTTTGGGAAGGATATTGTAATGATTGTGGAAAAATACATATGTTTAGAGATTGCTTAAGGAATCCTAATAAAGTTTCAACCACTCCTCAAATTAATGTGATCAAAGTAATTGAGTCCTCAAGGAGCGATAAAGAATACATAGTGCCTCTAAAAGCCATTATCCGAGCAAAGACATGAAATCTTCGAGAGAAAAGCAACAAATAACTCCAAGATTGAGGGGGATCTAGAATCTAGAATCCAAATTGTAGAAGACTTAGAAGAACTTGAGGATACCTCCAAACTTAAGAAGGCTCAAAGATGGAAGGCTAGGCAGGAAAAAATTAAAAACAAATGGATTGAAAAGATGATTGAGGAGAAAGAACAAACACTAAAAGAAATTGAGCTCGAAGAAACCAGAAGCCACTAAGGTGATAAGGAACCCAAATGGGGAATAGGGAGGGTCCATTCTAGCAGATCCCATGCCTGAAGACATAAACATGTGATTTTAAGCCTATCAATCCAAGATAGAGATAGGACCGAGCCTAGAGCAACATGAAAAAATCTACCCAAGAGGAGACATAGAGAAGGAAAGATTGGAAATATGTAAGAAATTAATTGAGATTGCTCAGACCATGCTAGAAATTTCTATACCAACCCTCCCTGAGACTAGAATATCTGAAGTAAAATTCCATGGATGTTTAGAATCTATCAATCTATGATTTTGGAAGAAGGATAAGCAAGATAAGGAGTTGAAGGAAGACACGAGTGTTGAAAGAGGATAAAAAAATTCCTTAATTCCTAAAGTAGAGGCTAACTAGCCACATGACCTTTGGGCCAAAGTTTAGGAAGATCGATGGAAGAAGAATGCAAACAAATTACCTCCTTTTGAAGAAGTAGATGCCTCTCGAAGTCAACTGGCATTGGAACTTGAAGTGATCTATGAGGAATTGTCCAACCTAGATCACAATAGAGAGGAAGGAATGAGCCTAACAATGCTTCCTAATTACACGGGAGACTACAAGAAAAAATCTGAATTTTTTCATGCACCCACAATCTGGGGCAAATAAAAGTAATTACTAGATGAAACCTCCAATACTTTATCCGAGTTAAAAAGGACTAAATTCCAATGCTCTTTAGCACTGGAGGAGTTGCTCCAAGTCAAAGCTCAGTTGTGTAAGAAATTAGCTCAACAGTTAAATTTGGAAGAGCCAAATCATCAACGGGAAGAGATAAAGTGGAAACCACATCCACAATGAAAATTCCTATTGATAAAATAAGAGAATTTAGTGAGGGAGATGAAAGAAATACATGCCTCCCAATTACACTTAGAGGATATATGACCAAAGAAATTTTAGACATGGGAGCGGGAGTAGGGATAACAACCAGGGAAATATGGGAAAAATGGGGAAAACCAGCCCTATGACCCACTCCAATGAAATTACAATTCGGTGATGGACATGTTGAAAGACCTCTAGGAATCCTAGAAAAGGTCATCTTGACTACTTGCAAAGTTTAATTTGAACACACGCTGATCTTTGTCAGTTTGGAAAGCAAGTAATTGTGAGATGATCTTAGGATGACCCTTTACGAGACAACTGAGGGTAGTACAAGATTGGGGAAAAGATGCTTTATAGCTCCAACATCAAGGTGCCACAAAAAAAATAAAATTTCATACTTTTTCTTATAGAGATGTACCACCCTGGAAATGGATCCTTATCCATAAAGAAGAAGATAATGTGTTTGTTTATAGTGCAGGATCAAGTGATCAATCTTGGATGAATGAAGATGCCTAGCTATGGATATGTAAAGATGCAAAACGAGAGGAAGGAAGATTACAACCTTGGCCAGTAGGACATGAAGCATTTGAGCCACATGGATGGATGGAAATATTAGCCACATTAGATGTTTGCTTGAATGAAGAGGTATTGATGATGAATGAGTGTGTAGATGATGATGGATATGATGTGAGTCTGTACATGGTAGTCCTCTTAGAAGTAGAAGATCGAGAATTGATAGAAAAAGAATGGAGAGAGGACTATGAAAGTGTAGAGATGGAACTTGAATTTGATTGAGAAGAGTAATACCTAAAAGAGATAGACAAAAAAGACACCCAAGAAAACACTAATGTAGTTGCCATAGAAAAGTATCAAGAAAAACCTAAAGTCGAGGGAACCGAAGCTCAAGAAGAGCCACATCATGAATCATATGAAGTATCAAAACATCTCAAAAGGTATGAAGTAGAAGAAAGAAACATAGCCATACAAATGAAAAAAAGAGAATCTCAAGAAGGAGTAGCATATGACAAAAAAGAATAGACTAAAAAGGTAATAGTAATGATGGAAAGAGAAGAAGAGAGATCAGCATATATAGGTAAGGATGTGTAAATGGAAGAAGAGAAGGAAATCATAGAGTTGATTTGAGAATATAAAGATGTGTTTGATTGGACCTATAAAGATCTAAAGGGAGTGGATCTCTCTATTTGTTCCCATAGGATTCCTATGACTTCAGATGCTAGACACTCAAAACAAAGACCATACACCAAGTACGATGTATATTCAGCCAAGATCAAAGAGGAAATTGATAATCTATTGGTGTTTGGTTTTATTTACAAAATTGAACACACCGAGCGGGTATCACCCTTATTAGTAGTGCCAAAGAAAAATGGGAAAGATAGGGCTTGCATTAACTTGAAAAAAGTTAATGCAGCTACCATTTGTGATAGTTATCCTTTACCCATTACACGCCCTCTTGGAATGGGTAGCATGCAAGGAAGTCTATAGCTTCCTTGATGGGTCCTCGAGTTACAATCAAGTAGCCATCACTATAAGGACCAACATAAGACTCCTTTTGCTATTGAATGGGGAGTGTATGCTTATGGGCTATTGAGTCAATTTGTTTGTTCGAAAGAGTGTGAAAAAAATTTTAATGAATAAAAAAGAAGATTGAGCTCAACACCAGTTTTTTAAAGTGTTGAACTCGATGAAGCCATTCCATATTCATGTGGATGCATCCAATTATGGTATTGGGTGTATCTTATCATAGCGAGCAGATGAAGGAAAATTAGACCACACAATAGCCTATGCAAGTAGACAACTAAACCAAGTAGAACACAAGTATACTACAAGTAAATGAGAAGTCTTAGGGATGATCTATGCTGTGAAAAAGTTCACACATTACCTCCTAGCCAACAAATTTAAATTCTTTATTGATCACCAAGCTTTATTATATTTGGTCAATAAACCTTGCAATACAAGAAGGCTGGTGAGATGGTTTCTACTACTAATGGAGTTTGACTTTGAAGTAGTAGTACAGATAGGCAATACTCATGTAAAAGCATATCACCTATCAAGAACGACGCATGGAGAACCACCCACAAGAGTAGCTAACAAGATACCTAACGCTTACCTATCCAACTTAGAAGTATGTCCCAAATGGGCTGAAAAATTGATTCCTACATTCACTCATGGACCACATCATAGGATTAAAATGAACAATAATAAGGAGTTATGTCAAACAAGAAACCTCCACATTGTGGCAAAAATTTTGTACTTTAAAGACTCCAATGGTGTACTTCTAAGGTGTGTAGAAGATGAGGAATGAAAGATTTTACATGATCAAGCACATGTAAATAAATGAAGAACACAAAAGGGTATTAGTGGATCAACCCAATAACTGAGAAGAATAGACATGTATTGGCCAGACATGCAAAAGGATGTGCATGAATGTTGGAGATAGACGTCTGCGGAAGCACGCGAACATCACAAGGAAGAAGAAGAAGCTTGGAGCACAACACACAAGACTGAATGTATTACTAGAGAATGTACAAAGATAAGTAGCCCATTAGGGCAATAGGCGTATATACAAGCCGGGGGAAAAAAACCTCCTAAGGAGGGAAAAAAGTGCCCCGGCGGTCCTAGAGTGTTCACACACATCACTACCTAAATATATCAACAAATCCCCCCTAGGAGTGATGCGGTGAACAAGGAGCTGGCACTCATGTATAAGGAAGTGCCAAGCTATGTGGAAATCACTCCACAAAAGGAAGTAAGCCCAAAGCTTTGCGGAAAGCTTCAAACTTCTCCCTAGGCAGAGCCTTCGTGAAAAGGTCTGCAATGTTCTCCTGCGTGGGCACATATGCCAAGCTGATCTCCCCAGCAGAGAACCTCTCCCTGACATAGTGATAATGCACTTCAATGTGCTTAGTGCGAGCATGGAACACAGGGTTCCTCGCAACTGCCAATGCGCTCTGACTGTCAGTGAAGATGGTGGTGGCAGAAGACTGGCCAACACCCAAATCAGCCATAAGGCGTCTGAGCCACACACACTCAACAGTCGCTGTGAAAGCTGCCCTATACTCAGCCTCACAACTGGAAGTGGCCACAGTAGGCTGCTTCTTGCTCAACCAAGATATACATGAGCTACCAAGCATGAAGCAAAAACCACTGGTGGACACACGAGTGTCATAGCAACCAGCCCAATCTGAGTCAGAAAAAGCATGCAAATCTGGCGGTAGTGATCCCCCCTTGGGATAAAACAACCCAAGTAGCCGAGTACCACTCAAGTAGCGAAAGATGCGCTTAACCGCTTTCCAATGCGTGACTCTTGGGCAATGCATAAACCTGCTCATCTGTGAGACAGCAAACTGAATATCTGGCCGAGTAATGCATAAGTAAATCAAGCATCCAACAGCCTGCTGATAGAGAACAGCATCAAATGCATCTCCAGCATCATGAAGACTCAATCGTAAACCTGTCTCCATAGGAGTGGCAATAGGCTTACAGTCTTCAAGGCCAAAACGCTGCAATAATGTGTCAATATATTTCGTTTGACACAAAGCCATTCCACCATCAACATGCATAAACTGAATGCCCAAATAGTGATGCAAATGCCCCAAATCAGACATCTCAAATGAGGCATGCAAATCAGCCTTAAAATCAGCAATATGTGTCTCAATAGGATCAGTGAGCAGCATGTCATCAACATAGACAACAATGATCAGAAGCACATCATTAGCACGCTTAACATATAAGGTGCTTTCAGTTGGACTATTCTCAAAACCATGTGCAATCAGATAGGCATGTATCTTCTCATACCAAGCACGTGGTGCTTGTTTTAAACCATATAATGCCTTCTTTAACCTGCAAACCTGGTTTTCATGCCCTTTCTACACAAAGCCACGGGGCTGAAAAACATACACTTCTTCATGCAAGTCACCATTCAGAAATGCTGTTTTAATGTCCAACTGATGTACATTCCAACCATGATGGGCTGCAAGTGCACAAATGCTGCGAACAGTAGTCATACGGCATGTAGGTGCAAAGGTCTCATCAAAATCAATGCCTCTTTCCTGTGCATAACCCTTTGCAACAAGCCTAGCCTTATACCTGTCAACTGTACCATCAGGTTTACGCTTCAGCTTGTATACCCACTTAGTGCCAATGGCCTTCTTGCCAGGAGGCAAGTCACATAAAGACCATGTACCATTCTTCATTATAGCATCATATTCAGATTGCATAGCAGCCATCCAATTTTCTGAATTTTGTGCTTCATCAAAAGAAACAGGCTCATTCTCATCACAGAGACTAGATGCAGCCATAGCATAGCAATCTGATGCAAAGGAGGCACTATGAGAGCCTGAACGAGTACGATATGACAAAGGTGCATCTTATTTGTTGTCACGCAAAGTCTGCACCAGCCATTTTGGCATAGTTTTTGCCTGCTCAATATCAGCTCTCTCATCAACAAGTGCATCATGTAAATCTGCATCAGAAATGGAATGATCTGCATTATCATATGAAACCTGCAAAGGCTGAGAAGTTGCCTCATTAGGACCAGGACTAGCCTGTCCACCTGTAAAAAGAGGCATCAAAGTATCATACATGTCTTTGGAGCTAACAGATGTCTCCTTAGTACATGAAAGCAATGGCTGAATAGCATCTTCCACAAAGACAACATCACGGCTAACCAGAATGCGTTTAGTTTGTGGATGATACAGACGATAGCCTTTACTTTCAGAACTGTACCCAACAAAAATACATTTTACTGCCTTATCATCCAATTTTCTGCGATGTTGTTCAGGCACTAATGCATATGCCAAACAACCAAAAACATGCAGATGAGCAACCGATGGCTTGCGGTCATGCCAAGCCTCATATGGAGTGATAGACTGCAACACTTTAGTGGGACACCTGTTCAGTACATATGCTGCACACATGACAACCTCAAGCCAGAAACTATGTGGTAAAGCCTGACTTTTGACCATGCACCTCGCCATCTCCATGAGTGACCTATTCTTTCGTTCAGCAACTCCATTCTGTTGAGGTGTATACGGCACTGTACACTGGTGTTTTATCCCACGTTCAGCCAAAAATGCATTAAAATCTGAAGACATATATTCCCCCCCTCGATCAAAACGAAGGGTGCCCATTTTACATGCTGACAGATTTTCAGCCAAAACCAAAAACTGTTTGAAGCACATGAACACTTCGGACTTTTCTTTGAGTGGATATACCCATGCATGCCTGGAAAAATCATCAATGAAAGTCACGAAGTAAAGGTAATTTCCAAAAGAGGGTGTCTGCATAGGACCACAGACATCACTATGTACAAGCTGCAATTTCTGCATAGCCCGAACTGAACCATCTTTTGGAAAGGAAGAACGCTGCATTTTGCCCAAAATACAGCCTTCACAAACATGTTTTCCAGGTGCCTCAAGTTTGGGCAAAGAGGACACCATTTCAGATTTCTGCAGGCGTAACAAACTAGCAAAATTTAGAGGACCAAATCGTGCATGCCAAAGCTTTGCATCTGACATAGCCTGAGAATCGTGAACTGCACATGCCGAATCATTCACAGATCTTTCATAGTCTATGAGCTTATACACCTACATCTTTCATAATCACATCACCATTTGAGAGATCATGTACTGTACACCTGTCATCAACGAATTTCACAACCAAGCCAATCTTGGCTAATGCAAAAACTGATAACAGGTTCTTTTTGATCCCTGGCACAAATAAAGCATCTGACAAAGTGAAAGAACTACCATCAGCTGTAGTCAAAAGGATCTTACCAACTCCCATAACAGGATAAGAGGAGTTATTGGTGCATGTGACAGTATTCCCTGTAGGGGCAGGCTCGAGTGAAGAGAAGAAACAGCGTTGCGAGGTAATATGTTTGGTCGCCCCACTGTCAAAGTACCAAACATCTGAGTCTACTGCAGACATGCACTGATCATGAGAAGATGGGTCAAAACTGCAGACAGTAGTAAACGCCCATTCTTCTTCCTGCACAAGATTTGCAGACTCTGTTTTTGGTGTAGAGGCCTCTACAACAACCATTCCAGCCTCTTTCTTCTTTGCCTCTTTAGCAGCCAGTTTTGGACAGTTCTTTATAATATGATGTTGGCAGCAGACAGGGAACCGAAGGAGCCACAAGACGAAGAGAGTCAGAGCGAAGGGACAACACAAGCAGACATGGCAGTCAAAGAAGATCTGGCAAGTAGGCCATCTAGATTTTTTAGACATCAAGGAGTTGAGCACACAAGAAGAAAGAGCAAGTAGGGAGCTCAAAGGTATGTATGACAAATCAATAGAGAAAATCCCTACACAAATAGTGATTTTCATCACTAAAAACCATTGTAAATATCATTTCGTATTTTTGTAGCTCCATTTTGTGCAAGCCAAGGAGTCCTTGAGCTTGAGGAGCTTTAGAAGTATCTACCTGCCAATTTTCATATTTTTTAGATCTCGTTTGAGCCTTCTAATAAGCCCTGGAACCTAATTTTTAACTAGGCCAGACACTAGGTCTGAACAGGGCCAAAGCTAGTCAAAAACTATAAAAGGAGCTAGAGAGCTCATTTTTGAGGCTGGATTGTAATTGAAATGAACTTGTAAGAGCTTTTTTGAAAGTAATCTAAGAACTCCATTGCTTCTCACTCTTTGTCTTGCCGTGTGTGCGCTTGTGTGTGTATGTGTGTGCATGTTCATGTGCTTCTCACTCACGCACTTGTGCCTCCACTTGCTCGAGGTCTTCATACCATCCTCACGTCTTCCCGGATTGACATTAAAGGAGGTGCTACTCATCAATGAGCTACACCAAATTTTGGCGCCATTGTCGGGGATCGAGCTTTGAGGACGAGCGTGTGATGGTAAGACGTAGATTGGAGACGTTGGCGTTGTAGGTAATTTCTTTACTTTTCCTATTTTTCTCTTTCTTACCTTACCACCATCATCACCATCATCATCATCACCATCTTCCACCTCAATTTCCATCATCGCAAAAATTTCAGTTTTTTGATCATATCACCTTCTCCACCTCATTTCCCTCATTTCACTTGTGAGAGAGAGCGAGAGAGCGAAATTGTGTGTGCTGTTTTTGCATGTTTCTTGAGCTGTCTTGCAGGTACAGGCCGCATCATCGTCCCCAGCACTCTGCGCAGGTACGGAATGCTCGGTAACTGTCTGTGTGTCGCCGACTTCTGTCAATCGCGACCGACAGAAAAAATGCTCAAATTGCCAAACAAAGTGCAAAACCATGATCTACAGGCCTAGAGCTTCCCAAAAATGTGCTTAGATTTTTGAAATTCATCAGATTTCTGTCAATCGCGATCGCTCTGTCAATCGCGATCGCTCTGTCAATCGCGATCGCTCTGTCAATCACGATCGACAAACCACGACGGACAGACCTGTCAATCGCGATCGACAGTCCACGACGGCTCTGTCAATCGTGACCGACAGAGTCAACGACCGATTGACCACGACTGACGGATCATACGCGTGACACGTGTCAATCGCGATCGGGGCATCAATCGCGATCGACTCCTCAATCGCGACTGACAGCCCACGACGGCTCTGTCAATCGCGACCGACACAGTCAACGATTGTTTGACCACGACGGACAGACCCTCGCGACAGACCTATCAATCGCGATCGACCCATCAATCACAACTGATAGAGTCAACGACCGATTGACCATGACTGATTGACTTTTCGAGCCACCTATCAATCGCGATTGACACGTCAATCGCGACTGACAACCACGACGGACCTGTCAATCGCGATCGACACATCAATCGCGACTGACCTGTCAATCGCGACTGACAGAACTTGCGAACGCGTTAGAAGGGCAAATTTGGCCAATTTTCTAGGGTAAAGAATAGGGGGCTAATTTGGTCAATTTGTGGGACAAACACTCGGGGTTAGCATTGCATGTTGAGGCCGCAACCCAAGTAATTCAAGAATTTCTGCCTGCTTGATTAAACTGTTTTGAACCCTGTTTTAATCCCTGAAGCCTGAACTGACATAACTTCCTCATACAAAATCCAATTCCTCATATGAAGTTAACCATACACGAGGTAGGAAAACTGAGGGATCCTTGGGACTGTTTTATATAAAGGGCAAGAGATAAGTTGGTCAGTAAGTCACATGCATGAAAGTGGTCTAGTCTGTCATTTGAATTTAAGTCTGGAGCTAATCTTGGGACTGATGCAGGTCTATTGAGAAGCAATTGAGAACGTCCAAGCAAGGGCTTTGTGCAAGCTTGAGAATCAACTTCTCGAGCACTAAAGAGCAAGGATCAGCAAGAAAGGTCGGAATACTCTCAACTCCCCTTCGTCAATTCCTAGCTTAGGCTAAGAAAGACTAGAGGTAGGAGTAAGTCAGGGCGACGATAGGCAATTATCAAGTTGAAGAATACCTAAACTTTCAAGTTCAAGCTAAGAACATAATCTTTGTACTGTCGAGAACTTTAAAGGAAAAGAACTTAACATAGAACGATCAACTTTAAGTGCGGAACTACACTCAAATATACCTTGCGACGTGATATCAGACAAGAATTTTAATAGAGGAATCAACTAAAAAGAATCAAGTAACTGATACAAAAGGACTCTGCAACGAGGTTGTACTTGGGCAAATTTGGGCTATTCAATTAGGCTTATGAACCTTAGATCAGGGCAACATCTCGTAAGGGATAGACAAAGCCTTAGGTCTTCAGAGGCTAGTGTCAACCACACTGCTAGGTCGTGGGCCCAGCAGTTGAGCCACCACTCATACTACCCAAGTTCTGAGACTAGTGAATCCGAGATGTCTCAAGGTATGGAGAGACCTACAAGAAGTTCAGGAGTGCCATACTTGCACAGGGTAGAAGGCCCTTACAAAACGCAGTTGGAATACCTTAGGACCAACCGATTAGGTGCCAACATCTATGAGGACGGCCTAGGAAGATCTGTGGTACAGATTAAGAATCCTGACCAATCCATTGGACTAGAGCGCCCAGCTGTCAAGTTTGAAAACGGAGCATACTTGGACAAAGAAGGAGCCATATACGTAGTCACCAGTCACCCAGATAGGACGGACGAATTTGGAAATGTGATTCCAGAAGCAGACTTAGGGGACCTAGAGCAAGGAAACATGGGTACAGAACCTAGAACCCCTCGAGGCAAATCAGTTCTCACTAGGATTATCACACCAGAGTGGATTCCCCAGGATAATAAGAGCATAGATTTGCTCCTCAATTGAGAAACTGACGAAGCCTTTTGGAGGTATAAACCTGATCAGCCAACTGATATAGGAGCAATCATGATCTATGAGTTTAAGGATCCTGATAGCCCAGGCAGAGTGATCTACTTAGATCACGCTTCGAAGAGGATCTTTGTGGTGACAGAAAATGATAGGCATGCTTACACTTGGAAAGGTGAAATTATTTTCCCCCAACCAAGATCGAATGTGTCCTATGGTCACCCTGGTGCTGGAACATCCCAAGCTCATGGAATTCAAAGAGATAGGAGTAGAGATAGGCCAGAAGTAAGTTTTGCCAACCCAGGGGGCAGAGAAAGAACGAGAATGGAAACGAATAGAGTAGAACCTGAGATGCTTAGAGCCCACAGGAATCAAAGAAATGCGGATGAGTTCCCTCTACCACGATGTTGAAGCTTAAGGTCAAGGACAAAGCATGGAAGCGCATCAAGGAAGTGGACACACAAGAAGAAGGAACAAGTAGGGAGCTCCAAGAAGCACATGTCAAATTTTCAAAAGAAATCCCTACAAAAATAGTGATTTTTATCACTAAAAACCATTGTAAATACCATTTTTCATTTTTGTAACTCCATTTTGTTCAAGCCGAGGAGTCCTCGAGCTTGAGGGGTATTAGATCTACCATCCTACCAATTTTCACAATTTTTAGACTCCGTTTGAGCCCCCAAATAAGCCCTGGAACCTATTTTTTAACTAGGCCGGACACTAGGTCTGGACAGGGCCAAAACCACTCAAAAACTATAAAAAGGGCTGGAGAGCTCATTTTTGGGGTTAGCTTGTTGTAGATTTCAGTTTTGTAAGAGAGCTCTTTGGTAATCGAAGCTTTCCATTGTTCCACTCTTTGCTCTTACCTTGTGCGCGTGTGTGTGTATGTGTGTGCATGCTTGTGTGCTTTCACTCACGCACTTGTGCCATCACTTGCTCGCGGTCTTCATACCGGTCCTCACGTCTCCACGGATTGACATTTATGAGGTGTATCTCCTCACGTTGGTACTCACCATTGTGCTAGAGTGACACCAAATTTGGCGCCGTTGCCGGGGAGAGAGCTTGGAGGACGAGCGTGTGACGGTAAGACGTGGAGTAGCGACGTTGGAAGGTGAAAAATCGCCATTTTTCAGTTCAGTTTCTGAGTTTTTCTCCTTCTTCATCTTCATCATCATCACCATCTCCTTCCCTCTTCATATTCTCTGATTTTTTCCATTTTCGCCACTACATTCACTCGTTTCTTACTCGTGGCTGTGAGAAACAAGCTTAGGAGGAGCTGAGAACCAAAAGCGCTGAAGAAAATCACTTGGAAAACCTCTCAAAACTCCAAAAATTCAATTCAGTATCGCGCGGACTGAAGCGACCTGCGCCTGGTATCGCGAGCATCATATTGTGATTTTGGAGGGTGACTTTGCAACCACAGGCTGATAGGAGGGACAAGGAGGACACAAGGTACACAAACCTACAAAAATTTTTGAATTTGGGTGTGAAAATCTCCAAGTATCGTGTCCGGTTGAGATTTGGTATCGCGATACCAGAACTCCCGTGTATCGCGATACTTGTCGAGATATCGCATCGTGCCTGCCCACTTGAGGTATCGCGATACCATTCTGGTATCGTATCGTCAAGTGTTGGTGTCGCGATCGCGGTCGCCCCGGTGGTATCGTATCGTGCCATCCTTGGTATCGTATCGTTGATTGTGCAGTATCGTATCGTCGGGTACTTATTTTTGGTAACGCGATACCATTCTGGTATCGTGCCCTGAAGTTGGTATCGCGATCTTACCTTACCTAGCAGTATCGTATCGCCCACTTTCCCAAGGGTATCGCGATACCATTCTGAGGTCGTATCGCCCTGGTCCTCTCGTATCGTATCGTCGAAGTTTTAGTATCGTATCGCCTACTTCCCAAGGTAGTATCGCGACACTTGAAATAGTATCATATCGCCAAGACTAGTGGTGTCGTATCGTTTCCTTACCAGGAAGTGTATCGCGATACCATTTTTGGTGTCGTATCGTGGCAAACCCTTGGTATCGTATCGTGATGTTGGTATCGTGATTCCAGTAATTCCGGTGGTGTCGTATCGTCTAAAGTGGTATCGTGTAAAAAAAGAGGTATCGTATCGGGGAAAATCTGGTGTCGTATCGCCTGTTCTGAGTTCCCAGAGAGATCCAGTTTCCCTGTTTTAAACCCCAGAACCCTGAACTGGCATAACTTTCTCATACGAAATCCGTTTGCTGTGGTTTTGGTTTTGTTGGAAAGCTCGTGGAGAATACAACCAAAACATCGACTGGTTATGGTTAAATTAATACCAGGATTATTAGATAGGGTATTTTGAAGTTGACCCTCAGGAAAATTGGAAAACCAAGGTGTTCCAAAGGATTTTGAGCAATAGAAGAGAACTTTGGGACTAGAGACCAAGGCTTATGAACCTGAGATCTGGCAGACACTTAGGCAAGGATAGACAAAGCATTAGGTCATCTGAGGCTAGTGTCAACCATACAGCCAAGTCTTGGGCTCAACAGCTTAGTGGTTATCCTTACACACGAAGTTCAGAAACCAGTGACTCGGAAATGTCTTTTAGCATGGAAAGACCCACACGTAGCTCAGGCATTGCCTGTTTCCAGACACCAGAAGGTCCCTATAAGACCCAATTGGAGTACATCAGGACCAACCAATTAGGTGCTCGCATCTATGAGGATGGTCTAAGGCGATCAGTGGTTCAACTCAAAAATCCTGACCAACTCTGTGGACTTGAACACCCAGTAGTCAAGTTTGAAGAGGGTGCTTACATCGATAAGGAAGGAACCATGTATGTGGTTACCAACTTACCAGATAGGACAGATGAGTTTGGAAATATCATTCCTGAGAATGAGATAGGAGACCTAGAGCAAGGAGACCTAGGAAGAGAACCCAAGACCCCTAGAGGTAAGTCAGTCTTAACCAGAGTGCTCACTCCAGAATGGATTCCTCAAGATAATAAAGCATAGAATTATTCGTGAATAGAGAAACGGAGGAAGCCTTTTGGAGATTTAGGCCAGATCAACCCAGCCCAGTAGTCACCATCTATGAATTCAAGGACCCAGAGACACCAGGGAAAGCTGTCTATCTAGATCACACATCTCAGAAATTTTTCTTGGTATCAGATCATGACAGACATGCTTACACTTGGCAAGGTGAATCAATTTTCCCTCCACCAAGATCTAATGTTTCCCAGGGCCTCCAAGGAGCCGGATCATCCAAGGCTCATGAAACCCAGAGAGAAAGAACTAGAGGGAGACCAGAGGTAAGCTTTGCAGATACTATAGGCAGAGACAGATCAGGATATGGAACGGAAAGACTTGAAAGGGAGAGACATAGAGTTCATAGGCATCAAAGAGATGATCATGATTTCCCATTGCCTAGACCACGAGAGCACTCAAGAACCCTTAGACCCTCTCAAGTGGTTAAGACAATGAAGAACTACTTTGATGGATTTGGAGATCCTTATGATCATGTGGCGGAGTTCAAACAAGTGCTAAGAGCTGAACAGGTTGAAGACTTATTCACCCAGTTCGAGGCATTTGGTTTGACTCTTAAGGGTACTGCCTTAGCTTGGTTTCAACCTCTAAACAGTCGCAACTATAGAGAGATAGGTCAGCTGCTAGAAGAATTCATTGTGGAATTTTCCAAGAGTGGTATCAGGCATAACACATCATCCTTGATCCACAGCTTCAAGCAGACACCCCAAGAAACAGTGCGACTCGCAGGAAGAAGATTTAGACAGTACCTAGAAAGATGCCCTGTACCAGAATTACCCACATCAACCAAACAGGTGGCACTGTTTTTAGATGGCCTATTGAGCACAAAATTAAGATCATATGTATTCCTGAAAGAGCCTAGATCCATAGAAGAGTGTATACGGATATGCATTGACATAGAAGACAACTTGGGTGAGGAGTTAGGACTATCCAAACTCTATAAGGATTCGGATAGTTCTACCAGTCATACCTCTAGAGCCTCCACTGAGATAGATGAGATAGCTGAGCAAGTGGCCAAAAAGCTCGGAGTCCAAAATAGACAAATGCCAAGGGTCACCTTAGTGAAGCGATGTTATACGTGTGGAGGAGATCACATGGCTAATGTCTGCCCCATGATGACTCAACCCCAAGGAAACCCTAATGCTCTATATTGCACCATTGAGAGGAAATATACAAATCATACGACCCAAGATTGTCCCTATAACAGGCAAGCTGTTAAACAAAATTATCAGCAACCTTACCAACAGGGTAGGTATCAGAATCAGTACCAACAACCATATTATAGGCCACAACAATATCAACCTCAATACCAGCAGCGATATCAAGCACCATATAGGCCACAACCTGTCCTAGGAAACCAACCGCCAACTCCTGCCAATGTGATCCCAGTTAAATATACGATGGCGGAGGAGAACCATAATAGAGCATTGGTACCACTAACCCCATTGGTCTCAGAAAATGATTCTCACGCTCATGGTTCAGACTACTTCCATGAAGATCGTCCACATGCTTATTATATAGAGTCACCTGAGCAAAGTGAGACTTCTCAGTATCAATATGAGACACCACCTATCGAACAAAATTGGGAGCCAGAATACTCCAATGTCATGTATACGAATCCAAATCCTAGGCCCCAATTGAGACAAGTAAGACCACAAGCTCCTAGAGGGCCATGCTTTAGATGTCAGGGCGATCATTTCATTCGTGAATGTCCCCACCAACCGGCTCTGGGACTAGGACAAAACATCACAATACAAGGCTTTTGCCCTGAGTGCGGCAAGGAACATCTTCCTAGAGAGTGTCCCAGGAATCCCTCTAGTGTACCCAAGGTCACACCCATCAACGTGGTAGGCTTAGTGGCAGATTCAAGTTCAAGTAGCAATAATGTGGCTCCTGTACAGGCAGTTACTAGGGCACAGGCTGCACAACAAGCAAAACCATCTGAGCAGTCGGAGTCAAGTGAGGCAGGAGAACCTAGTAAGAGGAAACCAAGAACATGGAAGGATACCAGAGAGAAGGCTAATCGCAAGTGGAACAAAAAGCTATCCGAGCTAGAAGAAAGCCTAAGGGATACCAAAACAAAAATAGAAGACATTGCATCTCAAAGCCCCTCGCATGCCGAAGCTCCATCCACTCCACCTCATTCCACCCCACCACCCATTGTAAATAACCCACAACCAGGGTCTGTTCTTGCAGATCCAACCCCAGAAGGTTTGGACATGATGTTCAAGGCCTACCAGGCTCGTCTTCAAGAAGGGCCAACAGCTGCAAACCTAGACAAGAGTTACCCTAGAGCAGATTTAGAGATTGAACGGATGAAAATGTGCATGAAAATGGTAGAACAAGCTCAAGCCATACTTGAGACTAGTCAAAAGTTCAATCAGACAAACTTTGTCAAACCGGATTTGCATTTCCAGGGCTTACTAGAAAGAATAGAGCAGTTGGTAAATAAGCCACAAATTTCTTTACCTCCACAGGCTCAACCAGTTATTGAAAGAGGAAGCTCACCACCAATGGGAGCTTATGTTCCTAATTCCACAGATGCTGGAATACCTCCTTCAATTCAACAGTACTCTCAAGAGTTCTTGCGGGAAATACAAGAAGAGAAATGGGCCAAGGAGAAGGGTAATTCCCCTCCTATTCCTGAGATTGATGATCTTCAAGATCAATTTCCCCAAGACATTCCGTCTATCTATGGAGACCAAGCCGAGCAACAAGAAGATGAAAGATTAGATTTTGAATCTAATTCTTTACAAGAGTTGCCTCATTACACTGGCCCATGGGAATCTGAATCTCTCCAGATCAGAGCTCCCACAATATTGGTACGAAATGAAGACTCAGTGATTCCAAGAAACACTGATGTTGTGAAGAACACTAAGGTTCAATGTCATCTCACTGTAGAGGAGCTGCTCAGGGCAAAACCGGAGCTATGGAATCATGTGAAGGATCAGGTTCCAGAACTTGAATCCAATATGCCAAAAGTAGGCTCTAAGCAAAAAGTTCCAGAGATACCTCTCGACAAGATAGGAGATATGAGCGAAGGTGAAGAAGGTAATACTTATCTTCCAATCACCTATCAAGGTTACACAACCAAAGCAATCGTAGATTCAGGTGCTGGTGTTGCTATTGCGACCACCTCCTTGTGGAAGCGATGGGGCAAACCCACATTAAGACCAACTAGAATGAAGCTTCAAATGGCAGATGGTCATTTTGAAAGACCTCTAGGATTGCTTGAGGGGATAACTCTAACCACATGTGGTGTAGAGTTTGAACATACATTTGCTATATGTGACTTTGAGAAAAATAATGTCTACGAGATGATCCTAGGAAGACCCTTCCTACGACAATTGCAAATAGTACAGGATTGGGGAACCAACTCCTTGTACTTACAGCACTTAGGGGTCACAACCAAGGTCAATCTGAAGGATTACACCTTCAGAGATGTACCATCCCTACAGTGGAATCCTATCCACAAAGCGAAAGAAGATTCCATCTCTGTGCAGTCTGGAAGTTCACCTGATCCATCATGGCTGCATGAAGATACTCACTTGTGGATGTGCAAGGTCGCAGAGGAAGAGGACAAGCGCCTAAAAGCGAGAGAAGAAGGAACTTCCCCAGGAGATAGACCAATAAAAGACCCAGCCTATACACCGATGATATTTCCAGATGAGGAATTTGAACCTCATGGTTGGGCAGAAATCTTAGCTACCATGGACATAGCAGTCAATGAAGAACAGTGGACACCTCATTGTGATGAGGAGGGTTATGATATTTCAGTGTTCACGTGTCAGCCCCTGTTGGAAGAGTGTGATCCTAGTGAGTTCATAGAAGAAGAAGAGAATGACGATGACCTAGAATACATTGTGATGGATACTTACTTTAACTCAGAGGAACACTACTTAGAAGACATAGGAGTGCTAACCCAAAAAGAAGAAGAACCCCTCACAAGTATTAAAACGATAAACTCAAAGGAAGGAAGTGAAGGAGGTCAAAAGAAAAAGAAAAGAAAAGCAGTGAAACAAGAAGAGGAAGAATCATTATTCGAAGTACCAGATAATTTCAAGAAATATGAAGTGGAAGACCGAAAAATTTTGGTACGAATGCCTAAGAGAGAGGCCATTATAGGAGAAGCATATGACAATAAAGAAAAGACCAAAAAAATTGTAGTGACCATTGAAGGGAACGAAGAACGATGTACGTACATAGGAGATGACCTAAGTGCAAAAGAAGAAGCAGAGCTTGTAGCTCTATTAAGGGAATATAGGGATGTGTTCGCTTGGCACTATAGAGACTTGAAAGGAGTAGATCCAAAGATTTGCTCTCATACGATTTCGATGACCGCTGATGCCAAGCCCACCAAACAAAAGCCCTACACATATAATGACAATTATGCAGCCAAAATAAAGGAGGAAATTGACAGGCTGATTGAAGCTGGATTCATCTATGAGATTGAGCACACTGAATGGGTGTCCCCCATTGTGGTGGTGCCCAAGAAGAATGGGAAATTGCGAGTGTGCATTAACCTTAAAAAAGTTAATGCCGCAACGATCAGAGATAGTTATCCACTTCCAATCACCGAACATCTATTGGAGCGTGTTGCAGGCAAGGAAGTTTATAGCTTCCTTGATGGATTTTCAGGTTACAACCAAGTAGCCATTGCCCCCGAAGATCAACACAAAACGGCCTTTGCCACAGAATGGGGAATCTTTGCATTTCGTGTGATGCCATTTGGGCTCACCAATGCACCTGCAACATTCCAAAGGCTCATGTGTCATGTCTTCAAAGAGTTCTTGCGGAAGAGCTTAGAAGTATATGTGGATGACTTATGCGCTCATTCCCAACAAAGAAGTTACCACATCCCTGAGCTCAGACAAATCTTCAACAAGTGTAGAGATTATCGAGTTTGTCTGAACCCAGAGAAGTGTGTGTTCATGGTACGACAAGGTAAGATCTTAGGTCACATTGTTTCTAAGAATGGCATTTCAACAGATGAGGACAAAGTAAGAGCAATAGCAGAGCTGCCAAGACCAAGGAATGTTAAAGAGGTACAGGCCTTTATGGGCCATTGTGGATATTACCGTAGATTTATCCACATGTATGCCATCATAGCTAAACCTCTTTATGGGTTGTTAACAAACTTTGAGTGGAACGAGGAATGCGAGAATTCCTTCAACGAGCTGAAACGACGCTTGTGCTCAGCACCAATACTGACCACTCCTGATTGGAGTAAACCATTCCATGTCCATGTAGATGCCTCCAATCATGCAATAGGATGTGTGCTAGCACAACCCACGGGTGAAGGAAACCTAGATTTGCCGATAGCATATGCTAGTAGGCAATTAAATGCAGCTGAACGAAATTATACCACAACAGAGAGAGAACGCTTAGGCATGGTATACGCTGTGAAGAAGTTTAGACACTATCTATTGGCCAATAAGTTCAAGTTTTTCACTGATCATCAAGCTTTACTATATTTGGTCAATAAACCTTGCAATACAGGCCGCTTAGTAAGATGGTTCCTCTTACTAATGGAATACGACTTTGAAGTGGTTGTCAGGAAAGGTAGAACCCATCTTAGGGCAGACCATCTTTCTCGCATCACTTCAGGAGAGCCACCGCAAGGAGTGTCTGATGAACTGCCCGATGCTTATCTGTTCAATTTAGAAGTTGTTCCTAAATGGGCAAATAAGTTGGTGCCAGTCCTAACCTTCGGACCTGCAAATAAAAATGTGAAAACAAGCAAAGAAGAAATTGTGAAATCACAAAAGTATCAAATATTGGCCGGAAGTATGTACAAGCAAGATACTGAGGGCGTATTAGCTTGTTGTGTGGAGGACGACGAACATACTAGTTGGATGCAACAAGCCCATGAGGGACTGCTAGGAAATCACTACTCTAAACAACGAACATTGCAGAATCTAAAACGTTTAGGAGTGTATTGGCCTAGCATGGACAAAGAAATACAGGAGTGGATCCAGAATTGTCCAGTGTGCCAGAAGAGACCCCCAGTGGAGCATGCCACTCTTTATCATGTGTCAGTAATCCCAGATTGGAGTGCTCCATTGGTTGCGTTCATGAGATCGGGAACATTACCCAATCAGGCTAGTCTTGCAAGAAAACCGAGCATGGAGCAAGAGGCTCAAGACTATGCCTTGGTAGGAGACAACTTATATCGACGAGGCAAGGATGGTTACCTAAGACTGTGCGTTCATGAATCAGACTATTTAAAAGTCTTAGAAACTGCACACAGCGGTGCTGCAGGTGGACACTTTGGGCCTGACAGAGTAATTAAGACCATTTTATTCTCAGGACTTTGGTGGCCCACTCTTCATATGGATGCACATACTTATGTGAAGAAATGTGACACATGCCAACGTGCCCAATATCCGATAAGAAAAGACGAGATGCCTTTAAGGCCAATGATGGGAGGACGTGCATTTTCAAAGTGGGGTATAGACTTTGTTGGTCCTATTAACCCCCCAGCTAGAGACTCCCATGCAGAATACATTATTATAGCCACAGATTACCTTACAAAATGGGTGGAAGTAAAAGCCACGACCAAGAATGATGCTCAAACGACGGCTAAGTTCTTATTCGAAAACGTGTTCACTAGATATGGGTTACCAATAGAGTTGGTTAGTGATAGAGGTACGCACTTCTTGAATGAGGTCATTGAACATCTCCTTCAAGAATTCATGGTGATACACAAGAAATCTGCCCCTTATCACCCACAAGCTAACGGACAGGCTGAGAGCACGAACAAGGTCCTATGTAACGTATTGACGAAACTTGTAAATAATAAACGCTCTGATTGGGACAAACAACTTCATCATGCTGTTTGGGCATACCGAGTTGCCTACAAAACGGTACTCAATGCTACCCCATTTCAGATGGTCTTTGGACAGAATGCCGTGCTACCATTGGACTTCTTAATCCCAGCCTTGAAAGTAGCACAAGAGCATGAGTGGAATGGACATGAGTTGTCTTCCAGGATCTTTGATCTAGAACGCTTAGGTGAGACAAGGCTACGGGCAGCAGCAGGCATTTATGCTGCAAAGAAAAGGCAGAAGGCATACTTTGATGCCCATGTAAAGGATAAAGGATTGAAGGAAGGAGATCTAGTGCTGGTTTATACGCTAAAGCAACATGCCCGCAAATTGGAGAAACGAGGATATGGACCCATGATCATTAATAGACTCTCCACTAGCGGTGCAGTTCAATTGGCCACTTTAGAAGGTGATATCCTACCAAACTATATTAGTGGTTGTCGAGTCAAGTTATATCAAGAACCTCTTACAGAGGAAATGCTCACGAGACTCAACACTGCTAAGAAGCGAAAAGAAGAGGAGTTAAGGGTTAGAGAAGAAGCACAAGCAGAAGCTAGAGAGCGTATCAGAAGAAATAAGTTACGGCGGCTAGGCCTAGATGTCAACACAAAAGCTCCAAAATATCACATGGACATGTGCCAAAAATCGGGCATAACTACTTCTCGAATAATTGATCGACGGCCCTTTGTGACTATAGAGGTAGGACAAGGAAAGAGTGTAAGAACTGTGAGAGCATTGGTTGACTCAGGAGCAACAACTAGCGCGGTTAGACTTTCATACTGCCAAGACCTGCATTTGGACATCAAGCCCATAGAAGCCTATCTCATAGGATTAGGAGGCGTGGAAACACCCTGTTTGGGCGAGGTGGAACTTCCCATCTACCTTCAAGATGTTCCAATAAAAGTCAAAATGCTAGTGTGTCATGATGAGGACCTCACAGAACCACTTGTCTTGGGTCAAGATTGGATTTACGACCATGCTGTCAACTTGAACCTAAGAAGTCAACTTCTTCAAGTGTGGGTATATAATCAATGCATTACATTAGAATTGGAGAATCACATGCCCACTGAAACTGACACCACACACTCTCTTTGTTCCTCTAAGGCTAATCTTCTTGAACAAGATGTTGTAGATGTCAAAAGCTCTATGATCCAGACGGACGCAATCACGGAAGGACAGTCGCAAAGTCAAGATGAACCTTCTTCTTGTCTTCTAAAGAGCAAAGTATCCACAGGAGCTCAACCTCAGAAGCAAGCAAAACAGTGCAAGACAGCCAATCTATCAAATAGACAAAGAGCCTTCAAGAGCAAAGACGCGTTGGGCATGACACAGATCTGGGTAAAGAAAGGAGTACAACCATCGATGCTGCCTCAAAGACTCCCACCCAACCAGATCGACCATGGCAACAGAAGGACCAAACACCCACGAAAGGCTCAAGCTCGAAGACTCCAACAAATTTGGGTACCGAAGATATCAATGAAAGCCGACCACAATCAGGTACAAATTTGGATGCCTAAAAAATTAGCTACTGCTCAACAAGGACGATTACAGATGTGGGTACCCAAGAAGCTCTTACACGTACAAAGGCCTATGCTCCCCACCATGCAAAAGGCCTCAACAAAGAAGACAAGGAAAGCCAAGGGTAAGGACAGAGCACAAAGACCAAAAGAAGATAAACTCAACCCTTCTACAAAAATAAGCAGGCACTCACCCAGGATATGGGTTTGGAAGCCAAAAGCACAAGCAACATCCACAGAACCAAGGGGCCAACCACACTGGATACCAAATTTTGGACAGCATCCAAAGAAGAACTGGCCTGAGGTGATCCCTACAGGGCCAAATACTATTCTGAAATGGGTTCCAATCCGGAGGATTACATCATTTCGAGATCCGATAGACACCTCCAATCAAAGAATTCATCAAGTATACAAGTAACATCAAAAGCCTCGACCAGCAGCAACCATGTGCCTTTGGCATAACCTTGTCGTTTGCACCATTCAGGTCATGCATTTCCAAAGTACGCATCAATATAGGGCCACCTTACATGGCCGTGCATAGACACAATTGAGAAATCCCAGGCACACGAAACACAATTTTCACATGAAAAATATGTTATTGATACTAACCTCTTTCTTCTTGTTTGATGCCATCGTGTTCCAAAAAAAAAAAAAAAAAAAAAAAAAAAAAAAAAAAAAACTATGTGCTTGAAAGTGCTCATCAGCGAACTTCCAGCAAGGACATCCCTCAACAAAAAGGACAAGCCGACGGTCAAACATCATGAGGGAACCACAACACGAAGAGATGAAGATCAACGGACCCGTCACCATGGTAAGACGTGTATGTTTCAACAACACTATAACCATGATAGATTAGGAAACCTCTTCGTCAGCATACCCTTGAGCACTTAGCTCAAGACCCAATCTCTTGCACCATACTTCTTGCCATGCATTATCCAAGTACGCATACGTAGGGCCACATTACAAGGCCATGCACAAGGCACATAATTTGTTCAACCCGTGCACTAATGCACTTAACCATCATCCATTATGGGTTACAAGTACTTGGCACGAAAACTATGAAAGCCATCTTTGGAAGAATCAGAGGACATCACGGTGACCACTACAAGAACAAGGGAGCCATCCACCACCGAGAGTTGCTCACAATCAACATTGACCACATCCTTTGAGCAGCTAGCAGTTTTGGAAAACTCACAAATGCACCACCCAGAGGGAATACAAGGCAGAAGTACGTACAAAGGGACTACAAACTGCAAGAGATAACAGTGGCAAAGTGAAGAACCAGACAAACGACCAGGATACATTGGGAAGAAGGATCGCCCCTGTTGGACGCAAAGGACGCTACCTCTCAACGTACTACAAGGAACGACCACTACAACAAGGGTCTGTCAGGGACGACAGACTCAAGAGGGGGGGGAGTGTTGAAGCTTAAGGTCAAGGACAAAGCATGGAAGCGCATCAAGGAAGTGGACACACAAGAAGAAGGAACAAGTAGGGAGCTCCAAGAAGCACATGTCAAATTTTCAAAAGAAATCCCTACAAAAATAGTGATTTTTATCACTAAAAACCATTGTAAATACCATTTTTCATTTTTGTAACTCCATTTTGTTCAAGCCGAGGAGTCCTCGAGCTTGAGGGGTATTAGATCTACCATCCTACCAATTTTCACAATTTTTAGACTCCGTTTGAGCCCCCAAATAAGCCCTGGAACCTATTTTTTAACTAGGCCGGACACTAGGTCTGGACAGGGCCAAAACCACTCAAAAACTATAAAAAGGGCTGGAGAGCTCATTTTTGGGGTTAGCTTGTTGTAGATTTCAGTTTTGTAAGAGAGCTCTTTGGTAATCGAAGCTTTCCATTGTTCCACTCTTTGCTCTTACCTTGTGCGCGTGTGTGTGTATGTGTGTGCATGCTTGTGTGCTTTCACTCACGCACTTGTGCCATCACTTGCTCGCGGTCTTCATACCGGTCCTCACGTCTCCACGGATTGACATTTATGAGGTGTATCTCCTCACGTTGGTACTCACCATTGTGCTAGAGTGACACACGACCTAGAGAGCACTCAAGGACTTTGAGACCGACTCAGCTAGTTAAGTCCATGAAGAACTACTTCGATGGCACTGGAGATCCATACGATCATGTGGATGAGTTTAGACAAGTCCTGAGAGCTGAACAAGTGGAGGATCTATTCACGCAGTACAATGCCTTTGGTCTAACCCTTAGGAACACTGCCCTGACATGGTTTCAGCCACTAAACGAGAGACAGTTCAGGAGCATAGACCAACTCCTAGAGGCTTTCATTATTGAATTCTCTAAGAGTGGCATAAGACATAACACCTGCTCACTGATTCACAGCTTCAAGCAAACCCCTCAAGAGACCGTGAGACTTGCAGGAAGGAGAACTAGGCAATATCTTGAAAGATGCCCTGTTCCTGAGCTACCCACACCAACTAAGCAAGTGGCTTTATTCTTGGATGGATTGCTAGGTACAAATTAAGATCATATGTGTACTTGAAGGACCCTAGGACCATAGAAGAGTGTGTATGCATGTGTATTGACATTGAGGATAACCTAGGGGAGGAGTTAGAGCTTGACAAGATATACAAAGATTCAGATAGTGCCTCTAGCCTCTCTTCCACGCAATCCACATCGATTGAGGAACTTGCAGAGAAAGTTGCTCAAAAACTAGGTGTCTCTAGCAAACAAATTCCGAGATTTGCCCCGGTGAAAAGATGCTATACTTGTGGGGGTGACCATATGGCAAATGTATGTCCCATTATGGCTCAACTCCAAGTAAATCCTAGTAGCCAGTACTGCACCATAGAACGGAGGTACACCAATCACACCGCGCAAGATTGCCCATACAACAAGCAGGCGGTTAGGCAACCCTACCCTCAGCCATACCCTCAGCAGGGAAGATACCAAAACCCGTATCCTCCACAGCCATATGGCAGACCACAACAACCTTATCAGCAACCATACCAAAACCACCAAAGGCCTCAGCCTGTGTTAGCACAACAACCCCCTGCCCCAGCTAATGTGATCCCAGTAAAATATGCAGCAGCAGAAGAAAACCTGAATAGAGCTATAGTCCCTGTAACACCACTACTTTCTGAAAGTGACCCCAGTGACCATAGCTTTGATTCTACACATGTCGATAGTCCCCATGCTTACTACATGCAATCTCTTGAGCATGGTGAGTCCTACAATAGCGAAGAGCCAAATGAACCTAGTTGGGAGTCAGATTACTCAAACGTCATGTATGCAAATCCCAATCCTAAGCCTCAACCTAGGCAGGTAAGACCCCCATTCCCTAGAGGACCATGCTACAGATGTCAGGGAGATCACCTCATTCGTGATTGTCCCTTACCTCCACTTACACAACCCCAGTCAGTAACAATTCAGGGTTTTTGCCAAGAGTGTGGAAAGGAGCATCTCTTACGAGACTGCCCTAAGAACCCTAATAATATGCCAAAAATCACTCCTATTAATGTTATTGGGTTAGTGGTAGATTCCACTGGAAGTGTGACATCCACTGCACCAGTACAGGTAGTGACTAGAGCTCAGGCATTGCAGCAGAACCAAGGGGTAAACCAGGAAAAGAACCCAGAGGCTAGTGAAACCGAGAGCATGACAAAGAAAAGGACTAGAGCGTGGAAAGATAGTCGGGAAAGAATGAAAAGACAATGGGCTAAAAAGATGAGTGAACTTGAGGAAAGCATAAGAGAAACCAAAGCCAGGTTAACTGAACTCACATCTCAAACTCCCTCTCACACTACCCCACCACCACCATTCCCATCGCCATCCGACCCGCCACCTTCCAACCCACCTCATACGATTCCACCACCCCCTAGAGTAGGATCAGTATTAGCTGATCCCACTCCTGAAGACATAGACATGATGCTTAAAGCATATCAGGCCAGAATCCAAGAAGGGCCAAATGTAACGGATCATGACAAGTGCTACCCTAGAGCTGACCTAGAGATAGAAAGAACCAAGCTTTGCGCGAAAATGGTCCCATTGGCTCAGACTATGTTTGAAGCCAGTCGCCTTTTCAATTACTCGGGCTCAGCCAAGACGCAATTACACTTGGATGGACTTTTAGAGAAGTTAGAGGGCATAATTGCAAGATCTGCCAAGGAAGAAAAAAATCAAGAAAGAGATAAAGCAAGCAAAAACATGACCCATCCCCCATCAAAAGCTTATGAGCCCAATTCCACTGAACCAGACAACCCCCCTTCCCTAGGAAGAATAGAGAATCTAATGGCACAATCACAAAAGGAACTCGCCCCTCAACACCATGACAAGGCTAGTGAAAGAGCAGGTCTTCCTACCCAGAAAGCCTATGTGCCTGAAGCCTATGTGCCTAACTCTACAGAGCCAGACACATCATCTTCTATGAATCGGTTCACACCAGAATTCCTACGCGAGATTCAAGAAGACAAATGGGCTAAAGAAAGTGAAGTCCCTCCTCCCATTGAACTTGTGGATGATGCACATGACCAATTCCCACAAGACATCCCATCCATTTATGGGGAGCAGCAGAGAACCCAATCTCAAGAGAGATTAGACTTCGAGTCTAATTCTTTACAAGAACTACCCCATTTCATAGGCCCATGGGAAGCAAAGTCCACCTGTATGAGAGCACCTACAGTCATGGTAAGAAACGAAGATTCAGTCATACCTAGGAACACAGAGGTAGTGAAGAACACCAAAGTGTAGTGCAATCTCACTTTGGAAGAGCTGCTTAAGGTTAGACCAGAAGTGTGGAAACATGTAGCCAAACAAGTACCAGCGATAGTGAAACCTCATTCCCAGGTAGGATCACATAGGACAGTGCCAGAAATACCCTTGGATAAGATAGGAGATATGTGTGAAGGTGAAGAAGGGAACACCTATCTTCCCATTACCTACCAGGAGTACACCACCAAGGCATATTTGGACTCAGGTGCAGGAGTTGCAATTGCTACAACTTCCCTATGGAAGCGATGGGGCAAGCCAGCACTCCGACCAACGAGAATGAAATTGCAGATGGCCGATGGTCATATTGAGAGGCCCTTAGGATTGCTAGAAGGAATAACTCTCACCACCTGTGGTGTCGAGTTCGAGCATACCTTTGCTATATGTGATTTTAGCAAGAACCATGCCTATGAAATGATCTTGGGACGACCCTTTATGCGACAGTTGCAAGTGGTATAGGATTGGGGAGCCAACTCCTTGTACCTTCAACACTTAGGTGTTACGACCAAAGTGAATCTCAAAGATTACTCTCATAGAGATGTTCCCCCTATCCAATGGAATCCCATCCATAGAGCCAAAGATGATACGGGATCGTTGCAGGATCCTCATGGATGCATGAAGACACTCACTTATGGATGTGTAAGGTAGCAGTAGAAGAAGAGAAGAGAGAAAAAGCCAGGGAGATAGGTGCAAAAGAAACCCATAGATCAATCCAAGACCCAGCCTATGCACCTGTAGTTTTTCCAGACGAAGAATTTGAACCCCATGGCTGGGCAGAAATCCTAGCAACAATGGATGTAGCCATCAATGAAGAACAATGGACACCCCACTGTGATGAGGATGGCTATGACATTTCAGTCTTCTCCATAGAGCCAATCATGGGAGAGGCAGTTCTAGAAGAATGCGAACCTAGCCCTGATGCATTTGAGGATGCAAGTGACTCAGATCTAGAGTCAATCATTATGGACCCACCTTTTACATCAGATGAAGAATACTTCCATGAAGTAGAATTTCAACCCCAGAGGCATGGAGAGCTTACAAATGATGTAAGATTAGCCACACATGTGACCTCGAAGGAAGAAGGAAAGAAACGAAAGAAGAGAGAAGTCTCACCAGAAGAGGAAGAATCTTTGTTTGAGGTCCCACAAAATTTTAAGAAGTATGAGATAGACGACAGGAGGGTCATGATAAGAATGCCAAAACGAGAGGCACAATCAGGAGAGGCCTATGATAACAAAGAAACCACCAAGAAAATAGTAGTGGCCCTAGAAGAAGGAGAGGAGAGATGCACGTACATAGGCCATGACCTAACAGAGGAAGAAGAGCATGCGTTAATAGCCTTGCTAAGAGAATACAGAGATGTATTCGCTTGGAGTTACAAGGATTTTAAAGGTGTTGACCCTAACATATGCTCACACACTATCCCCATGACCTCAGATGCTAAACCCTCTAAGCAAAAGCCCTATACATATAGCGATAATTACGCTGCCAAGATTAAAGAGGAGATAGATAGACTGGTTGAAGCTGGATTTATCTATGAAATTGAGCACACTGAGTGGGTATCCCCCATCGTAGTGGTGCCCAAGAAGAATGGCAAGCTGCGTGTATGCATTAACTTGAAGAAGGTCAATGCAGCCACAATTTGAGATAACTATCCGCTTCCCATCACAGAACATCTCTTAGAAAGAGTAGCAGGCAAGGAAGTGTACAGCTTCCTCGATGGATTTTCGGGCTACAATCAAGTAGCCATAGCTCCAGAGGATCAGCATAAAACAGCTTTTGCCACAGAGTGGGGTATATTTGCCTTTCGTGTAATGCCATTTGGGCTTACCAATGCACCAGCTACCTTCCAGAGACTAATGTGCCATGTATTTAAAGAGTTCCTGAGGAAGAATTTAGAAGTCTATGTTGATGACCTTTGTGCTCATTCCAACATCAGACAAACCCATATTCCTGAACTGAGACAAATCTTTGACAAATGTAGAGAATATCAAGTGTGCCTAAACCCAGAAAAGTGCGTTTTCATGGTCAGGCAAGGCAAGATTCTAGGGCACATAGTGTCAAAGAATGGCATATCTACTGACGAAGAGAAGGTGAGAGCCATAGCAGAGCTACCTAGGCCAAGGAATGTCAAGGAAGTACAAGCTTTCATGGGACATTGTGGTTACTACCGCCGGTTCATTCACATGTATGCTGTCATTGCAAAGCCCATGTACGGACTTCTGACAAACTTTGAGTGGACTGAGGAATGTGAGAATTCCTTCAATGAGCTTAAACGGCGATTATGTTCAGCACCAATCTTAACCACACCGAATTGGAATAAGCCTTTCCATGTTCATGTGGATGCATCCAATTATGCCATTGGATGTGTGCTTGCACAACCTACTGGTGAAGGTAATATGGATCTTCCAATTGCCTATGCTAGTCGACAATTGAATGCAGCTGAACGAAATTATACCACTACTGAGAGAGAAGGCCTAGGCATGATATATGCAGTTAAGAAATTTAGACACTATTTGCTTGCAAATAAGTTTAAATTTTTTACTGATCATCAGGCATTGCTATACCTCGTAAACAAGCCATGCAATACAGGAAGATTAGTAAGATGGTTTCTCTTGCTAATGGAATATGATTTTGAGGTTGTGGTAAGGAAAGGGAGGACTCATTTGAGAGCTGATCATCTTTCTAGGCTCACATCTGGAGAAGCCCCACAAGGAGTATCAGATGACCTTCCTGACGCTTACTTGTTTAATTTGGAAGTGGTGCCGCAGTGGGCTAAGCCATTAGTGCCAGTATTGACGTACGGGCCTAACCACCCAGTAATAGCCACACAGGATAGAGAGGTAGTAAAAGCCCAAAAGTATCACATCATTGCTGGAAGTATGTACAAGCACACAGATCAAGGAATCTTGGCTTGTTGTGTAGAAGAGGACGAGTACACTAAATGGTTGCATTTAGCACATATAGGTGCATTAGAGCAACACTACTCAAAGCAACGAACCTTACAGACACTAAGGAGACTAGGAGTACATTGGCCAACTATGGAAGCTGATGTCCAAAAGTTGTGCAAGGAATGCCCAATCTGCTGCACTAAACCACCTGTGGAACATGCCACTCTTTATCAAGTGTCCATAGTGCCAGATTGGAGTGAACCACTAGTATCCTTCCTAAGGACGAAAACATTTCCTCCAGACATGACTCTGGCTAGGAAAAGGAGTTTAGAACAAGAAGCCCAGGATTACTCACTTATTGGTGATAATCTATACAAACGTGGTAAAGACGGTTACCTGAGACTATGTGTCCATGAGAGTGAGTATCTCAAGATCTTGGACACTGCTCACCAAGGTGTAGCAGGAGGACACTTTGGACCAGATCGGGTGATCAAGGCAATACTATTTGCGGGCTTCTGGTGGCCGACCCTTCACATGGATGCACATACCTATGTGAAACGCTGTGATGTCTGTCAGAGGCCACTGAAACCTATGATGGGTGGACGTGCATTCTCTAAGTGGGGAATAGACTTCGTAGGTCCTATTAATCCCCCAGCTAAGGGTTCCCATGCAGAATATATCATTGTTGCGACATACTATCTAACAAAGTGGGTAGAGGTAAAAGCCACGACGAAGAACGATGCTCAAACAACTGCTAAATTCTTGTTTGAGAATGTATTCATAAGATACGGGCTACCTATAGAACTAGTAAGTGATAGAAGCACTCACTTCTTGAACGAAGTGATTGAAAATCTACTCCAAGAATTTTTGGTAATACATAAGAAGTCTGCCCCCTATCACCCTCAAGCAAATGGCCAGGCTGAGAGCACCAACAAGATCTTATGCAACGTACTGACGAAATTAGTAAACAATAAACGCTCTGATTGGGACAAACAGCTACACCATGCTGTTTGGGCATACCGAGTCGCCTACAAAACGGTACTCCAAGCCACTCCCTTTCAAATGGTGTTTGGTCAAAACGCTGTGCTACCTTTAGACTTTTTGATACCTACATTGAAAGTGGCACAAGAGCATGAATGGACGGATCATGAACTATCCTCTAGATTTTTTGACCTTGAACGATTAGGAGAAACAAGACTGAGGGCAGGTGCAGGGATATATGCAGCAAAGAAACGACAGAAGGCATACTTTGATGCCCACGTTAAGGATAAAGGTTTAAAGGCAGGCGACTTAGTTTTAGTCTACACATTGAAGTAGCATGCGAGGAAACTGGAGAAGAGAGGATACAGACCCATGATCATTAATAGAATCTCAACAAGTGGAGCAGTGCAGCTAGCCACATTAGAAGGCGATGTTCTTCCAAGTTACATTAGTGGGTGCAGAGTCAAGTTGTATCAGGAACCTCTCACAGAGGAAATGCTAAGTCGACTCAATACTGCTAAGAAACGCAAAGAGGAAGAAAAGCGAATTCGAGAAGAAGCTCAAGCAGAAGCCCTAGAGCGCATACGGAGAATGAAATTAAGAAGACAAGGTAGAGAGCACCCTAGGCAAGATGCATATGCAGATCAAGGATATGACGTGGCTATGTTTGAAGTTTCAGGTGTTAGCTCACATAGGATAACTGATCGACGTCCTTTCATAACCTTAGATATAGGACAAGGAAAGAGTGCAAGGACTGTAAGAGCCTTGATTGACTCAGGTGCAGCCACTAGTGCTGTTAAATTGTCTTACTGTCAAGAGTTGCAATTAACTGTCAATCTTGTGGAAGCATATCTCATAGGATTGGGAGGCGTGGAAACCCCTTGCATGGGCGAGGTGGAACTTCCCCTCTATATTCACGATGAGGCAATGACAGTTAAAGTACTAGTGTGTCAAGATGAGGACCTCACTGAACCCCTTGTCCTGGGTCAAGACTGGATCTATGACCAAGCAGTCAACTTAAACCTAAGAAGTGGACTTCTTCAAGTATGGGTGAATCAGACTAGAATTACAATTGAGTTAAATAATGGAGCACTCAAGGAACTAGAAAAGACACGGACTCCTGGTCCCTCCAGGGGTGCACATGAAGTTGACCATGATGTTCTTGTCCAAGGATATGTGATGCAGAAGAATGAAGATCTCAAAAAAGGAGTCAGAACCACAATGGAACTCCCTTCTTTTCCAAAGGCCAGAAGGAGGCAGCAACTAAGGGCAGATCAATCACTGAAGACTCTCCAGGCGAGAGACCAAAAGAACGCGCGAAGCAGAACAACTCAGCCGATGAAACAAATGTGGGTGCGGAAAGACGAGCTGCCGACCGTAACTAAGTCGCAACAACGGTCTCAACTTCCTATTAGTAATCAATGACTTGATGCTAATAAGAGGACTCCTAAAACCTCTGTTGAGAAAGTGAAATCCATTTGGGTACCCAAGAAGTCGATGAAGGCTGACCCACAATCAAGACAAATTTGGGTGCCTAAGGCTTGCTTGCGGGCTCAACTAACCCCACACAATTCACATCATACACGATAGGGTTCACTCGCTCAAGCAGCCGCCACCCACTCTTGTCGGATACACTCGAACACACTGCCACCTAGAAGCACGCACAAACTCACTCGTAAATGGGTCCCAATGACACAACAACTCCCAGCAGAATTACTCATGCAACCCTCCCGAATCTCCACAAAACCAAGACCAAAAGCCATCCATGGTGTCTGGCAACCTAAGACTTGTAATAAACCCCCCGACCCCAATCTGTGAATTCATCTCCACTTACTAACTGCATTAGTCAGACAGTGCATCTTTCCATCTAGCCCTAGGACTATCCAGGCATTAACTACACACACTGTCATCGTGCACTCACTGACCACTGACTCATCATCTACCTCATGTTAATGTTGTAACAGGGACAACAACGGGTTTATTCTGTCCATTACAATGTTAACACATGGTTCTATATTCTCACAGAATCAGTAGCGAGCAATAACTATGGCAGAAGCCGGAGGTTCCAGTTCTCACGCCGGATCCAGCGCATAGATTGTGGATATAGAAACACTCCTCCTCGAACCACATCTCACCGAAAGACCGCAAGAACTTCAAGCTGTGCATGTGCTCCCAATTCAGAATCCTCCTCAGGGACACACCTCTCAGGTGGGCAAACACGCTCATTGGTTCAGTGATGTTGCAGGACCATTGGGTGATGGAACCTATTTTTGGGAAGCGGAATTGGAGTTTAATGGTAAATGGGGACGCTACCATTTTTTCATGCGCGAATTTGAGAGCTATCAGAATGTCGAAGTAATGCGTTTGGTATGGACCAAAGCTGGCCTGGACAGTTATTTCAGGGCCCACTTACCGAAGCCAGATTTCTTACGTTGTTCTTATCTTATCAGTACTATCACTCCTAGCAGGGCCAAGGGAGGCGACAACACTTTTGTGTTACCCTCACTATTGCCGGGCCACGAACTTAAAAGATTCAAACTGACCCTCAATCTGGTACGAGAAGCATTGGACATGCATGGTATGCACATTCCTACTGAAAAGGAAACAATGGTTCTAGGTAGAATGAAACATAAAGATCTCAATAAGCTGAAGGATATGGTAGCAATGACACCGACCATCGCTCTTCACCTACGGACCGTCATGCAGCATTTCGCTTTCCCCGCCCAGGAAAGATTCACCATGCCCCCAAAGAAGATATGGTTTAGCTTGTATTTGGCAGAGACAGAAAACCTCCCTATCAACGTACCACATTGGATCATAGATCAGATCCACCTAGCCCATCAACGGTGGAATAAGAAGCAGAAAAATGTGCTCCACGGGTGTTGTGCTCTGACCAAAATAATCTACCGATGTCTAGCCTATGACGTGCCTATTCAGTGAGCACTCGTATGGTCTCGGGCCCAGGAGTTCCAGAGAAGGCTATCAGCGGCAGGTCCTCCATCAAAGAAGATGAGAGGGGGAGTCCAATTACCCTGCGCTCAACCAAGGGGAGCCACCACTACACCAGAAATTACCCCTCCCCAGACACGACGCATTAGACCATTCACCATTCGGCTACCAAGACCAAGTACAGAGGGACCCAATCTGGTGTTTCCACCCGTCCCATCAGACTTGGAATTTCCACAGGGCTTTACTCTCAATGATCTCACTGATGAAGAAGTGGCTAGACTAATCTACGACTCTAATCTCGAGACAGAAACAGAGCGAGCTCAGGAACCACAAACCCATACAACAACGTCAGTCCCCACCCGACCGCAAGTTGTAGAAGTCGACGTAGATGAACAAGAGACCGAACAAGAGGAAGAAGCCTACGAAGAACAAGAGTATGATGAACTTTTAGAGTTAGCAAGTGCCCCCGCGTATTCTGCACAAATAAAAAGACTATATCGAACCATGCAGCTAGTTCAAGAACAGCATAAAATGTCACTTGAAGCAGGCAAGAAACTCATGAACCAATTGCTGGCAGAGGAAGGTGTGGATGATATGTTCATCGAGTCCATCAACCTACATGCCGATGCAGTAGGATTGGATGAGGCCATTCATGAGGCAATAGCCTACATTCACCGATTTGAGAAAGGAGTTCCCGCCCGTCCCATGAGATCCGGGAAACAAATTCATATCAACGTATCAGCACCAGGAAATACAACGCAAACAAACGAACATCAGGAAGCACCACTGTCACCACCCTCCCCACCCCTCACTACACAACTCACTCCACCACGTGACACTATCGCCACCACGTCCACTATCACCACAATCGTCATGGGAATTCCACTCTCTCCGGGAATCCAATTCGGCGGAGTCACTATGCCCACCTTCACCACTCTCTTCACTAACGTCACATCCACCCCACCCACGGTCCCCATCTACACGGTCACTCAAACATTTGACACTATGGAAACATCTCCTGCCACAGCACCACTCCCTTCCCCCATGCAACCTCCGTCCCCCATACCCCCTCCACCCACATCTCCACTTGAATCTACATCATTCACAACTCCCTTTCCCGTCCCCATTCCCCCTGCATCTTCATCTCTCCCTGCATCATTTAATGTAAATAGTATATTTCTAGCTTTAAATCAATGTGTCTATCAACTTCAGAATGAGTATCGAGCTCTCGACGATCGTTATCATCAAGTGATCACTACCAATCAGAAACTTCAGAGCCGCCTCATAGCGATCGAGGAAGAAAATGCAGAACTCAACCAACGTTACACCACGCTCGAACATGCCCACCAAAAACTCCTAGAAACTCCCCAACCATCACAACAGTCGGGCACCAAACAACTCGAGGCCTTGCTGGAAGTATACCAAGATGATAATCTCAGAGTCCGGCGTAACTTGGCACTCCTCAGAAAACACATGGCAACCGCCCTTGAAGAGAACAAGAGACTGCAGCAGCAAAATGAAGCAAATCTAGAAGCAGCAATGGAAGGCTCTCCCCACGAAATTGATCCAGAGCAGTTTAAAGCCGTACCCTCAGAGACAATGAAGACCATCTTGGAAAGCTATGCGGATCTATTAGATGCTCATGATGAGTTGGAAAGGGAACGTGATGAGCTACGTGGCCAGCTCAAGGAACAGGAGGCTCCAACCAAGGTAATAGAACCGGCCTCGACTTCAGAGGAAGTGAAGGCATTGACAGAACAAGTGGTTGAGCTCCAGAAAAAGTTACTAGAGTATGAAAGGCAACCCTCTCCAGTTATAGAACCTGAGCCAGAAGACTTGGTTCCCATTGAGGTAGATGATTCGTACGAGGAACCATACGTTCCTATGCCAATGCCAGGCGGGCAACAAACCTCAGAGGGAATGGATACCTTAGAAGTGGAAGCACCTGAATGGCTTCAGTCATTAGAGAAGACAGCGAACACCCACGATGAACGAGTAGCAATACAGATCCAATCATTAGCCAAATTAGAAGACACTGTCATCAAGTCCGAGTATTTCAGACGTATGTCCCATCACAGGTGGATAGGGACCAATGATGATCAGTATGTGCCATATTGCATATTATTGGCTGATTACAATGCAGAGATCCAACGACAATGTGGGAAAGCCCCCACCTTTGCCACCCAGTTTGGCCCCGACGATATACCAGAGAGTGCGAAAAGAGGATCTATTCATCAACCCACTTGGAGGATCCGTCTCTTGGAGACTTATCCTGAAATGGTAGGAACCTGGAATAACATGCCCCTCTTTATTAAGTACAATCCTTGTTATGCCCCAGTCCTACGAAGACGCACATGGCCCGAATTCACCATTGTTGTCAAGAACATCAAAGGCTGTGCCAAGTGGCTAAATTATGTTTATCTAGCACCTCCACGAGGACCTCCCACTGTAAATTACATGATTTCTACTATCAGGCACTGGAGCACTCGACTACGCAATACACCCGATGTGATGGCACAAATGTGTATGAAAATATTTGAATTAATGCTAATCACATTCAGGACATTTAAAAACATTAAGGATCCCCACTTCTCAGGAGCAGGCTTCGTTACAAGCAACCAAGACCTAGTTTACAACATGAGCACCACCCCATCAATAGAAGTAATATATGCTTGGCACGCCAGAATAAAGTACCTCCCAGCTTGTTTTAAACAGACTTTCGAGGAGATGTTCATAACGGGATTCTGGGAATATCACTCAGAAATTTTTGTACCCAGGCCTTCACATCTCCTCCACTTATTTGCTGTGGAGAGAACCATACATTTAGAACAACTGCGGGTGCCACACCCGGACATACCAGGACCAGTGTTGCTCTAGCACAATGGTGAGAACCACGTTAAGAAGCTTCACCTCCTTAATGTCAATCCGTGGGAGAGGTAGGAGTGATATGAAGATCGTGAACGTGAGATGATGTGAGGGTGAAGGTGAGAAGCACAAAGATGCACACACACATACACACACACAATGAAGAGACAAGCAAGACACAATGGAAGGTGGGAAATTAGCTCTATTACTCAAGAATACTCTTACAAGCTCAAATTAGCTCTAAGCTCACACTAACCAAAATGAACCAACCTCAAAAATGAGCTCTCTAGCTCTTTTTATAGTTTCTAGACTAGTTTTGACCGGTTTCACATCTAGTGACCAGCATAGTTAAAAAATAGGTCCTAGAAGCTATTTGGTAGGGTAAACGATGTCTAAAAATAACGAAAATTGGTACGCATATTCTACCTAAGCTCCTCAAGCTCGAGGACTCCTCGGCTTGCACAAAATGGAGCTATGAATTACAAAATGGGGTTTTGTCTATATTACATATGTTACAAGAGTGATGAAAATCATTGTTGGATATTTGGAGAGGTAATAAAAACATAATTGTTTGAAAAAATGATCGGACTGGCTCCCTGCTCCGTCTTTGCATGCTTCCATGTCGTCTGTGCCTCTGACTGTGCCTCTGACTGCTTCCAACACCCCCCTCCCTCTCGCTTCTGTCGTCCTCGACAGAACCTTGTTGTGCGGTCTGCCGGATGTAGTTTTGTAGGAGGTCGTGAGCGAGGGTGTGCTCAGATACTCGAATGCCTCGGGCCAGATCAGCCTCGAGCTTCTCCCAGTCGATCGGTTGCGGTTCGTCGGGTGGCGGGAGTTGATAATGCGTGGAATAAACCATTCGTTCACAGGCAAAAAGTTGCAATAAATGTGTGGGCCTGCTGATGAATACCTCGGAATGGTATTCCCAAAACCCGGTGGTGAACATCTCTTCAAAGGTTTGTTTGTAGCATGCCGGGAGGTATTTTATCCTACAGTGCCAGGCATAACACACCCGGAGCGATGGCGTTGTGCTCATGTCATATACTAGATCAAAGTTACCATGCTCAAATCCCGGGGTGTTTACATGCGGTGCTTTGACGCGTTGGAAGACTTTAAATATCATTTGCATCATGTCAAAAATTTTGACAGTCATATGCGCTGCGATATCATCCATATGCTTCAGGCGAGGGAGCCAGTGACGGATTGTGGCCATCATATAGCCAACAGTGGGCAACTCGGTAGGTGGCTTGAAGTAGGGGTAATTCAGCCAATCCTGACACTGCCGATTGTTTTGTACTTTAATAGCGAATGCAGTCCAGGAGCGGCGTCGTGGTACTGGTCCCCAGCAAGGATTATACTTTAAATGTAAGGGCGCTTTCACCCATGTGCTCATCATTTCTGGGTACTCCTGTAAAAGACGTGTACGCCAATCTGGTTGATAAATAGTGCCTTGTTGCGCATCCAGTGGCAAGTCTTCAGGCTCGAACTGGGTTGCATGTGATGGCTTCTTGCCAGTTCGCTTTTCTATGGCCAGCTGGTATTCGGCCATTAGCATGAAGTAAGGTTTGTATTGAAGCTCATGCCCGGATATGTACCTGCGTGGGGCCAATTGAGCAAAGTAGGGAGATTGCAAAATTCGTTCTTCGATCATGGCCATAGCATGCAGCTGGGCCCCGACTCTAGCTGAGTGCGTTGTTCCAATCTCCTCCACAGTCTTCATCCATGCGGGGGTCGGAAGTTCATAGGTCATCTGGCCTTCGGCCGCGACTTGTCCGCCTGGGATGGGTATTGGCTCGTATGCTTCTTCAAACGTTTCCTCCACCGGAATGGTTATGTTTTCGTCGTCAGCTGGGATCTCCGGTGGGGAATCAGGCCGTGGTGGTGCTTCGTATACATCTATGCGTGATTGGAGAGTGGTTACCTGGGCCCGTAATGCGTTTAGTTCCTCTATGAGTTCAGGAGAGGGGTCCACAGGTTCTGGTACTTCCGCTGCCACTGGTAGTTGTTGTGGTGCCGTTTCTCTGAGCTGTAGTAACTTGTGATCTTCTTTTAGCTTCTGATGCTCTTCGTTCATTCGATCGTAGTCGTCTAGCAGTCGAACGTGGTCATCTAGCAACATCCGCATCGATTCAGATGGGATTGCCTTGAATCTGCTCGGACTTAATGGTTGTTCAGGGTGGTCCAGTGCCGCTTCCAAATTTTCTCTATTCTGCGCTTGGAGTCTCACGTTCTCCTCCTGGGCTGCGGCTAGGTGCCTCCTGAGTAGGCCCATATTTCTGGTCAGCGTCGCGTTCCTAATTGTTTGGGCTCGAAGCAGGTTGTCCAAATCAGTAGTGGCTTCTTTTGTCTTCTCTTCACTTTCTAGCTCTAGCTTATGATATGCCTCTCTTAGTTCTTGGTGTCGCGTATTTAGCGAGGCATTCTCGATTGATAATGAATTGAGCTGCGACTGCAGTTCATTTGTCGTCCTCTGCAGCTGTTGATAGTTGTTGCCAAGAGATGCAAACTCATCTCGTACTTGTGTCATGCATGTGAACATTTGTTGAAGTGCAGTGTCTATGGTGGGCGATAATAGTAATGAAGTGTTAAGTGAGGATGCAGTGGAAGTAGATGCAACGGGAATGGGGAATGGGGTTGGGAAGGTGGATGCAGTGGTGATCGTGGAAAATTGTGACGTACCTAAATATGATGGTGCTGTGAGTGGAGTGGGTGCTGGTGCGGTGGGTGGTGATATGTCCATGTCATTGGACGTGTCAAGTGCGGTGACTGTGAAAAGCGGTGTGTAAGTGGGTGGTTGTGTAGGTGTGAAGACGGGATTTACAAATGTAGAGTAATTTACAGGGGGGATGGCTGGAGCAGCTGGGTGAAAAGGGGAAATAGGGGTTATGGTGGGCTGAGGAGGTGAAACTGGTGAGAAGATTAGTGGGGCTAGAAAGGTGAAAGGGTGTCTTAAAGGTGGGGGAAAAGCTGGGAAGGATGAAGGGGTGAAGGGGTTAACATGTAGACGCGGAGGGTTGGGTGTGGGCATGGTGGCATGAATGGGCAGGGCAAAGGGTGTGGCTATGTTGCCGTGGACTGGTGTGGATGTGGGAGGAGCAGGTGGGTGTGCGGGGGATACAGGATGGGTTGGTGAAACATGAGGTGAGAGAGGAGTAGATGGTGTGGATGTTATTTCAAGGATAGTGGTAGTATGTACAACGGTAGTATGTGGTGGGGAGTCGACTAGGATGGCTTCTTCGGTTAAGGATCTTTCCGGCCGTAGGCGTGCATCTTGTGCCTGGTGGGATGATTGAGCACCTACCGGAACTCGAATATATTCACCGGGCTTCGATAGCAGTCGAACTCTGCGAGGGTCGTATTGGGGGAGTGGCTTCCTTTGTAAATACCTGAGTGCTTCGACCGGGCCGATGGATTGGACCAGTTCTCTGAACCCTCTGATGTATACTTCTTCAAATCCTCCGGAGACTAGTTCTTGTTCGATTAGGGCCTGGCTCTCTGCTTCAGTCAATTTCTTCCGTGCCCATACTTTCTCCATCGTACGATATAATTTCTTGATTGCCAGCGTGTAAGCTGCTGCTTCGAAAGTCTCCTCTTCGTGCGTGCTGGTGTCACCGTGTGCATCGGTTTGTTGGCCTTGGCCGTCTGTCTGTCCTTGTTCTTGGGAATCATGCGTGCCCTGGCTAGCTTCATCGTCACCTTCGTCATCGTCGGTGGCTGTTCTTTCGTCATCAGAACTCGACACAACTTGTCCCTGTGGCAGATCCCGCGGTGTGGTAGGGTAACTGGGGCGTTCATATTCTTGGGAAAACATCTGTGCCTCTGAAAACTGGAATTCATTTGAGAATGCATCAAGCATTTCAAAATCGAATGTTGTTTTTATTGGTTCTGCCTCCATGTGTGGTATTGGGAAAGAAAAGGCTTCCGCACCAATAGTGGTGGGAGCTTCTGCTGTCGTGGTGGTGGGTTCTGTGGTGGCAGCTGCCTAAGGTGCAGCGATACTAGTAGTGCCCTCCGTGACCACTGGTCTAGACAACCTTATGCGAATAGGTTGTACTGTGGGAGCGGCTTCGGTTGGTGATCGCTCTGGAGAGGGTTGTGGTGATGGTGACTCTGGCACTTGAAGGCAAGGAATGGTGCCTCTCATGCGCTTACCTGCCCGTGTTCTACTGGGCTTCCTGGCTTTCTTCGTCGTTCCTTTGAATGCTTTCAGCTCTTCTCCTGTTAATGCACGTTCAATTGGCAAGTCATAAGCCAAGCACATATAAACAATTCTTATCAGCGCACAACATCCATTAAGCACTTTCTTGCGTTCCCATCTGTGTTGTGCCAAATACATTTGATCAATGATCTAGCTCGCCAGATCAACAGTCTGTGGTCCCGTGCACGCTAAGTACAATCCAAACCATATTCTTTTATGGGGCATGGTAAATCTGTCCTGAGCGGGGAATGCGAAGTGTTGCATGCATATCCGTAGCGGCTTTGACAGCTCAGGTGTAATTGCTGAGATCTCCTCCCACTTAGTGACATCCCCACGTTTCATAGGGTCTGGAATTAATCTTTCTCGATCTATGGGTGTGTGGGTGCCATGAATTTTGATGGCCGCTCTGATTAAATCCTTTGAGAGGTAAAACCTTTTGTAGGGTGGATCATCCACTAAAGAAGGCAAAATAAAAGTTCCGGGGATATCCTTATTCTCTGAGGCCAGCAAAGTAGTGATTAAGTAATAACACCTGTAAAAGTCAGGTTTGGGCAGGGGATCACTAAAATACTCCGTGAAGCTTGCTCTGGCCCAAACGTGAGTTAAATCCTGGGTGTTCTGTAGGGCTTCGAACTCTCTGGAGAAGAATTGGTATTTTCCCCAAGTGCGGTCATCAAATGTCAAAGTAGATTCAAATATGAAATCCGCGTCCGCTAAGGGTCCTGCAAGTCCCTGAAACCAATGAGAGTTACGGTGTATCTTTTCTGTGTAGCCCATAGGTGGGTTGTCGATCGACATGGGCCCTGGAAATCCTTGGAATTCTGGCGGTGGAGCAGTAGGGTGGGATTCTGCTCGTAACACGTTGAGGGGCACTACAGCTACACTGGGGCCTGCTCCTGATGGTCCTTCGTCAATTTGCATGATGACTGGTGTGTTAATGAGAAAGATCTGCTACAAAAGATTAACACATTAGCATGGAAATTAATTATGATCCCATTAAAGTGAGACCGCAATCCCTTTCCATAACTGATGTGTAACCCGTGTAGCCAAGTGTTGTGATGTGATGGATGCAATGCTTCTTGCAGCACTAGTGCAGGTCTCTAGACACCTACACATTTCAGATCATGCATACATTTCTTGATGAGACGAGATTATGAGTGATGTGTGGTGATGGTGGGTGAATTTTTACAAGGTTTAAAGGTTAGTGTCTTAGTACAAGGTTGTATGTTAGTCGGGGAGTAGTTAGACAATGGGTTAGGGGAAGACGGTTGGACACGCTTTGGTATCCATTTCCTAAGAGTCCTTGAGTGGGTGGTGGGTTTCTGCTGAGGGGTCAAAGGTAGTATCGGGTGTGGTGGTGTTGAGGGATGGAAAGATTTGTGAGGGGTATATATTACATGGCTTAAGGGTTGAGCTATGATACATGGTTTGGGTACCCAAATCTGCGTGGGTGTGGGTCTATGGGTAAGGTATTTCTTGGCGATCCAAATTTGTCGAATGCTCGGACCTGTAGAAGAAGGTCGAGGGGATGGTGGATACTGATCCTATTTCAGTCCCGCCTTTTGCTTGTCGATCTTTGCTTGGTTGGAGTTCTTTGGTGTTTTTTGTCCTTTTGGCACCCATATTTGTCTGGTGCCACTTCCTTTGGGTGTTCTAGACTGCTTTCCTTGTTGTGTCTTCTGATACTGCCGTCGGTCTGGGTTCCTTCGTCGTGGTTGACTCTGTTGTTGTTGAGGTTGAGAGGTCGGATGGACACTCCGCTTTGGAAAAGAAGGGAGATCCAACACTTGCGTGACCTGCCCATTAGGAAGTGATGCGTTCTTTAACTTTAATCTAGGCCAGTCCGCAACAAGTTTGGAAGGATGAGCACCGCAGGGTGTCGTGCTCATTTGGCCGCTGATGCAACCCACCTGACCGCTGATTGTGTCCATCTGCCCTTGCAGTTGGGTAACTGTCTCTTCTAGTTTGCAGGAAGTCCCAGGGAAGATCTCCTGTCGTCCTTCTGATTGACAATTGTCCATAGCCAAGCCAGAGTGGGTTGGTGTAGACGTAACGTGACTGGTCTGATTAAAGATCTTTCGGTCTTCCGTCGCATGTATTTCATAGGGTCTAGGGTTACAAACCTCAATCGGAATGCCGTTAGGGAAGTCAAGCGGTATCACTCGCTTCTTCTCTAAGGTTCCAATCTGTAAGGAGCCTTGTCTAAGATTTAGGTCCACTGAGTGATCGTATAGCCAATCTTGGCCAAGGATTAGGGGTTCTATCAGGTCGTCATCATGGCACACTAGTAGCTTCGCCGTCATGGTCATATTCTTAATGAGGATAGGAAGGTCCACCTCACCCATGCAAGGGGTTTCCATGCCTCCTAGGCCTATGAGGTATGCCTCAATCGGCCACATTTCTATTCCTGAATCCTTATAGTGGGACCATCTAATCGCACTAGTCGCAGCACCTGAGTCAATTAAAGCCCTGAGTTCTTGGCAAGGGTTGTCGTGCTCTAGCCTAACTGTAATGAATGGTCTCCTGTCCACTATGCTAGGATGAGTGGTTGACTTTACTTGACACATGGCCATGGGATATCTGGGGGATGTTTCCAGATGGTTATAATATTCTCTCCCTAGTCCTTGTCTTCTTAGCTTCATGCGCTTAATGCATTCTATGGCTTCTGCCTGAGCTTCCGCTCGTATTCTATTTTCTTCCTCCTTACGCTTCTTTGCCAACGTGAGTCGTCTAAGCATATCCTCAGTAAGAGGTTCCTGATATAGCTTGACTCTACAGCCACTAATGTAATTAGGCATTATATCTCCTTCTAAGGTGGCTAACTGTACTGCTCCACTTGTTGAAAGTCTGTTAATGATCATAGGTCCATAACCTCGCTTTTCTAACTTCCGTGCGTGTTGTTTCAACGTATACACTAGAACTAAATCTCCTTCTTTTAGGCCTTTATCTTTCACATGTGCATCAAAATATGCTTTCTGTCGCTTCTTCGCTGCGTATATTCCCGCTGCTGCCTTTAGCCTGGTTTCTCCTAATCGTTCCAAGTCCATTATTCTCGCTGTTAATTCATGGCCGGTCCACTGATGTTCCTGTGCAACCTTAAGGGTAGGTATCAAGAAGTCCAAAGGAAGCACTGCATTCTGACCAAAAACCATCTGAAAGGGAGTTGCATTGAGTACGGTCTTGTAGGCCACTCGATATGCCCAAACAGCGTGGTGTAACTGTTTGTCCCAATCTGAACGTTTGTTGTTCACGAGTTTCGTCAGTACGTTACAAAGTATCTTGTTAGTGCTTTCAGCCTGACCATTGGCCTGAGGATGATATGGTGTAGATTTCTTGTGAATCACCATAAAATCCTGTAACAAATATTCAATGACTTGGTTTAGAAAGTGAGTGCCTCGATCGCTCACTAACTCTATAGGCAATCCATATCTTGTAAAGACATTTTCAAATAAGAATTTTGCAGTCGTGTGAGCATCATTCTTTTTTGTGGCTTTTGCCTCTACCCATTTGGTTAGATAATCTGTGGCAACAATAATGTATTCCGCATGTGTACCTTTAGCAGGGGGGTTGATGGGTCCTACAAAGTCTATACCCCACTTTGAAAATGCACGTCCGCCCATCATGGGTTTCAATGGCATTTCATCTCTGCGAGTAGGAAACTGAGTTCTTTGGCACACATCACATCTCTTTACATAGGTATGTGCATCCATGTGGAGAGTGGGCCACCATAATCCTGCAAAGAGAATGGCTTTGACTATCCTATCTGGTCCAAAGTGACCTCCTGCAACGCCTTGGTGTGCAGTCTCTAGTATGCTCAGATAATCGCTTTCATGAACGCACTGTCTTAAATATCCATCTCGTCCTCTTTTGTATAGGTTATCGCCAATAAGTGAATAGTCGTGAGCTTCATGCTCTAAACTACGTTGTCGAGCTAAGGTCATGCCTTGAGGGGATGTGTTCGTCCTCAAGTATGTCAGTAAAGGTTCACTCTAGTCTCGTGTGAGAGACACATGATATAATGTCGCATGCTCTACTGGTGGTCTTTCACAACAAACATGGCATTCCTTACACAACTTGTAGACATCTGCTTCCATCGTAGGCCAATATACTCCCAATCTATGCAGAGTCTGTAATGTTCGATGTTTTGAATGATGTTGCTTTAATGCACCTACGTGTGCTAATTGCAACCAATTCGCATGTTCTGATTCATCTACACAACAAGCAAGAATCTTTTGATTATCCTGTTTATATATGCTTCCTGCCATTATTTGGTACCTCTGAGACTTGGTAATCTCTCCTTCTTTGATTTTTATCCTAGGATTCTTGGGTCCGTATGTCAGAATAGGGATTATAGGTTTAGCCCATTCTGGTGCTATCTCAAGGTTAAACAAGTATGCATCTAGTAATTCATCGGCTATTCCTTGAGGAGCTTCTCCTGAGGTTAATCTTGAGAGGTGGTCAGCTCTAAGATGTGTCTTTCCTTTCCTGACTACTACTTCAAAATCATACTCCATGAGTAATAGAAACCAGCATATTAATCGTCCTGTGTTACATGGTTTGTTGAATAAATATAATAGGGCTTGATGATCTGTAAAGAACTTGAATTTGTTGGCCAACAAGTAGTGCCTAAACTTCTTTACTGCGTAGATCATCCCTAGTCCTTCTCGTTCAGTCGTGGTGTAATTTCTTTCTGCTGCGTTTAGTTGTCTGCTAGCGTAGGCTATGGGGAGATCTATGTTACCTTCATTCGTGGGTTGTGCTAACACACATCCTATGGCGTAATTGGATGCATCCACATGTACATGAAATGGCTTACTCCAATCTGGGGTAGTCAATATAGGTGCTGAGCACAAACGTCGTTTAAGTTCATTGAATGAATTTTCACATTCATCTGTCCACTCAAAATTGGTTAAGAGAGAGTACAAAGGCTTGGCTATGATTGCATACATGTGTATGAATCTCCTATAATAACCACAATGGCCCATAAATGCCTGTACCTCTTTCACATTAGTTGGTCTAGGTAAATCTGCAATTACCTTCACCTTTTCCTCGTCCGTAGAGATTCCATTTTTTGACACAATGTGTCCTAGAATTTTGCCTTGTCTGACCATGAAAACGGATTTTTCTGGGTTCAAACAAACCTGATATTCTCGACATTTGTCAAATATTTGTCTTAACTCTGGGATATGTGTCTGTCTTACATTTGAATGAGCACATAAGTCATCGACATAAACTTCCAAGCTCTTGCGTAAGAATTCCTTAAAAACATGACACATGAGTCGCTGGAAAGTGGCGGGTGCATTTGTTAAGCCAAATGGCATCACACGAAATGCAAATATGCCCCATTCTGTGGCAAAAGCCGTCTTGTGTTGATCTTCTGGAGCAATGGCTACTTGGTTATAGCCTGAGAATCCATCAAGAAAGCTGTAAACTTCCTTGCCCGCAACTCTTTCCAATAAATGTTCCGTGATAGGAAGAGGATAACTGTCTCTAATCGTGGCAGCATTAACTTTTTTAAGGTTAATACACACACGCAATTTTCCATTCTTCTTGGGCACAACCACAATGGGGGATACCCATTCGGTATGCTCAATTTCGTAAATGAATCCTGCTTCTATCAAGCGATCTATCTCCTCTTTAATCTTCGCAGCGTAGTTATCATTATACGTGTAAGGTTTCTGTTTTGTCGATTTTGCATCTGGAGTCATAGGGATTCTATGAGAACATATATCTGGATCTACTCCTTTCAAGTCTTTGTAACTCCAAGCAAAAACATCTCTATATTCGTGCAATAGGGCAACTAACTCTTCTTCTTCTTCAGTCGTCAAATCATGCCCTATGTATGTGCATTTTTCTTCTTCTCCTTCTATGGCAACTATTATTTTCTTGGTTTTCTCTCGGTTATCATATACTTGTCCATCATTCGCTTTTCTATTAGGCATTCGTACCATGATTCTTCTATCTTCGATTTCATATTTCTTGAAATTCTCGGGTACTTCAAACAAAGATTCTTCTTTTTCCGACATGGTTTCTTTCTTCTTTCTTTTCTTGCCTTCACTCTTAGTAGTCACTTCTGTGGCTAACCTTACCTTGTTCGTAATTTCCTTGTGTCTCTGAGTGTGAGTCTCTACTTCGTAGAAATATTCTTCCTCTGATGCAAAGGGTGGGTCCATGATAATTGATTCTAAATCAAAATCGCTTGCATCCTCGAATGCATCAGTGTTCGGTTCACACTCCTCTAAGATTGCATCGCCCATGATTGGCTCTATCGTGAAAACTGAAATGTCATAGCCATCCTCGTCACAGTGGGGTGTCCATTGTTCTTCATTGATGGCTACATCCATGGTTGCTAGTATTTCTGCCCAACCATGGGGTTCAAACTCTTCGTCTGGGAATACTACAGGTGCATATGCTGGATCTTGAAGGGTTCGTGGATGTTGTTCTGCACCTAAGGTCCTTGTTTCTAATCGTTCTTCCTCTTGTTTGGCTACTTTACACATCCATAAATGGGTATCCTCATGCAACCAAGAAGGATCTGATTCTAATGAGTGCACGGATTCCGTCTCTACTGGTGTCTTATGGATGGTATTCCATTGTATTGGGGGCACATCTCTATGTGAATAGTCTTTAAGATTGACTTTAGTAGTCACTCCTAAATGTTGCAAGTACAAAGAATTAGTTCCCCAATCTTGTACAATTTGCAACTGACGCATGAATGGTCTTCCCAATATCATCTCATAAGCACGGTTTTTCGCAAAGTCACAAATGGCAAAGGTATGCTCAAATTCTACACCACAAGTGGTGAGAGATATGCCTTCTAGTAAGCCTAATGGTTTTTCTATGTGTCCATCGGCCATTTGTAGCTTCATCCTGGTGGGTCTGAGGGCTGGCTTACCCCAACGTTTCCACAAAGTGGTGGTAGCTATGGCTACTCCGGCTCCTGAATCTAAGATGGCTTTCGTGGTGTAGCCCTGATGGGTTATTGGAAGATATGTGTTACCTTCCTCTCCTTCGCTTACGTCTCCAATCTTTTCCACGGGTATCTCTGGTACCTTCTTATGTGATCCTATTTGAGAGGGTGTGGTAGTAAGCTCAGGGAATTGATTTGCTACATGCTTCCACAATTCCGGTTTTACCTTTAACAATTCCTCCAGAGTGAGATTACACTGTATCTTCGTGTTCTTGATCACTTCCGTGTTCCTAGGGATCACTGATTCTTCATTCCTCACTATTATCGTGGGTGCTCTCATACTAATAGACTTCGCTTCCCAAGGTCCTGTGAACTGAGGTAATTCTTGTAGAGAATTAGATTCAAATCCTGTGGGTTCACTCAGTTGCTCCACCTCTACATCATCATATATAGAGGGGATGTCTTGGGGAAATTGTTCCTGCAAGTCATCTATTTCTTGAATAGGAGGATGAGTTCCTTGTTCTTTTCTCCATTTCTCTTCTTGTATTTCTCTCAAAAATTCATGTGAGTACCTATGTATGGAAGATAGGTTATCTTGACTTTCTGTATTGGGTACTTGAGACAGGGATGGTGCATTCCTTTTCTATGTCTCTGTGACAATAGGGTTCCTATGCTGATCCTTTTTCTCTTTGCTTTCTATCAAGTGCTCTAGCCTCTCCATTAGTCCTTGAAAGTGTAATTCCGGTTTTGCCATGTTATTCCAATTAAGATATCTAGAGGCTTCAAACAAAGCTTGTGCTAGTTCTACCATTTTCATGCAAAGTTTAGTTCTCTCAATTTCTAGATCAGCTCGAGGGTAGTTTTTACTCATCTCCGTCACTTGAGGTCCCTCTTTTATTCTAGCCTGATATGCACGAAACATCATCTCTAGATCTTCTGGTATGGGTTCCGCCAAAACTGATCCTGATTTTTGAGCTAGGTCTTCTTGATTCACTTCTCGTGAAGCCAATTCTTGTATTTTGGCTCTCGACTCCCTTAAACTTCCTTCCAACTCACTTATCTTTTTACTCCACTTTCTCTTGATTCTTTCTCTAGAATCTTTCCAAGATTTCGTCTTTTTACTACTCGATTCTGCAACTTCACTAGTTCCTGCTACTTTCTCTTGATTAAGTTGTTGGTTTTGTAGGAGCGCCTGGGCTCTTGTTATAGCTTGGATAGGCACGTATGTAGGGTTGGATCCATCTGCGTTATTTACAATACCTATCACGTTGATCGGTGTCACATTCGAAGCATTAACTGGGTTCTTAGGACAATCTTTGATTATGTGCTCTTTGCCACAATCAGCACAAAAGCCTTGGATGCTATAGTACTGTGATTGCCTTGCTATTGGGGGATGTGGACAATCCTTTATGAAGTGATCTCCTTGGCACCTAAAGCATGGTCCTCTAGGGCACTGTGGTCTCTGTTGTCTCAATTGGGGCCGTGGGTTTGGGTTTGCGTACATCACATTAGTATAGTCTGGCTCCCAACTAGGTTCCATTGGTGGACTATCATAATGATATGTCTCCACATGTTCTGGTGACTCCGTGTAATAAGCGGGTGGACTAGTTACATGCGTAGAGTCAAAACTGTTTGAGTTCGGGTCACTTTCGGTGATCAAGGGTGAAGAAGGCACTAAAGCCCTACTTAGGTTCTCTTCTGCAGCAGCGTATTTGACTGAGATGACATTCGCTGGTGGGGGTGGCTGCTGAGCTAAGACGGGTTGAGGTCTCTGTTGAGCCAGGTATGGGTAGTTCTGGGGAGGCCTATAGTAATAAGGCTGAGCATTGTATTGGCCTTGATACCTACCTGGCTGCTGGTATGTTTGCGGGTAGTTCTGTCTCACGGTTTGTTTGTTGTATGGGCAGTCCTGAGCCGTATGATTCGTATATCTTCTCTCAATTGTGCAATATTGGCCACTAGGGTTGGCTTGAGGTTGAGGTGCATTGGGACACATGTTTGCCAAATGATTTCCACCACAAGTGTAACAACGTACGTTAGTTGGTAGCTTGGGCACCTGTTTACTAGAAACTCCTAGTTTTTGGGCCACTTTTTCTGCTAGGTCCTCTATCGAATTAGACAATTTTGTGGATGCTAGAGAAGAACAATCTGAGTCCTTATAGACCTTTGAGAGTTCTAATTCCTCTCCTAGGTTATCCTCGATGTCTATACATATTCTTACACACTCCTCTAGCGTTCTGGGTTCTTTTAGGTACACATAGGAGCGTAGTTTAGCGCTCAACAAGCCATCTAGGAACAATGATACTTGTTTGGCTTGTGAGGGAAGCTCTTGTATTGGGCATCGTTCAACATATTGTCTGAATCTACGACCTGCCAGTCTAACTGTCTCCTGAGGGGTCTGTTTAAAGCTATGAATCAACGAAGACGTGTCATGTCTAATCCCACTTTTAGAGAATTCAGTGATGAATGACTCTAAAAAGTGATGGATGTCTCTAAATTGCCTTTGTTGCAATGGTTGAAACCAAGTTAAAGCTGTATTCTTTAACGTTAGTCCAAATGCGTTGTACTGCGTGAACATGTCCTCGACTTGTTCTGCTCTTAGTACTTGCTTGAATTCTGCGACATGGTCATAGGGATCTCCTGTCCCGTCAAAGTAATTCTTCATTGATTTTACTAATTGAGTGGGTCTCAATACTCTTGCGTGTTCACGTGGCCTAGGTAGAGGAAAATCATCTCTACCACCTGGTATTCCATGATCTCTTTGTCTATCCGCTCTATTAGTGTTCGTGGTTGTTCTATCTCTCCCTATGGGATGATTAAAGCTTACTTCCGATCTCTCTTTATTTCCTTCTCTTTGATTTCCATGGGCTGAGGAGGTTCCTGCCCCTTGTTGACTTGTATTCATGTTCGTTCTAGGTGGAGGGAATATCAATTCACCTCTCCATGTGTATGTGCTTTTAGCGCGGTCAGGCACCACGAAGACTCTTTCTGAAGTCTCATCCAGGTATACAACCTTTCCAGGTGTATCTGGGTCCTTGAATTCATAAATTGTAATGATGCCTATCTCACCAGGGTGTTCCTTTCTGTACCTCCAAAAGGGTTCCTCTGTCTCTTTATTTACAAACAACTCGATGCTCCTGTTATCTTGAGGGATCCACTCTGGGATGAGTACTCTTGTTAATACGGATTTCCCTCTAGGTGTTCTAGGTTCTTCTAACGGTTCTTTTCCTTGAAATTTCGCTTCCGTCTCTAATTGAATTGTGCCAAACTCATTAGTATCGTTTGGTTGCGTGCTTAGAACGTACATGGTTCCTTCTTTGTCTATGTAAGCGTCTCTCTCAAATTTCACCACTGGTCTTTCCAATCCAATGGGTTGATCAGGGTTGTGCAGTTGCACCACTTGCCTTCGCAAACCATCCTCATAGATGCGAGCACCTAGTCGGTTGGTTCGGAGAAACTCTAGTTGCGTTCTATAGGGTCCTTCTGGTTTTTCTAGGTATGCTACATTAGACCCTCCTTCTGGTCTGTCTGTGCTAAATGCCATTTCTGATTCGCTAGTATCTGAGCTCTCGTAGGGGTAATTACTATTCAATTGCTGAGCCCACGATCGAGCAGTAGTTCTTACACTAGCCTCTGATGATCTAAGGCTTCGTCGGTCCGACTTACCTATATGTTTGCCTGATCTAAGGTTCATTAATTTTCTTCCTTGCACACTAAGTCACACACTTAGATCGTCACTGGTTCTTTGTTATTACTTTCTTGATTTTTTTTGATTTTCTTTGGATTCTTGTCTTAATATATGCGTCGGGAATTCGAATTTCCGTTATGATTTTGAGTTCTCGTTCTGTCAGACTTATGTTCTTTCCTTTAGGTTTTCGTCACACACACCTTTACTTGTAGTCTTAAACTTGAAAGAATTAAGTATCTTGAACTTGAGGCGTTCCTATCGTCGTTAATCCACAATGCTAACGTTTAGCCTAAGCTAAGAATTGACTGAGTGGGTTGAGTAATCTTCCAACCTCGAGTCGGCTTTTCTGTTGCTCTGATGCCCAAGAAGCCGCGCTTCCCAAGCTTTACTGTCTTCACTACCTTGCTTGCTTGCCTTTGATTGCCCTTGCTAGACCTGGAAAATTCCAATATTAGACCACTTCACAAGATGATCAAACACTTGAGCATATACACCTTTTAGGTCCCTTCCCTTTTGCCCAATTTTTCAATGCTTGCTCCCTAGCTCCCTAGTCCCACACTAGGTGAACCCCAAAATAGCTTATCTAAAAATAGATGTATTCTTTATGAAAAAACAGTTGAGGTCACGTAGTACTCGTCGCGAGCTTTCTAACGAGCTATTAAGCTCAAAAAACGGACTTCGGATGAAAAAGTTATGAGCGTTCAGGCCCTGGGGGGTAAAAACTCATAATCAGGTTTTCCTTCAATTATGAGCTAAGGGGTCTCCTATGAGTCTAATGGTCCAAAAATTTCTCAAAAATACCCTCAAATTTGGTCAAAAATTGGAGCCCAAAATTTGCGATGGGGGTGCACAATCGCGATGGTCTGGGACCGTCGCGATGGTCCAAGTGAACGATCGGGATGGCGTGAGGGCGAACCGTCGCGATGGCCCGAAGTGAACGATCGCGATGGCGTGGAAATGGACCGTCGCGATGGTCCAAAAAATGAACCGTCGCGATGGCGTGGAAATGGACTGTCGCGATGGTCCAAAAAATGAACCGTCGCGATGGCGTGATCAGGCGGACAATCGCGATGGCGCGGTCAACGGTCAAAGGTGGACAATCGCGATGGTCCGTAGTGAACTGTCGCGATGGTCACAAGTGCAATGGCGTGAGCCAATCGCGATGGTCCGATTTTGGGCTGTCGCGATGGTCCAAAAAATGAACCGTCGCGATGGTCTATCTTGACACGTGGCACCGTCGTGGCGATGGCGTGAGCCAATCGCGATGGTCCGGGGTCAGCTGAACAATCGCGATGGTCCAAGTGGACCGTCGCGATGGCTCAAGTGAACCGTCGTGATGGTTCGAGAAAGCGAACCGTCACGATGGTCCGGCCGAGCCATCGTGATGGCGTGAGCCTATCGCGATGGTGCGACACAATCGCGATGGTCTGAGCCAATCGCGATGGTCCACCAAAGTACGAATTTTTGAGATACGCCTGTGGATTCGTGGATGCGCAAGGATCGCCTACCTCGTGGTGTGGTCGCCTACCAAAAATTCCGATAGTTGCAGACCATCGCGATGGTCCGCCACACTCGGCAGATCTTTGACAGAGAGTAAATTTTTACCTTTTCCAAGCTTTCCTGATGCACTGGAGCTCTGTACCTGCAAGAAAACTCAAGAAAACACAAGCACAAAAGTTCTCTCTCGCTCTCTCGCATGCACAAATGAGAGGAAATGAGGTGAATGGGTGGATATGGTGAATTTTCTGATTTTTTTGGAGATGAAGATGATGATGCGATGATGAAGATGGAGTGTGGGGGAGGTGAAAAACACTAAAAACTAAGTAAAAACAACAACAAAAACTGAAATTTCTACCTTCCAACGCCACTCCTTGCTATACTCTTACCATCACACATTCGTCCTAGACTCGATCCCCGGCAACGGCGCCAAATTTGGTGTTGCTCTAGCACAATGGTGAGAACCACGTTAAGAAGCTTCACCTCCTTAATGTCAATCCGTGGGAGAGGTAGGAGTGATATGAAGATCGTGAACGTGAGATGATGTGAGGGTGAAGGTGAGAAGCACAAAGATGCACACACACATACACACACACAATGAAGAGACAAGCAAGACACAATGGAAGGTGGGAAATTAGCTCTATTACTCAAGAATACTCTTACAAGCTCAAATTAGCTCTAAGCTCACACTAACCAAAATGAACCAACCTCAAAAATGAGCTCTCTAGCTCTTTTTATAGTTTCTAGACTAGTTTTGACCGGTTTCACATCTAGTGACCGGCATAGTTAAAAAATAGGTCCTAGAAGCTATTTGGTAGGGTAAACGATGTCTAAAAATAACGAAAATTGGTACGCATATTCTACCTAAGCTCCTCAAGCTCGAGGACTCCTCGGCTTGCACAAAATGGAGCTATGAATTACAAAATGGGGTTTTCTCTATATTACATATGTTACAAGAGTGATGAAAATCATTGTTGGATATTTGGAGAGGTAATAAAAACATAATTGTTTGAAAAAATGATCCGACTGGCTCCCTGCTCCGTCTTTACATGCTTCCATGTCGTCTGTGCCTCTGACTGTGCCTCTGACTGCTTCCAACAACCAGTGAATTGGGACGCATTATTAACAGATCTAGCACAGGGGCTCAGATTAGAAGAACATCACCTCGCCTCCGACGTCGTCCAATACTACATTCAACGAACATCTAGACAAGGGTCTGTCAGGGGCGACAGACGCGAGAGTGGGGGGGGGGTGTTGGCAGCAGTCAGGGAACCGAAGGAGCCACAAGACAAAGAGAGTCAGAGCGAAGGGACAGCACAAGCAGACATGGCAGTCAAAGAAGATCTGGCAAGTAGGCCATGTAAATTTTTCAGACATCAAGGAGTTGAGCACACAAGAAGAAAGAGCAAGTAGGGAGCTCAAAGGTATGTATGACAAATCAATAGAGAAAATCCCTACACAAATAGTGATTTTCATCACTAAAAACCATTGTAAATATCATTTCGTATTTTTGTAGCTCCATTTTGTGCAAGCCAAGGAGTCCTTGAGCTTGAGGAGCTTTAGAAGTATCTACCTGCCAATTTTCATATTTTTTAGATCTCGTTTGAGCCCTCTAATAAGCCCTGGAACCTAATTTTTAACTAGGCCGGACACTAGGTCTAAACAGGGCCAAAGCTAGTCAAAAACTATAAAAGGAGCTAGAGAGCTCATTTTTGAGGCTGGATTGTAATTGAAATGAACTTGTAAGAGCTTTTTTGAAAGTAATCTAAGAACTCCATTGCTTCTCACTCTTTGTCTTGCCGTGTGTGCGCTTGTGTGTGTATGTGTGTGCATGTTCGTGTGCTTCTCACTCACGCACTTGTGCCTCCACTTGCTCGAGGTCTTCATACCATCCTCACGTCTTCCCGGATTGACATTAAAGGAGGTGCTACTCATCACTGAGCGACATATGATCATTTCCTTTACAGTACTTGCAGAACAATTTCTGCTTTTCTGATTTCTTTTCATCTTTATCCTGGTTCTTTGATTGTGAAGCATTTGCAGATTTCTGCTTACTAGTAGAAGAGCTCCATTTTCCTTTGCCCTTGTGACTAGCCAAGAAAGCTTGATCTGCAACATGCATAATGGACCTGTTCTGCCTGGACTGATCTTCCTGCAACAGAACAGAGACTAATTCCTCAAATGACAAGGCATTCGGATTGCCTTTCATCATCAACCGAAGAGTAGAGGCAAAACTCTGATATGAATCAGGAAGACCATTCAAAACGGTCTGCACAAGTGAGCTATCTGGTATAACCTCATCAGCAGAAATCAATTGTTCCTTCAGGTCTTTGATCTTTGTAAGAAAATTGTCCATAGAATCACCTTCATTCATGTGCTCACTCTCCAACTGTTTTCGGAGGTAAGCAACACGAGCCTCATTCCTAGCCTGGTACAAAGTGGTAAGTGTATCCCAAGCATCCTTTTCTGTTCTGCAAGAGCGAATGTGAGGAATAATGGCACGTTTGACAGACAAGGCTATCAATGCATGTGCATGGGCATCTCTGCCATCCCAACGAATCTGCTCTGCAGTAGGTGCAACAGAAACTGCAGCATGAACAGGAATCTGCGGAATATCATCTTCGACACCATCTTCATCAGCTCCAACACCTGTATTTGTAGTACCTGTCATTACATGTGTAACAGGACGTCTTTCAACACCCTGCACAATGTTCCACAATCCTTTTGCAACCAGTACATGTCGCATCATATAAGCCCATAATGGGTAGTTGGTACCATCCAACTTATCCTCAACAGCCAACATACGGAATACATCACTGCTTTCAGCCATGGCCGGTGACTAAAATACCTTGATGCAGAAAATTGATTGTATCTCAAAAAGTTGAACAGAACTGCCCATACGAGTTCTGCTAGACCTGTAGCAGACTTCGAAACACTTAAAATAAGTGGCGAATAGAAACTGGTAAATACCTTTGGCACAAAAGGACGAAATAGCCTGCACAAGCACTGTGATAGTGCGTTCGGAGGCCGAAACGAGCTCAGATCGCGATTTCGGAAACACCCTGAGTATGCTCACCAAGTTTCTGCGAATCTGAGACTGCAAACGGAGGAGTGTCGATGGCGCCCTAGAAGAAGCGACGACCTGCTCTGATACCAATTGTTGGAGATAGACGTCTGCGGAAGCACGCGAACAACACAAGGAAGAAGAAGAAGCTTGGAGCACAACACACAAGACTGAATGTATTACTAGAGAATGTACAAAGATAAGTAGCCCATTAGGGCAATAGGCGTATATACAAGCCGAGGGAAAAAAACCTCTTAAGGAGGGAAAAAAGTGCCCCGGCGGTCCTAGAGTGTTCACACACATCACTACCTAAATATATCAACAATGAACACATAGCCAATTGACAGGTGTTGAAGCTCAAAGTCAAGGACAAAGCATGGAAGCACATCAAAATGTGGACACACAAGGAAAGGGAGCAAGTAGGGAGCTCCAAGAAGTGTATGTCAAATTTTCAGAAGAATTCCCTACAAAAGTAGTGATTTCCATCACTAAAACCATTGTAAATACCATTTTCTATTTTTGTAGCTCCATTTTGTGCAAGCTGAGGAGTCCTTGAGCTTGAGGAGCATTAGAAGTATCATCCTACCAATTTTCATAATTTTTAGACTCCGTTTGAGCCCTCAAATAAGCCCTGGAACCTAATTTTTAACTAGGCCGGACACTAGGTCTGGACAGGGCCAAAACTAGTCAAAAAACTATAAAAAGAGCTAGAGAGCTCATTTTTGGGGTGTTAGAGTTGGTAAAGCATCAAGGCTTGCCAAATGTACCAATAGCTCCCCCTCAAGCCTAGGATGCTTGAGTCTTCAATCCATAAGTATCTCTTGCATTCCAATCATTGATTTGAACCTATTGAGTTTGTTTCCATGAAGTGCTTTGGTCATCATATCTCCACATTGCATCTGAGTAGACACAAGTCAATTGTATTTCTTTTCTTGCTATTTTCTCTCTAACAAAGTGATAATGGACTTCTATATGCTTGGTCCTAGCATGAAAGATAGGACTAGCAGCTAAATGCAAAGAACTCCTATTGTCTCCAAATATGTATGGAGTGCCAAAATCTAACCCTAAATCTGTATATAGGGTCTTGATCCACATTGCTTCCTGTGTTGCATTTTCCAATCCTCTGTGTTCAGCTTTAGTTGAAGAGAGTGCTATTGTGGGTTGTTTCTTGGAAGACCATGAAATGAGCTTTGTACCTACAAAGGATAAATATCCACATATGCTTCTTCTATCATCTTTTGATCCTGCCCAATCTGCATCAGTGAATAGCTTTACACTTAAATCAGATGTATAAGGATAATACAACCCTTCACTCATAGTTCCCTTCAGATATTTCAATATCCTTTTTGCTGCATCCATGTGAGGTTTTCTAGGAGTGTGCATAAATTGGCTAAGGACACTTACACCATAACAAATATCTACCCTAGTTAGGCTTGCATAATTCAAGCTTCCAACTAAGCTTTGGTAGCTTGTAATGTCTTCAATGGGTTCCCCTTCATGGGCACTTAACCTGTGATTGACCTCCATGGGAGTACCTGCAACCTTAGCATCATGCATCTTGAACGTTGCAATTACATCTTTAACATACTTCCTTTGGGTAAGGAAGATCCCTTTATCTATATAGACAAGTTCTAATCCAAGAAAATAAGTGAGCAATCCTAGGCCACTTATCTTAAATTCTTCCTTCATTTGGGCTTTGATTTTCTTGATTCCTTCTTCATCATTACTTGTAAGAATAATATCATCTGCATACACACATAGATATATAACTTTAGAGTTACTCTTCTTAGTGAAGAGTCAAGAGTTAGCCTTGCTCATCTTGAATCCTTTGTCTTGCAAAAATGTAACCAATCTATGTTTCCAAGCTTTAGGAGCTTGTTTGAGACCATAGAGAGCTTTCCTCAGTTTGCACACATACTCAGGATGTACACCATCAATAAATCCAGGAGGTTGTGCCATGTACACCACCTGTGAAATCCAACCATTTACTGATCCTTATTTCACCTTATCACACTCACTCTTCTAATTAGGTCAATCACATAGTTCTTTTTCTTTAGAGTTTCTTGTCTTTTTCAAGTTTATCGCAACACCTTCTCAAAACCCTTTTGCAAAGGGATCAAAGAAACTCTTGATCCCATTGAGTGAAGTGTTTTATACGAGATTCTCTTGGCATACCAGTCACACAACATGCATGAAAATTTCTTGTAGTTTTTCATTCAACCTTTACTCTTAAATCACAATAGTATGTGTATGTGCGTGTATGATTGTGAGTTAAAATCTATTATGATTGCCTAACTAAAGGTATGGTATTCATGTATGGTAGGTATTTAACCTATCAGAGAATGACTTCTCAAGCATACTTTAGCTTGAGAAGTCATTCTTAAGCTAAAGTATGGTTGTTCAGTGATGGGACATGTCACTAGCCATCCATGTCTATTTTATTTTTATCAATGAGATGAGTTTCTCATCTACTGGGAGGCATGTTATACTTTATGGAATGATGCAATGTATATGGGTTTTAATGTCTTGATGTTTTTAATGTGATTTTTTTGTTTTGATTTAGTAGGGGAAGACTCATGTGGGTGTGAAAACATGTGGAATTATTCAGATATTCTTGAGGATAGTTAAACGATAGTATTTTAGATATTTTTTGTAAAAATAATAGACCGCATTAGAAAGTGACATTTTCATTAAAATGGTGATCACTTCAGAAGCAATGATTTTGTAAACAAATTCCATTTTTGTAAACACACCGTTTTGAAGCTTCACCCTAATGCATTTTCTATTTAGGACATGATAAAAAATACCTATAAATAGACACGTTATGATAGAATCGTCTATGAGAGTATATGGGGGGAGATTGTACCCAATCTAGTGACATTTCTCTTGTCTCTTTGTATTCCATTTATGCTTTTGTGAGAACTCAATTTTGTACTATCCTCTAGATAAGTGCATCTGTGAGGTCCGATCAACAATTGTCACATTCGATAACAATTGCTCTTATCATGTAATGGAAGTTGGTAAGATCATCCTCTCTATTGTTGATGATATTCGTTTCACATTGTCAGATGCTTTGTTTGTGCTAGGGATCAAGAGAAATCTAGTATGAGTTTCATCATTAGCCAAGATGGGCTTGGTTGTGAAATTTGTTGATGAGAGATGTATAGTTCATGATCCCTAAAATGATGATGTTATTATTGCTTCAGGCATTTTATGTCTTGGGCTATATAAAATGATAGATTACACAAAATTTGTGAATAGTATAGCATCTACAACTCAAGATTCTCAAGCTATGTAATATGCAAAGCTTTGGTATGCACACTTTGGTCAGATGAACTATCGTTGTTTGCTATGCCTACAAAAATCTGAAATGGTTTTCTCTCTACCCAAACTTGATGCACCTTGTAAGCATGTTTATGCAAGCTCTTGTTTGGGCAAAATGCAACATTCATCCTTCCTAAAGGATGGTTTAGTTGGAGCGTGGTCGTGTCTGGAATCTTCATGGATCATATTGAACTGGAGACCTCCTAATGGCGGTCCGCACTGCTTCTACTACCCCATATGTTTCTGCCATCAATAAGAGACCTTCACTATATTCTGAGTCAACTCCTGCTTCTTCCAACAGCTGAGTCATGAGTACTCTACTGCTCTGTTCGGTGAGCAGTTGTTGCGATCGCACTCGTTCCATAATTTGATACAGCCTTCAGAGTTCCGCTGTATAGGCTCGGGCTTCAATGGTCTCCTCTTCATATGCTCCTTCTTCTTCTAGGTGTCCTTGTTGTTGACCTTACTGGGCGTCACTCCAATGTACATGGCGGTCGTCTGTAGATTTTCTTCTTCTTTGTGAAGATGTGCCTTGTTCTTTTGCATCTGAATAATACTCTACATCAGAGAGTTGTGTACTTTGTAAGAATGCTTCGAAGTCCTGAGGATCCATTCCTTCAGCATCTCCAGTTGTAGCAAATTCAAATTCAGATGGAGCAGGAGGAGCTGAAGGGGTAGCTTGTGTCGTAGTTTCAGATCCAGACCTGGGTATCCTAATGGTAAAGGGAGGTACAGTGGTCTCCCTTCGTGGCGATACTTTAGGAGTAGTCAGAACTTCCCTTGTCTGGACACAAGGGATTGCACCCCTCATGCGCTTGGATTGATGTGTGGACATCTTGAGCTTCTTAAACATTTGTAATTGTGCCCAAGTTAAGGCACGTTCAATGGGAACATCGTATGCTAGGCATCAGTAAATAATGCGTGTGATTGCACAGCAACCGTTCACCACTAATTTCCTAGAAGACCTTTTATTTGCTTCATACAATTGATCTATAATCCATACCGGTAGCTTAATTGGTAACGATAGCCTCTGCTAAGTAGAGAGCGAACCAGATTCTTTTGTGTGGTTGTGTGAAGCGGTCTTGGCCGGGGAAAGCAAAATGTTGCACGCACATACGGAGAGGGATGGACACGTTTGGTGTGAGTGCTGCCATGCCTTTAAGCTTCAATAGTTTCCTATCCTTCATGTTAGTAAGAACAAGAGCATCCTTCTCAGAAGGTACATGTGTGCCGTGCATATTCAAAGCAGCGCTCACCAACTCCAAAGTAAGTTCAAACCTCTTTGACTCGTTGTTGCCCAGCAAGGAAGGAAGAACAAATGATCCTGGTTTGTCCTTTTCTTCATTAGCTTGTAATGTGGAAACCAAATAATAGCATCGGAGGAGATCCGGTTTAGGTAGTGGTGCTTCAAAGTATTCTGCTAGCCCTGCACGTTGCCATATGGTCTGGAGATCCTCGATGTTCTGTAGAGTCTCAAGCTCCTTGGAGAAAAATTGGAATCGAACCCATGATCTGTCATACTCGCACTTAGACTCCCATATATACTTGGCCTCTCCTAATGGACTTGGCATGCCATTGAACCAATGAGAATTGGCATGGACTCTTTCTGTGATCCCTGTGGGTGGATCCGGTACCGGGATCTGCTGAAGGTGTTGCAGCTCCACAGGTCGTTCAGTTGGTGGCACATCCACAGGTAGACTATCCACATCGATTCCTGCAGTAAGTATTCCTACTTGTGAGCTCGGACTTGTCGCTTCTGCCATGTTACTTCTTGCCTCCTGATTTTGTGAGAATATAGAAACATGTGTTAACATTGTAAAGGACAAGTTAGAACCGTTTTTGTCCCCATTACAACATTATCATGAGGTTCGGGAGAGATTAGTAGGTTAATAAGTGCTCGGTGCTTGTGTGTGTAGTTAGGAATTGGTTGGACCTAAGAACTAAGTGGAATGATGTAGTGTGAGAGTGACGTAGTTAGTAGGTGGGCATGGATTTACAACTGGGGTCCGGGGGTTTATTACAAGTTTTAGGTTGCCAAATGCAGTGGATGGACTTGATCTTGATTTTGTGGAGACTCTGAAAAGTTTGATAGGGGTATCTGCTTGAAGATGAGGCTTTTTAGGGACCCATTTACAAGTGATTCTACTAGTGCTCATGGAAGAATATGTGTCCGTGCGTGATGCATAAGACTGGGCCTCACATGTTCGAGTGAGTAAAACATGTTGTACCGGTTGCGGCCTAGGTGTAGCTATTTGAGCCCGCAAGCAAGCCTTAGGTACCCAGATTTGTCGTGATTGTGGGCTGGCCTTCATTGACTTCTTGGGTACCCAAATAGACTTCACCTTCGCAGAAGAATTAATGAAGGACTTCTCATTAGTGTCATGTTGTTGACTACTAATAAGAGGTTTTGGCCGGGGGGTCGGCCTGGTCTGAACAGGGTATTAGCCTTTTCGCCTCCATACTTGCTTCCATGGCTGAAACAATCTGCTCTGCTCCTTTTTTTGGCATTTAGTATCGGTAGTCTTCTGCTTCTTCTGTATTTGATCTGCCGTGGGTTGTTGCAACCTTCTGGTCTTTGGAAAAGAAGGGAGTTCCGTCCTCTCCCTGGCTCCGTTGTTGAGATTAGCCTCTTTCTGCATCATACAGTTTTGGACAAAAATAGCATTGTCAACTTCATGTGCGCCCCTGGAAGGACCAGGAGTTTGTGCCTTGCCTAGTTCCTTGAGTGCCTCATTTTCCAATTCAACTGTAATTCGGCTATGATCTACCCATACCTGAAGAAGTCCACTTCTTAGGTTGAGGTTGACTGCATGATCATAGATCCAGTCCTGACCCAAGACAAGAGGCTCAGTGAGGTCCTCATCTTGACACACTAGTACTTTGACTGTCATCACTTCGTCTTGAATGGAGATGGGAAGATCCACCTCGCCCATGCAAGGAGTTTCCACACCTCCCAATCCTATGAGATATGCTTCTATAGGATCGACAGTTAATTTCAATTCTTGACAGTAAGACAACTTGACATCACTAGTGGATGCACCTGAGTCAATCAAAGCTCTTACAATCTTTGCACCCTTTCCTTGTCCTACTCCTAGGGTTACAAAAGGTCGTCGGTCGATTATTCTATGGGAATGCCCACCTGAAGTCTCGCACATGGCCATAGGATAGCCTACAGATTCTTGAGTGTCAAGCATAGGCGGGTCTCTACCTTGTCTCCTCAATTTCATTCGTCGGATGCGTTCTAAAGCTTCTGCCTGTGCTTCTTCTCTAATTCGTTTCTCTTCTTCTTTACGTTTCTTGGCAGTGTTGAGTCGATTTAGCATCTCTTCGGTAAGGGGTTCCTGATATAGCTTGACTCTGCATCCACTTATGTAACTTGGTAGAATATCTCCCTCTAAAGTGGCTAGTTGAACTGTGCCACTTGTGGAGATTCTATTGATAATCATTGGCCCGTAACCTCTTTTCTCTAATTTCCGTGCATGCTGCTTCAATGTGTAGACTAGGACTAGGTCGCCTGCTTTCAAGCCTTTATCCTTCACATGTGTATCAAAATATGCCTTTTGCCTCTTCTTTGCTGCATAGATTCCTCCTGCAGCTCTCAATCGTGTTTCGCCTAGACCTTCAAGATCAAAGATTCGAGAGGAGAGTTCATAGCCTGTCCAGTCATGCTCTTGTGCTACCTTCAATGTAGGTATCAAAAATTCTAGGGGCAGCACAATATTTTGGCCAAATACAATCTGAAAGGGGGTGGCTTGGAGTATCGTTTTATAGGTAACCCGGTATGCCCAAACAGCATGGTGTAGCTGTTTGTCCCAATCAGAGTGTTTATTGTTCACTAGTTTAGTCAGCACATTGCATAAGATCTTATTAATGCTCTCAGCCTGGCCATTAGCTTGTGGATGATAGGGGGCCGATTTCTTATGTATCACCAAGAATTCTTGGAGAAGGTTTTCTATGAATTCATTCAAGAAGTGCGTGCCTCTATCACTCACCAACTCTATTGGCAATCCGTACCTCGTGAATACATTTTCAAATAAGAACTTTGTTGTTGTTTGAGCATCATTTTTTGTAGTAGCTTTCGCTTCTACCCACTTGGTTAGATAGTCTGTGGCCACGATGATATATTCAGCATGTGAACCCTTAGCTGGGGGATTAATAGGACCAACAAAGTCTATTCCCCATTTAGAGAACGCACGTCCGCCCATCATAGGCTTCAGTGGCATCTCATCCTTGCGTATAGGGTACTGAGTTCTCTGACAAACATCACACCGTTTCACATAGGTATGTGCATCCATGTGAAGGGTTGGCCACCAAAAGCTTGCAAATAGTATTGCCTTGATTACCCGATCTGGTCCAAAGTGTCCCCCTGCTACACCTTGGTGAGCAGTATCCAAGATTTTGAGATATTCACTCTCATGGACACATAGTCTCAGGTAACGATCTTTACCACGCTTGTATAGATTGTCACCAATGAGTGAATAATCCTGGGCTTCTTGTTCTAAACTCCTTTGCCTAGCCAGAGTCATGTCTAGAGGGAATGTTCTCGTCCTTAAGAAGGATACTAGAGGTTCACTCCAATCTGGCACTATGGACACTTGATAAAGAGTGGCATGTTCCACAGGTGGTTTAGTGCAGCAGATTGGGCATTCCTTGCACAACTTTTGGACATCAGCCTCCATAGTCGGCCAATGCACTCCGAGTCTCCTTAGTGTCTGTAAGGTTCGTTGCTTTGAGTAGTGTTGCTCTAATGCACCTACATGTGCTAAGTGCAACCATTTAGTGTACTCATCCTCTTCTACACAACAAGCCAAGATCCCTTGGTCTGTGTGCTTGTACATACTTCCTGCCATGATGTGATACTTTTGGGCTTTTACTACCTCTCTATCCTGCGTGTTTATTACTGGGTGGTTAGGTCCGTATGTCAACACTGGTACCAATGGCTTAGCCCACTGCGGCACCACTTCCAAATTAAACAAGTAAGCATCAGGAAGGTCATCTGACACTCCTTGTGGGGCTTCTCCCGATGTGAGCCTAGAAAGGTGATCTGCTCTCAAATGAGTCTTCCCTTCCTTACCACAACCTCAAAATCATATTCCATTAGCAAGAGAAACCATCTTACTAATCTTCTTGTATTGCATGGCTTGTTTACGAGGTATAGCAATGCCTGATGATCAGTAAAAAATTTAAACTTATTTGCAAGCAAATAATGTCTAAACTTTTTAACCGCATATACCATGCCTAATCCTTCTCTCTCCGTAGTGGTATAATTTCGTTCAGCTGCGTTCAATTGTCTACTGGCATAGGCAATTGGGAGATCCATATTACCTTCACGAGTAGGTTGTGCAAGCACACACCCAATAGCATAATTGGATGCATCCACGTGAACATGGAATGGCTTATTCCAATCTGGTGTGGTTAAGATTGGTGCTGAACATAATCTTCGTTTAAGCTCTTGGAAGGAATTCTCACATTCCTCAGTCCACTCAAAGTTTGTCAGGAGTCCGTACAGAGGCTTTGCAATGATGGCATACATGTGTATAAATCGTCGGTAATAACCACAATGCCCCATGAAAGCTTGTACTTCCTTGACATTCTTTGGCCTAGGTAACTCGGCTATGGCTCTCACTTTCTCTTCATCAGTGGATATGCCATTCTTTGACACTATGTGTCCTAGAATCTTGCCTTGCCTGACCATAAAAACACATTTTTCTGGGTTTAGGCAGACTTGATATTCTCTACATTTGTCAAAGATTTGTCTGAGTTCAGGAATATGGGTTTGTCTAATGTTGGAATGAGCACAAAGATCATCAACATAGACTTCTAAGTTCTTCCTCAGGAACTCCTTAAATGCATGGCACATCAGCCTTTGGAAGGTTGCGGGAGCATTGGTCAGCCCGAATGGCATTACCCTAAAAGCGAATATACCCCACTCTGTGGTAAAAGCCGTTTTATGCTGATCTTCTGGTGCAATGGCCACTTGATTGTAGCCAGAGAACCCATCTAGGAAGATGTACACTTCCTTGCCTGCCACCCTTTCTAAAAGATGCTCAGTGATAGGAAGCGGGTAATTATCCCTGATTGTGGCTGCGTTAACCTTCTTCAAGTTAATGCATACTCGTAATTTGCCGTTCTTCTTGGGCACCACCACAATGGGGGATACCCATTCAGTGTGCTCAATTTCATAGATAAATCCAGCTTCAACCAAGCGGTCTATCTCTTCTTTGATCTTGGCAGCATAGTTGTCATTATATGTGTATGGCTTTTGTTTTGAGGGTCTGGCCTCTGTAGTCATGGGAATTGTATGTGAGCATATGTCCGGGTCCACACTTTTCAAATCCTTGTAACTCCAAGCAAATACATCTCTGTATTCTCTTAGCAAGGCTATCAGCTCATGCTCTTCTTCCTCAGTGAGGTCATGTCCTATGTAAGTGCACCTCTCTTCTCCTTCTTCTATGGCTACCACTATTTTCTTGGTGGTTTCTTTGTTATCATAGGCCTCTCCCGATTGCGCCTCTCGTTTAGGCATTCTAATCATGACTCTCCTGTCATCTATCTCATACTTCTTAAAATTTTCCGGGACCTCAAACAAAGATTCTTCCTCTTCTGGTGTGACTTCTCTCTTCTTTCTTTTCTTTCCTTCTTCCTTATGGGTTACATGTGTGGCTAGCCTTACATCCTTTGTAAGCTCTCCGTGCTTCTGGGGTTGAAATTCTACTTCATAGAAGTATTCCTCATCTGATGCAAAAGGTGGGTCCATAATGATTGACTCTAGATCGGAGTCGCTCGCATCCTCAAATGCATCAGGGCTAGGTTCACACTCTTCTAAAACTGCCTCTCCCATGATCGGCTCTATGGAGAAGACTGAAATGTCATAGCCATCCTCATCACAGTGAGGTGTCCATTGTTCTTCATTGATGGCTACATCCATGGTTGCTAGAATTTCTGCCCAGCCGTGAGGTTCGAATTCTTCGTCTGGAAAAACTACAGGTGCATAGGCTGGGTCTTGGATTGATCTATGGGTTTCTTTTGCACCTATCTCCCTGGCTTTTTCTCTCTTCTCTTCTTCTACTGCTACCTTACACATCCATATGTGAGTGTCTTCATGCATCCATGAGGATCCTGATCCTAGGGAATGCACCGATTCCGTATCATCTTTGGCTCTATGGATGGGGTTCCATTGGATAGGAGGGACATCTCTATGAGAGTAATCCTTGAGATTGACTTTGGTTGTAACACCTAAGTGCCGCAAATACAAGGAATTGGTTCCCCAATCCTGTATTGCAACTGCCGCATAAATGGTCTTCCCAAAATCATCTCATAGGCTTGATTTTTGCTAAAGTCACAGATAGCAAATGTGTGCTCAAACTCTATACCACAATTAGTGAGAGTTATCCCCTCAAGTAGTCCTAAGGGTCTTTCTATGTGCCCGTCAACCATCTGCAATTTCATTCTCGTTGGCCTGAGAGCTGGCTTGCCCCATCGTTTCCATAAGGAAGTGGTAACAATTGCAACTCCTGCACCTGAGTCCAAGATGGCCTTGGTTGTGTATCCCTGATGAGTGATGGGGAGATATGTGTTTCCCTCTTCGCCCTCACTCATGTCTCCTATCTTGTCTAAGGGTATTTCTGGCACTGTTCTCTGGGATCCTACCTGGGAACGAGGTTTTGCTATCTCGGGCACTTGATTGGCTACATGTTTCCACACTTCTGGTCTAACCTTAAGCAGGTCTTCCAAAGTGAGATTGCACTGCACTTTGGTGTTCTTCACTACCTCTGTGTTCCTAGGTATGACTGAATCTTCGTTTCTTACCATGACTGTAGGTGCTCTCAATGGGAGGAGGAACTTCACTCTCTTTAGCCCATTTCTCTTCTTGAATCTCTCGCAAGAATTCTGGTGTGTATTGATTCATAGAAGAAGAGGTGTCTGGCTCCGTAGAGTTAGGCACGTAGGCCTCAGGCACATAGGCTTTCTGGGTAGGAAGACCTGCTCTTTCACTAGCCTTGTCATGGTGTTGAGGGGCGGGCTCCTTTTGTGATTGTGCAATTAGATTCTCTATTCTTTCTAGGGAGGGGGGGTTGTCTGGTTCAATGGAATTGGGCACATAAGCTTTCGGTGGGGGATGGGTCATGTTTTTGCTTGCTTTATCTCTTTCTTGATTTTTTTCTTCCTTGGCAGATCTTGCAATTATGCCCTCTAACTTCTCTAGAAGTCCATCCAAGTGTAATTGCGTCTTGGCTGAGCCCGAGTAATTGAAAAGGCGATTGGCTTCAAACATAGTCTGAGCCAATGCGACCATTTTCGTGCAAAGCTTGGTTCTTTCTATCTCTAGGTCAGCTCTGGGGTAGCACTTTTCATGATCCGTTACATTTGGCCCTTCTTGGATTCTAGCCTGATATGCTTTAAGCATCATGTCTATGTCTTCAGGAGTGGGATCAGCTAATACTGATCCTGCTCGGGGTGGTGGGTGGGTTACGTGGGGTGTATTAGAGGGGGGAGAGATGGAGGGTGATGGGGATGGTAGCGGTGGGAATGTGTGAGAGTGCGGTTGAGATGTGATCTCTATGATTTTGGCCTTGGTTTCTCGTAGACTTTCCTCAAGTTCACTCATCTTCTTTGCCCATTGCCTTTTCATACGTTCACGGCTATCTCTCCAAGCTCTTGTTCTCTTCTTATTTTGGCTCTCAGTATCGCTAGCATCTGGGCTCTTTTCTTGGCTTACCCCTTGGTTTTGCTGCAATGCTTGAGCTCTAGTGATTACCTGCACTGGTGCAGTGGAAGTGACACTTCCTGTGGAATTGACCACTAACCCAATAACATTAATCGGAGTGATTTTTGGCATATTGCTGGGATTCTTGGGACAATCTCGTAAGAGATGTTCCTTTCCGCACCCCTGGCAAAAGCCTTGGATCGTCACTGATTGGGGTTGTGTAGGTGCAGGCATGGGGCAATCACGTATGAGGTGATCACCCTGGCATCTGAAGCAAGGTCCTCTCGGAAAAGGGGGTCGTATCTGCCTAGGTTGAGGTCTAGAGTTGGGGTTTGTGTACATGACATTAGCATATTCAGGCTCCCAAATAGGTTCAGTCGGTTCCTCACTGTAGTAAGACTCACCATGTTCAGGAGACTGCATGTAGTAAGCCTGGGGACTATCAACATGTGTAGAATCAAAGCTATGGTCACTGGGATCACTTTCTGAGATTAATGGTGTTACTGGGACTATCGCTCTATTCAGGTTTTCTTCTGCAGCAGCATACTTGGCCGGAATCACATTAGTAGGAGCAGGTGGTTGCTGTGCTAGCACTGGCTGGGGTCTCAATTGCCCTTGATAAGGTGGCTGATAAGTTTGCTGTGGTCTGTTGTATTGTTGTGGTGGGTACTAATTCTGGTATCTACCCTGTTGTGGATATGGCTGAGGGTAATTTTGCCTAACAGTTTGTTTGTTATATGGGCAGTCTTGTGCAGTGTGGTTGGTGTACCTGCGCTCTATGGTGCAGTACTGGCTACTAGGATTCGCCTGGTGTCACTCTAGCACAATGGTGAGTACCAACGTGAGGAGATACACCTCATAAATGTCAATCCGTGGAGACGTGAGGACCGGTATGAAGACCGCGAGCAAGTGATGGCACAAGTGCGTGAGTGAAAGCACATAAGCATGCACACACATACACACACACGCGCACAAGGTAAGAGCAAAGAGTGGAACAATGGAAAGCTTTGATTACCAAAGAGCTCTCTTACAAAACTGAAATCTACAACAAGCTAACCTCAAAAATGAGCTCTCCAGCCCTTTTTATAGTTTTTGAGTGGTTTTGGCCCCGTCCAGACCTAGTGTCCGGCCTAGTTAAAAAATAGGTTCCAGGGCTTATTTGGGGGCTCAAACGGAGTCTAATAATTATAAAAATTGGTAGGATGGTAGATCTAATACTCCTCAAGCTCGAGGACTCCTCGGCTTGAACAAAATGGAGTTACAAAAATGGAAAATGGTATTTACAATGGTTTTTAGTGATAATAATCACTATTTTTATAGGGATTTCGTCTGAAAATTTGACAGGTGCTTCTTGGAGCTCCCTACTTGCTCCTTCTTCTTGTGTGTCCACTTCCTTGATGCACTTCCATTCTTTGTCCTTGATCTTGAGCTTCAACACTCCCCCCCCTCTTGAGTCTGTCGTCCCTGACAGACCCTTGTTGTAGTGGTCGTTCCATGTAGTACGTTGAGAGGTGGCGTCCTTTGCGTCCAACAGGGGCGATCCCTCTTCTCAATGTATCCTGGTCGTTTGTCTGGTTCTTCACTTTGCCACTGTTATCTCTTGCAGTTTGTAGTCCCTTTGTACATACTTCTGCCTTGTATTCCATCTGGGTGGTGCATTTGTGAGTTTTCCAAAACTACTAGTTGCTCAAGGGAGGTGTTCAATGTTGCTTAGGAGCAACTCTCGGTGGTGGATGGCTTCCTTGCTCTTGTTGTTGTCATCTTGATGTCGTCTAGTTCTTCCAAAGATGGCTTTTCATAGTTTTCATCCCAAGTACTTGTAACCCATAATGGATGATGGTTAAGTGCATTAGTGCACGGGTTGAACAAATTATGTGCCTTGTGCATGGCCTTGTAATGTGGCCCTACGTATGCGTACTTGGATAATGCATGGCCAGAAGTATGGTGCAAGAGATTGGGTCTTGAGCTAAGTGCTCAAGGGTATGCTGACGAAGAGGTTTCTTAATCTATCATGGTTAGAGTGTTGTTGAAACATACACGTCTTACCATGGTGACGGGTCCGTTGATCTTCATCTCTTCATGTTGTGGTTCCCTCATGATGTTTGACCGTCGGCTTGTCCTTTTTGTTGAGGGATGTCCTTGCTGGAAGTTCGCTGATGAGCACTTTCAAGCACATAGTTTTTTTTTTTTTTTTTTTTTTTTTTTTTTTTTGGAACAATGGCATCAAACAAGAAGAAAGAGGTTAGTATCAATAACATATTTTTCATGTGAAAATTGTGTCTCATGTGCCTGGGATTTCTCAATTGTGTCTATGCACGGCCATGTAAGGTGGCCCTATATTGATGCATACTTTGGAAATGCATGACCTGAATGGTGCAAACGACAAGGTTATGCCAAAGGCACATGGTTGCTGCTGGTCGAGGCTTTTGATGTTACTTGTATACTTGATGAATTCTTTGATTGGAGGTGTCTATAGGATCTCGAAATGATGTAATCCTCCAGATTGGAACCCATTTCAGAATAGTATTTGGCCCTGTAGAGATCACCTCAGGCCAGTTCTTCTTTGGATGTTGTCCAAAATTTGGTATCCAGTGTGGTTGGCCCCTTGGTTCTGTGGATGTTGCTTGTGCTTTTGGCTTCCAAACCCATATCCTGGGTGAGTGCCTGCTTATTTTTGTAGAAGAGTTGAGTTTATCTTCTTTTGGTCTTTGTGCTCTGTCCTTATCCTTGGCTTTCCTTGGCTTCTTTGTTGAGGCCTTTTGCATGGTGGGGAGCATAGGCCTTTGTACGTGTAAGAGCTTCTTGGGTACCCACATCTGTAATTGCCCTTGTTGAGCTGTAGCTAATTTTTTAGGCACCCAAATTTGTACCTGATTGTGGTCGGCCTTCATTGATAGCTTCGGTACCCAAATTTGATGGATTCTTCGTGCTTGACCCTGTCGTAGGTGCTTGGCTTTTCTTTTTCCATGGTCGATCTGGTTGGGTGGGAATCTTTGAGGTAACATCGATGGTTGCACTTCTTTCTTTACCCAGATCTGCTTCATGCCCCTAACTTCTGTCTGCTTGAAGGCTCTTTGTCTATTTGATAGACTGGCTATCTTGCACTGTTTTGCTTGCTTCTGAGGTTGAGCTCCTGTGGATGCTTTGCTCTTTAGAAGACAAGAAGAAGGTTCATCTTGACTTTGCGACTGTCCTTCCGTGCTTGCGTCCGTCTGGATCATAGAGCTTTTGACATCTACAACATCTTGTTCAAGAAGATTAGCCTTAGAGGAACAAAGAGAGTGTGTGGTGTCAGTTTCAGTGGGCATGTGATTCTCCAATTCTAATGTAATGCATTGATTATACACCCACACTTGAAGAAGTTGACTTCTTAGGTTCAAGTTGACAGCATGGTCGTAAATCCAATCTTGACCCAAGACAAGTGGTTCTGTGAGGTCCTCATCATGACACACTAGCATTTTGACTTTTATTGGAACATCTTGAAGGTAGATGGGAAGTTCCACCTCGCCCAAACAGTGTGTTTCCACGCCTCCTAATCCTATGAGATAGGCTTCTATGGGCTTGATGTCCAAATGCAAGTCTTGGCAGTATGAAAGTCTAACTGCACTAGTTGCTGCTCTTGAGTCAACCAATGCTCTCACAGTCCTTACACTCTTTCCTTGTCCTACCTCTATAGTCACAAAGGGCCGTCGATCAATTATGTGAGAAGTAATTATGCCTGATTTTTGGCACATGTCCATGTGATATTTGGGAGCTTTTGTGTTGACATCTAGGCCTAGCCGCCGTAGCTTATTTCTTCTGATGCGCTCTCTTGCCTCTGCTTGTGCTTCTTCTCTAACCCTTAACTCCTCTTCTTTTCGCTTCTTAGCAGTGTTGAGTCTCGTGAGCATTTCCTCTGTAAGAGGTTCCTGATATAACTTGACTCGGCATCCACTAATATAGTTTGGTAGGATATCACCTTCTAAAGTGGCCAATTGCACTGCACCGCTAGTGGAGAGTCTATTAATGATCATGGGTCCATATCCTCGTTTCTCCAATTTGCGGGCATGTTGCTTTAGCGTGTAAACCAGCACTAGATCACCTTCCTTCAATCCTTTGTCCTTTACATGGGCATCAAAGTATGCCTTTTGCCTTTTCTTTGCAGCATAAATGCCTGCTGCTGCGCGTAGCCTCGTCTCACCTAAGCGTTCTAGATCAAAGATCCTGGAAGACAATTCATGTCCATTCCACTCATGCTCTTGTGCTACCTTCAAGGCTGGGATTAGGAAGTCCAATGGTAGCACGGCATTCTGTCCAAAGACCATCTGAAATGGGGTAGCATTGAGTACCGTTTTGTAGGCAACTCGGTATGCCCAAACAGCATGATGAAGTTGTTTGTCCCAATCAGAGCGTTTATTATTCACCAGTTTTGTTAATACGTTACATAGGATCTTATTCGTGCTCTCGGCCTGTCCGTTGGCTTGTGGGTGATAAGGGGCAGACTTCTTGTGTATGACCATGAATTCTTGAAGGAGATGTTCAATGACCTCATTCAAGAAGTGCGTACCTCTATCACTAACCAACTCTATTGGTAACCCATATCTAGTGAACACATTTTCGAATAAGAACTTAGCCGTCGTTTGAGCATCATTCTTTGTCGTGGCTTTTACTTCCACCCACTTTGTAAGGTAATCTCTGGCTACAATAATGTATTCTGCATGGGAGTTTCTAGCTGGGGGGTTAATAGGACCAACAAAGTCTATACCCCACTTTGAAAATGCACGTCCTCCCATCATTGGCCTTAAAGGCATCTCGTCTTTTCTTATCGGATATTGGGCACGTTGGCATGTGTCACATTTCTTCACATAAGTATGTGCATCCATATGAAGAGTGGGCCACCAAAGTCCTGAGAATAAAATGGTCTTAATTACTCTGTCAGGCCCAAAGTGTCCACCTGCAGCACCGCTGTGTGCAGTTTCTAAGACTGTCAAATAGTCTGATTCATGAACGCACAGTCTTAGGTAACCATCCTTGCCTCTTCGATATAGGTTGTCTCCTATCAAGGCATAGTCTTGAGCCTCTTGCTCCATGCTCCGTTTTCTTGCAAGACTAGCCTGATTGGGTAATGTTCTCGATCTCATGAACTCAACCAATGGAGCACTCCAATCTGGGATTAATGACACATGATAAAGAGTGGCATGCTCCACTGGGGGTCTCTTCTGGCACACTGGACAATTTTGGATCCACTCTTGTATTTCTTTGTCCATGCTAGGCCAATACACTCCTAAACGTTTTAGATTCTGCAATGTTCGTTGTTTAGAGTAATGATTTCCTAGCAGTCCCTCATGGGCTTGTTGCATCCAACTAGTATGTTCGTCGTCCTCAACACAACAAGCTAGTACACCCTCTGGATCTTGCTTGTACATACTTCCGGCCAATATTTGATACTTTTGTGATTTTACAATTTCTTCTTTGCTTGTTTTCACATTCTTATTTGCAGGCCCAAAGGTTAGGACTGGCACCAACTTATTTGCCCATTTAGGAACAACTTCTAAATTGAACAGATAAGCATCGGGCAATTCATCAGACACTCCTTGCGGTGGCTCTCCTGAAGTGATACGAGAAAGATGGTCTGCCCTAAGATGGGTTCTACCTTTCCTGACAACCACTTCAAAGTCGTATTCCATTAGTAAGAGGAACCATCTTACTAAGCGGCCTGTATTGCAAGGTTTATTGACCAAATATAGTAAAGCTTGATGATCAGTGAAAAACTTGAACTTATTGGCCAATAGATAGTGTCTAAACTTCTTCACGGCATATACCATACCTAAGCCTTCTCTCTCTGTTGTGGTATAATTTCGTTCAGCTGCATTTAATTGCCTACTAGCATACGCTATCGGCAAATCTAGGTTTCCTTCACCTGTGGGTTGTGCTAGCACACATCCTATTGCATGATTGGAGGCATCTACATGGACATGAAAGGGTTTGCTCCAATCCGGAGTAGTCAATATTGGTGCTGTGCACAAACGTCTTTTCAGTTCGTTGAAGGAATTCTCGCATTCCTCGTTCCACTCAAAATTTGTTAACAACCCATAAAGAGGCTTAGCTATGATGGCATACATGTGGATAAACCTACGGTAATATCCACAATGGCCCATAAAGGCTTGTACCTCTTTAACATTCCTTGGTCTTGGCAGCTCTGCTATCGCTCTTACTTTGTCCTCATCTGTTGAAATTCCATTCTTAGAAACAATGTGACCTAAGATTTTACCTTGTCGTACCATGAACACACACTTCTCTGGGTTCAGACACACTCGATATTCTCTACACTTGTTGAAGATTTGTCTGAGCTCAGGGATGTGGTAACTTCTCTGTTGGGAATGCGCACATAAATCATCCACATATACTTCTAAGCTCTTTCGTAGGAACTCTTTGAAGACATGACACATGAGCCTTTGGAATGTTGCAGGTGCATTGGTGAGCCCAAATGGCATCACGCGAAATGCAAAGATTCCCCATTATGTGGCAAAGGCCGTTTTGTGTTGATCTTCGGGGGCAATGGCTACTTGGTTGTAACCTGAAAATCCATCAAGGAAGCTATAAACTTCCTTGCCTGCAACACGCTCCAATAGATGTTCGGTGATTGGAAGTGGATAACTATCTCTGATCGTAGCGGCATTAACTTTTTTAAGGTTAATGCACACTCGCAATTTCCCATTCTTCTTGGGCACCACCACAATGGGGGACACCCATTCCGTATGCTCAATCTCATAGATGAATCCAGCTTCAATCAGCCTGTCAATTTCCTCCTTTATTTTGGCTGCATAATTGTCATTATATGTGTAGGGCTTTTGTTTAGTGGGCTTGGCATCAGTGGTCATCGGAATCGTATGAGAGCAAATCTTGGGATCTACTCCTTTCAAGTCTCTATAATGCCATGCGAACACATCCCTATATTCCCTTAATAGAGCTACAAGCTCTGCTTCTTCTTTTGCACTTAGGTCATCTCCTATGTACGTACATCGTTCTTCGTTCCCTTCAATGGTCACTACAATTTTTTTGGTCTTTTCTTTATTGTCATATGCTTCTCCTATAATGGCCTCTCTCTTAGGCATTCGTACCAAAATTTTTCGGTCTTCCACTTCATATTTCTTGAAATTATCTGGTACTTCAAACAATGATTCTTCCTCTTCTTGTTTCACTGCTTTTCTTTTCTTTTTCTTTTGACCTCCTTCACTTCTTTCCTTTGAGTTTATCGTTTTAATACTTGTGAGGGGTTCTTCTTCCTTTTGGGTTAGCACTCCTATGTCCTCTAAGTAGTGTTCCTCTGAGTCAAAGTAAGTATCCATCACAATGGATTCTAGATCATCGTCATTCTCTTCTTCTTCTATGAACTCACTAGGATCACACTCTTCCAACAGGGGCTGACACATGAACACTGAAATATCATAACCCTCCTCATCACAATGAGGTGTCCACTGTTCTTCATTGACTGCTATGTCCATGGTAGCTAAGATTTCTGGCCAACCATGAGGTTCAAATTCTTCATCTGGAAATATCATCGGTGTATAGGCTGGGTCTTTTATTGGTCTATCTCCTGGGGAAGTTCCTTCTTCTCTCGCTTTTAGGCGCTTTTCCTCTTCCTCTGCGACCTTGCACATCCACAAGTGAGTATCTTCATGCAGCCAGGATGGATCAGGTGAACTTCCAAAATGCACGGAGATAGAATCTTCTTTTGCTTTGTGGATAGGATTCCACTGTAGGGGTGGTACATCTCTGAAGGTGTAATCCTTCAAATTGACCTTGGTTGTGACCCCTAAGTGCTGTAAGTACAAGGAGCTGGTTCCCCAATCCTGTACTATTTGCAATTGTCGTAGGAAGGGTCTTCCTAGGATCATCTCGTAGACATTATTTTTTTCAAAGTCACATATAGCAAATGTATGTTCAAACTCTACACCACAAGTGGTTAGAGTTATCCCTTCGAGCAATCCCAAAGGTCTTTCAAAATGACCATCTGCCATTTGAAGCTTCATTCTAGTTGGTCTTAATGTGGGTTTGCCCCATTGCTTCCACAGGGAGGTGGTCGCAATAGCAACACCAGCACCCGAATCTACGATTGCTTTGGTTGTGTAACCTTGATAGGTGATTGGAAGATAAGTATTACCTTCTTCACCTTCGCTCATATCTCCTATCTTGTCGAGAGGTATCTCTGGAACTTTTTGCTTAGAGCCTACTTTTGGCATATTGGATTCAAGTTTTGGAACCTGATCCTTCACATGATTCCAGAGCTCAGGTTTTGCTTTGAGCAGCTCCTCTACAGTGAGATGACATTGAACCTTAGTGTTCTTCACAACATCAGTGTTTCTTGGAATCACTGAGTCTTCATTTCTTACCAATATTGTGGGAGCTCTGATCTGGAGAGATTCAGATTCCCACGGGCCTGTGTAATGAGGCAACTCTTGTAAAGAATTAGATTCAAAATCTAATCTTTCATCTTCTTGTTGCTCATCTTGGTCTCCATAGATAGACGGAATGTCTTGGGGAAATTGATCATGAAGATCATCAATCTCAGGAATAGGAGGGGAATTACCCTTCTCCTTGGCCCATTTCTCTTCCTGTATTTCCCGCAAGAACTCTTGAGAGTACTGTTGAATTGAAGGAGGTAATTCAGCATCCGTGGAATTAGGAACATAAGCTCCCATTGGTGGTGAGCTCCCTCTTTCAATAATTGGTTGAGCCTGTGGAGGTAAAGAAACTTGTGGTTTGTTTACCAACTGCTCTATTCTTTCTAGTAAACCTTGGAAATGCAAATCCGGTTTGACAGAGTTTGTCTGATTGAACTTTTGACTAGTCTCAAGTATAGCTTGCGCTTGTTCTACCATTTTCATGCACATTTTCATTCGTTCAATCTCTAAATCTGCTCTAGGGTAACTCTTGTCTAGGTTTGCAGCTGTTGGCCCTTCTTGAAGACGAGCCTGGTAGGCCTTGAACATCATGTCCAAACCTTCTAGGGTTGGATCTGCAAGAACAGACCCTGGTTGTGGGTTATTTACAATGGGTGGTGGGGTGGAATGAGGTGGAGTGGATGGAGCTTCGGCATGCGAGGGGCTTTGAGATGCAATGTCTTCTATTTTTGTTTTGGTATCCCTTAGGCTTTCTTCTAGCTCGGATAGCTTTTTGTTCCACTTGAGATTAGCCTTCTCTCTGGTATCCTTCCATGTTCTTGGTTTCCTCTTACTAGGTTCTCCTGCCTCACTTGACTCCGATTGCTCAGATGGTTTTGCTTGTTGTGCAGCCTGTGCCCTAGTAACTACCTGTACAGGAGCCACATTATTGCTACTTGAACTTGAATCTGCCACTAAGCCTACCACGTTGATAGGTGTGACCTTGGGTGCACTAGAGGGATTCCTGGGACACTCTCTAGGAAGGTGTTCCTTGCCACACTCAGGACAAAAGCCTTGTATTGTGAGGTTCTGTCCTGATCCCAGAGCTGGTTGGTGGGAACATTCACGAATGAAATGATCGCCCTGACATCTAAAGCATGGTCCTCTAGGGGCTTGTGGTCTTACTTGTCTCAATTGGGGCCTAGGATTTGGATTCGTATACATGACATTGGAGTACTCTGGCTCCCAATTTTGTTCCATAGGTGGTGTCTCATATTGATACTGAGAAGTCTCACTTTGCTCAGGTGACTCTATATAATAAGCCTGTGGACTATCTTCATGGAAGTAGTCTGAACCATGAGCGTGAGAATCATTTTCTGAGACCAATGGGGTTAGTGGCACCAATGCTCTATTATGGTTCTCCTCCGCCATCGTATATTTAACTGGGATCACATTGGCAGGAGCTGGCGGTTGGTTTCCTAGGACTGGTTGTGGCCTATATGGTGCCTGATATTGCTGCTGGTATTGAGGTTGATATTGTTGTGGCCTATAATATGGTTGTTGGTACTGATTCTGATACCTAACCTGCTGGTAAGGTTGCTGATAATTTTGTCTAACAGCCTGTCTGTTATAGGGACAATCTTGGGCCGTATGATTTGTGTATTTTCTCTCAATGGTGCAATATAGAGCATTAGGGTTTCCTTGGGGTTGAGTCATCATTGTGCAGACATTAGCCAGGTGATCTCCCCCACACGTATAACATCGCTTCACTGAGGTGACCCTTGGCATTTGTCTATTTTGAACTCCTAGCTTTTTGGCCACTTGCTCAGCTATCTCATCTATCTCAGTGGAGGCTCTAGAGGTATGACTGGTAGAACTATCAGAGTCCTTATAGAGTTTGGATAGTCCTAACTCCTCACCCAAGTTGTCTTCTATGTCAATGCATATCCGTATACACTCTTCTATGGATCTAGGCTCTTTCAGGTATACATATGATCTTAATTTTGTGCTCAATAGGCCATCTAAAAACAGTGCCACCTGTTTGGCTGATGTGGGTAATTCTGGTACAGGGCATCTTTCCAAGTACTGTGTAAACCTTCTTCCTGCGAGTCGCACTGTTTCTTGGGGTGTCTGCTTGAAGCTGTGGATCAAGGATGATGTGTTATGCCTGATACCACTCTTGGAAAATTCTACAATGAATTCTTCTAGCAGCTGACCTATCTCTCTATAGATGCGACTGTTTAGAGGTTGAAACCAAGCTAAGGCAGTTCCTTTAAGAGTCAACCCAAATGCCTCGAACTGGGTGAATAAGTCTTCAACTTGTTCAGCTCTTAGCACTTGTTTGAACTCCGCCACATGATCATAAGGATCTCCAAATCCATCAAAGTAGTTCTTCATTGTCCTAACCACTTGAGAGGGTCTAAGGGTTCTTGAGTGTTCTCGTGGTCTAGGCAATGGGAAATCATGATCATCTCTTTGATGTCTATGAACTCTATGTCTCTCCCTTTCATGTCTTTCCGTTCCATATCCTGATCCGTCTCTGCCTATAGTATCTGCAAAGCTTACCTCTGGTCTCTCTCTAGTTCTTTCTCTCTGGGTTTCATGAGTCTTGGATGATCCGGCTCCTTGGAGGCCCTGGGAAACATTAGATCTTGGTGGAGGGAAAATTGATTCACCTTGCCAAGTGTAAGCATGTCTGTCATGATCTGATACCAAGAATAATTTTTGAGATGTGTGATCTAGGTAGACAGCTTTCCCTGGTGTCTCTGGGTCCTTGAATTCGTAGATGGTGACTACTGGGCTGGGTTGATCTGGCCTAAATCTCCAAAAGGCTTCCTCCGTTTCTCTATTCACGAATAGTTCTATGCTTTTATTATCTTGAGGAATCCATTCTGGAGTGAGCACTCTGGTTAAGACTGACTTACCTCTAGGGGTCTTGGGTTCTCCTCCTAGGTCTCCTTTCTCTAGGTCTCCTATCTCATTCTCAGGAATGACATTTCCAAACTCATCTGTCCTATCTGGTAAGTTGGTAACCACATACATGGTTCCTTCCTTATCAATGTAAGCACCCTCTTCAAACTTGACCACTGGGTGTTCAAGTCCACAGAGTTGGTCAGGATTTTTGAGTTGAACCACTGATCGCCTTAGACCATCCTCATAGATGCGAGCACCTAATTGGTTGGTCCTGATGTACTCCAATTGGGTCTTATAGGGACCTTCTGGTGTCTGCAAACAGGCAATGCCTGAGCTACGTGTGGGTCTTTCCATGCTAAAAGACATTTCCGAGTCACTGGTTTCTGAACTTCGTGTGTAAGGATAACCACTAAGCTGTTGAGCCCAAGACTTGGATGTATGGTTGACACTAGCCTCAGATGACCTAATGCTTTGTCTATCCTTGCCTAAGTGTCTGCCAGATCTCAGGTTCATAAGCCTTGGCTTCTAGTCCCAAAGTTCTCTTATATTGCTCAAAATCCTTTGGAACACCTTGATTTTCTAGTTTCCCTGAGGGTCAACTTCAAAATACCCTATCTAATAATCTTGGTATTAATTTAACCATAACCAGTCGATGTTTTTGTTGTACTCCTCACGAGCTTTCCAACAAACCCAAGATCACTCCGAACAGATTTCGTATGAGAAAGTTATGCCAGTTCAGGGTTTTGGGGGTTAAAACAGGGAAACAGGGTCACTCTGGGAGCTCAGAACAGACGAGACGATACCAGATTCTCCACGATACGATACCTCTTTCTTACACGATACCACTTTAGACGACACGATACCAATGGGATTACTGAAATCGCAATACCAACATCACGATACAATACCCAGGGTTTGCCACGATACGACACCAAAAATGGTATCGCGATACACTTCCTGGTAAGGAAACGATACGATACCACTAGTCTTGGCGATACGATACTATTTCAAGTGTCGCGATACTACCTTGGGAAGTAGGCGATACGATACTAAAACTTCGACGATACGATACGAGAGGGCCAGGGCAATACGACCTCAGAATGGTATCGCGATACCCTTGGGAAAGTGGGCGATACGATACTGCTAGGTAAGGTAAGATCGCGATACCAACTTCAGGGCACGATACCAGAATGGTATCGCGTTACCAAAATAAGTACCCGACGATACGATACTGCACAATCAACGATACGATACCAAGGATGGCACGATACGATACCAAGGATGGCACGATACGATACCACCGGGGCAACCGCGATCGCGACACCAACACTTGACGATACGATACCAGAATGGTATCGCGATACCTCAAGTGGGCAGGCACGATGCGATATCTCGACAAGTATCGCGATACACGGGAGTTCTGGTATCGCGATACCAAATCTCAACCGAACACGATACTTGGAGATTTTCACACCCAAATTCAAAAATTTTTGCAGGTTTGTGTACCTTGTGTCCTCCTTGTCCCTCCTATCAGCCTGTGGATGCAAAGTCACCCTCCAAAATCACAATATGGTGCTCGCGATACCAGGCGCAGGTCGCTTCAGCCCGCGCGATACTGAGTTGAATTTTTGGAGTTTTGAGAGATTTTCCCAGTGATTTTCTTCAGCGCTTTTGGTTCTCAGCTCCTCCTAAGCTTGTTTCTCACAGCCACGAGTAAAAAATGAGTGAATGTAGTGGCGAAAATGGAAAAAATCAGAGAATGTGAAGAGGGAAGGAGATGGTGATGATGGTGAAGATGAAGAAGGAGAAAAACTCAGAAACTGAACTGAAAAATGGCGATTTTTTACCTTCCAACGTCGCTACTCTACGTCTTACCGTCACACGCTCGTCCTCCAAGCTCTCTCCCCGGCAACGGCGCCAAATTTGGTGTCACTCTAGCACAATGGTGAGTACCAACGTGAGGAGATACACCTCATAAATGTCAATCCGTGGAGACGTGAGGACCGGTATGAAGACCGCGAGCAAGTGATGGCACAAGTGCGTGAGTGAAAGCACATAAGCATGCACACACATACACACACACGCGCACAAGGTAAGAGCAAAGAGTGGAACAATGGAAAGCTTTGATTACCAAAGAGCTCTCTTACAAAACTGAAATCTACAACAAGCTAACCTCAAAAATGAGCTCTCCAGCCCTTTTTATAGTTTTTGAGTGGTTTTGGCCCCGTCCAGACCTAGTGTCCGGCCTAGTTAAAAAATAGGTTCCAGGGCTTATTTGGGGGCTCAAACGGAGTCTAATAATTATAAAAATTGGTAGGATGGTAGATCTAATACTCCTCAAGCTCGAGGACTCCTCGGCTTGAACAAAATGGAGTTACAAAAATGGAAAATGGTATTTACAATGGTTTTTAGTGATAATAATCACTATTTTTATAGGGATTTCGTCTGAAAATTTGACAGGTGCTTCTTGGAGCTCCCTACTTGCTCCTTCTTCTTGTGTGTCCACTTCCTTGATGCACTTCCATTCTTTGTCCTTAATCTTGAGCTTCAACACCTGGGGTTGGGCCATAATGGGACATGCATTTGCCATATGGTCACCGCCACAAGTGTAACACCGCTTAACTGGGGCAAATCTCGGAATTTGTTTGCTAGAGACACCTAGTTTTTGAGCTACCTTCTCTGCAAGTTCCTCAATGGATGTGGATTGACCAGATGTGAGGCTACTAGAGCTATCAGAATCCTTATAGATTTTTGATAGTTCTAATTCCTCACCTAGATTGTCCTCAATGTCTATGCACATGCGCACGCACTCTTCTATCGTTTTGGGGTCCTTCAGATACACATATGACCTGAGCTTGGTGCTCAACAATCCATCTAAGAACAAGGCCACTTGTTTGGCTGGTGTGGGTAGCTCTGGCATCGGGCATCTCTCCAGGTACTGCCTTAATCTTCTTCCAGCTAGTCTGACCGTCTCTTGAGGTGTTTGTTTGAAGCTATGAATTAGTGAGGAAGTGTTGTGCCTGATTCCACTCTTAGAAAACTCAATGATAAATGCCTCTAAGAGCTGGTCTATGTTTCTGAAATGCCTCTCGTTCAGTGGTTGAAACCACGTAAGGGCAGTGTTCCTAAGGGTTAGACCAAAAGCAATATATTATGTGAATAGGTCCTCTACCTGTTCAGCTTTCAAGACTTGCCTAAACTCTGCCACATGGTCATAAGGGTCACCCGTGCCATCGAAGTAATTCTTCATGGACTTCACCAGTTGAGTTGGTCTCAAGGTCCTCGTGTGCTCTCTTGATCTTGGCAAAGGGAAATCATCGGCATTTCTTCGGTTCCCTGGGGCTCTATGTCCCTCAAGTTCCCCTCTATTCGTGTCCATTCTCGTTCTTTCTCTTCCCCAAGAGTTGGCAAAGCTTACCTCAGGTCTCTCTCGACTCCCTTCACTTTGAGTCCCCTGAGCTTGAGATGTTCCAGCTCCTTGGCGACCAAAGGACACATTCGGTCTTGGTTGGGGGAAGATAAATTCTCCTTTCCAAGTGTAAGCATGCCTATCATTTTCCGTAACCCCAAAGATCCTCTCTGAAGAGTGATCTAAGTAGGTCACTCTTCCTGGAATATCAGGATCTTTGAACTCATATATCATGATTGTTCCTACCTCACTCGGTTGACTAGGTCTATATCTCCAAAAGGCTTCATCCGTCTCTTGGTTCAAGAGGAGATCTATGCTCTTATTATCTTGGGGAATCCACTCTGGTGTGATAATCCTCGTGAGAACAAATTTGCCTCGGGGGGTTCTAGGTTCTTCGCCCATGTTTCCTTGCTCTAGGTCACCTAAGTCCGTTTCCGGGACCACATTCCCAAATTCATCTGTCCTATCGGGATGACTGGTGACTACATATATTGTCCCTTCCTTGTCCAAGTATGCTCCATTTTCAAACTTGACAGCTTGGCGTTCTAGTCCAATGGATTGGTCAGGGTTTTTAATCTGGACCACCACTCTTCCTAGGCCATCCTCATAGATGCTAGCACCTAATCGGTTGGTCCTAAGGTACTCGAGTTGCATCTTGTAAGGGCCTTCCACCCTATGTAAATATGGCACCCCAGAACTTCCTATAGGTCTCTCCATACCGTGGGACATCTCAGACTCGCTAGTCTCAGAACTAGGGTAATACGAATGATGGCTCAACTGTGTTGGGGCTTCACTCACTAATTAGGCATGGATATATGAAGACATATGGAGACATATGATGGAGGAAAGAAGAAGTGAAGAAAAGACCTACAGAAAATCAAGCCTAAGTGAAGGGACAATTTCACTACTGTAAATTAGTGCAAAATTAGAGTCTAGATTTGTATTTGATCTTTAGAACTTACGAGTTCAAGTCTAGAAGAATGTAAACCATAGGTATATAAGTTAATTTGAGTCAGAAACATGATAGAGAGAACTCAATTTTGTAATCTGAGTAAGTAGAGAAAAGTCGTGTAATTTCTGAGAGAGATGATGAGAGAAAACTTCTGAGTCTGAGAGAGTTTTCCATGGCTGTGAGCAAAATTAGGCCAAGCCATTTTGTACACATCTTCTCTGATAATCAACACATGTTTGTGTAGAAGGATTGAGTCTAATTCCTCTTGTACATTGAGTTTCAAGTCATTTCATATGACTGTGTAAGGTAGTTGACAGTTACGACTTTTCTGGCGCACATTTGACTGATCTTCTTAAGGTCAGATCTCGAAGCATGGTGTAAAGTTTTTGGTAAGTGATAGCTCGTTTGAAAGCTATTATCCTTAACTACATTTGGTCAAAAGATCTTTGAGAAACGGGACGCGTACTCAGAGAAATCAGCTTAAGAGTGGAGGTATGTCAAATTGATGAAGTCAATTTCTAGTTTTCAGACATAGTGGAAAGTTTGGTACAAAATCAGAAGATTTTGAAGTTATTGCTTGAAAGTTTTGCTTGTTATGTGTTACTGAACATTAGCAAGAACCTTTCTTAGCAAAAGATCAGAAGAATTTGCAAAGATCAAGTTGATACAGGTCAGATTGAAAGCTTGAAGAAAAGGCACAGATTTCTGTGAAGTGAAATTTTTGATTTTCACTAAGTTCAGAAATGAAGACTCATAATATGAGTATTGCTAAGCTAATGGTGGTTATGGAGGTCTTCTAATACCACATTAGTTTAGTTCTTGTGGTGTTTCACACACCAACAAGTGGTATCAGAGCAGATAAGGTCCTCGAGACTAAAGGAATAGCAGATACAAGAAGAATTGAAGAGTTCTTTATCAAAGAAGGAGAAAGCTGAGGTGTTCAACAACAAAAGTCATCAGAAGATTGTTTCGAAGTCGCTTCCAAGAGTAAAGGTCTACAAAAGGTATCATTCTTTAACTTTATACTTACAGGTTGAAGCAGAAGCAAGGATACCATGGCAGATCATGTGTCCATTGACAAATTGGATAGAGATAACTATCCTGCTTGGGTAATGAGGATGGAGGCCTTACTTATGAGTAAGGACCTAATGGTATATGTGACAGGTGAAGAGGAGAAGCCTAAATTTGAAGATGAAAGTCATCCAAGAAAGGAAGAGCTAGAAGCTTTGAAGCTATGGCAGAAGAGAGATGCAAGTGCAAGAGCTTATATATACAACACTATTACAGATCATTTGTTGCCACACATCAGAGGTTTAGAAACAGCTGAAGATATTTGGAATGCTTTGGAAGATCACTTCCAAAACACTACCAAAGCTAGGAAAGCTAGCTTATGGTCAGAGTTCACCACATTCAAGAAAAAGCAAAATCAGAGCATTAGTGATTATGTCACTAAGATGAAGGACTTGGCAGATAGTCTTGGATCCATTGATGAGGATATTGAAGATCATAGGTTGATAGCACAATTACTTGCAGGGTTAAGAGGTGATGAGAGGTGGAAGCCCTTTGTACTTTCAACAGAACTCTCATTAAACCATTATGTGCCAGAACTGAATCAATTACTTGGATTGATGCTCACATTTGAGCAAGACTTGAAGTCAGATGGAGACAAAGGTCAAAGTTCTGCAATGTATGTGAAGAATAAAAAGAAAGGAGATAAAGGCAAGGAAAAGGATGAAGAAGAGTCAACAACTCAAGCAAATTATGCAAGAGGAAGAGGTTTTGGCAGAGGTAAAGGTCGAGGAAATGGAAGAGGTAGAGGTAATCAGAATAATAACAAGAAGACATGTTGGATTTGTGGATTGAGCAATCATCTAGCATATGATTGTTGGCACAATCAACAAGGAGCAAGTCAAAATCAGAATAACAATGGCAGAGGAAGAGGTGGAAGGTTTCAGAATCAATTTCAAAGAGGAAGACAGAATTCAAGAGGAAGTTATGGAAGAGGTGGTGGAAGAAATTGGAATCAGAACCAATCATACAACACCACATATTACAATTATGCAAATGATACACAGAATGACAACCATACAACATTGATGATGAATTCAATAAGTTCATCAGAGAAGGAGGATCTCAAGGTATTTTATATTGACTCTGGTTGTTCAAATCATTTGTCAGGTAATATAGAATTATTGTCAGAATTGGAAGAAGGCAATTCAAGTCATACAGTACAAACAGGTGACAATACAAAACATAATGTGCATTCAATTGGAAAAGTGAAGTGCAGGAGTGGAGCTGATTTATTAACAAATGTTTTGTATGTTCCAACAATACCAAAGAATCTGATTAGTGTTGGACAAATAGTGGAGAAAGGTTTTCAAGTCAGATTTACAAATGAAGGGGTATTTGTTGAAGATCCAGAGGATGCTTACAAACCCATTGTTTGTGGTAAGAAGGAAGGTAGACTTTTTACTCTCAAAGTACAAGGAAATGTTGGTCAAGCCCTAATCACACATGGTGATGAAGTAATTACAGAGTTAGATCTTTGGCATAAGAGATTGGGACACTTCAATGAAAGAGGAATCAAAACTATGGTGGAGAATCAATCTGTATTGGGACTACCAAATGTGAAGAATCAACATATGATATACAAGTGTGAAGCTTGTCAGATGGGAAAAGCTCATAGACAACCATTTCAGAAGAAAGGTTTCAAGCATGAGGGTTTGCTTGAACTCATACATACAGATGTATGGGGTCCAACAAAAGAAGGTTCAATAAATGGATCTAGGTATTATGTTTTGTTTATTGATGATGCTACAAGGTGGATAACCCTTTATGCTCTAAAGGAAAGGTCAGAAGTCTTTGGAGCCTTCAAACATTTTCATGCTTATGCAGAAAGAGTTACAGGTCACAAACTCAAGAGGCTAAGGTCTGATGGAGGGGGAGAATATTTCTCTCAAGAGTTTAATGACTATCTCTGGAATGCAGGTATCAAGAGAGAGATAACTTGCAGGTATACACCTCAACATAATGGGGTGGCAGAAAGGAGAAATAGAACATTAGTTGAATTTGCAAGAGCAATGCTAAAGGAAAAGAATTGCCCTAATTATCTTTGGGCTGAGGCTGTAAATACAGCCACATATCTTGTGAATAGGCTACCATGTGGAGCTTTGAATGGTATGACCCCCTATGAAGCTTGGTGGGGTAAGAAACCAACACTTGACCATTGTAAAGTGTTTGGGTCAATTGCCTATGCTTATGTACCATCACAACTCAGACATAAGCTTGAACCAAAGGCAGAAAAATATGTGTTCATTGGGTATGATGAAAAGCAAATGGGTTATAGACTATGGAGTCCTTTAACTAAACATTTTATTGTTTCCAGAGATGTGACCTTTGATGAACAGAAAAGTTGGTATGCAGATAAAGAATGTGATCTTGAAACATTTGAAGAAGAGATAAGAAGGAGTGCAAGAGGTAAGTCACATATGCAGATAGATGGAGATGAAGAACATATGCAAGCAAGCACATCAAGAGTTGGATCATATAGAAGGAATGAAGATGGACCAATATTTGATGAAGAAGTACATCCAGATATACATGAAGAGTGTGAACCAAGAAGGTCAACCAGAATGAGGAAGCAACCTACAAGGTATTCATATGACACTTCTTACTTGACTCAGAAAAATTATGCTTACATGGTTAAGGAAGATGAAGAACCTCAAAGCTATGATGAAGCAAAGGGTAAAAGACAATGGGAAGTAGCAATGAAGGAAGAGTTTGATGCTCTTGAAGAGAACAAAACTTGGGAACTTGTCCCAAAGCCTAATGGTAAGAAAGTGATTGGAAATAAATGGGTTTACAAAGTTAAAAAGCATGCAGATGGAACTATAGCCAGGTATAAAGCCAGATTGGTGGTTAAAGGCTATGCTCAAACATTTGGCATAGATTATGATGAGACATTCAGTCGTGTAGCAAAGATGTCAACCATAAGGACAATCATTGCCATTGCAGCATCAAAAGGATGGACATTGAGTCAATTGGACATTAAGAATGCATTTTTGAATGGATATATATCAGATGAGGTTTATATGGAGCAACCTCAAGGGTTTGCAAATCATAAGTTTCCAAATTATGTTTGCAGGTTGAGAAGAGCTCTTTATGGGTTGAAGCAAGCTCCAAGAGCTTGGAATTATAGACTTGTAAAGTATCTTAATGACCTTGGATATCAAAGTTCAAAGGCAGATGCAAGTCTACTTATCAAAAGAACAGATGAAGGTATGATCTACATTTGTATATATGTAGATGATATTATAATTACAGGAACCTCAAATGAAGGAATCAAGGAGGTAAAGAAGCTACTTGAGAAGGAATTCAAGATAAGTGATCTAGGAAAATTGTCATATTTTCTTGGAATGGAAATCACTTATGCAGAGCATGGTATTTATGTATCACAAGAAAGGTATCTCTTGAATCTTCTAAAGAAGTTTAACATGGAGAATTGCAGAGAGGCATCTACACCATTAGAGGTCAATCACAAACTCAGTAGATATGATGGAGCAGAATTCAAAGACATGAGGAAGTATCAATCTTTAGTGGGAAGTTTGATTTATGCAACTCTAACAAGGCCTGATCTTAGTTATGCAGTTGGTGTTCTTTCTCAATTCATGCATTGTCCAAAGGACCCACATTGGATTGCAGGTCAAAGAGTCCTTAGATATATCAAAGGGACTTTGAAAGAAGGATTGTATTATCCTTTTACATCAGATATAAGGTTGAGAGCCTATAGTGATTCAGATTGGGCAGGAAGTCAGGATGACAGGAGATCTACACATGGCTATATGATATACATTGGAGATAAGCTTGTGAGTTGGTGTTCAAAGAAACAACACACAGTGGCCTTATCATCAACAGAAGCTGAATACAAAGGACTTGTGGAAGCAGCAAAAGGAGTAATATGGATGCAGACATTATTCAAAAGCTTGGGAATTGATCAAGGTATACCTATCATTCATGGAGATAACATGAGTTCTTTATATCTTGCAGCAAATCCTGTATTTCATGCAAGGACAAAGCACATAGAAATACAGTATCATTTTCTCAGAGAAAAGGTAATGGAGAAAGAGATTGAAGTGGTGTACACTTCTACAAAAGATCAGATTGCAGATATTATGACAAAAAGCTTGGATGGAGTAAAGACAAGTAAGTTCAAGGAGATGGCAGGAATAAAAGAGAAGAAGATTATGTGAAGAAGTCAAATTATGCTAATTAGTGATTGACGGGGAGTTGTTGGGGCTTCACTCACTAATTAGGCATGGATATATGAAGACATATGGAGACATATGATGGAGGAAAGAAGAAGTGAAGAAAAGACCTACAGAAAATCAAGCCTAAGTGAAGGGACAATTTCACTACTGTAAATTAGTGCAAAATTAGAGTCTAGATTTGTATTTGATCTTTAGAACTTACGAGTTCAAGTCTAGAAGAATGTAAACCATAGGTATATAAGTTAATTTGAGTCAGAAACATGATAGAGAGAACTCAATTTTGTAATCTGAGTAAGTAGAGAAAAGTCGTGTAATTTCTGAGAGAGATGATGAGAGAAAACTTCTGAGTCTGAGAGAGTTTTCCATGGCTGTGAGCAAAATTAGGCCAAGCCATTTTGTACACATCTTCTCTGATAATCAACACATGTTTGTGTAGAAGGATTGAGTCTAATTCCTCTTGTACATTGAGTTTCAAGTCATTTCATATGACTGTGTAAGGTAGTTGACAGTTACGACTTTTCTGGCGCACATTTGACTGATCTTCTTAAGGTCAGATCTCGAAGCATGGTGTAAAGTTTTTGGTAAGTGATAGCTCGTTTGAAAGCTATTATCCTTAACTACATTTGGTCAAAAGATCTTTGAGAAACGGGATGCGTACTCAGAGAAATCAGCTTAAGAGTGGAGGTATGTCAAATTGATGAAGTCAATTTCTAGTTTTCAGACATAGTGGAAAGTTTGGTACAAAATCAGAAGATTTTGAAGTTATTGCTTGAAAGTTTTGCTTGTTATGTGTTACTGAACATTAGCAAGAACCTTTCTTAGCAAATGATCAGAAGAATTTGCAAAGATCAAGTTGATACAGGTCAGATTGAAAGCTTGAAGAAAAGGCGCAGATTTCTGTGAAGTGAAATTTTTGATTTTCACTAAGTTCAGAAATGAAGACTCATAATGTGAGTATTGCTAAGCTAATGGTGGTTATGGAGGTCTTCTAATACCACATTAGTTTAGTTCTTGTGGTGTTTCACACACCAACAAACTGCTGGGCCCAAGACCTCGCAGTATGATTGACACTAGCCTCTGAAGATCTAAGACTTTGTTTGTCTCTCCCTACGTGTCTACCTGACCTAAGGTTCATATGCCCTTTGTACGTTGCTGATTCTTTGGTACCAGTCACTTGTTCCTTTTAAGTTCCTTTGGATGTGTTTTCTTGTTTTTAGTTAAGCGTCATCAGGAGCACTTTCGTGGGTCGTACTTGATGTTCTGCGTCCGCTTAGTTTAAGTTCTTTTCCTTTAAGTTATCCCTTGACTACAATTTTGCCTACCCTTGCACTTGAGAAATTAAGGGCTCTTCAAACTTGAGTGTTCCTATCGTACCCCTAGTCAATCAGAACAACTACTCGCACTTAGCCTATGCTAAGAATAGACTGAGGGGGTTAAGTGATGTTCCAACCTCAAGTCGCTCCTCCTGGCGATGCTGGTCTACCCAGGAAGCACGTTCCCGAGCTTGTTCTCCTTGGCACTTACTTTGCTTTCTCCAAGAGCTCTCGATGATCCTGTAAGAATCCCAAGTTTAGCTTCAAGTTGATCCTTCAATTGACAGACAATTTATTTCAGACACTTTTTTAATGATCCTTGTTCCCCCTTTTGTATTGCTAAAAATTTTCTCTAGATCTCCCTTGGTGTTCCTACCCCTCAGTGTGTCAACTTCCAAATATCCTATCTGAAAATCAACGCATTATTCTTATAAAAAACAGTTGAGGGCGTGTAGTATATGCCACGAGCTTTCCGACAAGCCCTAGAGCTCAAAAAATGGATTTCGTATGAAAAAGTTATGACCGTTCAGGGTTTAGGGGGTTAACCAGACAAACAGAACCTTTCAGGAGTTTTAATGCATTTTTCTAAGGCCTTTGCAAGTGTGTGAGTATTTGAGAATGCAAATATGCCCAAAATTTAGCTTAAATTTCCAAAAAATTTACCCCTTAATTTTTGCCGAAAATGTCTGTCTATTGCGATAGACGGTGTCTGTCGCGATAGACACAAACTATCGTAGGGGGCTGTCTGTCGCGATAGACGGTGTCTGTCGCGATAGACACAAACTATCGTGGGGGGCTGCCTGTCGCGATAGACGGTGTCTGTTGCGATAGACGGTGTCTGTCGCGATAGAGTGGTCTGTCGCGATAGATGGTGTCTGTCGCGATAGATGGTGTCTGTCGCGATAGAGTGGTCTGTCGCGATAGACGGTGTCTGTCGCGATAGACGGTGTTTGTCGCGATAGAGTGGTCTGTCGCGATAGACGGTGTTTGTCGCGATAGACACTGTTTGTCGTCTGTCGTGATTTGGTCTGTCGCGATAGACGGTGTCTGTCGCGATAGACTGGGTCTGTCGTGGAATTTTGGTCTGTCGCGATAGACAGGTGTCTGTCGCGATAGACGCTGTCTATCGTCTGTCGTGATTTGGTCTATCGCGATAGACGGTGTCTGTCACGATAGACTGGGTCTGTCGTGGAATTTTGGTCTGTCGCGATAGACAGGTGTCTGTCGTGATAGACGGGGTCTATTGTGGGTCTCTATCTGTCGTGATAGACGGTGTCTGTCGCGATAGACGGGGTCTATCGTGGGTCTTTGTCTGTCACGATAGACGGTGTCTGTCGCGATAGACGGTGTCTGTCGTGGAATTTTGGTCTGTCGCGATAGACGGTGTCAGTAGCGATAGAGTGAAAAAATGCAAATTTTTGAGAAACTTCTAGTGATTTGGAGGGCTCTAATGGTGTAGGTTACCGTGCCCAACACGTATTCACAAAATATTAAGTTTTTCTGTCTGTCGCGACAGATAGAGGTCGTCGTCCCGGGACCTGTGCAGAGTCTGTCGTACCTGCGCACACTGCTGGAGAAGGTGGTACAGCTAGTTCCTGCAACAAAAGCTCAAAAACACACCAAAACAGATAGCATGCAAGCTCTCTCTCGCTCTCTCTCACAATGAAATGAGGGAAATTAGGTGGGGAGTGTAATATGACCAAAAAACTGAAATTTTTTTGTGGAGATGGAGATGGAGGTGGGAGATGGTGGGGATGATGATGGTGATGCGAAAGTAAGGAAAAAATGAAGAAAAATAAAGAGAAGGAAGGATATTACCTATAACTCCAATGTCTCAACTCGACGTCTTACCATCACACACTCGTCCTCGAAGCTCTCTCCCCGGCAACGGCACCAAATTTGGTGTCACTCTAGCACAATGGTGAGTACCAACGTGAGAAGATTCACCTCATAATTGTCAATCCGTGGAGACGTGAGGACTAGTATGAAGACTATGAGCAAGTGAAGGCACAAGTGTGTGAGTGAGAAGCACACAAGCATGCACACACATACACACACGCGCACACAAGGCAAGAACAAGGAGAGGAACAATGGAGTCCTTTGCATTAGTCAAAAAGTCTCTTACATAAGCTCAATTCACAAACAATCTCACCTCAAATATGAGCTCTCTAGCTCTTTTTATAGTTTTCTAACTAGCTTTGGTCTTGTCCAGACCTGGTGTCTGGCCTAGTTAAAAATTAGGTTCTAGAACCTATTTGAGGGCTCAAACAGAGTCTAAAAATTATGAAAATTGATATGTAGCTAGTTCTAATACTCCTCAAGCTCGAGGACTCCTCAGCTTGCACAAAATGGAGTCTATTCTACCAAAAATGGAATTTACAATGTTTGTGTAGTGATTATAATCACTTGAGTTGTAAATGGTCCATGGAAAAAATGATTGGGCCTTGTTGACGTATTGTGCATGACTCCTCCGTTGCGCTAGTATGCTCTTCATCTGACTTGTATGCCAACAAAGGTGTAGGTAACTCAGGCATTGGGCACCTCTCTAGGTATTGCCTAAACCGTCTTCCTGCTAGTCTGACCATCTCTTAAGGTGTTTGCTTAAAGCTATGAATCAGGGAGGAGGTATTATGCCGTATGCCACTCTTAGAGAACCCAGTGACGAAAGCCTCTAAAAGTTGGTCTATGCTCCTAAACTGCCTCTCATTCAGGGGTTGAAACCATGTAAGGCTAGTATTCCTAAGGGTTAGACCAAAAACATTGTATTGCGTGAATAGGTCTTCCACTTGTTCAGCTCTCAAGACTTGTTTAAATTCAGCTACATGGTCATAAGGGTCTCCAGTGCCATTGAAATAATTCTTCATGGACTTCACCAGCTAGGTTGGCCTCAGGGTCCTAGCATGTTCTCTAGGCTTTGGCAAAGGGAAATCATCAGCATTTCTTTGGTTCCTTGGGGCTCTAGGTCTCTTGGTTTCTTCTCTATCCATCTCTGCTCTCATCCTTTCTCTTCCAAGGGGGTTGGCAAAGCTTACCTAAGGTCTGTCTCTACTTCTATCCCTTTGAGCTCCATGAGCTTGGGAAGTTCCAGCTCCTTGGTGACTATAGGACACATTGGACCGAGACTGGGGAAAAAAAATTTCACCCTTCCATGTGTAGGCATGTCTACCATGCTCAGTGACCATGAAGATCCGCTCTGATGTATTGTCTAGGTAGGTTACTTTGCCTGCGCTATCAGGGTCTTTAAACTCATAGATTGTGAGGGCACCTACCTCATGAGGCAAGGCGGGCTCATATCTCCAAAAAGCCTCATCAGTTTCTCGGTTTAAAAGCAAATCTATGCTTTTATTATCCTGGGGGATCCACTCTGGAGTCATGATTCTAGTCAAGATAGATTTACCACGAGGAGTCCTAGGCTCTCTCTCTAAGTTCCCTTGCTCTATATCGCCCATGTCGGTCTCTGCAATCACATTCCTGAACTCATCTGTTCTATCTGGAAGGGTGGTGACTACATAAATAGTCCCTTCTTTATCTAGGTATGCTTCGTTCTCAAACTTGACTACCGGGTGTTCTAGTCCATGGGGTTGATCAGGGTTCTTAATCTGGACCACAGATCTTCTCAGGCCATCTTCGTAGATGCGAGCACCTAGACGATTAGTCCTTATATATTCTACTTGAGTCCTGTAAGGTCCTTCTCGCTTTTCTAGGTACGCAGTCCCTGAACTACCTATTGGTCTCTCCGTGTTATAGGACATCTCAGAATCACTTGTTTTTGATCGGGGAATGTATGGGTAATCACTCAACTATTGGTCCCAAGACCTAGCAGTGTGATTGACACTAGCTTTAGAAGATCTGAGGCTTTGTCTGTCTCGGCCTAAGTGTCTTCCTGACCTAAGGTTCTGTTAGACGGCCGCCGAATAAGGACAATTGTACTTAGACAGAGGTTTTTAATGTAGAAAGAACCCTTCTGGAAGTACGCGGTAAAGAAAGATTCGCGCAAGCCTTGTAACAAAATTCTATTTAAAGCAATGAAAAGAGAACGGCACAGAGCCCCCGGTTTTGGGAGTTGCGAGTGTATTGTCAGAGCTCTGCTTTGGGATTAACTCTTCTACTATGTGAAGGTAGGTGTTAACGAGTAGAGTGTCTTGGCTCTATCCTGTTCTGCGTGCCTTATCGGTGTAACCGTGTGACTACGTATGCGCGATACACTGCGGTGTTACGAATCGGTACTGCGATTTTGAGATTCTGTTCGATAACGAGTTAAGATATCTTTGATTATGCGTAAGGTGTTAGTGTGTTGTCTATCTGCTATTTCTTCGGTGGAATAGGTAAGCGTGAAGAATAGATATGAGTTGCTATGATTCTCTGTAAGTGACTGAGTCTGTATTATAGTTTGTGTTCAAGGGTAATGCCGGTAATGTCTAAGTACGCGTAGAATGGTAATAATGTTGCGACACGTCTTGCTGTCAGTAGATATTACGGGTTGAAGGTAGATACACGGTAAGTCTGTGAACTGACAAGAAGAATTGTGTGTTATGATCTTGTTAAGTTACTAAAAGTATTGGACTGTCATCTCGGACTACTGCTCAACTACTATGGCAGGAACAGTCTGGGAGCTCTGAGTTCCAGTACGTTGGTCTAGTTGAAGTTGTTCAGGAGCAAAACTGAGCTAAGACGTGAAAACCATAACTACGGTTGAGTGAGGGATTGGGAAAATAGTACAGGGCCTCTGTTAACAGACCCCTACCACTCCCAAGGACCCACATGGCTAGAGTCAGTTTATTTTGCGGTAAGATTGAGTACAGAGAAAGAGAGACTCGGAAATATCTGGTACGCAGGTGTGGAACCAGACTCTGGAGTCTCCGAAGGATTGTTGTTTTGAACTAGTAATTAACGGCTACGGCAGGGAGTTAACAGTTAAGTTAATAGTAAACGATCTTACCTTTAACATTTGGCGCCATCTGTGGGAAAGTGGCAACTGTTTACCAGTCTCCACGGTAAAGTAACATCTGATTTACTGACAGTAGCAACAGACCCAGATTGTTGCAAACTGTTCAGATAGTATCACTGGGCAATGATACATGCCGGTCACTCGATCGGGCGAAACATATCCTAAGAATCGTAAGGTTGAAGCACGAAAATCACAAAAGATACCCTCGGGAGAAGTAGGCATAACTAGATCTGACCCAGTGGTCAAGAAAAGTGGAAACGCTACGACTGATTCTGGTTATATTCCGGTGGAACGATCAACGCCTTCGATACCTTCTGGTGCTACTTCGATCCAGCCTATTGAAGATATAGCAAGTCCAGACTCTATCAAAACACCGTTGGAACCTAGTTTAACAATATCAGATAAATATTTAGAGTTATCCACGATCAGAAATACGTTAGGAAAATTCGGCAAAAGTAGTGAGATTCCGGTGATAGAATCACCGATCGCTGGCAAAGGTTTAGCCTTTTTTGCGGAATCATCAGCTCAACCTTCGCGCTTGGAAGAAAGATTTCGAATAGTAGACATCCAGAAGGAAGCAAAGCTATTCGAAACTGAGATCCGAAGCATCCTAAGTCGAAACAACACACCGGAAAGCGCACCATCCGGCGATACAAGTCCCGATAGTTCAACCAATCAATCCCGAGATATAGAAGGAAACCCTGAACCATTCACAATGAGCGGACAACAACAACAACAACAACAACAACAACAACAACAACAACAACAACAGTTAGGTCAGCCAAGGCCGCCTCCAACAGGAGTAACCTACACAAAATTCGGTGGATTCCCAGGAGACGACCCATATGCTCACGTACGAACTTTTGAGATAAGTTATGCAGTCCTTAACCATCCACCAGATCAGGTGTATAAGGCCATTGTTTTTCAATCTACACTGATCAATGAAGCAGCGAGATGGCTCACGGAATATGATATCAATCATTTCGGTACTTACGATGCAGTACGAGACGCCTTTTTACAGCGATTCAGGCTAAAGAAGAATCCTGCTGAAATCTTTGAATATTTACAGAACAACAGACAAAAGGCAAATCAGACCGTCCAGGAATACGCTACTCTCTTCAGAACACATTTACGGCAGATACCACAGGCTCATGCTAATCTACCTGATGATGTCATATCTCAATGGTTTATCAATGGATTAACCGCACAACTGAAGCAGATCATGATCATAAGATGTGTCGGAGCTATGACCTTGGATGCCGTCATTGCAATGGCTCTGCAGCTAGAGTCCAAGGTTGGTGGATTTTCAGAAGACTTGGAATGGTTAAAAACAAACAAGAATATGGCTGAAGATATAACCAGGCAAGTATACTGCACTACATGCAAAAATTCAGGGCATACGAGTGCCAACTGTGCACTGAATCAAGTGTTTTGTGCTATCTTTAACACTGCCGGACACACCACCGGAAACTGTGTTTACAATGCAAGAATACAGGGGACAGCAACCGTCAATACAGTCATCCAAGAACATGGCCAGCCAGTAAATCACTATGTGCCTCCGCAACTGAGAAACAATCAACCACCAGGATATCGGAACTACCGAGGACAGAGAAACAACAATTATAATGCCAACCGATGGCAGAATGGACCACCACCGGAAAACCCCAATCTACCACCTCCACGATGTCATTTCTGTGGTGAATTCGGTCACATTAGAAGGTTTTGTAAGGATGCAATGGAGTATGATCAAAGAAAGAAGGAACGCCAAAATCCAATGGCCAATATGGTAAAAATTACACCGATAGAAACACAGACTGCCACAGTCCAGACCCGTGCCGGTAAACAACTTCAGCCGGCAGCAGAAATCTTTGAACCAGGGATACAAGAACAACGTAGGATGTACAACAAAGCTAGTCACTGGACCACAACAGAACCACCAGTGTTCCCAGAACCTATTCCGATGACTCAGGCGTCTTCATCAAGGGGCGAAACGAAACAAAAGGAAGCATCAACAGGGCCACCATCATCAGTAGAGACAACAGCAGACACTTCTGCGTCAGTAGAAACCTCAAGTCCAAAAGAACAAGACAGTCAAGCTCCACAGGCCTGGGAAATTTTGTCCAAAGCATCCATCACTCTGCCTCTAGGCCAACTTCTGGCCTTAGTACCTGGGATCCGACAACAGTTTCAGCAACAGTTCAGACCCGTACCTTCTTGCATTCCGACGACAGCTGCAGTTCAACCGGAACCTGATGCTGCGATTGATCATGCAGTGCCCTTGATCACAGTGTTGTATAAGAATCAGAAGATCACGCAGGTATTAATTGACGGAGGCTCAGGCGTAAACATTGCGACCGCAGCATTATGCAAAAAGCTAGGCTGGACCGAAATTGAACCAGTCCAATTCTTTGTTCGGATGGCGGATCAATCGAGAGTCCATCCAGTAGGACTTGTGCGGAATGTACCCATCACTCTACAAGGTACGACTTTCAAGATGACTTTTTGTCATACTAGATCTACCCGAATCCACTTTGGATTACAACCTTCTTTTCGGCCGACCTTGGCTGAAACATGCGAAGGTAATACAGGACTGGTCTGCACAAGAGCTTACATTCAAGGATGCCAATCGTAAATATGTGGTAAAACTAGATGCTATACAACCCTGTGAACCTCATGCCAGACCCTACTTTGCTGAACCAGTCCATATGTTAGATGGACTATCAGATGATGAAGAAGAGCAATTTCTAAAAAATAACGCTGATTTAATGTCTCTAGGAACTGTTGATCTACAATCTGTCATAGATAACTCGAACACGTCAGTATGTACAGTAGTAGCTATCACCGGAAAGTCGGTCCAGGAAGATACTTCCTCAACACATGACGATGAACTACAATCACTGTTCAAACTAACAGACGACACAGAGAAACCTCAACAATGTTATGTCCCAGAAGACCAGCTGATCACGTACAATCTAGGAGATAGAGATCATCCACGACCTGTGAAGATGAGGCAGAACTTACCGGAAACATTTAAGGAGGATTTGATTAAACTTATTCGCGAATTCACAGATGTCTTTGCATGGGATTACAAAGACATGAAAGGATTAGATCCGCGCATCTATCAACACAGAGTCATGCTGAAACCGGAAGTGAAACCAACCAGACAACCCAGCTACAGAATGAACCCCCATTATGCATCACAGGTAAAAGCCGAACTCGATAGACTATTAAAAGTCGGATTCATTGTACCAGTAGAACACGCTCAATGGATCTCACCCATTGTGATCGTGCCGAAGAAAAACAAGCAATTACGAATCTGTGTGGATTACCGGAAATTAAATGCAGCAACAGTACCAGATCCTTTCCCGATCCCCTTTTTGGATACCATGCTTGATAGAGTCGCAGGTCATGAAATGTATTCATTTTTAGATGGATACAGCGGGTACAATCAGGTTACAATGGCTGAAGAAGATATACCAAAAACTGCCTTCATTACCAATTGGGGTGTCTTTGCCTGCATAGTAATGTGGTTCGGATTAAGGAATGCACCAAGCACATTTCAAAGATGTATGCAGGAGCTATATTCTCCTTATCTCACTTCATTCATGCAAGTATATCTCGACGACTTCTCAATCTTTGGGAAGATGATAGCCCATTTGTTTCATTTACGATGCTGTTTTCAGAAGTGTAGAGAATATAGACTCTGCCTTAATCCCAACAAATCCGTGTTTGCGGTTTCGTGTGGCAAACTACTTGGGCATATTGTATCTGCTCAAGGTATTCGAGTGGACCCGGATAAGATTTCGGCGATTTTAGAAGCCCCGATACCCACGACTCCGAAGGAAGTCATGCGTTTTATGGGTCAAATACGCTGGCATGGCATACACTTACGGTGGCTTGCTCACCTAGCAATACCACTGAACAGGCTAATCACAAAAACTCCCCGACAGTTTGAATGGACTGAAGAATGTCAAACTACATTTGATCGACTCAAGTATCTCCTGACGCAAGCCCCAATTTTACAACCACCGGACTGGGACAATCCGTTCCATGTTTTTGTCGACGCTTAAGATATTGCAATTGGCAGTATTCTGATGCAGCAAACAAATAAGTGGTTTCGCCTTGTTTATTACGCCAGTAGAAGGCTTGCACCTGTAGAAAAGAACTATTCCACCACTGAAAGAGAATGTCTAGGACTGATTTACTCAATCAAAAAGTTCAGACATTACCTACTAGGCCAGAAATTTACCTTTCATGTGGATCATGCTGCCCTTGTTTATCTAGTAAGACAGCAGCACTTAGGAGGACGATTAGCACGATGGGTGCTACTTTTACAAGAATTCGACTATGACGTCATTCACCGACCCGGAAATGCACATGCTTTAGCATATTGCTTATCACGCCTAGATTCCGGTGAAGCTCCGGTAGGCATAGATGACACGACTCCTGCAATTTACAATGCTGAACCACTGCCCGATGAGACTGCCAAATTACAAACACCACATACATACTATGATCAGATTCTAACTTTTCTCACCGAAGGATGCTTTCCAGCCGAGACTGCCAAGGCAGTTCGAAGGAAAATTGCGGTCTTTAGTCGTCGATTTCGGTTAATTGCTGACGAACTATATTATGCAGATCATACCGGAATACTACTTCGCTGTATTCCCCCACATGAAGTTAACTCAGTTCTCACTTTGACTCACTCAATTCCTTCCGGTGGCCATTTTGCAACAGACTTAACTCACCGGAAAATTCTGCAAGGAGGGCTCTGGTGGCCAACAATGTACAGGGATATCTCACAGTTTGTTAAACAATGTGACACTTGTCAAAGAGCTGGTCAACCTTTACAACGGCATCTTTTTCCTCTACAACCCATCTTACCATTAGAACCTTTTCAAAAATGGGGTTTAGATTTTATCGGGCCCATTACACCTCCAGCAATATCCAGTAACAATCGATACATACTGACTTGCACAGATTACGCAACTAGATGGGCAGAAGCCTGGGCTTTACGGTCTGCTACAGCACTTACGGTAGCAAAATGTCTACTCACGGATGTCTTCCCACGATTTGGCTTACCACTAGAAATTGTCTCAGATCAAGGCACTCATTTTGTAAACAATTTAATGAAGGCACTCACACAGTCATTCCAGGCCACACATAAATTTAGCTCTCCTTATTATCCACGTGCCAATGGATTGGCTGAAAGTACAAACAAATCACTGTTAAACATCCTCCGAAAATTGATCATGGAAGCACTAGAAAGATGGGATCAATTACTACCTGCGGTACTATGGGCATACTGAACTACATATAAGGTAACAACAGGCTTGACACCTTTCAAACTTGCTTATGGCTTAGAAGCAATCGCTCCCATGGAAGTAGTCATCCCAAGTCTGCGTGTCGCAATCACTCAGAAGATGCTACCAGAAGACTCGCTGACAGCACGCCTGGACGCACTCAGAGAACTTGATGAGCACCGATGGCTCAGTTTTTTAACTATGCGCGAAGTGCAACTAAGGCAAGCCAAGACACACGATCGATATTTGAAGACTCCAATCTTTTCTATAGGTCAGCTCGTACTCTTTTATAACGCAAAGTCGGATAGAGCAGCAGGAAAGTTCAAATTACGGTGGTTCGGCCCTTTCAAGATCTCAGCACAAAGCGGTCCTGCAACTTTTCGGTTGACTACGTTGACCGGAAATCCACTTCCAAAGGTTACCAGCCGCCCCTCCCTACCGGTCACTCAAGTACGCACGCCAGCACGCAGACAATATCATTCCCGCACCGCACAATGATACCGACCCCCCCCCACTGTGTTCTCCTTCTTTAACCCTCTCGGCGCGCCAAGAAACGCTATTGTGTTTTTGTGATTGTGTGTGTTATCTCAGTATTCTGTGTTTTGTGTAAGTGTGCTTGTGAACACCATGGAAGCACTAGCCAACTACGCTGCTTTCCGTGAAGGTATCCCTACAGACGTAGGCGAATACCTGCGGTGCCGAGGGTTGGCCAACTTCGCTGAGTTGCCGTGGCACTCAGTGGAAGCCCATCCCTTCTCTGCACAGATCATCCACGCCATCGCCCAACTCCCCATCACCGAACGACAGTGGGTCTTCCCTTCCCTCCCATCTAGAACCGTCATCACCTTCCAAGCCTTCTCTGCAGCCTACCGCCTCACCCCGCAAGGCCGCGAAACCGGCCCTAGCATTCCTGTCGCCCGCATGACCGCACTATTCCCCCGCTCCTCATCAAACGAATACGCCATTCTCTGCCGCCCGGAACCCGAACGATCCGCCCTACAATTCCTCGTAGCAATCCTCAACCTGCAAAAACGAACATATGGCATCTCTCGCCCCTTCTACTCCGTCGTAGACTTAGCTGCCCGCGAACCTGTAAATTTTGCCTCTTACTTTTTCCTTAGAATCCATAAGGAATGTGTAGCTATAGCAAAGGAGCTTCAAAAGGGTACCACCCCACGCTCTCGCCTTCCCCACATCATCTCCTTCCTCTTCCCAACCATTCTCGCAGCACAACCCCCACCCACCGGCCCCACACTTAGGCACGAAGAATCCACACAACCGATCGATGACACTGAAGAAGAAGACGAAGAGATTAATCAACTCTTCCGCACCAAGCGAATTCGGATCAGCTCCTCGGAAAGTGAAGTACAAGGATCCACCGGAAAAGATCAGGACACCAAGCAAGACGACCAAGAGGAGACATACCATGACACCGCCACTTCAATACACAACGACACCTCGACGGAGCAACCAGACCAGCAGGATCAAGCAGAGACAGAGATAGTGTCCACCGAAAAGGAATCCGAGCATCACCAGGACGAACAGGAACCCGCCACAAAAGCACTGGATCAACTCATCCAAGCCATCAATCATACAGAAACCGTACAACCAACAGTCGCCAAGGTAAACACCTCCGATACCGTTCTCCCTATACCACCTCCTGTCAACCCCTTCCCCCCACCGGAACCACCCCGCCAACCCATCACTAAACTCGCAGCATCCTCCTCTTCCTCCCCTAACTACTCTCCGCCAAACTCCCAGCAACTACTCACCGACACATCCTCTCAACCTCGTCATCCTCCACCACCACCGCCACACAACGCATTTTCGGAACTAGCCGTCATGGGGTAGTTCCTCATGCAATTATCACACCAGCTGCCAGCACATTTTAAGCAAGTCACGGACAACCTCAAGCTAGAATACCAGCACAAGGTCGACACCCTGGAAGCCGACACCACCCCCCTCCAGGAAGAAATTGATGCCGTAAAGGCCGAGAATCATCAGCTACAGACACAACTAGCAGAACTCCAAGAAAGATTTTCGACAGACCAGACACTAGTACAACAACGAGATGCAGCCCTGGAGCAGATAGCTACCAAAGACCAACTCATACACGACGCACATGAGGAAATTCGAGCCGTGAAGGCCGCCCTTCAAGAACAAGAAGATATCAACGCATCTCTCGAAGAATTGATCGCAGACACGAAGACTCAATTACAAGAAACCACCCAGAAGATGCAAGACCAACAGAAAGAAGCCGACCAAGTCCAAGAGCAATTACGGCGAGCCAAAGAATGCGCAGATGAGGTCAACCGTATTCTCAAATGCCAATTGCTACGGGAAGCCCAATATCAAAAGGATATCGCCAACGCTCGTCGAGACCGAGATGCGTACATGAAATCCCTCGCGTTCCAAACCCAGCAATTTGAACGCCTAGACAACCAAGTACGCAACTAGAAGGAATATATCGCAGAGCTGCAGACAAAACTGACCGAAATGAAGACATCCCGAGATGCGGCACTCGCCAACGAATTTTACTTACAAGAGGCTTTCCTTCAAACCCAAGCCGAAATTTTGTTAAATCAAGCCATAGCCCTCAGTGCTGTCAGAACTGACGCCCAATTAGTAGAACCTACCACCTTAGTGCAAATGTTAGAAACCCTCAAAAAGAAAATTACCCGAACATTTAGGCTCGCCCGAAGTATGTACTTAGAAGGTCTAGTATCCGAACCATAGGTACTTGCGGGTTCGAGTCCACCGTGCGTGCCAGTGTTAGACGGCCGCCGAATAAGGACAATTGTACTTAGACAGAGGTTTTTAATGTAGAAAGAACCCTTCTGGAAGTACGCGGTAAAGAAAGATTCGCGCAAGCCTTGTAACAAAATTCTATTTAAAGCAATGAAAAGAGAACGGCACAGAGCCCCCGGTTTTGGGAGTTGCGAGTGTATTGTGAGAGCTCTGCTTTGGGATTAACTCTTCTACTGTGTGAAGGTAGGTGTTAACGAGTAGAGTGTCTTGGCTCTATCCTGTTCTGCGTGCCTTATCGGTGTAACCGTCTGACTGCGTATGCGCGATACACTGCGGTGTTACGAATCGGTACTGCGATTTTGAGATTCTGTTCGATAACGAGTTAAGATATCTTTGATTATGCGTAAGGTGTTAGTGTGTTGTCTATCTGCTATTTCTTCGGTGGAATAGGTAAGCGTGAAGAATAGATATGAGTTGCTATGATTCTCTGTAAGTGACTGAGCCGGTATTATAGTCTGTGTTCAAGGGTAATGCCGGTAATGTCTAAGTACGCGTAGAATGGTAATAATGTTGCGACACGTCTTGCTGTCAGTAGATATTACGGGTTGAAGGTAGATACACGGTAAGTCTGTGAACTGACAAGAAGAATTGTGTGTTATGATCTTGTTAAGTTACTAAAAGTATTGGACTGTCATCTCGGACTACTGCTCAACTACTATGGCAGGAACAGTCTTAGAGCTCTGAGTTCCAGTACGTTGGTCTAGTTGAAGTTGTTCAGGAGCAAAACTGAGCTAAGACGTGAAAACCATAACTACGGTTGAGTGAGGGATTGGGAAAATAGTACAGGGCCTCTGTTAACAGACCCCTACCACTCCCAAGGACCCACATGGCTAGAGTCAGTTTATTTTGCGGTAAGATTGAGTACAGAGAAAGAGAGACTCGGAAATATCTGGTACGCAGGTGTGGAACCAGACTCTGGAGTCTCCGAAGGATTGTTGTTTTGAACTAGTAATTAACGGCTGCGGTAGGCAGTTAACAGTTAAGTTAATAGTAAACGATCTTACCTTTAACAGTTCATATGACTGGTTTATCTACCCCCTTGGTCCCCAGTACACTCTCGTTGCAGGTTGGTTTGAACCAATCACTTTGTTCTTTTTAGTTGATTTTTGTGTTAAGTCCTTGTTCAAGATCACATCGTCAGGAATAATTAAGTGAAGCTTGCACTTGATAAGTGATCGATTCAAGTTTACTTTTGTCCCTTAGAGTTTTTGCACTTAAGATCTACCTAATGCTTGTACTTAGTTGATTAGTTCTCTTGGACTTGATTCGTGCCTGACGTTGCCCTAATTAATCACCACTCCTAGGTCGTACTTAGCCTAAGCTAGAATTGATGAAGGAGGGTTGAGAGAACTTCCAACCTTAATTCACTTGTTGACCAGACTGCTACACAAGCCCAGGTAGCCTTCTCCCAAGCTTGGTACTCACCCTTGCTTGCTTGCCTTGGATGCCTTGCTTGCACACAATGTTCCTGCAAAAGTCTATAAGTTAATATAGCTCCTTTACCACAATGGATTGAAAGATACACATCAACAAGTATAAGCCCCCCCTTTGAGTAACTCACTGTACCCCGAAAATCTTATGTCCACCTAGTCCCACCTAAAGGTCAACTTAAAAATACATGTTCTAAAACTCCATATATGATTCTTACAAAAACCAATCAAGGTCCACATAGGATTCTCAACAAGCTTTCGAACGAGACCAAAATCTCATCAATCAGAGTTCGTATGGTGAAGTTATGACCATTCAGGCATTAGTAGGGGTCAAAACAGGCTCTTAGGGTTTAGGAAATTCCTCCCTGGTTTTGAGGTATTTTGCCCACTTCTAAGGCTCTAATATTATCCCAATGTGTCCAAAATTAAGCCCAAAAGTCCCCCAATTCAATCAATTAATTCACCCTAAAAATTCATGCATTAAGTCGGTGTATGACGATAGGTTGGGTCGGTGTGTCGCGATAGGTGGAGGTGTCGCGATACTTGGGTGTGTCGCGATAGGTGGAAGTGTTGCGATAGGTCAAAGTGTTGTGATAGGTGGAAGTGTCGCGATAGGTGGAAGTGTCGCGATAGGTCGAAGTGTCACGATAGGTCGAAGTGTCACGATAGGTGGAAGTGTCACGATAGGTGGAGGTGTCGTGATACCTTGGTGTGCCGTGATAGGTCAAAGTGTCGCGATACCTCGGTGTGTCGCGATAGGTCGAAGTGTCGCAATACCTCGGTGTGTCACGATAGGTCAAAGTGTCGCGATACCTCGGTGTGTCGTGATACCTCGGGATATGGTGAATTATGCTATTCTGGCTACTGATTCTAGGAGCTCTCAGCCTGTGCAGTGTCGTGGTGCACTCAGAATCGTGATTGGGTTAACTTTTCGGTGTGTCGCGATAGCTCCATCTCGACGCCTTGAGGCTTGCGCAGAAAGATTCTGTACCTTCTGAGCTTGCTGGAGATGGTGATGATGCTGAAACCTACAAGAAACATGCAAATACATACAAAAACAACACTACACACTCGCTCTCTCTCAAACTCGCACTAAGCAAATGAGGAGAATGACAAGGAAGAGGGAATATGAAGTGGAGAAGGAGATGGAGATGGAGGTGGAGATGGAGATGGAGAAGAAAAACAAGAAATTTACCTACTACTTATCATTCCAATGCGCCCTCTCTACGTCTTACCATCACACGCTCGTCCTCAAAGCTCGAATCCCCGGCAACGGCGCCAAAATTTGGTATAGCTCAGTGATGAGTAGCACCTCCTTTAATGTCAATCCGGGAAGACATGAGGAAGGTATGAAGACCTCGAGCAAGTGAAGGCACAAATGTGTGAGTGAGAAGCACACAAACATGCACACACATACACACACGCGCACACACGGCAAGAACAAAGAGAGTGAGACAATGGAATCACTTCTATTGCGACCAAGTTCTCATACAAGATCAAAACTACAAGAAGCTAGCCTCAAAAATGAGCTCTCTAGCTCTATTTATAGTTTTTTACTAGCTTTGGCCCTGTCCAGACCTAGTGTCTGGCCTAGTTAAAAATTAGGTTCCAGGGCTTATTTGAGGGCTCAAACAAAGTCTAAAAAATATGAAAATTGGTAGGCAAATACTACTAAAGCTCCTCAAGCTCGAGGACTCCTCGGCTTGTACAAGATGGAGCTACAAAAAGGTGAAACGGTATTTACAGGGGTTGTTAGTGATGAGAATCACTTTTAAAATGATGTAAGGTTTGGAAAAATTTAATGGGTTGCCTTAGTGCTAGATCTGCATGCATGCCCGTACTTGCTTCTTCCCATATGATGCCAACAACATGGGATAAAACACTAGTGTACAGTGCCGTATACACCTCAACAGAATGGAGTTGCTGAATGAAAGAACAGGTCACTCATGGAGATGGCGAGGTATATGGTCAAGAGTCAGGCTTTACCACATAGTTTCTGGCTTGAGGCTGTCATGTGTGTAGCATATGTACTGAATAGGTGTCCCACTAAAGTGCTACAGTCTATCACTCCATATGAGGCTTGGCATGACCACAAGCCATTTGTTGCTCATCTGCATGTTTTTGGTTGTTTGGCATATGCACTAGTGCCTGAACAACATCACAGAAAATTGGATGATAAGGCAATAAAATGTATTTTTGTTGGGTACAGTTTTGAAAGTAAAGGCTATCGTCTGTATCATTCACAGACTAAATGCATTCTGGTTAGCCGTGATGTTGTCTTTGTGGAAGATGCTATTCAGCCATTGCTTTCATGTACTAAGGAGACATCTGTTAGCTCCAAAGACATGTATGATACTTTGATGCGTCTTTTTATAGGTGGACAGTCTAGTGCTGGTCCTAATGAGGCATCTTCTCAGCCTTTGCAGGTTTCATATGATGATGCAGATCATTCCATTTCTGATGCGCATTTACATGATGCACTTGTTGATGAGAGCTCTGATATTGAGCAAGCAAAAACTATGCCAAAATGACTGGTGCAGACTTTGCGTGACAGCAAATTAGATGCACCTTTGTCATATCGTACTCGTTCAGGCTCTCATACTGCCTCCTTTGCATCAGATTGCTATGCTATGGCTACGTCTAGTCTCTGTGATGAGAATGAGCCTGTTTCTTTTGATGAAGCACAGAATTCAAAAACTTGGATGGCTGCTATGCAATCTGAATATGATGCTATAATGAAGAATGGTACATGGTCTTTATGTGACTTGCCTCCTGGCAAGAAGGCCATTGGCACTAAGTGGGTGTACAAGTTGAAGCATAAACCTGATAGTACAGTTGACACGTATAAGGCTAGGCTTGTTGCAAAGGGTTATGCACAGGAAAGAGGCATTGATTTTGATGAGACCTTTGCACCTACATGCTGTATGACTACTGTTCGGAGCATTTGTGCACTTGGAGCCCATCATGGTTGGAATGTACATCAATTAGACATTAAAATAGCATTTCTGAATGGTCTTGCATGAAGAAGTATATGTTTTTCAGCCCCATGGCTTTGTGCAGAAAGGGCATCAAAACCAGGTGTGCAGGTTAAAGAAGGCATTATATGGTTTAAAGCAGGCACCACCTGCTTGGTATGAGAAGATACATGCCTATCTCGTTGCACATGGTTTTGAGAACAGTCCAACTGAAATCACTTTATATGTTAAGCGTGCTAATGATGTGCTTCTGATCATTGTTGTCTATGTTGACGACATGCTTCTGACTGGTCCTATTGAGAAGCATATTGCTGATTTCAAGGCTGATTTGCATGCCTCATTTGAGATGTCTTATTTGAGGCATTTGCATCACTATTTGGGCATTCAATTTATGCAAGTTGATGGTGGAATGGCTTTGTGTAAAATGAAATATATTGACACATTATTGCAGCGTTTTGGCCTTGAAGACTGTAAGCCTATTGCCACTCCTATGGAGACAGGTTTACGATTGAGTCTTCATGATGTTGGAGATGCATTTGATGTTGTTCTCTATCAGCAGGCTGTTGAATGCTTGATTTACTTATGCATTACTCGGCCAGATATTCAGCTTGTTGTCTCACAGATGAGCAGGTTTATGCATTGCCCAGGAGTCAAGCATTGGCAGGCAGTTAAGCGTATCTTTCGCTACTTGAGTGGTACTCGGCTACTTGGGTTGTTTTATCCCAAGGGGGGATCACTACCGCCAGATTTGCATGCTTTTTCTGACTTAGATTGGGCTGGTTGCTATGACATTTGTGTGTCCACCAGTGGTTTTTGCTTCATGTTTGGTAGCTCTTGTATATCTTGGTTGAGCAACAAGCAGCCTACTATACATAATGTAATGGCTTGTATCACATGGATACATACAAGAGGGCTACCTCGAATGCCTTGGTTGCTCATACTTCTTCCATAACTGAAATGGAGCTTTGGCATGCTCGTTTTGTTCACTTGAACTTCAATAGTTTGCTTTACTTACAAAAGACGGACATGGTTATTGGTTTGCCTACACTTGAGTCCATTGAAAAGCATGCATGTGAAGGTTGCATTCTTGGAAAAATGCATCGTGCTTCTTTTCCAAAAGATATTCATACACACACTACAAGAAAATTGCAGCTTGTTCATAGTGATGTATGTGGTCCCGTCAAGACTCCATATAATTTTCACATCAGATAGACTTTATTTGATGCTGCCTCTTTTTCATATGTATTGCATAACTTCTTCCTAAGATCCTCTATGCTTTCACAGTCTAATATTGTAAAGTAAACATTATCTGCCAAGTGCAAGTGAATGGTAGACATGGCCATTTCATCTAATTCATCCCAATCATCTTCATCCATGATCAGCAGGCTTCTTTGAAATTCCATTTACTAGCTTCCATTGCCTCCTTTGAATTAGCACATCTTTAATCTGATTCTTCAATAGAGCAAAGTTTGTGCCATCAAATTTTTGGATCTCAAAATGGTCTTTGCCTTGCAAGTTATAGCTCCTCCTCGAAACACTAGCACTAGGCGCTGATCCACCCGATGTGCATGAGACCTCTGATGCCATGATGGTAGAGAATTGAATGGAATGATAATGGAGCTAGAAGAGTCTGAACACCAACGAATAACTGTATCAAGGAGTAAATCGACCACTATATAGTTGACAAAACCAAAATTCTTCCCAAATTGACAATTTAAAATGTTTGAAGTTCTTGTTTCCTTGATACTAAGATGATTGGAGACGCCAACTCCAAAGAACAACAAACACACATACATCGTGAATTTCTGAGTAAGTAGAGTTTAAACTCTAAGCTCCTAGATCGTTGCTAAGGAACTCTAGGTTGTTTGTTTGTATATGCATGATTCCATGTTGCCTGAGTATCCTCTGCAAAATGAGTGTATGACTAGTGTCAAAATATCATAAAACTGCAAGTACTGACATGTCTACCTCCATGGCGAATCATTGACTCCATTGCATATAATCAGTTACCCAATAGAACCCAACTAGGCTTATCGAGCACCTATGAACAACTATCATACATCTCCTATGGCGAGGCTGGGTAAGTCTTTCACCTACATCACCGAAGAGACCCCAACATTTGGGTGTCTCCCAGTTAAGAAAACATCACCATGACACATGGACACTAATGGTAACACTTTCTACAAAAATCCACAAGGCTAAAAAACATACACTTCTTCATGCAAGTCATCATTCAAAAATTCAATATTAATGTCCAAGTGATGTACATTCCAACCACGATGATTTGCAAGTGTGCAGATGCTACGAATAGTAGTCATTCGGCATGTAGGTGCAAAGGTCTCATCAAAATCAATGCCTCTTTCCTATGGATAACACTTTGCAACAAGCCTAGCCTTATACCTATCAACTCTTCCATCAAGCTTACGCTTCAAATTGTATACCCACTTAGTGCCAATGGCCTTCTTGCCAGGAGGCAAGTCACATAAAGACCAGGTACCATTTTTCATGATAGCATCATATTCTGATTGCATAACAGCCATCCAATTTTTAGAATTTTGCGCTTCAAAAATGAAACACTCTCATTCTCATCATAGAGACTAGAGGCAGCCATAGCATAGCAATTTGATGGAAGAGACGCACTATGAGAGCTTGAACGAGTATGATATGATAGAGGTGCATCTATTTTTCTCTCATGCAAATTCTGCACCAACCATTTTGGCATAGTTTTTGCCTCCTCAATATCAACCCTCTCATCAACAAGTGCATCATGTAAATCTGCATAAAAATGGAATGATCTGCATCATCACATGAAACTTGTAAATTGTGAGAATTTTCCTCATTACGTCTAGCATTAGGCTATCCACTTGTAAAAAGAGGTAGCAAAGTATCATACATGCCTTTGGAGCTAACAGATGTCTCCTTAGTACATGAAAATAATGGTTGAAAAGCATCTTCCACAAAAACATCACAACTAACTAGAATGTGTTTAGTATGTGGATGATATAGACAATATTCTTTGCTTTCAGAACTGTACCCAACAAAAATACATTTCATTGCTTTATAATCCGATTTCCTACCTTGTTGTTCAGGCACTAATGCATATGCCAGACAATTGAAAACACGCAGGTGAGAAACAAATGGCTTGTGACCATGCCAAGCCTCATATGGAGTGATAGACTGCAATGCTTTAGTGGGACACCTATTAAGTACATATGCTACACACATGACACCCTCAAGCCAGAAATTATGTGCTAAAGCCTGACTCTTGACCATACACTTTGCCATCTCCATGAGTGACATGTTCTTCTATTCAACAACTCCATTATGTTGAGGTGTATATGGCACTATACACTGACGTTTTACCCCATGTTCAACTAGAAATGCATTATATATATATATATATATATACATATATATATATATATATATATATATATATATATATATATATATACATACATACATACATACATACATACATACATACATACATACATACATACACACACACACATATATATATATATATATATATACATACATACATACATACATACATACATACATATATATATATATATATATATATATATATATATATATATATATATATATATATATATATATATATATATATATATATATATATATATATATATATATATTCCCCCGCTCGATCAGAACGGAGGGTGCCTATTTTACATGCTGACAAATTTTTAGCCAAAACCAAAAACTATGTGAAGCACATAAACACTTCGGACTTTGCTTTCAATGGATATACCCAAGCATGCCTAGGAAAATCATCGATGAAATTCATGAAGTAAAGATGATCCCAAAAGAAATGTCTACATAGGACCATAAACATCACTATGAAAAAACTACAATTTGTGAGTAGCTCGAACTGAACCATCTTTTGGGAATGATGAATGCTGCATTTTGCACAAAATACAACCTTCATAAACATGTTTATCGGGTGCCTCGAGTTTGGGCAAAGAGGACACCATTTCCTATTTCTATAGCCATAGAAAATAAAGAAAATTTAGATGACCAAAGCATGCATGCCAAAGCTTTGCATCTGACATAGCCTAAGAATCATGTACTGCACATGCTGAATCATTCACATATCTCTCATAGTATATGAGTCTATACAACCCACGACGTAAAATACCAAAAGCAATAATGATGTTGCCATTTGACATATCAGGAACTATACATTTGACATAAATAAATTTCACAACCAAGTCAATCTTGGCTAAAGTTGAAATTGATAACAGGTTCTTCTTGATCCCTGACACAAATAAAGCATCTGACAATGTAAAAGAACTACCATCAACAGTAGTCAGAATGATCTTAGCAACTCCCATGATAGGATTAGAGGAGTTGTTGGTGCATGTGACAATATTCCCTATAGGGGTAGGCTCAAGTGAAGTGAAGAAACTGTGCTGTGAGGTAATATGTTTGGTTGCCCCACTATCAAAATACCAAACATCTGCGTCTACTACAGGCATACATTGATCATGAGAAGATGGGTCAAAACTACAAACACTAGTAAATGCCCATTCTTCATTTTGCACAAGATTAGCAGACTCTCTTTTCGATGTAGACGCCTCTGCAACAACCATTCCAGCCTCTTTCTTCATTGCCTCTTTTGCAGCCAGTTTTAGACAACTCTTTAAGACATGATCATTGTTGACGCGGCAAGAGCTTGAACCTTATCAAGCCTGCGGAATTCGCCACGCCATCAAGAGCTAAGCTAGAGTGATATTAGAACACCTCTACAATCATCAGTAGCTTAGCAAACCTTCTGTAACTGAAAACTTTATAAATGTAGTTTGTGAAAATCAAAATTTCACTTTACAGAAACCTTTGCCTTCCTTTCACACTTCAATTCTAGACTAATTTACTTCAGTCTTTACAAATCTTCATTTGATTACTATTAGAAACTCTTCCTCTAACTTGAAAATGTCAAAACTGTGTTTTGAACTCACCAGAATATCACCGGAACTTCACCGGGCTGTTACCGGACTGTCATCATAATCTCACCGTAATTATACCAAAATGTTACCGGAATCAACTACAACTTTGTTTCTAGTTACTTCAAATGTATGTGTATGAAGTAAGGAAGTAATACCTGAACTTTCTTCACTGAATGAACTTTTTATGAAGTTTGAGAAAAAACTTCATTTGTTTAGGATGTTGTTACTATCAGATACTGTATTGTATGTACATGTCCCGTTTCACAAAACTCTTTTGATCAGTTTGTATTTGAGACTACTAGCTTCAAGATAACCTATCACTCATGAAAATCTTTACACTATACTTTGAGATCTAACTCATAGAAGTACCGTAAAATGTATACTGAGAAAAACTTTAAGTGTTAACTAACTTTCATAGTAACATGAAATCACCTGGATTTCTTCACACATAAGAATACACTCAATCTTTCCACATGAACATGTGTTTTCTATTAGAGAAGATGTGTACAAAATAGCTTGTCCTCACTTTGCTCAAAGCTATGGAAACTCTCCTACACTGAGTAGTTTCTCCTTGCCATCTCTCTTATAGATGAATACCTGATAGTTCGGGTTTTATTATTCATCTCTACATACACAATCTCTAGCCTCTTCTAAATCACTATGCTTAGTCTCTCTATGCGCTCTCACTCAGTTCACTTATTATGATCTTCTACCTCATTTATATACAATTTTTGTTTCGAGATTCAAAACTCGTAATTCTGGAAAACTATATACAGTCGTGAATTTGTCCCTTCACTAAGGCATGATTTTTTGACTGCTTTAATTTTGCTTCTCTTCGTCTTTCTTTGTCTTGATGCCTAATTAGTGAGTGATTCTTCAACAGCTCCCCCTCAATCACTAATTTGCATCTTCCGGTCTTTCATAAATTCTTCTTTTCTTTTATACCTTCCATTTCTTTGAATCTGCTTGTCTTTGTTCCATCCAAGCTCTTTGTCACAATATCTGCAATCTGATCTTTTGTAGGAGTGTATACTATTTCTATCTCCTTCTCCATTACCTTTTCCCTCAGGAAATGATATTGAATCTCTATATGCTTTGTTCTTGCATGAAATACTAGATTTGCTGCAAGATACAATGAGCTCATATTATCTCCATGTATGATAGGTATACCTTGATCAATACCCATGCTTTTGAACAAGGTCTGCATCCATATCACTTCTTTAGCTGCTTCTACAAGTCCTTTATATTCAACTTCTGTTGACGATAATGCTACTATATGCTGCTTCTTTGAGCACCATCTTACAAGCTTATCTCCTAGGTATATCTTATACCCATGTGTTGACCTTCTATCATTTTGACTTCCTGCCCAGTCAATCACTATATGCCCTCAGTTTTAAATCTGATGTAAAAGGATAGTATAATCCTTCCTTTATAGTTCTTTTGATATATCTAAGAACTCTTTGTCCTGCAACCCAATGTTGATCTGTCGGACAATGCATAAACTGTGAGAGAACTCCTACTGCATAACTAAGATCTGGTCTTGTTAGCGTAGCATAGATCAGACTTCCCACTAAATATTAATATTTCTTCATATCTTTGAACTCTGCTCCATCATATTTGATGAGTTTATGATTTACCTCAAGTGGTGTTGAGGCTTCTCTGCAATTCTCCATGTTAAACTTCTTCAATAAGTTTAGCAGATACCTTTCTTGTGAAACATATACACCATGATCTATATATGTAACTTCCATTCCAAGAAAGTATGATAACTTTCCTAGATCACTGATTTTGAACTCCTTTTCAAGCCATCTCTTTACCTCTTTGATTCCTTCATCTGAGGTACCTGTGATTATAATGTCATCTACATAAATAGAAATGTAGATCATACCTTCATCTGTTCTCTTGATGAGTAGACTTGCATCTGCCTTTGAACTTTGGTATCCAAGTTCATTGAGATACTTCACAAGTCTGTAATTCCAAGCTCTTGGAGGTTGCTTCAACCCATAAAGTGCTCTTCTTAATCTGCAAACAAGATTTGGATAACTAGAACTTACAAACCCTTCAGGTTGTTCCATATAAACTTCATTAGATATATATCCATTCAAAAACACATTCTTGATATCCAAGTGACTCAGATTCCATCCTTTTGATGCTGCTATAGCAATCACTGTCCTTATGGTTGACATCTTTGCCACCGTACTAAATGTCTCATCATAATCTATGCCATGCGTCTAAGCATAGCCTTTGACTACTAGCCTAGCTTTGTATCTAGCTATTCTTCCATCTACAAGCTTCTTAACTTTGTAAACCCATTTATTTCCGATCACTTTCTTACCATTTGGTTTAGGAACAAGTTCCCATGTCTTGTTCTCCTCCAGGGTGCTGAACTCCTCCTTCATTGCTTCTTCCCATTGCTTCTTACCTTTAGCTTCATCATAGTTCTGAGGTTCTTCATCATCTTTGACCATATATGCATAGTTCTTCTAAATTATGTACGAAGTATCATAAGAATACCTTTCTGGTTGTCTTCTAGTCCTGCTTGACCTTCTCGGTTCACATTCTTCATAAGTGTTTGAATACACCTCTTCATTAAATATAGGAGCTTCTTCATTCCTTCTTGTTAATCCACTTCTGGATGTACTTGCTTTCATATAGTCTTCATCTCTATTCACCTGCACAATCGATTTTCCTTTCTCACATCTTCTTATCTCTTCTTCAAATTATTCTTCTGTATGACTTTGATCTGTATACCAACTTTTCTATTCATCAAATGTAACATCTCTAGAAACAATAAATTGTTTTGTTAGAGGACTTCACAATCTGTAACCCATTTGTTTTTCATCATATCCAACAAACACATACTTTTCAGCTTTTGGTTCAAGCTTATGTCTCAGTTGTGATAGTACATAAGCATAAGCAACTGATCCAAACACTTTGCAATGATCAAGTGTTGGTTTCTTACCCCACCAAGCTTCACAAGGGGTCATTCCATCTAACATTGTACATGATAATCTGTTTACCAGATATGTAGCTGTATTTATAGCCTCAGCCCAAAGATAGTTTGGACAATCCTTTTCTTTTAAAATTTCTCTTGCAAACTCAACTAGAGTTCGGTTCCTTCTTTCTGCTAGTCCATTTTGTTGTGGTGTATACTTGCAGGTTATTTCTCTCTTAATACTTGCCTTCCAAAGATAATCATTGAATTCTTGGGAGAAGTATTCTCCCCCTCCATCAAACCTCAGTCTCTTAAGCTTCTGTCCTATAAGTCTTTCAGCATATGCATGAAAATGCTTGAAAACTTCAAATACTTCTGATCTTTCCTTCAAAACATATAACGTTATCCATCTTGTAGCATCATCAATGAAAAGAACATAATACCTTGAACCACTGATTGATCCTTCTTTTGTTGGACCCCATACATCTGTATGAATGAGCTCAAGTACTCTATCATGTTTAAATCCTTTCTTCTGAAATGGTAGCATGTGTGCTTTTCCCATCTGACACGCTTCACATTTGTAAACCATATGTTGACTCTGCACATTTGGTAATCCGAGTACAGATTGATTTGCAATCATAGCTTTAGTTCCCCTTTCATTGAAATGACCTAATCTCTTATGCCAGAGATCAAGTTCTGTAATCAACTTTTCACCATGTGTGAGCAATGCTTGACCAATGTTCCCTTGTACTCTTAAAGTAAAGAGTCTACCTTCTTTCTTACCAGAGACAATCTGATTATATCCATTCTCGGGATCTTCTACAAATACTCCTTCATTTATAAATCTGACTTGAAAACCTTTTTCAACTATCCGTCCCACACTAATGAAGTTTTTAGGTATTGTCAGAACATACAAAACATTGGTTAGCAAATCTGCTCCACTCTTGCATTTCACTTTTCCAATTGAATGTACACTATGTCTTGTATTGTCACCGATTTGAACTGTATGACTAGAACTACCATTTTCCAATTATTACATTAATTCTATATTTCCTGACAAATGATTAGAACATCTAGAGTCAATGTAAAATACCTTTAGATCTTCTTTATCTGATGTACTGATTGAGTTCATCATCAATGATGTATGATTTTCATTCTGTGTGTCATCTGCGTAGTTGTTGTAGGTGGTGTTGTAGGATTGATTCTGTCCCCAACTTCTTGTTCCACCTCTACCATAGCCTCCTCTTTGACTCTGTCTACCTCTTTGAAAATTACTCTGATATCTTCCACCTCTGCTTTTGCTATTATTTTGATTCTGTTTTAATCCTTGTTGGTTGTGCGAACAGTCATGAGCCAAATGATTACTCAATCCATAGATCCAACAAGCCTTTTTGTTGTTATTTTGATTACCTCTTCCTCTTCGAAAACCTCTTGCTCTTCCTCTGCCAATGCCTTTACCTCTTGCATAATAAACCTGAGAGCTCGAATCCTCTTCATCCTTTGCTTTACCTTTATCTCCTTTCTTCTTGTTCTTCATGTACATTGCAAAACTTTGTCCTTTATCTCCATCTCCTTTCAGGTCTTGCTCATATGTGAGCATCAAACCAAGCAACTAGTTCAAATCTGGAACATAATGATTTAATGAAATTTCTATTGATAAGACAAAAGGTTTCCACCTTTCATCTCCTCTCAGTCCTGCAAGCATTTGTGCTATTAATCTGTGATCTTTGATATCTTCATCTATGGATCCAAGACTATCTGCTAGATCCTTCATCTTAGTGACATAATCACTAATGCTTTAACTTTGCTTTTTCTTGAACGTTGTAAACTCGGACCATAAGCTAGCCTTCCTAGCTTTCGTAATGTTTTGTAAATGATCTTCCAATGCACTCCATATGTCCTCCGCTTTCTTCAGACCTCTAATATGTGGTAGTAGATGATCTGTAACGGTATTATAGATGTAGGCTCTTGCCATTGCATCTTTCTTCTGTCACAGCTTCAAAGCTTCTAACTCTTCTTTCTTTTGTTGTCTATTGTCTTCAAAAGTTGGCTTCTTTTCTTCTCCTGTCACATACATAACTAAATCCTTACTCATAAGTAAGGCTTCCATTCGCATTACCCATGCAGGATAATTATCTCTGTCCAATTTGTCAATAGAGATGTGATCTGCCATGATCTTCTTATTTCTATTACTGCCAGTGAGTATAACTTCAAAAGATTTTACCTTTCACAAACCTTTACTCTGGAGGATGACTTCGGAATGCTTTCCTTATGTTGTTCGGTGTTGATCACCACAGCCTTTACCTTTGAGAATTCTTCAAATTCTCTTGAATCTTTACTTCCATTTACTCTAGAGGACCTTTTCTGCTCGTCAGAATCTTTCTACTCTTATACCACTTGTTGATGTGGCAAGAGCTTGAACCTTATCAAGCCTGCGAAATTTGCCACACCATCAAGTACTAAGCTAGAGTGATATTAAAACACCTCTATAATCATCAGTAGCTTAGCAAATCTTCTGTAACTGAAAACTTTATAATTGTAGTTAGTGAAAATCAAAATTTTACTTTACAGAAACCTTTGCCTTCCTTTCAGACTTCAATTCTTGACTAATTTACTTCATTCTTTACAAATCTTCATTTGATTACTGTTCGGAACTCTTCCTGTAACTTGAAAATGTCAAAACTGTGTTTTGAACTCACCAGAATATCACCGGAACTTCACCAGACTGTTACCGGACTGTCACCATAATCTCACCATAATTGTACCGGAATGTTACCGAAATCAACTGCAACTTTGTTTCTAGTTACTTCAAATGTATGTGTATGAAATAAGGAAGTAATACCTGAACTTTCTTCACTGAATGAACTTTTTATGAAGTTTGAGAAAAAACTTCATCTGTTCTGGATGTTGTTACTGTCAGAAATTGTATTGTACGTACATGTCCTGTTTCACAAAACTCTTTTGATCAATTTGTAGTTGAGACTACTAGCGTCAAGATAAGCTATCACTCATGAAAATATTTACACTATACTTCGAGATCTAACTCATAGAAGTACTGTAGAATGTATACTGAGAAAAAATTTAACTGTTAACTAACTTTCACAGTAAAATAAAATCACTTGGATTTCTTCACACATAAGAATACGCTCAATCTTTCCACATGAACATGTGTTTTCTATTAGAGAAGATGTGTACAAAATAGCTTGGCCTCACTTTGCTCAAAGCTATGGAAACTCTCCTACACTGAGTAGTTTCTCCTTACCATCTCTCTTACAGATGAATACCTGACAGTTCAGGTTTTATTATTCATCTCTACATACGCAATCTCTCGCGTCTTCTATATCACTATCCTTAGTCTCTCTATGGGCTCTCACTCAGTTCACTTATTATGATCTTCTACCTCATTTATATACAATTTTTGTTCCGAGATTCAAAACTCGTGATTCTGGAAAACTATATTACAGTCGTGAATTTGTCCCTTCACTAAGGCTTGATTTTTTGACTGCTTTCATTCTGCTTCTCTTCGTCTTTCTTTGTCTTTATGCCTAATTAGTGAGTGATTCTTCAACATTCATTTGATTTGCAATACTTGCAAAACAATTTCTGCTTTTTTGTTCTCTTCTCATCTCTATCATCCCTCTTTGATTGTGTAGAATTAGCAAATTTCTACTTACTAATAGAAGAAATCCATTTAGCTTTGGCCTTCTAACTAGCCAGGAAAGCTTGATCTGCAATACACATAATGCACGTGTTCTGCCTAGATTGATCTTCTTGCAATAGAACAGAGACTAAATCCTCAAATGTCAAGGCATTTGGATTTCCTTTCATCATCAAACGAAGAGTAGAAGCAAAACTCTAGTATGAATTGGGAAAACCATTTAGAACAATCTGCATAAGTGAACTGTCAGGCAAGACTTCATTAGCAAAGATCAGTTGTTCCTTCAAATCTTTGATCTTTGTCAGAAATTTGCCATGGAATCTCCTTCATTCATGTGCTCACTCTCCAATTGTTTTTGGAGGTGAGCAACACGAGCCTCCTTCATTGCTTGGTATAAAGTGGTAAGTGTATCCCAAGCATCCTTATCTATTCTATAAGAGGGAATGTGAGGAATAATGACATGTTTGATAAACAAGGCTATCAATGCATGTGCCTCAGCATCTCTGCCATCCCAACAAATTTTCTCTATAGGAAGTGCAGTAGGAACCACAACACAAATAGGAACATGAAGAATATCATCATGTTCAATGCCATCTGCATTACCTTCAGCAACTGTGTTTGTAGGTGTAATAGAATGTTTTTCAACACCCTACATAATATTCCACAGTCCTTTTGCAACCAATACATGACGCATCATATAAGACCATAATGGGTAATTGGTACTATCCAACTTACCCTCAATAGCCAACATACGGAATACATCAGTGCTTTCAGCCATGGCCACTGACTAAAATACACTGATGCAAAAAATTGACTATATCTCAAAAAGTTCAATAGAACTACCCTATCGAGTTCTATTAAACCTCTAGCAGACTTTGAGACGCTTATACTGGTGAACTAAAACCTGGATATATCTTTGGCACAAAAATACAAAATTGATTGCACAAGCACTGTGATAGTGCATTTGGAGGCCGAAACAAACTCATATCATGATTTCGGCACTACATAGCGAAGATGTTTTGATCTACTAGTCACCTTGAGTATGCTCACCAAATTTCGTATGATTTTGAAATTGTTACTGGAGAGGTGTTGACGATGCCCTAGATGAAGCAACGACCTGCTCTGATACCAATTGTGGGAGTTGGAGGTCTGCGGAAGCATGCAAACAACACAAGGAGGAAGAACAAGCTTGGAGCACAACACACAATAGCGAATGTATTACCACTAGAATGTACAAAGATAAGTAAGTCATTAGGGCAATAGGCATATATACATGCCGAGAGAAAAAAACCTCCTAAAGAGGGAAAAAAGTGCCCCGGGGGTCCAAGTGTGTTCACACACATCACTACCTAAATATATCAACATCAAGTTCATGTTGCTTTGTTTCTTCAAGTTCATTCCATTTTTTTTCCAATTCTATCTTGTTTTCAAATTCGCTTCATGTGTGTTTCTTTTCAGTCTTTTCTTTGCATTGCATATCTATATCACTTGAGTCAAATGGGAAAATGATGATTTCTCTACTTGTTATGTAAAATTGTATCCTAAGTAATAATGTAACTATTAAGAAATTGACTATAATCTAGGATTATTGAAAGATAGGGCATGTAGATTCGGAGGTTTATTTTGGTAACATGACTTTCATATATAAACATGCATATGTATCCTCTATTGAAAGCATAATTTTTGAAGTCCTAGCTCATGCTACTACATGTTTCTGCATCCTTAGTCCATCTCACAACACTTGTATTGGAGTTTAAATGACTGTTCTCCATCATCAAAAATGGTTGTACCGTGTATTGGGGTTTAGTCTTTCCTCGACATCAAAAAAGTTAAACTACCATCTATTTCTAGGAAGTTTACACTTTCTTCCACCCCAAAAACATGAACAGCATAAAGTCACCAAATCATTTAAAAAGAAAGGCAAAAGGAATCTAAGGAGGCATAGAAGAATAAAACACGGGCTATATAGGTAGATTTATGCATTAGTGGAGTTGATTTAGATTTCCTTGAATGTAATTAGAGAAAGAGCATATTCATATTTATGTAGGAAAGAAGTTAATCTAAAATAAGCTAAAGATGAAAGATGTCTCTCGAAAATCCTAAATCTTTGTTTATAATTGTATTTAAGGTAGATTGCTTTATGAAAAAGGTACAAATGTTGCATATTTTTTCATCCATATTCATATTGCCTGTTTCAATTCTTTCTTTCATGCAAATTTTGCTTCATGTCACGTTGCCTACTCATTCATGCATATGATCAATTTTTTCTTCTATGTTTCTTATGTTGCCTATAAAATAATTTGATGCTTGCAACTTTTTGTTTTCAGAGAGACTAGAGTGGAGCTTTTAGAGGAATTGTAGGTTTAGTGGGGGTGAATGTCATTGAGGTTTCTCACTTATGAAGGCCTACAAGAAACACATTCAATGAAGGTAGCCATAATTCCTTGAGAAGTCCAAGATGCATCAAGGATGTCAAAAGGATTTCACATGCAAAGTTTGGAAGAAATCAAGCAAATCCTGGGTAGCAACAAAAGCTAGTCAAATTCTAGAAATTAGGGCAAAATTTTCAATAAAAAAATTACATTAAAATTCATATACTTGTAAAGCCTATCAAAGGAACTCTATAGCCTGAATTTCACATGTAAATGGATTTCCTAGCACATTGATATGTCATGTGCATTTTGTAAAAATGTAATTTTTCCACTTAGAATTACCTACAAAATCTTGTATAGGAATTTTTTTTAGCCATATGGTCTAGCATGCATAAAGATCATACATGGCTACACATTTATACAAATTTTAAAGCCTATGGGAGCTTCCTAGACACCTTGATGTCACCTTGAAATCTTCCAAATATAGTCAAACTTGGATAAGGGAGATTGAGATGGGAGTTTTTTGGCACATTCCTAAATGAGACCTTTCAAAACATAGTCCTCCAAATTTTTATCTTTATCAAAAGATATTTGGAGGGTCGAAGAGCACAAAATCCAATTTTCAAGGTCATCCTATAATAAGAAAATTGAAGGCTTGAAGGGCTACCACATGGAAAATAATGATTGAACCATGTTGTACAAGCTCACATTCAAGGGTGGAGATGCACTAAATCTTAAAGCAAGGAGGATCCATGAGTTTTTTTCATCACATAAGCTTATTTTGATGGTCAAAGATCAATCATGCAAAGTTCTTCCAAAAAAAGCAGCTAATCTTATTCGAATTGATGTCACCATTGATCCAATGATCCATAGCTTCCCCAGATCCAATGGTGGAGAATAAAGGTGCCTATTTTTCCCTCCTTTGCCCTATATATCATATATATAACCAATCCTAGCCCTCCATTTGATAAATCCAATGGTTATAATCAAAAGGAGTTGATCCTAGGGTTGAGAGTTGATTTCTCTAGATCCAAGGGCCCGAATTCATTCAAAAAACTATAAAACACCCATCCAAATTCATAGATAATCTTGTTAGGCATCCATAGGACCCTTGCTAGCACATGGTTTCCTTGAGATGATCACCCTCAGTTGAGTGTGTGAGGATCCAAGGTGGGCTAGTAAGAGCATAGTTCCTAGAATCAATTTTAAGTTAGACTTCCAAAATAGGATAGGCTCATAAACCCAATGGTTTCTCTATCTTTGCTCACCCTCAGTGGAGTGTGTGAGTGATTTAGAGTTGGTTTTATCAGTCTTAGACTTCTTTAGTTAGATGTTATGCCCTTAGAAAGATATAGGGTCAATGAAATGGAACCTATCCTCTTACCTTTGACCAGTAGAATCCCTAGCTTGATGAATCACAATGCTCATGTACATGCATTACATTACAATCTCAGTTAATTCAAGTCTTTTGTCTCTTTTCTCTTGTCTCTTGTCTTTTGTCTCTTATGTATTTTTACATGTCTCCTTTTAACTCTTCTATGTGTGAGAAGGTTGTGCAATCTTGCACTAAACCAGTGAGGATTATCCATTGAGATTGTGAGGGTAAGTTTCTATAGTTTCATAAATCATTACCCTCGTGCATGCATACTATCCACAAACACTCATGCATATGCTCCAATTTTGAAAGTGTATAACAAGCTCCATTTTTTGGACCATTCTTCCTTTTGAAATCAATTCATGTGTATGGTTTTCTTTTGTTCTCATCATGCATACATACCATCCACAAGAATCCATGCATATGAATTAAATTTTGAAAGTGTATAAGAAGCTTCATTTTTGGATCATTCCTTCGTTCGAAATTGATTCATGTGTATGGTTTTCTTTTGTTCTCATCATTCATGTTCATGGATTTATCTTACATTCATATGTTGCCCTTCCCATAATCAAATCATCACATCTCTCCTCTCCATACCCAACTTCACCTTCACCTTCACATTTTGATCACATAAACCTTCCAACACTCATTAACTTCATAGATTGTGTGTTGTGCCTGGACCCGATCCACCTGGATTGCAATCACCTCCACAATGGTGTTGTACTCATATCATGAAGTATTTTGACGACGATGCACCACAATGCACTCTCCTTCTCAAGAGCTCCATGATGATATGCTCAGAGTAGAAAACCGGGCTCCTCAGGCTACAAACAGTACTTTGCACAAATGCTACAGAATACGTAGAAAATGTTAAAAATAAAGAAGTAAGCTCGTATATATTTTTGCAAAAAGGATTTTCTTCAAGTAGAAGGAAAATACAAAAATGAAAAATAGAAGCATTTACTTCAGCAAGTAGTGGAGGCCAAAAGAGAATCATTCAAAAGAGAATCAAATCCAAAATCTGAATTGTAAGAGGAGTGGTTGTCCAAAGTAGTGGAGAAATGATGGAGAAGAGCTCTCAAACTCATCATGAGAGTTTTAGGTCACTTGGCTATAAAAGAAGCAAGGGAGGACACTCAAGGAGAGAGCAAGAAGGCGTGGAAGCCCCCTTGTATCTACTTCATTTGGTTTGAGTCATTTCGTTCAGTTCACTCTCATAGAGTATGTCCAGCCGCACACCCATTTTTGGGTAGTCTACTTGTGAGAGTCATATCTCTCAACATATGTATCCAAATTTAGTGTTTAAACATTCGTTGGAAAGCTTATCTTGAGTACTTCCTCTGTCTAGAATAGTTTTATGAAATTCTTTATGCTCTCTGAGTTATTCAGGTTTTAGTGAAGTCTAGTTTTCAGCTATGACTAGCCGCACACCCATTTTTGGGTAGTCTACTTGTGAGAGTCATATCTCTCAACATATGTATCCAAATTTAGTGTTTAAACATTCGTTGGAAAGCTTATCTTGAGTACTTCATCTGTCTAGAACAGTTTTATGAAATTCTTTATGCTCTCTGAGTTATTCAGGTTTTAGTGAAGTCCAGTTTTCAGCCTAACTGAGTGGACAGGTAGTCTGTTTTGAATCAAATAGTTGACAACTCAAATCTACTCCAAATTGAGTGTTTGATATCTCATTTGAAAGCTCTAGGTGTCTAGTTTGAGTGACCAAAGTTTCAAGTTCATTGGATATTTTACTTGGTACCAGTTTTCATTTGAAGGTTCTGTTGTTGGCAAGAGTCTTCATCCTGAGAAGGTCTTCTACACTTTCCGCTGCGATTAGGAGAGGAATTCTCCAACATTTGGTATCAGAGCCTTGGAGTTTGAAGAGGCAAAGCATTGGAACTAAACTGAAGCAAAGGGAAAGCTACAAATCAAGGGGGAGCTTCGTGAATTCAAGAGAGAGCGCCACAACATACTTGAGGTAAACTTCAATCTTGGAAGTTTTCAATGGCTGATTTAGGACAACAAGTTGAGAAGTTAGACAAAGACAATTTTCATTCTTGGAGGTATAGAATGATAAATTACCTTAAAGGTAAAGGTTTATGGGGTTTAGTTAGTGGAGATGATCCACAACCGGTAGACCTTGAAGATCCCAACATTACTCCGGCACAAAGGAGACAATTTGCTGATTGGGAAGAGAGGAATCGAAGGGTGATGTTCCTCATCTCACAAGTTATTTCTAACACTATGATTGGTCATGTGCAAAGCTTAGAAACAGCCAAAGAAGTTTGGGAAGCATTGGAGAAGGTGTATGCTACCTCAACAAGGTCTCGGAGGATGCAACTCAAGAACGAGCTCAACAACATGAAGAAAAGCTCATACCAAAGCATTAGTGAGTATACATTGAGGATTAAGGAGCTTCGAGATCAACTAGCATCAGTTGGATGCAAGATAGAAGAGGAAGACATCGTCCAAACAGCCCTCAATGGCTTGAGGAGTGAAGAAAAGTGGAAGCCCCTCATCACAAACATCCTTTATAGAGATCCTCTACCAACATTCGACGAAATTATACCAAATCTTGTGGCTGAAGAGGTTGCTCAACAAGGAGAAGGCAACAAAGGTAAGGACAGCCATAGTCAAATGTTATATGCAGGAAGAGGTAGAGGAAGAAACTCAAGAGGAGGCTCGAGAGGAAGAGGAAGAAGCTACAACAATACAAATTTCAGCCAACACAACTTGGACGACAACAAGGACAACTCAAATGACAACACACATGGAAGAGGTCGAGGAAGAAATAGAGGAAGAGGTCGAGGTTCATACAATCCTCATAAAGGTATAACATGTTATCATTGTGGTAAACTAGGACATTATGCAAATGATTGTTGGCAAAAGAATGGAAGGCTGAATGGAGGCAACCAAAGGAGCCAAAATAACTATGCGAGTACATCAAGTGAAGGAGACAAGCAAACCATGCTTGCCATGAAGCATGACTACAACAACTCGAGAAGTGATGACCAAAAATGGTTCATAGATTCAGGTTGCAGCAACCATATGACATGCCAAGGAGATTTGTTCACAAAGCTACAAGCTCCAAGTGGAAAAGGATGTGTAGAGACCGGTGATGAAACTCAACACGCAATTGAGCATGTTGGAGATATCAAGCTTGGAGACAAGAAGGTATTGGCTGATGTTCTTCATGTTCCTACTATTGCAAAGAATTTGATTTCAGTAGGACAAATGGTAGAGAAAGGATATCATGTTATCTTCAATGAAAAAGGCTGCTTTATAAAGAATCCAAAAGAAGGATTCAAGGTCATTGCTCAAGGAAGGAAAGAAGGAAGGATGTTCACTTTGGACATTCAACAACCGCATGGAAAGGTGATGTATATTCAGTTTGGAAACAAGAGGATAGCTGAAATCGATTTGTGGCACAAAAGGTTCGGACATATCAACATTCCCAAGCTCAAGGACATGAGCAACCATGAAGTGGTAAGAGGTCTTCCAAGATTCAATGATGCCGGACTACATGAGTTTTGTGAAGCATGCCAACTAGGAAAGCAAACTCGACAACCATTCAAGAAAAGCAACTATGTGGCAAGGAATGTCCTCGACTTGATACACACGGATGTATGGGGACCATCACAACCATCAGTGGCTGGTAATAGATATTTTGTCACTTTTATTGATGATCATTCAAGGAAAGTATGGATGTTTTGCATAAAACAAAAATCAGATGTGTTCTCCATGTTCAAGAGATTTAAAGCACAGGTAGAAAAGGAAACAGGACGCTACATAAAGACCTTGAGGTCTGATGGAGGAGGAGAATATTTCTCCAAAGAATTTTCATACTTTCTTTATGAAAATGGAATCAAGAGACAATTTACATGTAGGTACACACCTCAACAAAATGGAATAGCTGAAAGGAAAAATCGACATATCACAGAAGTTGCAAGATGCATGCTCAACGAGATGAAGATGCCACTAAACTATTGGGCTGAAGCAACTAGTACGGCCGTTTATTTGATGAACAAGTGCACAACGGCTGGAGTGCATAATCTAACTCCCGAGGAGGTTTATTCCGGTAAGAAGCCTGACCTTACACATCTCAAAGTTTTTGGATGTGTGTGTTATGTTCACATCCCTCAAGAACTAAGGACAAAGATGGAGGCAAAGTCCGAAAAATGTATTTTTATTGGATATTCATTGGAGCAAAAGGGATATAGGTGCTACAATCCGGTGACAAAGGAGCTACGAGTCTCACGAGATGTGGTATTTGATGAGCTAAGACCATGGTTTGTGTTGGAGAAACACTCACTAATTGGACATATATTTGAAGTTCAAATCTTAGGAAGAAAACCCCATGCCTATGTGAAGGGACAAATTCACAAGTGTATCATACTTGTAAAGTTAGTTCACTTTAGTTCTAGAAGTTTTTTAAAAATCACGGGAATGAGAAAATCTATATATGTTAGTTTGTATCAACTGACGCGGAGAGAGAGAAAGTGAGAAGAACTCATTTTTGTATGACTGAGTATAGTCGAGCTTCTCTGAGTGAGAAAGCATTTGTAAAACTTCTGAGTTTTTATAGTTATGAGAAGAACTGAGTAAAGTTCTGTGTATGAGCCTCTCTCCATCATCTCCATGATTACCTACTGTGTGATGAGTTACAAAGATCAAGTTTTCCAAGCAACTCGATGCCTGGCATCGAATCTCTGTTGATAAGTCATATTTTCTTTTATATTTTTCATTCAGTACTGAAGTGTTTGAAAAACATGATGTTGTTGGAGCAACTCGATGCCTGGCATCGAATTCCAGTTGATAAGTCATATTCTAAGTGTGCATGAAATCACCTCTAGTTTTGGTGTCCAAAAGATCAAGACTTTATGCGGGAAGTCGATGCCCGGCATCGAATCCCTGCTGAAAAGTGGCCAAAAACACTCCAAGTCGATGCCCGGCATCAAATTCTCGTTGCAAGTCGATGCTAGGCATCGAATTCTAATTTTAAACAAGCGCTCTTACTAAAACAGGCAAGTTTTCCAGTTTTGGAAGGTCATACAGGGTCATCTTGTGAGGGCCATAACTTGAGTTCTAGAGCTTCGTTTGATGCATATGATAGCTTGTTGGAAAGCTCTACTCTTCTAGTTTCAGCCTATAAAGTTTCATGGAGAAAGCATACTTGAGCTAGGAGAAATCAGCAAAATACTGAAGGTATGTCATTTCAGTGACTAGGAATTTCTGTAGAAGCAAAGTTCTCACTTTAGGCTATCATTTCTCAAAGTTTGGAGTGGCAATGAGTTAATGGTGACCATAGAGGTGTTCTAGTGTCACCTTAATTCATTTCTTGTGGTGTTTTATACATCAACAAGTGGTATCAAAGCAGAAAGATTCTCGAGAGCAGAAGACGTAAAAGGTACGAGAAGTTTTGTAAAGTTTTCCATTAAAGTTTGAAAGGTGAAGCATTTGAAGACACAAGGCATCAAAAGATTACTTTCGAAGTATCCTCATACACAAAGAACTTCAAAAGGTATTATCCTTTATCCTTTAAGCTCACAGGTTGCAGCAGAAGGAAAGAACTATGGCAGATCATATCTCCATTGACAAACTGGACAGAGATAATTACCCCGCATGGGTAATGAGAATGGAAGCCTTACTTATGAGTAAGGATCTCATGATATATGTTATAGGTGAAGAAGAGAAGCCAGTATTTGAAGATGAAAGCCGACCAAAGAAAGAAGAACTAGATGCTTTAAAGCATTGGCAGAAGAAGGATGCAAGTGCAAAAGCATACATCTACAATACAATCTCTGATCATTTGCTACCACACATCAGAGGATTGGAATCATCTGAAGATATATGGAATGCATTGGAGTATCATTTCCAAAGCACTACTAAAGCAAGGAAAGCAAGTCTATGGTCAGAGTTTACAACATTCAAGAAGAAGCCAAGTCAAACCATTAGTGATTATGTCACTAAGATGAAGGATCTTGCAGATAGTCTTGGATCCATAGATGAAGATGTTGAAGATCACAGATTGATTGCTCAACTACTTGCAGGTTTGAGAGGGGATGAAAGGTGGAAACCTTTTGTCTTATCAACAGAACTTTCATTAAATCATTATGTTCCAGATTTGAACCAGTTGCTTGGTTTGATGCTCACATATGAGCAAGACTTGAAGGGAGATGGAGATAAAGGTCAAAGTTCTGCAATGTACATGAAGAATAAGAAGAAAGGAGATAAAGGTAAAGCAAAGGATGAAGAGGAGTCTAATTCTCAAGCTTATTATGCAAGAGGTAAAGGCACTGGCAGAGGAAGAGCAAGAGGTTTTGGAAGAGGAAGAGGTAATCAAAATAACAACAAAAAGGCTTGCTGGATCTGTGGATTGAGTAATCATTTGGCTCATGACTGTTGGCACAACCAACAAGGATCAAACCAGAATCAAAACAACAATAGCAGAGGTCGAGGTGGAAGACATCAAAGTAATTTTCAAAGAGGTAGACAAAGTCAAAGAGGAGGCTATGGTAGAGGTGGAGGAAGAAGTTGGGGACAGAATCAATCCTACAACACCACCTACTACAACTATGCAAATGACACACAGAATGAAAGTCATACATCATTGATGATGAATTCAATCAGCACATCAGACAAAGAAGATCTAAAGGTATTTTACATTGACTCTGGATGTTCTAATCATTTGTCAGGAAACATAGAATTGATGTCAGATTTGGAAAAAGGCATTTCTAGTCACACAGTTCAAACTGGTGATAATACAAGACATAGTGTACATTCAATTGGAAAAGTGAAATGCAAGAGTGGAGCAGATTTGCTAACCAATGTTTTGTATGTTCCTACAATACCTAAAAACTTGATTAGTGTGGGACAGATAGTTGAAAAAGGTTTTCAAGTCAGGTTTACAAATGAAGGAGTATTTGTGGAAGATCTAGAGAATGGATATAATCAGATTGTCTCTGGTAAGAAAGAAGGTAGACTCTTTACTTTAAGAGTGCAAGGGAACATTGGTCAAGCTTTGCTCACACATGGTGAAGCAGTGATTACAGAACTTGATCTCTGGCATAAGAGATTAGGTCATTTCAATGAAAGAGGAATTAAAGCTATGGTTGCTAATCAGTCTGTACTAGGATTACCAAATGTGCAAAGTCAACATATGGTTTATAAATGTGAAGCATGTCAAATGGGTAAAGCACACAGGTTACCATTTCAAAAGAAAGCTTTCAAACATGATGGAGTACTTGAGCTCATTCATACAGATGTATGGGGACCAACAAAAGAAGGATCTATCAGTGGCTCAAGGTATTATGTTCTTTTCATTAATGATGCTACAAGATGGATAACATTATATGTTTTGAAGGAAAGATCAGAAGTGTTTGGAGCTTTCAAGCATTTTCATGCATATGCAGAGAGAGTCACAGGTCAAAAGCTTAAGAGACTGAGGTCTGATGGAGAGGGAGAATACTTCTCCCAAGAGTTCAATGATTATCTTTGGAATGCAGGTATTAAGAGAGAAATAACTTGCAGGTATACACCACAACAAAATGGTGTAGCAGAAAGAAGGAACAGGACTTTGGTTGAGTTTACTAGAGCTATGCTAAAGGAGAAGAACTGTCCAAATTATCTTTGGGCTGAGGCTGTAAATACAGCTACATATCTTGTGAATAGATTACCATGTGCAGCTCTGAATGGAATGACTCCATATGAAGCTTGGTGGGGTAAGAAACCAACACTAGATCATTGTAGAGTGTTTGGATCAATTGCATATGCTTATGTGCCATCACAACTTAGGCATAAACTTGAACCAAAGGCAGAAAAATATGTGTTCATTGGTTATGATGAAAAGCAGATGGGTTACAGATTGTGGAATCCTCTAACCAAACAATTTATTGTTTCTAGAGATGTTACATTTGATGAACAGAAAAGTTGGTATGCAGATCAAAGTCATACAGCTGAAGAATTTGAAGAAGAGGTAAGAAGATGTGAGAAAGGAAAATCAATTGTGCAGGTGAATAGAGATGAAGACTATATGCAAGCAAGTACATCCAGAAGTGGATTAACAAGAATAAATGAAGAAGCTCCTATATTTGATGAAGAGGTGTATCCAGAAACTTATGAAGAATGTGAACCAAGAAGGTCAAGCAGGACAAGGAGACAACCAGAAAGGTATTCTTATGATACTTCTTACATAACTCAGAAGAACTATGCATATATGGTCAAAGATGATGAAGAACCTCAGAACTATGATGAAGCTAAAGGTAAAAAGCAATGGGAAGAAGCAATGAAGGAAGAGTTCAATGCACTGGAGGAGAACAAGACATGGGAACTTGTTCCTAAACCAAATGGTAAGAAAGTAATTGGAAATAAATGGGTTTATAAAGTGAAGAAGCTTGCAGATGGAAGTATAGCCAGATACAAAGCTAGATTGGTGGTGAAAGGCTATGCCCAGACCTATGGCATAGATTATGATGAGACATTCAGTCCTGTAGCTAAGATGTCAACTATAAGGACAATCATTGCTATTGCAGCTTCAAAAGGATGGACCCTAAGTCAATTGGATATAAAAAATGCATTCTTGAATGGATACATATCAGATGAGGTATACATGGAACAACCTCAAGGGTTTATAGATTCCAGGTATCCAAATTTTCTTTGCAGGTTGAGAAGAGCATTGTATGGATTGAAGCAAGCTCCAAGAGCTTGGAACTATAGACTGGTGAAGTATCTCAATGATCTTGGATATCAAAGTTCAAAAGCAGATTCAAGTCTACTTATCAAAAGAACAGAGGAAGGTACAATCTACATTTGTATTTATGTAGATGACATTATAATCACAGGTACTTCAGATGAAGGAATCAAGGAGGTAAAGAGATTACTTGAGAAAGAGTTTAAGATCAGTGACCTAGGAAAGTTATCATACTTTCTTGGAATGGAAGTTACTTATACAGATCATGGCATATATGTGTCACAAGAAAGGTATCTTCTGAACTTGTTGAAGAAGTTTGATATGGAAAATTGCAGAGAAGCTTCAACTCCACTTGAAGTTAATCACAAGCTCAGTAAATATGATGGTGCAGACTACAAAGATATGAGGAAGTATCAATCTCTTGTGGGTAGTTTGATTTATGCTACACTAACAAGACCTGATCTTAGTTATGCAGTGGGAGTTTTGTCACAATTCATGCATTGTCCAAAGGACCCACATTGGATTGCAGGTCAAAGAGTTCTCAGATATATCAAAGGAACTATAAAGGAAGGATTATATTATCCTTTTACATCAGATTTGAAGTTGAGAGCCTACAGTGACTCAGACTGGGCAAGTAATCAAGATGACAGGAGATCAACTCATGGTTACATGATATACATTGGTGATAAGCTTGTAAGTTGGTGTTCCAAGAAACAACATACAGTAGCATTATCATCAACTGAAGCAGAGTACAAAGGACTTGTGGAAGCAGCTAAGGAAGTCATATGGATGCAGACATTGTTCAAGAGCTTAGGCATTGATCAAGGTACACCTACAATATATGGAGATAATATGAGTTCACTTTATCTTGCAGCAAATCCAGTATTTCATGCAAGAACAAAGCACATAGAGATACAGTATCATTTTCTCAGAGAAAAGGTAATGGAGAAAGAGATTGAAGTGGAATACATTTCTACTAAAGATCAGTTAGCAGACATAATGACAAAGAGCTTGGATGGTGTGAAGACCAGTAGATTCAAAAGCATGGCAGGAGTAAAAGAAAAGAAGATGATATGAAGAAACAGGGAATGTCAATTAGTGATTGAGGGGGAGCTGTTGGAGAAACACTCACTAATTGGACATATATTTGAAGTTCAAATCTTAGGAAGAAAACCACATGCCTATGTGAAGGGACAAATTCACAAGTGTATCATACTTGTAAAGTTAGTTCACTTTAGTTCTAGAAGTTTTTTAAAAATCACGGGAATGAGAAAATCTATATATGTTAGTTTGTATCAACTGACGCGGAGAGAGAGAAAGTGAGAAGAACTCATTTTTGTATGACTGAGTATAGTCGAGCTTCTCTGAGTGAGAAAGCATTTGTAAAACTTCTGAGTTTTTATAGTTATGAGAAGAACTGAGTAAAGTTCTGTGTATGAGCCTCTCTCCATCATCTCCATGATTACCTACTGTGTGATGAGTTACAAAGATCAAGTTTTCCAAGCAACTCGATGCCTGGCATCGAATCTCTGTTGATAAGTCATATTTTCTTTTATATTTTTCATTCAGTACTGAAGTGTTTGAAAAACATGATGTTGTTGGAGCAACTCGATGCCTGGCATCGAATTCCAGTTGATAAGTCATATTCTAAGTGTGCATGAAATCACCTCTAGTTTTGGTGTCCAAAAGATCAAGACTTTATGCGGGAAGTCGATGCCCGGCATCGAATCCCTGCTGAAAAGTGGCCAAAAACACTCCAAGTCGATGCCCGGCATCAAATTCTCGTTGCAAGTCGATGCTAGGCATCGAATTCTAATTTTAAACAGGCGCTCTTACTAAAACAGGCAAGTTTTCCAGTTTTGGAAGGTCATACAGGGTCATCTTGTGAGGGCCATAACTTGAGTTCTAGAGCTTCGTTTGATGCATATGATAGCTTGTTGGAAAGCTCTACTCTTCTAGTTTCAGCCTATAAAGTTTCATGGAGAAAGCATACTTGAGCTAGGAGAAATTAGCAAAATACTGAAGGTATGTCATTTTAGTGACTAGGAATTTCTGTAGAAGCAAAGTTCTCACTTTAGGCTATCATTTCTCAAAGTTTGGAGTGGCAATGAGTTAATGGTGACCATAGAGGTGTTCTAGTGTCACCTTAATTCATTTCTTGTGGTGTTTTATACATCAACAGTTTGGAGACAAAGGGAAAGAGAAGACTCTTGAAGAAGATTGCGAAGATGATGAAGGTGCTGTCCAAGAAGAATTTCAGCAAACAAGCACTCAAATGTCAGGTCTAGAAGCTTCTACATCACTTGGAGAAAGCTCAACATGGAAGGGGAGGCTAAGGAGTCATTCCTCATCACCAACATCAGCTTATGAAAGATCTAAAGCCGAAAGTGCTGCCCAAAATAGTGATTCAAATACAAGTGAAGAAGAGTATGAAGAGGTGATCACATCGAAGGTAAAGTTGAACCGATTGAAGAAGCAATGTTCAAAAGGAAATGAAAGGAGGTCTTCAAGAGCAAGGTATCCAATTGAAAGGCTGAGCTATGATAGTTTTATTGCAAAACATTTTGCATATATGACACAGGTGGTCAAAGATAAAGAACCGGATGCATATGAAGAAGCATGTACACAAAAAGAATGGCAAGAAGCTATGCAAGAAGAGATGAAAGCTCTCAAGGACAATCACACATGGGAGCTAGTTCCAAAGGCTGAAGGTATGAAGATTGTTCCAAATAAATGGGTGTTTAAAATAAAGAGAAATGCTGACGGCTCTCTAGCAAGGCATAAAGCTAGACTAGTAGCAAAAGGATTCAAGCAAACTCACGGCATCGATTATGAAGAGACTTTCAGCCCGGTTGCAAAGATGGGAACAATTAGAACCTTGATTGGAGTGAGTGCAGCAAGGAGATGACCATTGTACCAACTCGACATAAAAAATGCTTTTCTCAATGGTGAACTTCAAGAAGAGGTATACATGAGTCAACCGATTGGATTTGAAGACAAACAACATCCAAATTTTGTTTGTAGATTGAAGAAAGCTTTGTATGGGCTGAAGCAAGCACCACGTGCTTGGAATCAAAGATTGGTCGAGTACCTCACAAGGTGTGGGTATAGTCCAAGTAATGCAGATCCCTCTCTCTACATGAAGAAAGAAGAAGGCAAGCAGGTATATATTTGCATATACGTTGATGATCTCATCATAACAGGAAGTAATGTTACAGGAATACAAGAGATCAAAAGGAAACTCGGTAAGGAGTTTAAAATTTCAGATCTTGGTGAGCTGAAATACTTTTTAGGCATTGAGATAGTCTATGGGAAAGATGGCATTTACTTAATACAAAGAAAGTACCTATTGGATGTTCTTTTCAGATTTGGAATGAGTGAATGCAAACCACTCACTCAACCTATGGACACAAATGTGAAGCTATGCTCAAATGATGGAGAGAAGTTACATGATGTAACTACATACAAGAGTATTATAGGTTCATTGATCTATGCTACGATCACAAGACTAGATTTGTGTTATATTGTTGGAGTTCTTTCTCAATTTATGCAAGCTCCAACAAGTGAACATTTAAATTCAGCCAAACGAGTGCTAAGATATGTGAAGCACACTATCAATCATGCATTGTTTTATAGATATGATGAAGAATTGCAGGTAAAGGGCTTCAGTGATGCTGATTGGGCTGGTTCCAAGGAGGATAGAAGATCCACTTCAGGTTATGTGTTCATGATAGGTAGCAAACCTATCACATGGAGCTCAAAGAAGCAACCTACTGTTGCACTATCATCTACAGAAGCTGAATATAGAGGTTTAGCCTTTGCAACTTGTGAAGCTATGTGGATTAAGAAGCTCTTGGTTGATCTTGATGTGCAGGTGGAGACCATTCCAATTTATGGTGACAACATGTCAAGCATTCATTTGACAAACAATCCAATGTTTCATGCACGAAGCAAGCACATAGAAGTGCATTATCATTATGTTCGAGAAAAAGTTTTGAGCAAGGATGTGGATATAAAGTTCATTGGAACTAATGACCAGGTTGCAGACATGCATACAAAGTCCCTCGATGCTTCTAAGCTCAAGAGGTTCAAGGACGACATCAACTTACAAGATATTGTTGAAGGTGCAAGCTCACATGTGAGCTTGAGGGGGAGTGTTAAAAATAAAGAAGTAAGCTCGTATATATTTTTGCAAAAAGGATTTTCTTCAAGTAGAAGGAAAATACAAAAATGAAAAATAGAAGCATTTACTTCAGCAAGTAGTGGAGGCCAAAAGAGAATCATTCAAAAGAGAATCAAATCCAAAATCTGAATTGTAAGAGGAGTGGCTGTCCAAAGTAGTGGAGAAATGATGGAGAAGAGCTCTCAAACTCATCATGAGAGTTTTTGGTCACTTGGCTATAAAAGAAGCAAGGGAGGACACTCAAAGAGAGAGCAAGAAGGCGTGGAAGCCCCTTTGTATCTACTTCATTTGGTTTGAGTCATTTCGTTCAGTTCACTCTCATAGAGTGTGTCCAGCCGCACACCCATTTTTGGGTAGTCTACTTGTGAGAGTCATATCTCTCAACATATGTATCCAAATTTAGTGTTTAAACATTCATTGGAAAGCTTATCTTGAGTACTTCCTCTATCTAGAACAGTTTTATGAAATTCTTTATGCTCTCGGAGTTATTCAGGTTTTAGTGAAGTCCAGTTTTCAGCTATGACCAGCCGCACACCCATTTTTGGGTAGTCTACTTGTGAGAGTCATATCTCTCAACATATGTATCGAAATTTAGTGTTTAAACATTCGTTGGAAAGCTTATCTTGAGTACTTCCTCTGTCTAGAACAGTTTTATGAAATTCTTTATGCTCTTTGAGTTATTCAGGTTTTAGTGAAGTCCAGTTTTCAGCCTAACTGAGTGGACAGGTAGTCTGTTTTGAATCAAATAGTTGACAACTCAAATCTACTCCAAATTGAGTGTTTGATATCTCATTTGAAAGCTCTAGGTGTCTAGTTTGAGTGACCAAAGTTTCAAGCTCATTGGATATTTCAGTTGGTACCAGTTTTCATTTGAAGGTTCTGCTGTTGGCAAGAGTCTTCATCCTGAGAAGGTCTTCTACACTTTCCGCTGCGATTAAGAGAGGAATTCTCCAACAGAAAACACAGTACATAGGGAGCATGAAGATACACTTCTTAGGTCCCACAAATGCGGTCGAACATAGAGTCTGTGGCTGACCAGGCCACTATATGTTTTATTAAAGAACAAATACAAAGAAGTGTCCAATGGCCATTTGGCCTTTCACATGGAAACTAATGGTAACAATCTCTCACTAAAGGCCAATATGGCCAAAGTAACAACGGGAGAAAAAATAAAGAATGATAAAGAATACCTTAGCGTAAGTATACAAACTATACCTCCCACCTGATGGGCATGTTACATAGTAGACAATGTTGGAGTAAATCACAAGCCTACACATTTGGCTTGGAAGTTATCATGAAGACTCTACATATGTGAAGAAGCATAGGAATCATTGCTAATGGTCAATTACCACTTTATCTCATTGTAAAAGTCAAATTGACTTAGAATATTTTGTAATCACCTACCAAAGTGAGTCGTGGAAAAAGTAGCTCACTTGATTGAAAGAATATCTCCAAGCATTTAGGATTTTGATCATAGGGAGCCAAAAGTTTGAATTTGAATTCAAACTTTTGCACATTTCCAATAAAAATGGACATGGAAAAGTCGCGGGTAAGAGAGATCACTCCCGAGCTTCATTCTACTGATTTTGAGTGTGTGTAAGGACTACACCATAGCCTACACCTCTCTGTACCATTAGGCATTGCTATTCATGCCAATGGGATTGTACACAAGTGTTAATTAATAGATACATTTACATCATTCATCTCTGTGTTCTCTGCTAGTCTACTCAAAAGTATGTCAACTTGTCAAGGGCATATCTCGGTCAATACTCCACCAAAAATCTACGTCGAGGTGAACTCTGGTCAATTTCTGCTACAGTCCTAAAAAGTCAAGGGTATATGTTGAGAAATGGGGAACAACAGATCCTAACCGCCTCACATGGAAGTGAGAAGTTTCTCCAAGTTAGGGCAAAGAATGAGAGGAGAGGTTCACCCTCGCTCATGGAGCAATGGCAACAATGGCCAACGTCACAAAGAGCAAAGGGGAACATCCTCCCAACCATGCACACACACATACAAATCCGTACACCAAGACCAACGCCATTGCACAAAAGGAGGCAAGAGAGTAACAAATGACACCTTCTTCCATTACCAAAATGGAGGCCAAGACCATGGCCAAGGGACCTCCCCTTTTACAAATGAGGCTCTTCTTTATATAGAGAAGAGAGGCATATGTGAATAAAACATGTGGTCAAAAGACCACATGTGCTAAATCAAAAAGAGAATCTTCATGTGATATGGGAATTTCAAAAAATAACCACCTAGAGAGAGAGAGAGAGCACGTGGAGAGTTTCTACGTGAGATTTTTGGATATGTGCCAAAAAGCTACTTCATGGAGAAGGCTTCAATACTTTAGACTAGAGGAAATATCAAAAAGGGGTTTTAGGAGAGTGTTCATATGGACATCTCCTAATTACAAAAAAGGGGTTTTTTTATGAAGGAAAAAGGATGCCATAGCATGAGAAAAATTATGGGCAACCCTAGAGCAACACTCCTCCCCCTCCTAGACTTTGTCGTCCTCGACAAAGCTAAGAGAAGAGCATACATAGCTGAACCGACCCAAGGTAGAGTCTTTCAAGTCTGAAAATCTTCAAGTCTTCAAAATCTACAATTCTTCAGTCTGCAAGGCTTCAAGCTGCAAGTCTTCAGTCTTCAGATCCGGGCGACACAATCCCATTGGGGGGTAGTCAGCCGAGTCTCCATCCAATGTGCCTTCTCTCAAAGCTCCCATACCTGAAATTTAAACATACACAACAAGTAGACTGTATTTGAAAAGAACCAGCCACAAAATGTAATCCCATTTTTAGTTTCCACTTCAGGGAACATCGATTGCTGCAAGACTTGCACTACAAGAGAGAACTCTGCATGACAATCTTCTTGCTCATGTAAAGAAAAAATAGCCCCAAAAAACAAGGAGCCCAATCAAGACCCAAAGTGCCTATCCCTTATGTCTCAATGATTCCATACTCTATTATTTTCAAGTGAGAGTGATATTTTGCAATGTAAAGCATGAGGTGAATGTAGCCTAAGGTCTTGCCATCATTTATACTATGCTCATAGTCAACAAGCTGGGAAGTTAACATGAGTGTTATGTGCTTCATAGAATGAATAGACAATAGTGCAACCTTATGAGTCCTAACATTTTGCAAGCATTCATGAGATTCAAACAACTTATCCAACATTATTCCTACAAGGCAAGTAGCAAATCATCCATAGGAGGTAAGAAGGATCAATGTTCTAAATATGTTGACCTGTAATGCAAAAAATAAGCCTTAAATGAGCTTTGTGGAACTAGAGAGTTACTTCCTTAGCAAAAAACAATCACTCTTTCATGACTTCATACTTAATTTAGTTCAGATCTGAAAAAATTCAACCCCCTATGTGCATGCTTTCATGCAAATATCCTTTACATGCTCACATCATGAAGATCTTTTTGAGGTATAAGCATTATGCATCCTACTCAGGAATTTTACTAGAAACAATCGTAATAAAGAGTAGAATCAAGAGAGATGCATGAGCATGTAGCAAGATGTGCAATCTTGGATCCAATTTTCAGTAAGTGGGTTAATGGATACAAGACATAAAGCAATATTCATACCCTTGTGACCTTTGTACCACACAAACATATAAGCAATTTTTCATTTCCAATAACTATGACAAGCATGCAATAGAAACTTCACAAGATCCGGAGGCCTCATCGTCATGTTTTCAATTCAAAGGCTTCTTTAATCATAAGGGACTCCTTCCCCAAGGAGAAGAATCAACATGCTCCAATCACCATGTTTTGAATTGAATAGCACCAAATTCATCTACATGGGCAGCCACTATAAGATAACCTGCCACGAGCCATAGTCAAAACCTGTTAAACTTCAAGTAGACCATAAACCAACAAACTTCTTTAGATTCATCAGTCCCAATGATCATGCAGAGGTTGCAATATCTGAGAACAAATTTAACACCGTGTGCATGTTGACAAGTAGAATAAAGGATGAGTGTGTAATATGGTTCCTTAGGCCTCATGCAAGTTTTACAAACCATATTTCCTTTATTCCCTAATGTTGCGTTATGTGATCCCATATGCATAAGCGTGACTTGAACAAACACCAGAACTGGTATAATGTTAGTGAAGCAAATGTGACCCTGCAGAACTCAAGGTGCAGAGATGTCAGGTCCTAACACATACAAGAAATCACCACCGATGGTACACGTATTTTCTAAAGATCAAATGTTTATTCTTGATAGACCTATGATGATTGTATAAATGGATGTGTCAATCATGGATCATAATCATAGTCAGACACTATCAACCTTGCTTGTACAACACCTAAATAAAACGTAGGCAACGCATCAAAGATTGTTCCATGCACATATGAAATATGCTAAGCTTTTAAAAACATATTGCCCCATTGTGAGCGCCTTCACTTATGCAAGACATGAACAGAAATCGAGAACATATTATTGGATGTAGTTGGACATAAAGTTTATAGCCCAAAACACCCCATGATACCTAGGGTATTCATTTCAGGACCCAGCCATGCACAATCCATCCAAATGTGGGACCTAAAACCTAAACCCAAAAAGTCATCCATTAGTGGTGACCAAACCGCATGTATTAAACATCGATTATTTCCCACAGGTCCATAGGGCCCGCATTCAAGATTCATACCGAGATATCACAGAAGGGACACATGGTTTGAAAGCTACATGTTTTAGAGCAGGTTCAAATTGCATCACAAAAATTCCAACAATCATATTTCTAAAAGGGAAGTGTTGGTAGAAATATTATTCATAGCGCATAGTGACATAATGCAGAGGAGGGAAAGAATGAACAACCTTCATACTCAATCGCAAACCTGTAAACTTTCGATACTGGCCTCATAATAATGGTGAAAGCAACAACCTTTTATATATCTCCCAATCAGACACTTCTTCAAACTAAAGTTCCTGTTGGAACAACATCTACCACTATCGGTTAAGGCCAACAAAATGCAAGAGAGTGTTGGTGACCAATCGCTGCTATTTCTTTAGGAAAGATAATATTGTGGCCGCATGACTCAGATAAAAACCTGACCATATCAAGTTCAAGATTACAATGCGCATGTTAAGTAGGACAAAACACAAAGAAACAGAGACCAACAATTACAAAAGCCAACACTTACAGGGATCAATGTCCTACCCTGCATTCCATAGCTAAAAACATATTACCCCATTTTTTTATCATGGTTCGCTTAAACATACATGTGATAGCATGCAGTAAGGATTACTGAAGCCTTGGAGGCTTTTCCCCTTAAGCCCACATCAGTACTAGTCAAAGAAAGAGGCCGAAATCAGATTGGCAATCATGGGACACTCGGCAATCCACCGATGTGTGGCCAATTGTTCTTGTGATTGCAAAGTCGGGTTCTTCGAGTTGTACTTCAGTAATGAAAACACACAAGGGGTAATCTGCAGACAAGAAGATCTAAACGGAGAGTATGTTGTCGGACTTTTGTCAGGAGAGAGTTGACCAAGGGAGGAGAGCTCATGAAGAGCTTGATTAACCCACCTAGAGCGGATGGCGAGGGGGGGGCATGAGGGTGCTCAACCCCAAAGGTGCCGGAATGATTCCAAGAGGGAGAAAAAAGAAGCTACAACCCTCCTAAGCATGAGGAGATGGCCACGGAGGGTGAGCTCGCATAGATAGCAGACCCCAAAATGTAGCAACCTCTGAGATGGAGGGAAATCCTTGGCAAGTTGAACCCCAACATTGAGCACGGAGATGGCGGAGTGACAGAGGAGCAATAGAGGCACCCCACCCTTCATAGATCATGGTGATGGGGAAGTATCAAAGGTCCTCGCAGCCATAGAAATGAGGCACGCCGGAGAAGATCACCTCCAAAGTGAAGGCAGCCCAAGACAAATAGGGAGAGAGCCGACGGTAAGTGGAATGGAGAGCTCTGAGGCAAGTTCCATCCGAAAAGTGCAGCAACATGCATATACGAATGGACTCAAGGAGCTTTGTCTTGCCAAGGAAACTCCACAACAATGGAGGAACCTGCAGCATCATTGATAGAAGAGGAAGGCGAGCACACCCAAGAATGGAAGCGTCGATAGTAGGGAAGGCCCAGAGTGGTACTATAGAGCTCCCAACTGCCATAGCCAAGGGTTTGGGGCGGGACGAGCTTCACCCCCAGTATTGGCGAGAGAGCGCAGAGCCGGAGAAGCGTCAGCCCGACAGGCGGAGCCAAGATTGGCCTTCGTAGATTACTTTGAGGAGAACACGCGTAGCAGGGGGGGCACCTAGAACTCGACCCCGACATAGGAAGGTTGAACAAAGGGGGAGCTGGCCTTGAGCTCAACCCCGACAGAGGAAGAGACAAGAGGGAGCTCCTTTGGAGCTCACCTCAGCCCATAAACAGTTGGGGGAGGGAGGAGATTCAGAGCTCGTGCATCCCCCATTAGATGCAGACGTCCTATTCACGTGAGTGGAGGCATGCTCCACTGCTCACATTTACACCAAGACAGTTGGTCTTTCGGAAACCCAAAAAATCTGTACGCTTCACGAATTTGCCACGCACATGGCATCCAAGGAGAGAGTAAATGCATTTGAATCCTCCCATGTTCCCCACTTGCAGTTTCGTAAATGCAGTTGTTAGAGTATTCCAAATTTGTTTTTGGCAAATTCGAATGGAGGGAGTGGGTTCGTCAGATTTAAAACTCCAAACTTCTAGAGCTTCTCGTTTTGTGGGAATCTTTTTTTTTTCTTTTGAAAATTGAACAAAAGGATGGGGTCAAAGAAGAGCTACCCCTCATCCCTCTACCCAAGGCCATCACTAGAAAGGGGTGGCAGAGGTGGAAAATGATGCCCAATGTGTGGGTGGGAGTGTGTATATGAGAGAGTGAGGGAGAGAGAAGGGGGGTAAGAGGGTGTTTTTGTGCAAAAAACAAAAAAGATGAACTAAAACTACTCAAAAATTAAAAGAAGAGAGGTACCCTAGGCCAACCGAAGGCCACACGTATTCATCCTCCTCCAAGTGTCAAGGTGCATCTCACGAAGTATGGACACGCAAACTTGGAAAAACCAACGGCTAAAGGTCGACGTTCCCGACAATGGTACCAAATTGTTGAGAAATGGGGAACAACAGACCCTAACCGCCTCACATGGAAGTGAGAAGTTTCTCCAAGTTAGGGCAAAGAATGAGAGGAGAGGTTCACCCACGCTCATGGAGCAATGACAACAATGGCCAACGTCACAAAGAGCAAAGGGGAACATCCTCCCAACCATGCACACACACATGCAAATCCATACACCAAGACCAACGCCATTGCACACAAGGAGGCAAGAGAGTAACAAATGACACCTTCTTCCATTACCAAAATGGAGGCCAAGACCATGGCCAAGGGACCTCCCCTTTTACAAATGAGGCTCTTCTTTATATAGAGAAGAGAGGCATATGTGAATAAAACATGTGGTCAAAAGACCACATGTGCTAAATCAAAAAGAGAATCTTCATGTGATATGGGAATTTCAAAAAATAACCACCTAGAGAGAGAGAGAGAGCGCGTGGAGAGTTTCTACATGGGATTTTTGGATATGTGCCAAAAAGCTACTTCATGGAGAAGGCTTCAATACTTTAGACTAGAGGAAATATCAAAAAGGGGTCTTAGGAGAGTGTTCATATGGACATCTCCTAATTACAAAAAAGGGGTTTTTTTATGAAGGAAAAAGGATGCCATATCATGAGAAAAATTATGGGCAACCCTTAGAGCAACAGTATAGGTAAACTTGCTAAATTGATTTCTCTTAGCATAGTTTATCTTTTTACATCATTTGACTTGGATTAGTTAGCTTACTAAGCTAATTAAATACCCCTAGAAGGAATTTTATCAATTGCTACTGTGCTGGTCACACTGAGTAAAACTTCCAGCAGGTATCAAGACATAAATAGAAGGTTTTCTTGAGTTTGTGAACTTCAAAGTTATCTGTTTTGGTTCAATCATTACACACATCACTTCCAAAGTACATAGACCATATTTTGGTGCTATTGGAAAGCTAAAGAGGTATATTTATCAATTCTAAAGTAAAAGAGGGCTGGTACAAAGCAGGTTTAGTAGTACCTACTCAGTCTCTTGGTGCATCCATCCATCTTTCCCAACAATGGTATCAGAGCAAATAAGGTAAAATGGGAGATGGTTTTCCTTCATTTATTGATAAATTGGACAGGAACAACTATCAAGCTTGGTCTCTAAGGATGAAGACCTACTTACAAGGAAGGAGTCTCTATGGATACATCTCAGGAGATGAGGAGTTGCCCTCATTCAAAGCAAGAGGATTGCCAACCAAGGAAGAACAAGAAAAGCTCAACACATGGTGTGCTAAGGATGCATTGACAAGGTCATATTTACTCAACTCTATCTCTCACTTTCTTTTGCCACATATCAGAAATTGTAAGACATCCCAAGAAACTTGGGAAACCTTGTCATCATATTTTTCCTCCAATACAAGGGCTAGGAAAAATCAGTTGTGGATTGAATTCACAACATTAAGGAAGCAACCTAAGCAAGTTTTTTCAGAATTTGTAACCAATATCAAAGATGTTGTAGATCAGTTAGCAAGCATAGGAGAAGAGATTGAAGAAGAACAGATTGTGAGACACGTGATCAATGGGATCAAGGTTGATGACAAATGGGAAAGCTTCACTACTCCAATGGATCTCTACATGGACATGCACACTCCAGATCTTACAACTCTCATGGACAACTATTTACACATGAAGAAAATCTCACCAAGAATGGAGATACATCCAAAGGTAATAACTCTTCTGCCCTATACACTGATAAGAAATCTAAGGATAAAGGCAAGAGCAAGAAGGTGGAAGATGAAGGCTCTACCTCCCAAGCCAACTATGCAGGGAGAGGTAGATCTTCAAGAGGAAGGGGCAGAGAAGGTAAGCAAGGTAGGGGGAGACCCTATAACACATCACCATGTAACATTTGTGGCTTGTCAAATCACACTACAGATGAGTGTTTCAGGAATTACAAAAATCAGAGAGGAAGAGGCTACCAAAGAGGTGGATACTCACAGTCAAGAGGAAGGTTCAACCATCACCAAGGCCACAACAACAATTACAACAGTAATTACAATGGCAACTACCAAGGAGGATTCAAAACCAGAAAAGACTACAACTACACAGAGGAGAAGGATGACTCTCTCTTGATCATGAACATGACTTCAAAGTCAGGTACAAATGATGATCACCTATTTTACATTGATTCAGGGTGCTCAAATCATGTGGCTGGTAATGTGACACTACTCTCTGATCTTGAGGAACCAAAAGGTAAACATCAAGTCCAAACAGGTGATGATACAAAAAATTCAGTAGTTAAAGTTGGAAATGTTAAGACTTGTGATGGAAATCAGAATTTATTGAGCAGGGTACTCTATGTACCAACCATTACCAAGAACTTAATGAGTGTTGGTCAGATTGTGGAGAAAGGTTTGCAGGTTAGGTTTAATCAATATGGAGCATTTGTGGAGGACCCAAGACATGGATTCAAGAGGATCGCTAAAGAAGAAAAATCAGGTAGACTTTTCACTTTTGAGTTAGAAGACACAAAGAATATTGCACTATACAGTTATAAGGATCAAACACTTTCAGAGCTTGAGATTTGGCACAAAAGATTAGGGCATATAGGAGAAAGGACCTTGAAGCAAATGTGTAGGGATCAATGTGTGCTCGGGATACCTAATGTATCCAAGCAAGATATGATTTACAAGTGTGGTGCTTGTCAATTTGGCAAATCTCATAGGTTACCCTTCTCAAGGAAAGGATATATGCATGAAGACTACCTAGAGCTTGTCCACACAGATGTATGGGCACCAAGCAAGGACCCCACAATCTCAGGTTCAAGGTACTATGTGTCTTTTATTGATGATTATAGCAGATGGATTGTATTGTACTTCATGAAGCACAAGGATGAGGTGTTTAATTGCTTTAAAAAATATCTTGCATTAGTTGAAAATCAGACAGGAAGGAGTTTGAAGAGGCTAAGGTCAGATGGAGGAGGTGAGTACTTCTCCAATGAGTTTGAAAACTTCTTGCAGGACAGAGGCATCAAAAGAGAAATAACCACAAGGTATTCTCCTGAACATAATGGGGTAGCTGAAAGAAGAAATAGGTTAATTGTTGAGACAGCTAGATCTATGCTTAATGAGAAGAAGTTACCTAACTATTTATGGGCAGAGAGTGTTTCTACTGCCACTTACCTCATAAACAGGTTACCATCTAAGTCTGTTGATGGCATGACACCCCATGAAGCATGACATGGTAAGAGGCCATCACTTGATCATTGCAAAATATTTGGATGTGTAGCATATGTACACATTCCTTCAGAGGTAAGAGGAAAGCTAGATCCAAAGGCTGAAAAATGCATTTTCATTGGGTATGATTTTGCAAGAAGGTTAAACTACCCTATGATTTGGAAGAGGAATTTCCAAAACTTGCAAAGGAGGAACCCACTCAGAATGAAGCCTCAAGTTCAGATGATGAAGACACTATCAACCTTGAAGATTTCAAGGCATGGAAGTCCAAGGGCAAAATGAAGATGAAGAAGCTTGAAGACATACCTGAATCTTCAACTCAATCAATCAGAAGATCTCAAAAAGAAAGCAAGAAACCTATTAGATATGGGTATGATACATCTCTTGTTACTAAACATTCAGTTTATCTTGCCAAAGATCTGTTAAATGAAGAACCAGGTTCATATGAAGAAGCAATCACCAAATCAGAATGGAAAGAAGCTATGGATGAGGAGATTGAAGCACTCAAGGAGAGTGACACATGGGAGTTAGTACCTAAGAAGGAATTCATGAAGGTAATAGGATCCAGAAGAATCTATAAACTTAAAAGAAATTCTGATGGTACAATTAACAGGTACAAAGCCAGATTAGTGGCCAAGGGTTTTGCACAAATCCAAGGCATTGACTATGAAGAGACATTTTCTCTTGTAGCCAAGATGCCAACAATCAGAGTGTTGGTTAGTGTGGCTGCATCAAAGAATTGGAACATGTACCAATTGGATGTCAAGAATGCTTTCTTGAATGGATGCATTTCAGAAGAAGTTTATATGTCACAACCTCCTGGCTATGAGGACCCTAAGAAGGTAACATTTGTTTGCAAATTAAAGAAGGCTTTATATGGATTGAAGCAAGCACCTAGGGCATGGAATTACAGGTTAACAACATACCTCCAAGACGAAGGTTTTGTCATGAGCAAGGCAGATACTTCTCTATGCATCAAGAGAAGTAATTCAGAGGTAATATATCTTTGTGCTTATGTTGATGACATCATCATTACAGCCAATGATGTCAATGGAATCAAATATATCAAAAGCCAGATGATGAAGGAGTTCAAGATCAATGATCTTGGTCTATTGAAGTATTTTCTAGGGCTTGAATTAGTTTACACTAATTCTCGGATATACATTACTCAGAAAAAGTATGTACAGGATATGTTGAAGAAGTTTCACTTGCAGGATGCTAAAGTAGCAAGCACTCCAATGGAGGTACACTAAAGCTAAGTGCCCATGAAGGTGATGAAGTTAAAGACATTACAGGTTATCAAAGTATGGTGGGTAGTTTGAATTATGCTACCTTAACAAGGATAGATATTGCATATGGAGTTAATGTGCTAAGTCAATTTATGCACAAGCCAAGGATACCTCACTTAGAGGCTGCCAAGAGAATCTTGAAGTATCTCAAGGCTACACAAAACCATGGTTTGTACTTTCCTTACACCTCAGATATTGACATAAAAGTTTATTCAGATGCAGATTGGGCAGGATGCAAGGATGATAGGAGAAGCACTTCTGGATACATTTATTTTGCAGGTGACAAACCAATTTCATGGTCTACAAAGAAGCAACCAATTGTTGCATTGTCTTCTACAGAAGCAGTGTATAGAGGGCTAGCTAATGCCACTCAAGAAGCAATTTGGATTAAGCTTTTGTATACAAAATTGGGCTTATATACTAATCTTTGGAGATAATACAAGTTCTCTTCACCTTGTAGCTAATCCCATCTATCATGCCAGGACCAAACACATAGAAGTTCATTATCATGATGTGAGAGAGAAGTTGCTAAGCAAGGATATTCAGTTGACCTATGTGTCAACCAACATGCAATGTGCATATTTGCTGACTAAAGCTTTGGATGGAACCAAAGTTTGCAGGTTCAAATCTATGATTGGATTGCAGGATATACTTGAACAATGAAGATAAAGACTTAAGCCAAAATGTTTGGCTTGAGGGGGAGCTGTTGGAGTAAATCACAAGCCTACACATTTGGCTTGGAAGTTATCATGAAGACTCTACATATGTGAAGAAGCATAGGAATCATTGCTAGTGGTCAATGACCACTTTATCTTTCCATTGCAAGGAATCCAAGCAACATGCGTAGGGTAGTCATCTTGACCACTAGAGCAAAGTTTTCCTCGAAATCAACACCATGTTGTTGCTTAAAACCATTTGCAACAAGTCGTGCTTTATACTTTGGAGAAGCACTATCTGATGTGAATTTCGGCTTATATACCCATTTACATGGTAAAGCTTTCCTTCCATTTGGCTAAGGTACTAAATCCCAGGTACCATTCTTGTGAATAGAATCCAACTCAATCTTCATGGCACACTCCCACTTGACATGATCCTCTGTCTTCGTAGCCTCTCTATAGCAAGAAGGCTCATTGGCATCTGTTAGCATAACAAAATCTAAACTTGGAACATATCTATCAGGTGGATGTGAGACACGTGCAGAACGTCTCAATGGTTGCTGAGCAGGAACATGTGCCAACTGATCTGAATGGACATTCCCTTGAACGTCCCTATGTGCAGCATTTTTATGCATGCTAACCAGAGGACAAGTATCCTCAAACACCACTCTTCTCACTTCAACCTCCTTAATGGGTTTGTTTATGCATCTTAGACTCATTGAAAATGACATCACTACTTTTGATCACTAATCGTATTTCAAGATCCCATAAGCGATATCCAAATTGTCCTTCTCGACCATATCTAAGAAAGATGCATTTCTTTGAATTATGGTCCAACTTTTGTCTAAGATTCTCGGGTATATGAACAAATGCTTCACACCCAAAAACTTTAAGATGATCATAATATGGTGGCTTCCCTGTCCATAACTCTTGTGCTACTTTCAGACCTTTGGAAGTACTAGGTGAAAGGTTCATCACACGAACTACAGTCAATATTGCTTCTGCCCAAAAGCCATACGAGAGGTTTGTATGATGCAACATAGAGACAACTCTATCTTGAATCGTTCTATTCATTCTCTTAGCTACACCATTCTGTATTGTGGTATGAGCAGCTTTAAACTCTCTACGGATCCCTCGAGACTGACAGAAAAGGTTGAATTCATGTGAGGTATACTCACCCTGTTATCTGAAGGTAAAGCCTTAAACTTAGTTCCTTTTTCAGTCTCAACTGAAGCAAGACATTTTCTGAAGTAGGGAATACCTCATCCTTTGATTTGATAGGATATACCCAAAATTTTATAGTAGAATCATCTATGAAAGTGAAGAAGTAGAGAGAACCACCTAAGGACCTAGTGGGCATGGGACCACACACATCTGTATGAATAAGATCTAAATGCTGAATTGAAGAGTCAATGTGCGTTCTATGCACATTTCTAGTTTGCTTTCCATATTGAAAATGCTCGCAGAATGAAAAATTGGAGAAAGATAACACAAGTAAGTATCTAGAATGAGAAAGATTTTCCATTCCACTATGAGATATATGGCCCAAATGACCATGCCAAATACAAGCCATAGGTTGTTCAGTAACAGCTAAAAAGTGTTCTTTCTATGATACAAATAAAGGATAAAGTGAGCCAACTTTGCTTCCTTATGCAATAACCATATTGCTCTTTAATATGCGAAAAGACTGAGCATACAAGACCACCTTGTAACCAAGGTCATCAAGTTCACCAAATGACATCAAACTGCATGATAACTGAGGTACATGGCATACATTATGCATAGTAAATTTTGAACCATCAATGAACTGCATAACCACATCTCCAATCCCCACAACATCACACTGGTAAGAGTCACCAAGTCTCATGGTACCAAGAGACTTTGCTACATAATTAGAGAACCATTCTCTGTGTGGCGTCACATGGAAAGAAGCACCAAAATCTAGTTGCCATGTGTGAGAAAGAGAATCAGCCATAAGCACCTCAGATGGCACAGTACTATCAAGTGTCAACACATCAGCATCATCAGAAATAGCATTAATTTCTTCAATCTTCACAGTCAAAGTGTATGGTGCAGGTAATTGTTTAACATGCCCATCAACGTTCTGTCCTTTAGCTTTAGCATTCTTTAATGCATAACAATCTTTCTTCATATGTCCTTTCTTATGACAATAATGGCATTTGATATCCCTATTCCTTGATTTACTTCTACTCTTATTTCACTGACCATTCTTTTCCTTGTTCTTGCTCTTGCCACGTTGTTGATTCTTTCCTTGGTAAGAATCACAAACATTATATGCATCTCCACTCTGGATGCCAACCATAGATTTTCTATGAATCTCCTCACTCAAGAGCGCTCCACATATGTCATCATAGACAATTTTACCACCAGGTGCACTATTGCTAATAGCTATGAAAAATGCATCCCATGATGATGGCAGGGTGCATAATAGCAATACTGCTTTCATTTCGTTATCCATATCCATTTTCTGAGCTTGTAACTGGGAGAATATAGCATCAAACTCATTTAGATGAGCAGCAACACAATTTGTGTCCTTCATATGAAGGTCATATAATTTTCTCATCAAATACACTTTATTTGATGCCATCTCTTTTTCATATATATTGCATAACTTTTTCCAAAACTCCTGTGCACTTTCACTGTCTAATATTGTAAAGTGAACGTTATCTGCTAGGTGCAAGTGAATGGTAGACCTAGCCATTTCATCTAACTCATCCCAATCATCTTCATCCATGTTAGCAAGCTTCTTTGAAATCCCATTTATTGGCTTCCATTGCCTCCTTTGAATCAGCACATCTTTAATTTGATTCTTCCATAGAGCAAAGTTTGTGCCACCAAATTTTTAGATCTCAAAATGGTCTTTGCCTTGCAAGTTATAGCTCCTCTTCAGAACACTAGCATTAGACCCTGATCCACCAGATGTGCCTGAGACCTTCAATACCATGATGGTAGAGAACTGAATGGAATGATAATGGAGCAAGAAGAGTCCAAACACCAATGAATAATTGTATTAAGGAGTAAATCGACCACTGTATAGTTGACAAAACCAAAAATCTGGAAAACTTCTGCAAAATGAGCATATGACCAGTGTCAAAATATAATAAAAGTGCAAGTACTGACATGTTTGCCTCCATGGAGAATCACTGACTCCACTGCATATAATCAGTTATTCAATAGAACCCAACTAGGCTTATCAAGAACCTATGAACAACTATCATACATCTCCTATGGCGAGGTGGGGTAAGTCTTCCACCTGCATCACTGAAGAGACCCTGACATCTGGGTGTCTCCAAGTTAAGAAAACCTCACCATGACCCTCTTTATCAAACGTAAAAGGTTTTATGCAATGAACATAACCGCTATATCAATGACCATATGGACGTACATAACCGGTATCCACAGAAGCGTACATGATGTGTATGTGCTCAATATATGCACTAAAATGAAACTAAAAGGCTGAATGCACAACCTAAAAACTAGCTAATAACTCCGGCAAGTGTATGTCAACTCTGATGTTTTTGGCTCAAAAAACCTGCATAAATTTACAACAGCTGCTCCCACCAAAACTAAAAACCTTTCCAGAAACCTGTGGTTTTGTGAGTGTGGCTGAAAAACGCAGCCCCAAAGGTTGATATTTATTGTTGGTGAAGTACAAAGAATTCTCTTCTTGATGTTCTCAGACCTGTGTGAAGAGAACTATGTGCAAAAGTACTCCAAAATGGCTCCAAAAGACACCCAAAAATGCTTCAGAAATAGGCTTTGAAAGCAAAGAATGAAGCTTTGAGGGACCAAAACATGTTCAAGGTAATGTGAACCTTAGTCTTTCCCCTTCTTCAGACACCACAAGAGTGTAGCTTAGTGGCAAGAGATTGTCACGGTTAAGCAAGCTCTAGGGGAACAGTACTGGGATGGGTGACCTCCCAGAAGTACCAGGAACCTCTATCTTCCTTGATCATTGAGGTCCTCCCTCATGCACAGCCAACAGTGCCAATGATGAATTTGATGACTTGGATGACAAGGTATGCCAAGGTCTATGTCGTGGTCGTCGCCTTAGTCGTAAGCTTTCTCCCGCACATATGCTACAGAATATGCAAAAAACACAGTACACAGGGAGCATGAAGACAGACTTCTTAGGTCTCACAAATGCGATCGAACATACAGTCTGTGGCTGACCAGGCCACTATATGTTTTATTAAAGAACATATACAAAGAACTGTCCATTGGCCATTTGGCCTTTGACATGGACACTAACAGTAACATATCATAGACAAGATCATTATTACCATGCTCAAACTCTCGGGTACAGACGTGAGGTGCATAGACACATTGTAAGACTTCGAAAACTGTTTGCATTAGATCAAAGATTTTGACTGTCATTTGAGCAGTGACATCTATCGTGCAATGTAGGCATGGTAACCAATGTCATATGGTTGCAATCATATACGCCACGATGGGAGGACCTTGTGGGGGTGAGAAGTATGGGTAATTTAGTCGATCCTAACATAGTTGATTGTTTTGTACTTTAATAGCGATGGCTTTCCAGGATCAGCAGCTTGGAATTGGACAATAGCATGGGTTGTAGAGGATGTGTAAGGGCGATGTCGTGCCCCGTTTGAGTGATGTGTCCACCACTGATAGGTTCTGGCTTGTATTCTTCTTTGAATGTCAGTTCTACATGAATAGTTACTATTTCTTTTGTTTTTGGGAGGTCGGGTGGGGATTTTGGTCTTGGAATGGCAGTTGGATCTAGTAGCTGTCCTTGCAATTTGTTCACTTGTGCTTGCAATGTATTTAATTCTTCCATAGCTTCAGGTGGTATTGTTTCTTGAGTGGCTAGTGGCACCGGTGGCTCTCGTAAACGCAAAGCTTCATTGTCCATTCGAAGAACATTACACTCTTTGGATAATCGATCATAATCTTTTAATATGGAGGTGTGATCATTGATGAGTGTCTTGATTAACTTTGAGAGGATATCTTGGAACTCGCTTGGGTTGAGTGGTTTATCACAATGGTCCATAGTTGCTTCAAACTTCTCCTTGTTCTGCTCTTGTAGTTGCTGGTTCTCCTCTTCTGCTCCTTCCAAATGACATCAGAGGAGTTGGGTGATTGTTGTGATTTTGGAGGGACTGTTGTCACATGGCTTAGTCTTTGAGCTACTAAATAGGCCTTGAGTACCCATATGTGAGTGGTGTCAACCTTGGTCGTCAAAGACTTCTTAGGTACCCAGACTTGTCAAATTCTCGTTGGAGAATGTTTTGGCGATGGTTATTGTTGAGGTTGACTCATCATTGTCCTTGGTCTGTGTGATGAACTAGAGAGAGTCGTAAATGTCAGCTAGCCTTTGGGTAACCACATTTTCTTTTTGTTGGTTGTGTTTGGAGACTTGCACTACATCCATGGAGTAGTTTGGATTGGCCTTCTGTTGAGGTGTCCCAATTGTGGTTGACTTTTCCATGGTGGTTTTTGAGAGGTTAGGGGGACACTCTACTTTGGAAAAGAAGGGAGGTCCAACACTTGCATGTCCTACCCATTAGGAAATGAGGCATTTTGTACAAAAGGTCTAGGCAGGCATGTAGGAAGCGTGGAGGGTATGCTCGAGGGGTTGATGCTCCCCATTTGTTCATTGATAGTGCCCATTTAGTAGAACAAGGAGAGGAAGATTTCTTGAGTGCTCCTTTGTCCAAAGGTAGTCCCCATCTGTCCAAAGAGGGTTGCCATTCGTGGGAGGATTTGTCCAAAGACCTTCTAGTCTGCCTTCTCTTTCATTATGTAGGGGCACCACCATCTTCACTGATAGTCAGAGCACACAGGTTCTTTCCCCTGGCTTGTATATATGCATATAACCCTAATGGTTTACTTATCTTTGTACATTCTAGTGGTAATACATTCAGTATTGTGTGTTGTACTCCAAGCTTCTTCTTCTTCCTTGTGATGTTTGCGTGCTTGTGTAGACGTCTAACTCCAACAGATAAGTGGTTACTTTCTCATAATTTTCTTTAGAATGAATTGTCTCACTAAGTTGCTCATGGTCAATTTCTTGAGAGTAATGGATAGGCTGACTATGAAAATTAGAACAAGGTGTAGGCATATGCAGAATAGAAGAATTGGTTGACAAAGATTGGGATGGGACTTCTTTAGTATGGTCACCTAGACTTGTGATCCTAAGGCTTTTCGCACATGTGGATTTTAGGGTTTCTCATCCAGTAGGCTAAAAACCTCTCAATGGCCTATTTTTGTCGATATATATCCTTGGACTAGATGATAGTGACTTCAAATTAAAAATCCAATCTTGACCTAGGATCAAGTCTTCCAGAAGGTTTGAGTCTTTACAGACTAAGAGTCTTTGGTGCATGGTATTATTTCGTAAATATAAAGACATTGATATTTCTCCTATGCACTCAATGATGTTGCCTCCAATCCCTATCATATGTGCTTTTGTAGGAATTATTTGAGCCTTTAGCATTTCAACTAAAGAAGCCCATATATTGCTTAGAGCTTCTCCCATGTTAGTCAATGAATTCACTAATTGGTACTCATTTTTACCAATACCTAGGTTTAAATATGGTTGTTGGAAGAAATTATGTAGGGTTTTTTATGACTTCAACATGACTGTGAAGAAATATGGTATGTGAAGGCACAAGTGCGTGAGTGAAAGCACACAAACATGCACACACATACACACACGCGCACAAAGTAAGATCAAAGAGAGGAACAATGGAAAGCTTCGATTGCAAAAGAGTTCTCATACAAAAGCTCTATTCTCTAACAAGCTAACCCCAAAAATGAGCTCTCTAGCTCTTTTTATAGTTTTTTGACTAGTTTTGGCCCTGTCCAGACCTAGTGTCCGGCCTAGTTAAAAATTAGGTTCCAGGGCTTATTTGAGGGCTCAAACGGAGTCTAAAAATTATGAAAATTGGTAGGATGATACTTCTAATGCTCCACAAGCTCAAGGACTCCTCGACTTGCATAAAATGGAGCTACAGAAATAGAAAATGGTATTTACAATGGTTTTAGTGATGGAAGTCACTATTTTTGTAGGGAATTCTTCTGAAAATTTGAATACACTTCTTGGAGCTCCCTACTTGCTCCCTTTCCTTGTGTGTCCACCTTTTGATGTGCTTCCATGCTTTGTACTTGACTTTGAGCTTCAACACTCCCCCCCCTCTCGAGTCTATCGTCCCTGACAGACCTTTGTTGTAGTGGTTGTTCCAAGTAGTGCCTTGAGAGGGAGTGTCCCTTCTGTATGAACAAAAGTCGTCTGACTTCCAGATGTGCCTGGTTCTTCATCTATCACTGCGAGTCTTTGCAAGTTGTAGTCTCTTGGTATGTGCTTCTTCCTTGGATTCCAGCATGACTGTGTCGTTGTCAGTCTCCGTTGATGTTTTCTAGATCTTCCACAGTTGATGTTCATAGTAGTCATGCCAAGTACTCATAACCCATATTGAGTGATGAGTAAGTGTGTTCGTGCATGGGTTGAGGAAAATATGTGCCTTGTGCACGGCCTTGTAATGTAGCCCTATGAATGCTTACTTGGGAAATGCATTGGAAGAAGTACGGTGCAAAAATTGGGGGTCTTGAGCTAAGTGCTCAAGGGTATGCCGACGAAGAGGTTTCCTAAGCTATCATGGTTATGATGTTTTGAAGGTAAAGGTACTTACCATGGAGAAGGTCGATCGATGTTCATCTCTTCGTGTTGTACACTCGGCCTTTGAGATGGAACATTGTTGATGAATGTCCATGTTGATGGTCCACTTATTAGATCTTTTGAGTGGCTGATCCTGTCTCCTCTTTTCAAAGCATCATTTGTCAAATACAGAGAATTGAATTTCTTTATATTCCGTGACAAACAACATTCGAGAACTACACCAAGCTTAGTTTCACATATTCTCTCTAGCTCACCATAAGCAGAAGTCTTCTCATCCAGTATACATACAAAGATTTGCAGGGTACCAAAGCTACCCCTTGCAGATATCTCCTTGGATGCTCTCGTACATGCAATAGTTATGCATCATTCAAGTTGCAGACCTTCAAGCTCTTCACTCCTACCATAGTAAGAGGAAACCATAGTTGTGGATGCCATGCTCATGCCAAGTTCTTGACATCTATGAGATAAGGCAGCAATTATATCATCTGCTAGCCAAGACACACTTCTATCCAAACTGATAAATGCCCAGTAATCAACAGTTCCACCTTTCACCAAGCATGACTCATTCATGTTTCATGAGCCAAACCTGGGAAAAAGTGCTTCCTCTTTTTTTTTTTTGGAGGAAAAAGATATCACAAAACAAGAACACAAAAGTTAGTATCAATAGAAATATTTGACATATGTGACTGTGCTCTTGTGCTTGGGATTCTCAAGTTTGTCTATGCACGGCCCTATAATGTGGCCCTATATTAATGCATACTTTGGAAATGCATGACCTGAATGCTGCAAAAGACAGGGTTGTGCAAGGAGCACATGGTTGTCGCTCGTTCGAGGCTTTTGATGTTATTTGCGGAGGTTGATGCCGACCTTGGTGGAGGTATCCATTGAGTCTCGAACTGATGTAATCCTCCTTATTGGAGTCCATTTTAGAACATCATTTGGCACTATAGAGGTCACTTCAGGTGTCTTCCTCTTTGGATGCTTTCTGAACTGTGGTATCCAGTGTGGTTGGCACTTTGGTTCGGTGGAGGCTACTTGTACTTTTGGCTTCCAAACCCATATCCTTTTTGCATGTCTTCCTACTAATGTTGAAGAGCTGATTTGATCTTCCTTTGGTCTCTGTACGTGGTTCTTACCCTTTTCTCTTTTTGGCTTCTTTGTTGAGACCTTTCGCAGGTGGGAGAACGTAGGTTGTTGTGGATGTAGGAGCTTCTTAGGTACCCACATCTGTAATTGCCCTTGTTGAGCTGCAGCTAACTTCTTAGGCACCCAAACTTGTTGGATACCTTGTGATTGAGCTTGTCCGAGCTGCTTCCTTTGTCTTCTAGCTTGGTTGGCTTGCCTGGATGGGATTTGTGGGGGCAAGACTGGTGGTTGCTCTCCTTTGCGTACCCATATCTGCTTCATGCTCGAAACTGCTTTATTATCGAATGGTGCCTTTCTATTTGATGTAGCAGTTGTCGTGAACGGTTGTGTTTGCTTGTGTGGTGGACTCACTACTGTGGCTACTTGATTCTTTGGGGAAGAAGAAAGATCCACCCGCCTTCGAACCTGGTCTTCCACGATTGACTCCTTCTGCATCATAGAGCTTTTGACACATACAACATCTTCTTTCATATGATTAGTCTTGGAAGAACTAAGAGAGTGTGTGGTGCCATGATCTAGCAGCATGCAGTTCTCTAATTCTAATGTAATGCATTGTTCTTGTACCCAAACTTGAAGAGTTTGACTTCTTAGGTTTAAGTTAACTGCATGGTCATAGATCCAATCTTGACCCAAGACAAGTGGTTCTGTAAGGTTCTCATCTTGACATACTAACGCTTTGACTTTCATTGGAACATCTTGAAGGTAGATGGGAAGTTCCACCTCGCCCAAACAAGGGGTTTCCACACCTCCCAATCCTATGAGATAAGCTTCTATGGGATTGATGTTCAACTGCAAGTCTTGGCAGTAGGAAAGTATAACTACACTACTTGCTGCACCTGAGTCAATCAATGCTTTCACCGTCTACCCTTCCCTTGTCCTATCTCTATGGTCACAAAGGGTCTTCGGTCAATGACTTGAGAAGTCGTTATGCCTGACTTTTGGCACATATCCATGTGATATTTTGGGGCTTTTGAGTTGACATCTAGGCCTAATCGCCTTAACTTATTTCGCTTAATACGCTCTCTGGCCTCTGCCTGTGCTTCTTCTCTCACTGTTAACTCTTCTTCTTTTCGTTTCTTAGCAGTGGTGAGTCTCATTAGCATGTCCTCTGTAAGAGGTTCTTGATATAACTTGACTCTACAACCACTAATATAGTTGGGCAAGATATCTCCTTCTAGAGTGGCCAACTGAACTGCACCACTAGTGGAAATTCTATTAATGATCATGGGTCCATATCCTCTTTTTTCCAACTTGCGGGCATGTTGTTTTAGTGTATAAACCAACACTAGATCTCCCTCTTTCAGTCCCTTATCCTTGATGTGTGCATCAAAGTATGCCTTTTGCCTTTTCTTTGCAGCATAGATACCTGCTGTCACTCGTAGCCTCGTCTCACCTAAGCGTTCTAGATCAAAGACCCTAGAGGACAAATCATGTCCATTCCACTCATGCTCTTGTGCTACCTTTAAAGCTGGAATTAGAAAATCCAATGGTAGCACAGCATTCTGTCCAAAGACCATCTGAAATGGGGTGGCGTTGAGTACCGTTTTGTAGGCAACTCGATAAGCCCAAATAGCATGATGAAGTTGCTTGTCCCAATCAGAGCGTTTATTATTTACCAGTTTTGTCAATACGTTACAGAGGATCTTATTGGTCCTCTCGGCTTGTCCGTTAGCTTGTGGGTGATAGGGGGCAGACTTCTTATGTATCACCAAGAATTCTTGGAGAAGATTTTCAATGATTTCATTCAAAAAGTGTGTGCCTCTATCACTCACTAACTCTACTGGTAGTCCATATCTCGTGAACACATTCTCGAATAAGAACTTAGCCGTCGTCTGAGCATCATTCTTTGTTGTGGCTTTGACTTCTACCCATTTTGTAAGGTAATCTGTGGCTACAATGATGTACTCTGCATGGGAGTTTCTAGCTGGGGGGTTAATAGGACCTACAAAGTCTATACCCCACTTTGAGAACGCACGTCCTCCCATCATGGGCCTCAAAGGCATCTCATCTTTTCTGATAGGATATTGCACACGTTGGCATGTGTCACATTTCTTCACATAGGTATGTGCATCCATATGAAGAGTTGGCCACCAAAGTCCTGAGAATAGAATGGTCTTGATTACTCGATCCGGACCAAAGTGTCCACCTGCAACACTGCTATGTGTAGTCTCTAAGACCTTTAAATAGTCTGATTCATGAACGCATAGTTTTAAGTAACCATCTTTGCCTCTTCGGTATAGGTTGTTGTTGCTCTAGCACAATGGTGAGAACCATGTTAAGAAGCTTCACCTCCTTAATGTCAATCCGCGGAAGAGATAGGAGTGATATGAAGATCGTGAACGTGAGATGATGTGAGAGTGAAGGTGAGAAGCACCAAGATGCACACACACATACACACACACAATGAAGAGACAAGTAAGACACAATGGAAGGTGGGAAATTAGCTCTATTACTCAAGAACACTATTACAAGCTCAAACTAGCTCTAAGCTCCCACTAGCCAACATGAACCAACCTCAAAAATGAGCTCTCTAGCCCTTTTTATAGTTTCTAGACTAGTTTTGACCAGTTTCACATCTAGTGACCGGCCTAGTTAAAAAATAGGTCCTAGATGCTATTTGGAAGGGTAAACGGTATCTAAAAATAACGAAAATTGGTACGCGTATTCTACCTAAGCTCCTCAAGCTCGAGGACTCCTCGGCTTGCACAAAATGGAGCTATGAATTAGAAAATGGGATTTTGTCTATATTACATATGTTACAAGAGTGATGAAAATCACTGTTGGATGTTTGAAGAGGTAATAAAAACATAGTTGTTTGAAAAAATGATCCGACTGGCTCCCTGCTCCGTCTTTACATGCTTCCACGTCGTCTGTGCCTCTGACTGCTTCCAACACCCCCCTCCCTCTCGCTTCTGTCGTCCTCGACAGAACCTTGTTGTGCGGTCTGTCGTTGTAGTATAGTGGTGAGTATCCCCGCCTGTCACGCGGGGGACCCGGGTTCGATCCCCGGCAACGGCGCCAAATTTGGTGTTGCTCTAGCACAATGGTGAGAACCACGTTAAGAAGCTTCACCTCCTTAATTCAATCCGCGGAAGAGATAGGAGTGATATGAAGATCGTGAACGTGAGATGATGTGAGAGTGAAGGTGAGAAGCACCAAGATGCACACACACATACACACACACAATGAAGAGACAAGTAAGACACAATGGAAGGTGGGAAATTAGCTCTATTACTCAAGAACACTATTACAAGCTCAAACTAGCTCTAAGCTCCCACTAGCCAACATGAACCAACCTCAAAAATGAGCTCTCTAGCCCTTTTTATAGTTTCTAGACTAGTTTTGACCGGTTTCACATCTAGTGACCGGCTTAGTTAAAAAATAGGTCCTAGATGCTATTTGGAAGGGTAAACGGTATCTAAAAATAACGAAAATTGGTACGCGTATTCTACCTAAGCTCCTCAAGCTCGAGGACTCCTCGGCTTGCACAAAATGGAGCTATGAATTAGAAAATGGGATTTTGTCTATATTACATATGTTACAAGAGTGATGAAAATCATTGTTGGATGTTTGAAGAGGTAATAAAAACATAGTTGTTTGAAAAAATGATCCGACTGGCTCCCTGCTCCGTCTTTACATGCTTCCACGTCGTCTGTGCCTCTGACTGCTTCCAACACCCCCCTCCCTCTCGCTTCTGTCGTCCTCGACAGAACCTTGTTGTGCGGTCTGTCGTTGTAGTATAGTGGTGAGTATCCCCGCCTGTCACGCGGGGGACCCGAGTTCGATCCCCGGCAACGGCGCCAAATTTGGTGTTGCTCTAGCACAATGGTGAGAACCACGTTAAGAAGCTTCACCTCCTTAATGTCAATCCACGGAAGAGATAGGAGTGATATGAAGATCGTGAACGTGAGATGATGTGAGAGTGAAGGTGAGAAGCACCAAGATGCACACACACATACACACACACAATGAAGAGACAAGTAAGACACAATGGAAGGTGGGAAATTAGCTCTATTACTCAAGAACACTATTACAAGCTCAAACTAGCTCTAAGCTCCCACTAGCCAACATGAACCAACCTCAAAAATGAGCTCTCTAGCCCTTTTTATAGTTTCTAGACTAGTTTTGACCGGTTTCACATCTAGTGACCGGCCTAGTTAAAAAATAGGTCCTAGATGCTATTTGGAAGGGTAAACGGTATCTAAAAATAACGAAAATTGGTATGCGTATTCTACCTAAGCTCCTCAAGCTCGAGGACTCCTCGGCTTGCACAAAATGGAGCTATGAATTAGAAAATGGGATTTTGTCGGGTGCAGGAGTTGATAGTGCGCGGAATAAACCATTCGCTCACAGGCAAATAGTTGCAATAAATGTGTGGGCCTGCTTATGAATACCTCGGAATGGTATTCCCAAAATCCGGTGGTGAACATCTCTTCAAATGTCTGCTTGTAGCACGTCGGTAGGTATTTTATTCTACAGTGCCAGGCATAACACACCCGAAGCGATGGCGTTGTGCTCATGTCATATACTAGATCAAAGTTACCATGCTCAAATCCCGGGGTGTTTACATGTGGTGCCTTGACGCGTCGGAAGACTTTAAATATCATTTGCATCATGTCAAAAATTTTGACAGTCATATGCGCTGCGATATCATCCATATGCTTCAGGCGAGGGAGCCAGTGACGGATTGTAGCCATCATATAGCCAACAGTGGGTAACTCGGTAGGCGGCTTGAAGTAGGGGTAATTCAACCAATCCTGACACTGCCTATTGTTTTGTACTTTGATAGCGAATGCAGTCCAAGAGCGGCGTCGTGGTACTGGTCCCCAGCAAGGATTATACTTTAAATGTAAAGGCGCTTTCACCCATGTGCTCATCATTTCTGGGTACTTCTGGAGTATATCTTTGCGCCAATCAGGTTGATGGATCTCTCCTCTTTGCGCATTTGGTGGCAAGTCCGCCAGCTCGAATTGTGTAGCATGCGTGGGTTTCCTTCCGGTTTCTTTCTCTATAGCTAGCTGATATTCAGCCATTAACATGAAGTACGGTTTATATTGCAGCTCATGCCTAGATATATAGCGTCGGGGGGCTAAATGAGCAAAGAAGGGGGATTGTAAGATTCTCTCTTCAATCATGGCCATGGCATGTAACTGTGCCTCTACTCTGGCTGAATGTGTCGTTCCAAGTTCCTCAATCGTTTTCATCCACGCGGGGGTAGGAAGTTCATAGGTCATCTGGCCTTTGGCCGTGACTCGTCCGCCTGAGATTGGTATTGGCTCGTATGCTTCTTCAAACGTTTTCTCCACCGGAATGGTTATGTTCTCGTCCTCAGCTGGGATCTCCGGTGGGGAGTCAGGCCGTGGTGGTGCTTCGTATACATCTATGCGTGATTGGAGAGTGGTTACCTGGGCCCGTAATGCGTTGAGTTCCTCTATGAGGTCAGGAGAGGGGTCCACAGGTTCTGGTACTTCTGCTGCTACTTGTACTTGTTGTGTTACTGGTGCTCTGAGCTGTAGTAACTGGTCCTCTAGCAATCTCACGTGATCCTCTAGCAACATCTGCATCCATTCGGATGGGATTGCCTTGAATCTGCTAGGACTTAAGGGTTGTTCTGGATGGTCCAATGCCGCTTCCAAATTCTCTCTATTCTGCTCTTGGAGTCTCTGGTTCTCCTCTTTTGCTGCGGCTAGGTGCCTCTTGAGTAAGCCCATATTCCTAGTCAGCGTCGCGTTCCTAATTGTTTGGGCTCGAAGCAGGTTGTCCAGATCAGCAGTGGCTTCTTTTGTTTTCTCTTCACTTTCTAGCTCTAGCTTATGATATGCCTCTCTTAGTTCTTGGTATCGCGTATTTAAAGAGGCATTCTCGATTGATAATGAATTAAGCTGAGACTGTAATTCATTTGTCGTCCTCTGCAGGTGGTGATAATTGTTGCCAAGAGATGCAAACTCATCTCGTACTTGTGACATGCATGTGAACATTTGTTGAAGTGCAGTGTCTATGGTTGGCGATAATAGTAATGGAGTGCTAAGTGAGGATGCAATGGAAGTAGATGCAGCGGGAATGGGGAATGGGGTTGGGAAGGTGGATGCAGTGGTGATCGTGGAAAATTGTGACGTACCTAAATATGATGGTGCTGTGAGTGGAGTGGGTGATGGTGCGGTGGGTGGTGAGATGTCCATGTCACTAGACATGTCAAGTGCGGTGACTGTGAAAAGCGGTGTGTATGTGGGTGGTTGTGTAGGTGTGAAGACGGGATTTACAAATGGAGAGTAATTTACAGGGGGGATGGCTGGAGCAGCTTGGTGAAAAGGGGAAATAGGGGTTATAGTGGGTTGGGGAGGTGAAACTGGTGAGAAGGTTAGTGGGGTTAGAAAGGTGAAAGCGGGTCTTAAAGGTGGGGGGAAGGATGGGAAGGATGAAGGGATGAAGGGGTTAACACGTAGACGAGGTGGGGTGGGTGCGGGCATGGTGGCATGAATGGGCAGGGCAAAGGCTGTGGCTATGTTGCCGTGGACTGGTGTGGATGTGGGAGGAGCAGGTGGGTGTGCGGGGGATACAGGATGGGTTGGTGAAACATGAGGTGAGAGAGGAGTAGAAGGTGTGGATGTTATTTCAAGGACAGTGGTAGTATGTACAACGGTAGTACGTGGTGGGGAGTCGACTAGGATAGCTTCTTCGGTGAGGGATCTTTCCGGACGTAGGCGTGCATCTTGCGCCTGGTGGGATGATTGAGCACCTACCGGAACTCGAATATATTCACCGGGCTTCGATAACAGGCGAACTCTGCGAGGGTCATATTGGGGAAGTGGCTTCCTTTGTAAATATCTCAGTGCTTCGACCAGGCCAATGGATTTGACCAGTTCTCTAAACCCTCTGATGTAGACTTCTTCAAATCCTCCGGAGATGAGTTCTTGTTCGATTATGGTTTGGCTCTCTTCTTCAGTCAATTTCTTCCGTGCCTAGACTTTCTCCATCGTACGATATAATTTCTTGATTGCCAGTGTGTAAGCTGCTGCTTCGAAAGTCTCCTCTTCATGCGTGCTGGTGTCACCGTGTGCATCGGTTTGTTGGCCTTGGCCATCTGTCTGTTCCTGTTCTTGGGACTCGTGAGTGCCCAGGCTGGCTTCGTCATCACCTTCGTCGTTATCGGTGGCTGTTCTTTCGTCATCAGAGCTAGATACTACCGGCCCATGTGGTGGATCACGTGGTGTTGTAGGGTAGCTGGGGCGTTCATATTCTTGAGAGAATATCTGTGCCTCTGAATACTGGAATTCATTGGAGAATGCATCAGGCATTTCAAAATCGAATGTTGTGTTTATTGGTTCTGCCTCCATGTGTGGTATTGGGAAAGAAAAGGCTTCCGCACCAATAGTGGTGGGAGCTTCTGCTGTCGTGGTGGTGGGTTTTGTGGTTGTAGCTGCCTGAGGTGCAACGGTACTAGTAGTGCCCTCCGTTACCACTGGTCGAGATAATCTTATTCGAATGGGTTGTACTGTGGGAGCGGCTTCTGTCGATGATCGCTCTGGAGAGGGTTGTGGTGATGGTGACTTTGGCACTTGAAGGCAAGGAATAGTGCCTCGCATGCGCTTACCTGCCCGTGCTCTGCTGGGCTTCCTGGCTTTCTTCGTCGTTCCTTTGAATGCCTTCAGCTCTTCTCCTGTTAATGCACGTTCAATTGGCAAGTCATAAGCCAAGCACATATAAACAATTCTTGTCAGCGCACAACATCCATTAAGCACTTTCTTTCGTTCCCATCTGTGTTGTGCCAAATACATTTGATCAATGATCCAGCTCGCTAGATCGACAGTCTGCGGTCTAGTACAGGCTAAGTACAATCCAAACCATATTCTTTTATGTGGCATGGTGAATCTGTCCTGAGCGGGGAATGCGAAGTGTTGCATGCATATCCGTAGCGGCTTTGACAGCTCAGGTGTAATTGCTGAGATCTCCTCCCACTTAGTGACATCCCCACGTTTCATAGGGTCTGGAACTAATCTTTCTCGATCTGTGGGCGTGTGGGTTCCATGAATCTTGATGGCAGCTCTGATTAAATCCTTCGAAAGATAAAACCTTTTGTAAGGTGGATCATCCACTAAAGAAGGCAAAATAAAAGTTCCTGGGATATCCTTATTCTCTGAGGCCAGCAAAGTAGTGATTAAATAATAACACCTATAAAAGTCAGGTTTGGGCAAAGGATCACTGAAATACTCCGTGAAGCCGGCTCTGGCCCAAACGTGAGTTAAGTCCTGGGTGTTCTGTAGGCCTTCGAACTCTCTGGAGAAGAATTGGTATTTTCCCCAAGTGCGGTCATCAAACGTCAAATTAGATTCAAATATAAAATCCGCGTCCGCTAAGGGTCCTGCAAGTCCCTGAAACCAGTGAGAGTTACGGTGTATCTTTTCTGTGTAGCCCATAGGTGGGTTGTTGATCGGCATGGGCCCTGGAAATCCTTGGAATTCTGGCGGTGGAGCATTCGGGTGGGATTCTGCTCGTAAAACATTGAGGGGCACTGCAGCTACGCTGGGGCCTGCTTCTGATGGTCCTTCGTCGGTTTGCATGATGACTGATGCACTAATGAGAAAGATCTGCTACAAAAGATTAACACATTAGCATGGAAATTAATTATGATCCCATTAAAGTGAGACCGCAATCCCTTTCCATAACTGATGTGTAGCCCGTGTAGCCAAGTGCTGTGATGTGATGGATGCAATGCTTCTTGCAGCACTAGTGCAGGTCTCTAGACACCTACACGTTTCAGATTATGCATACATTTCTTGATGAGATGAGATTATGAGTGATGTGTGATGATGGTGGGTGAATTTATACAAGGTTTAAAGGTTAGTGATTTATTACAAGGTTGGATGTTAGTCGGGGGGTAGTTTTGTTAGACAATGGGTTAGGGGAAGACGGTTGGACACGCTTCGGTATCCATTTTCTGAGAGTCTTTGAGTGGGTGGGGGGTTTCTGCTGAGGGGCAAAAGGTTGTATCGGTTGTGGTGGTATTGAGGGACGGAAAGATTTGTGAGGGGTATATATTACATGGCTTAAGGGTTGAGCTATGATACATGGTTTGGGTACCCAAATCTGACTGGGTGTGGGTCTATGGGTAAGGTATTTCTTGGCGATCCAAATTTGTCGAATGCTCGGAACTGTAGAAGAAGGTCGAGGGGATGGTGGATACTGATTCTGTTTCTGCCCTGCCTTTTTCTTGTCGATCTCTGCTTGGTTGGAGTTCTTCGGTGCTTTTTGTCCTTTTGGCACCCATATTTGTCTGGTGCCGCTTCCTTTGGGTGGTCTAGACTGCTTTCCTTGTTGTGTCTTTTGATGCTGCCGTCAGTCTGGGTTCCTTCGTTGTGGTTGACTCTATTGTTGTTGAGGTTGAGAGGTCGGATGGACACTCTGCTTTGGAAAAGAAGGGAGATCCAACACTTGCGTGACCTGCCCATTAGGAAGTGATTCGTTCTTTAACTTTAATCTAGGCCAGTCCGCAAGAAGTTTGGAAGGATGAGCACCGCAGGGTGTTGTGCTCATTTGGTCGCTGATGCAACCCACCTGACCGCTGATTGTGCCCATCTGCCCTAGCGGTTGGGTAGCTGCCCCTTCTAGTTTGCAGGAAGCCCCAGGGAAGATCTCCTATCGTCCTTCTGCTTGACAATTGTCCATAGCCAAGCCCGAGTGGGTTGGTGTAGACGTAACGTGACTGAGCTGATCAAAGATCTTCCGGTCTTCCGTCGCATGTATTTCATAGGGTCTAGGGTTACAAACCTCAAACGAAATGCAATTAGGGAAGTCAAGCGGTATCACTCGCTTCTGCTCTAAGGTTCCAATCTTTAAGGAACCTTGTCTAAGATTTAGGTCCACTGAGTGATCGTATAGCCAATATTGGCCAAGGATTAGGGGTTCTATCAGGTCGTCATCATGGCACACTAGTAGCTTCGCTGTCGTGGTCACATCCTTAATGAGGATAGGAAGGTCCACCTCACCCATGCAAGGGGTTTCCATGCCTCCTAGGCCTATGAGGTATGCCTCAATTGGCCGCATTTCTATTCCTGAATCCTTATAGTGGGACCATCTAATCGCACTAGTCGCAGCACCTGAGTCAATTAAAGCCCTGAGTTCTTGGCAAGGGTTGCCGTGCTCTAGCCTAACTGAAATGAATGGTCTCCTGTCCACTATACTAGGATGAGTGGTTGACTTTACTTGACACATGGCCATGGGATATCTGGGTGATGTTTCCGGATGGTTATAATGTTCTCTCCCTAGTCCTTGTCTTCTTAACTTCATGCGTTTAATGCGCTCTATTGCTTCTGCCTGAGCTTCCGCTCGTATTCTATTTTCTTCCTCCTTACGCTTCTTTGCCAACGTGAGTCGTCTAAGCATATCCTCAGTAAGAGGTTCCTGATATAGCTTGACTCTACAGCCACTAATATAATTAGGCATTATATCTCCTTCTAAGGTGGCTAATTGTACTGCTCCACTTGTCGAAAGTCTGTTAATGATCATAGGTCCATAACCTCGCTTTTCTAACTTCCGTGCGTGCTGTTTCAGCGTATACACTAGAACTAAATCTCCTTCTTTTAGTCCTTTATCTTTCACATGTGCATCAAAATATGCTTTCTGTCTCTTCTTAGCTGCATATATTCCTGCAGCTGCTCTCAGTCTGGTTTCTCCTAATCGTTCCAAGTCCATTATTCTCACTGATAATTCATGGCCGGTCCACTGATGTTCTTGTGCAACCTTAAGGGTCGGTATCAAGAAGTCCAAAGGAAGCACTGCATTCTGACCAAAAACCATCTGAAAGGGAGTTGCATTGAGTACGGTCTTGTAGGCCACTCGATATGCCCAAACAGCGTGGTGCAACTGTTTGTCCCAATCTGAACGTTTGTTGTTCACGAGTTTCGTCAGTACGTTACAAAGTATCTTGTTAGTGCTTTCAGCCTGACCATTGGCCTGAGGATGATATGGTGCAGATTTCTTGTGAATCACCATAAAATCCTGTAACAAATATTCAATGACTTGGTTTAGAAAGTGAGTGCCTCGATCGCTCACTAACTCTATAGGCAGTCCATATCTTGTAAAGACATTTTCAAATAAGAATTTTGCAGTTGTGTGTGCATCATTCTTTTTCGTGGCTTTTGCCTCTACCCATTTCGTAAGATAATCTGTGGCAACAATAATGTATTCCGCATGTGTACCTTTTGCAGGGGGGTTAATGGGTCCTACAAAGTCTATACCCCACTTTGAAAATGCATGTCCGCCCATCATGGGTTTCAATGGCATTTCATCTCTGCGAGTAGGAAACTAAGTTCTTTGGCACACATCACATCTCTTTACATAGGTGTGTGCATCCCTGTGAAGAGTGGGCCACCATAATCCTGCAAAGAGAATGGCTTTGACTATCCTATCGGGTCCATAATGACCTCCTGCAACACCTTGGTGTGCAGTCTCTAGTATGCTCAGATAATCGCTCTCATGAACACATTGTCTTAGATATCCATCTCGTCCTCTTTTGTATAAATTATCGCCAATAAGTGAATAGTCTTGAGCTTCCTGCTCTAGACTGCGTTGTCGAGCTAAGGTCATGCCTTGAGGGAATGTCTTCGTCCTCAAGTATGTCACTAAAGGTTCACTCCAGTCTGGTGTGAGAGACACGTGATATAATGTAGCATGCTCTACTGGTGGTCTTTCACAACACACCTGGCATTCTTTACACAACTTGTAGACATCTGCTTCCATAGAAGGCCAATATACTCCTAGTCTTTGTAGAGTCTGTAGTGTTCGATGTTTTGAATAATGTTGCTTTAATGCACCTATGTGTGCTAATTGCAACCAATTCGCATGTTCTGATTCATCTACACAACAAGCAAGAATCTTTTGATTATCCTGTTTATATATGCTTCCTGCCATGATTTGATATCTCTGAGACTTGGTAATCTCTCCTTCTTTGATCTTTATCCTAGGATTCTTGGGTCCGTATGTCAGAATAGGGACTAGAGGCTTAGACCATTCTGGTGCTATCTCATGGTTAAACAAGTATGCATCTGGTAATTCATCCGCTACTCCTTGAGGAGCTTCTCCTGAGGTTAATCTTGAAAGGTGGTCAGCTCTAAGATGTGTCTTTCCTTTCCTGACTACGACTTCAAAATCATACTCCATGAGTAATAGAAACCAGCGTATTAGTCGTCCTGTGTTACAGGGTTTGTTGACTAGGTACAATAGGGCTTGATGATCTGTAAAGAACTTGAATTTATTGGCCAACAAGTAGTGCCTAAACTTTTTTACCGCGTAGATCATCCCTAATCCTTCTCGTTCCGTTGTGGTGTAATTTCTTTCTGCTGCGTTCAATTGTCTGCTCGCGTAAGCTATGGGGAGATCTATGTTACCTTCATTCGTGGGTTGTGCTAACACACATCCTATGGCGTAATTGGATGCATCCACATGTACATGGAATGGCTTACTCCAATCTAGGGTTGTCAGTATAGGTGCTGAGCACAAACGTCGTTTAAGTTCATTGAATGAATTTTCACATTCATCTGTCCATTCAAAATTGGTTAAAAGAGAGTACAAGGGCTTGGCTATGATTGCATACATGTGTATGAATCTCCTATAATAACCACAATGGCCCATAAATGTCTGTACCTCTTTCACATTAGTTGGTCTAGGTAATTCTGCAATTACCTTCACCTTTTCCTCGTCCGTAGAGATTCCATTTTTTGACACAATGTGTCCTAGAATTTTGCCTTGTCTGACCATGAAAACACACTTTTCTGGGTTCAAACAAACCTGATATTCTCGACATTTGTCAAATATTTGTCTTAACTCTGGGATATGCGTCTGTCTTACATTTGAATGAGCACATATGTCATCGACATAAACTTCCAAACTCTTGCGTAAGAATTCCTTAAAAACATGACACATGAGTCGCTGGAAAGTGGCGGGTGCATTTGTTAAGCCAAATGGCATTACACAAAATGCAAATATGCCCCATTCAGTGGCAAAAGCCGTCTTGTGTTGGTCTTCAAGAGCGATGGCTACTTGATTATAGCCTGAAAAACCATCAAGAAAGCTGTAAACTTCCTTGCCCGCAACTCTTTCCAATAAGTGTTCCGTGATAGGAAGAGGATAACTGTCTCTAATCGTGGCGGCATTAACTTTTTTAAGGTTAATACACACACGCAATTTTCCATTCTTCTTGGGCACAACCACAATGGGGGATACCCATTCGGTATGCTCAATTTCGTAAATGAATCCTGCTTCTATCAAGCGATCTATCTCCTCTTTAATCTTCGCAGCGTAGTTATCATTATACGTGTACGGTTTCTGTTTTGTCGGTTTTGCATCTGGAGTCATAGGGATTCTATGAGAACATATATCTGGATCTACTCCTTTCAAATCTTTGTAACTCCACGCAAAAACATCTCTATATTCGCGCAATAGGGCAATTAACTCTTCTTCTTCTTCAGTTGTCAAATCATGGCCTATATATGTGCATTTTTCTTCTTCTCCTTCTATGGCAACTATTATTTTCTTGGTTTTCTCTCGGTTATCATATACTTGTCCGTCATTCGCCTTTCTATTAGGCATTCGTACCATGATTCTTCTATCTTCGATTTCATATTTCTTGAAGTTCTCGGGTACTTCAAATAAAGATTCTTCTTTTTCTGTCATGATGTCTTTCTTCTTTCTTTTCTTGCCTTCACTCTTGCTAGTCACTTCCGTGGCTAACCTTACCTCGTTCGTAATTTCCTCGTGTCTCTGAGTGTGAGTCTCTACCTCGTAGAAATATTCTTCCTCTGATGCAAATGGAGAGTCCATAATAATTGATTCTAAATCAAAATCGCTTGCATCCTCAAATGCATCAGTGTTAGGTTCACACTCTTCTAAAATCGCATCACACATGATTGGCTCTATCATGAAAACTGATATGTCATAGCCATCCTCGTCACAGCGGGGTGTCCATTGTTCTTCATTGATGGCTACATCCATGGTTGCTAGGATTTCCGCCCAACCATGGGGTTCAAACTCTTCGTCTGGGAATACCACAGGTGCGTATGCTGGATCTTGAAGGGTTCGTGAATGTTGTTCCGCACCTAAGGTTCTGGCTTCTAACCACTCTTCCTCTTGTTTAGCTACTTTACACATCCATAAATGAGTATCCTCATGCAACCAAGAAGGATCTGATTCTAATGAGTGCACGGATTCCGTCTCTACTGGTGTCTTATGGATGGTATTCCATTGTATTGGGGGTACATCTCTATGTGAATAATCTTTAAGATTGACTTTGGTAGTCACTCCTAAATGTTGCAAGTACAAAGAATTAGTTCCCCAATCTTGTACAATTTGCAACTGACGCATGAATGGTCGTCCCAATATCATCTCATAAGCACGATTTTTTGCAAAGTCACAAATGGCGAAAGTATGCTCAAATTCTACACCACAAGTGGTGAGAGATATGCCTTCTAGTAAGCCTAATGGTTTTTCTATGTGTCCATCAGCCATTTGTAGTTTCATCCTGGTGGGTCTGAGTGCTGGCTTACCCCAACGTTTCCACAAAGCGGTGGTAGCGATGGCTACTCCGGCTCCTGAATCTAAGATGGCTTTCGTGGTGTAGCCCTGATGGGTTATTGGAAGATATGTGTTACCTTCCTCTCCTTCGCTTACGTCTCCAATCCTTTCCACCGGTATCTCTGGTACCTTCTTATGTGATCCTATCTGAGAGGGTGTGGTAGCAAGCTCAGGGAATTGATTTGCTACGTGCTTCCACAATTCTGGTTTTACCTTTAACAATTCCTCTAGAGTGAGATTACACTGTACTTTAGTGTTCTTGATCACTTCCGTGTTCCTAGGGATCACTGATTCTTCATTCCTCACTATTATCGTGGGTGCTCTCATACTAATAGACTTTGCTTCCCAAGGTCCTGTGAACTGAGGTAATTCTTGTAAAGAATTAGATTCAAATCCTGTGGGTTCACTCAGTTGTTCCACCTCTACATCATCATATATAGAGGGGATGTCTTGGGGAAATTGTTCCTGCAAGTCATCTATTTCTTGAATAGGAGGATGAGTTCCTTGTTCTTTTCCCCATTTCTCTTCTTGTATTTCTCTCAAAAATTCATGTGAGTACCTATGTATGGAAGACAAATTGTCTTGACTTTCTGTATTGGGTACTTGAGACAGGGATGGTGCATTCCTTTCCTGTGTCTCTGTGACAATAGGGTTCCTATGCTGATCCTTTTTCTCTTTGCTTTCAATCAAGTATTCTAGCCTCTCCATTAGTCCTTGAAAGTGTAATTCCGGTTTTGCCATGTTATTCCAATTAAGATATCTAGAGGCTTCGAAAAAAGCTTGTGCTAGCTCTACCATCTTCATACAAAGTTTAGTTCTCTCAATTTCTAGATCAGCTCGAGGGTAGTTTTTACTCATTTCCGTTACTTGAGGTCCCTCTTTTATTCTAGCCTGATATGCACGAAACATCATGTCTAGATCTTCTGGTATGGGTTCCGCCAAAACTGATCCTGATTTTTGAGCTGGGATTTCTTGGTTTAATTCTTGTGAAGTCAATTCTTGGATTTTGGCTCTAGATTCCTTCAAGCTTCCTTCCAACTCCGTTATCTTTTTACTCCACTTTCTCTTTATTCTTTCTCTAGAATCTTTCCAAGATTTTGTCTTTTTACTGCTAGATTTTGCAACTTCACTAGTTCCGGCTACTTTCTCTTGATTAAGCTGTTGGTTTTGTAAGAGCGCCTGGGCTCTCGTTATAGCTTGGATAGGCACGTATGTAGGGTTGGATCCAACTGCGTTGTTTACAATACCTATCACGTTGATCGGTGTCACATTCGAAGTGTTAACTGGGTTCTTAGGACAATCTTTGATTATGTGTTCTTTGCCACAATCGGCACAAAAGCCTTGTATGTTATAGTACTGTGATTGCCTTGCTATTGGGGAATGTGGACAATCCTTTATGAGGTGATCTCCTTGGCACCTAAAGCATGGTCCTCTAGGGCCCTGTGGTCTCTGTTGTCTCAATTGGGGCTGTGGGTTTGGGTTTGCGTACATCACATTAGCATAGTCTGGCTCCCAACTAGGTTCCATTGGTGGACTATCATAATGATATGTCTCCACATGTTCTGGTGACTCCGTGTAATAAGCGGGTGGACTAGTTACATGAGTAGAGTCAAAACTGTTTGAGTTCGGGTCACTTTCTGTGATCAAGGGTGAGGAAGGCACTAAGGCCCTACTTAGGTTTTCTTCTGCAGCAGCGTATTTGACTGAGATGACATTCGCTGGTGGGGGTGGCTGCTGAGCTAAGACGGGTTGAGGTCTCTGTTGAGCCTGGTATGGGTAGTTCTGAGGAGGCCTATAGTAATAAGGCTGAGCATTGTATTGGCCTTGATACCTACCTGGCTGCTGGTATGTTTGTGGGTAGTTCTGTCTCACGGTTTGTTTGTTGTATGGGCAGTCCTGAGCTGTCAGCCAAAATAAAAGAAGAAATTGATAGGCTGATTGAAGCTGGATTCATCTATGAGATTGAGCATACTAAATGGGTGTCCCCCATTGTAGTGGTACCCAAGAAGAACAGGAAGTTGTGAGTGTGCATTAACCTTAAAAAAGTTAATGCCGCTACGATCAGAGATAGTTATCCACTTCCAATCACAGAACACCTATTGGAGCGTGTTGTAGGCAAGGAAGTTTATAGCTTCCTTGATGGATTTTCAGGTTACAATCAAGTAGCCATTGCCCCAGAAGATCAACACAAAACAGCTTTTGCCACAGAGTGGGGAATCTTTGCATTTCGTGTTATGCCGTTCGGGCTCACAAATGCACCTGCAACATTCCAACGGCTCATGTGTCATGTCTTCAAAGAGTTCTTGCGAAAGAGCTTAGAAGTATATGTGGATGATTTATGTGCTCATTCCCAAGAAAGAAGATTTCACATCCCTGAACTCAGATAAATCTTCAACAAGTGTAGAGAATATCGAGTGTGTCTGAACCCAGAAAAGTGTGTGTTCATGGTGCGTCAAGGTAAAATCTTAGGTCATATTGTTTCTAAGAATGGAATCTCAACTGACGAAGATAAGGTACGAGCCATAGCAGAGCTGCCAGGGCCAAGGAATGTTAAAGAGGTTCAAGCTTTTATGGGCCATTGTGGATATTACCGTAGGTTTATCCACATGTACGCAATCATAGCTAGACCCCTTTATGCCTTGTTGTCTAATTTTGAGTGGAACGATGAATGCGAGAATCCTTTCAATGAACTGAAGAAACGTTTGTGCACAGCACCAATACTGACCACCCCTGATTGGAATAAATCATTCCATGTACATGTGGATGCATCCAATCATGCCATAGGATGTGTGCTAGCACAACCCACAGGTGAAGGAAACTTAGACTTGCCCATAGCATATGCTAGTAGACAACTCACTGCAGTTGAACGAAACTATACCACAACTGAGCGAGAGGGCTTAGGCATGGTATATGCTGTGAAGGCATTTAGACACTATTTATTGGCCAACAAGTTCAAGTTTTTCACTCATCATCAAGCTTTGTTATATTTGGTCAATAAACCTTGCAATACTGGACGCTTAGTAAGATGGTTCCTCTTACTAATGGAATATGACTTTGAAGTTGTTGTCAGGAAAGGTAGAACCCACCTTCGAGCAGATCACCTTTGTCGCATCACTTCAGGAGAGTCACCGCAAGGAGTGTCTGATGAATTACCCGATGCTTATCTGTTCAATTTAGAAGTTGTTCTTAAATGGGCAAATAAGTTGGTACCAGTCCCAACCTTCGGACCTGCAAATAAGAATGTGAAAACATCAGAAGAAGAAATTGTAAAATCACAAAAATATCACATATTGGCAGGAAGCATGTACAAACAAGATACTGAGGGTGTATTAGCTTGTTGCGTTGAGGATGATGAACATAGTAGTTGGTTGCAGCAAGCTCATGAAGGATTGCTAGGAAATCACTATTCTAAACAACGAACATTGCAGAATCTGAAGCATTTAGGAGTGTATTGGCCTAGCATGGACAAAGAAATACATGAGTGGATTAAGAATTGTCCAATGTGCAGAGAGAGACCTCCGGTGGAGCATGCAACCCTTTATCAAGTGTCATTAATTCCAGATTGGAGTGCTCCATTGGTAGAGTTTATGAGATCGGGAAGATTACCCAAAGAGGCTAGTCTAGAAAGAAGACGACGCATGGAGCAAGAGGCTCAAGGCTATGCCTTAGTAGGGGACAACTGTTGGAAGCAGTCAGAGGCACAGACAACGTGGAAGCATGTAAAGACGGAGCAGGGAGCCAGTCGGATCATTTTTTCAAACAACTATGTTTTTATTACCTCTTCAAACATCCAACAGTGATTTTCATCACTCTTGTAACATATGTAATATAGACAAAATCCCATTTTCTAATTCATAGCTCCATTTTGTGCAAGCCGAGGAGTCCTTGAGCTTGAGGAGCTTAGGTAGAATACGCATACCAATTTTCGTTATTTTTAGATACTGTTTACCCTTCCAAATAGCATCTAGGACCTATTTTTTAACTAGGCCGGTCACTAGATGTGAAACCGGTCAAAACTAGTCTAGAAACTATAAAAAGGGCTAGAGAGCTCATTTTTGAGGTTGGTTCATGTTGGCTAGTGGGAGCTTAGAGCTAGTTTGAGCTTGTAATAGTGTTCTTGAGTAATAGAGCTAATTTCCCACCTTCCATTGTGTCTTACTTGTCTCTTCATTGTGTGTGTGTATGTGTGTGTGCATCTTGGTGCTTCTCACCTTCACTCTCACATCATCTCACGTTCACGATCTTCATATCACTCCTATCTCTTCCGCGGATTGACATTAAGGAGGTGAAGCTTCTTAACGTGGTTCTCACCATTGTGCTAGAGCAACACCAAATTTGGCGCCGTTGCCGGGGATCGAGTCTAGGACGAATGTGTGATGGTAAGAGTATAGCAAGAAGTGGCGTTGGAAGGTAAAAATTTCAGTTTTTGTTGTTGTTTTTACTTAGTTTTTAGTGTTTTCACCTTCCCCATACTCCATCTTCATCATCGCATCATCATCTTCATCTCCAAAAAAATCAGAAAATTCACCATATCCACCCATTCACCTCATTTCCCCTCATTTGTGCATGCGAGAGAGCGAGAGAGAACTTTTGTGCTTGTGTGTGCTTGTGTTTTCTTGAGTTTTCTTGCAGGTACAAAGCTCCAGTGCATCAGGAAAGCTTGGAAAAGGTAAAATTTTACTCTCTGTCAAAGATCTTCCGAGTGTGGCGGACCATCGCGATGGTCTGCAACTTTCGGAATTCTTGGTAGGCGACCACACCACGAGGTAGGCGACCCTTGCGCATCTACGAATCCACAGGCGCATCTCAAAAATTCATACTTTGGTGGACCATCACGATTGGCTCGGACCATCGCGATTGTGTCGCACCATCGCGATAGGCTCACGCCATCGCGACGGCTCGGCCGGACCATCGCGAAGGTCTCGGACCATCGCGACGGTTCACTTGGGCCATCGCGATTGTCCACTTGGACCATCGCGATTGTTCAGCTGACCTCGGGCCATCGCGATTGGCCCATGCCATCGCCACGACGGTGCCACGTGTCAAGATAGACCATCGCGACGGTTCATTTTTCGGACCATCGCGACAACCCAAAATCGGACCATCGCGATTGGCTCACGCCATCGCACTTGTGACCATCGCGACGGTTCACTTCGGACCATCGCGATTGTCCACCTTTGACCGTTGACCCGCGCCATCGCGATTGTCCGCCTGATCGGGCCATCGCGACGGTTCGACCTCATGCCATCGCGATCATCCAAATCTCACGCCATCGCGATCGTTCACATCGGGCCATCGCGACGGTTCACCTTTTCGCACCATCGCGATTGTCCAAACTTCACGCCATCGCGACGGTTCACCTTTTCGCACCATCGCGATTGCAAATTTAGGGTTCCATTTTTTGACCAATTTTGGGGTTATTTTTGAGAAATTTTTGGACCATTAGACTCATAGGAGACCCCTTTGCTCATATTTGAAGGAAAACCTGATTGTCAGTTTTTACCCCCCAGGGCCTGAACGCTCATAACTTTTTCATCGGAGGTCCGTTTTTTGAGCTTAATAGCTCGTTAGAAAGCTCGTGATGAGTACTACGTGACCTCAACTGTTTTTTCTTAAAGAATACATCTATTTTTTGATAAGCTATTTTGAGGTTCACCTAGTTTGGGACTAAGAAGCCAGGGGGCAAGTATTGAAATTTTGGGCAGAAGGGAAGGGACTTAAAAGGTGTATATACTCAAGTGCTTGATCATCCAACTGTGAATTGGTCTAATATTGGATTTCTCCAGGTCTAGCAAGGGCAATCAAAGGCAACCAAGGCAAGGCAGTGAAGGGCATAAAGCTTGGGAAGCGCGGCTTCTTGGGCATCAGAGCAACCAGAAAAGCTGACTCAAGGTTGGAAGATTACTCAACCCCCTCAGTCAATTCTTAGCTTAGGCTAAACGGTAGTTGTGGATTAAAGACGATAGGAACGCCTCAAGTTCAAGATACTTAATTCTTTCAAGTTTAAGACTACAAGTAAAGGTGTGTGTGACGAAAACCTAAAGGAAAGAACCTAAGTCTGACGGAACGAGAACTCAAGATTATAACGGAAAGTCGAATTCCTGACGCATACATTAAGACAAGAATCTAAAGAAATCTAAAAAGGATCAAGAAGGTAATAACAAAGAACCATCGCCGATCTAAGTGTGTGATTGAGTGTGCAAGGAAGAAAATTAATGAACCTTAGATCAGGGAGACACATAGGTAAGTCGGACCGACGAAGCCTTAGATCATCAGAGGCAAGTGTAAGAACTACTGCACGATCGTGGGCTCAGCAATTGAATAGTAATTACCCCTACGAGAGCTCAGATACTAGCGAATCAGAAATGGCATTTAGCACAGAAAGACCAGAAGGAGGGTCTAATGTAGCATACTTAGAAAAACTAGAAGGACCATATAGAACGCAACTAGAGTTTCTCTGAACCAACCGATTAGGTGCTCGCATCTATGAGGATGGTTTGCGAAGGCAAGTGGTGCAAATGCACAACCCCGATCAACCCATTGGATTGGAACGTCCAGTGGTGAAATTCGAGAGAGACGTGTACATAGACAAGGAAGGAACCATGTACATCCTAAGTACGCAGCCAAACGATACTAATGAGTTTGGCACAATTCAATTAGAGACGGAAGCGAAATTTCAAGGAAAAGAACCGTTAGAAGAACCTAGAACACCTAGAGGGAAATCCGTATTAACCAGAGTACTCATCCCAAAGTGGATCCCTCAAGATAACAGGAGCACCGAGTTGTTTGTAAATAAAGAGACAGATGAAGCCTTTTGGAGGTACAGAAAGGAACACCCTGGTGAGATAGGCATCATTACAATTTATGAATTCAAGGACCCAGATACACCTGGAAAGGTTGTATACCTGGATGAGACTTCAGAAAGAGTCTTTGTGGTGCCTGACCGCGCTAAAAACACATACACATGGAGGGGTGAATTGGTATTCCCTCCATCTAGAACAAACATGAATACAAGTCAACAAGGGGCAGGAACATCCTCAGCCCATGGACATCAAAGAGAAGGAAATAAAGAGAGATCGGAAGTAAGCTTTAATCACCCCATAAGGAGAGATAGAACAACCACGAACACTGATAGAGCGGATAGACAAAGAGATCATGGAATACCAGGTGGTAGAGATGATTTTCCTCTACCTAGGCCACGTGAACACGCAAGAGTATTGAGACCCACTCAATTAGTGAAATCCATGAAGAATTACTTTGATGGGACAGGAGATCCCTATGACCATGTTGCAGAATTCAAGCAAGTACTAAGAGCAGAACAAGTCGAGGACATGTTCACGCAATACAATGCATTTGGACTAACATTAAAGAATACCGCTTTAACTTGGTTCCAACCATTGCAACAAAGGCAATTTAGAGACATCCATCACTTTTTAGAGTTATTCATCACTGAATTCTCTAAAAGTGGGATTAGACATGACACATCTTCATTGATTCATAGCTTTAAACAAACCCCTCAGGAAATAGTTAGACTGGCAGGACGTAGATTCAGACAATATGTCGAACGATGTCCAATGCAAGAGCTACCCTCACAAGCCAAACAAGTATCACTATTCCTAGATGGCTTGTTGAGCGCTAAACTACGCTCCTATGTGTACCTAAAGGAACCCAGAACGCTAGAGGAGTGTGTAAGAATATGTATAGACATTGAGGACAACCTAGGAGATGAATTAGAACTCTCAAAGGTCTATAAAGACTCAGATTGTTCTTCTCTAGCATCCACAAAATTTTCTAATTCGATAGAGGACCTAGCAGAAAAAGTGGCCCAAAAACTAGGAGTTTCTAGTAAACAGGTGCCCAAGCTACCAACTAATGTACGTTGTTACACGTGGTGGAAATCATTTGGCAAACGTGTGTCCCAATGCACCACAACCTCAAGCCAACCCTAGTGGCCAATATTGTACAATTGAGAGAAGATACACGAATCATACTGCATAGGTATCATTATATGTGTAGGGTTTCTGTTTGGTGGGCTTGGCATCAGCAGTCATGGGGATAGTATGAGAGCAAGTTCTTGGATCTACCCCTTTCAAGTCTCTATAGTGCCACGCAAACACATCCCTATATTCCCTTAATAGAGCTACAAGCTCCATTTCTTCTCTTGCACTTAGGTCATCTCCTATATATGTGCATCTCTCTTTGTTCTCTTCGATGGTCACTACAATCTTCTTGGTCTTTTCTTTACTATCATACGATTCTCCTATGATGGCCTCTCTCTTAGGCATTCGTACCAAAATTTTGCGGTCGTCAACTTCATATTTCTTGAAGTTTTCTGGTACTTCAAACAATGATTCCTCCTCTTCTTGTTTCACTGCTTTTCTTTTCTTTTTCTTTTGACTGCTCTCACTTCCATCCTTCGAATTTATCGTTTTAATACTTGTGAGAGGTTCTTCTTCTTTCTGGGTGAACACTCCTATATCTTCTAGATAGTGCTGCTCTGAGTTAAAGCAACTATCCATCACAATGGACTCTATATCATCGTCATTCTCTTCTTATTCTATGACATCACTAGGGTCACATTCTTCTAGCAAGGGCTGACACATGAACACTGAGATATCATAACCCTCCTCATCACAATGAGGTGTCCATTGTTCTTCATTGACAGCAATGTCCATGGTGGCTAAGATTTCTAGCCAGCCATGAGGCTCAAATTCCTCATCTGGAAAGATCATCGGTGTATAGGCTGGGTCTTTAACTGGTCTATCTCCTGGTGAAGTTCCTTCTTCTCTCGATTTCAAGCGTTTTTCCTCTTCCTCTGCGACCTTGTACATCCACAAATGAGTATCTTCGTGCAGCCATGATGGATCACGTGAACTTTCAGAATGCACAGAGATGGAATCTTCTTTCGCTTTGTGGATAGGATTCCACTGTAGGGGTGGCACATCTCTGAAGGAGTAATCCTTCAAATTGACGTTGGTGGTGACCCCTAAGTGTTGTAAGTACAAGGAGTTGGTTCCCCAATCCTGTACTATTTGTAATTGTCGTAGGAAGGGTCTTCCTAGGATCATCTCATAGACGTTATTTTTCTCAAAGTCACATATAGCAAATGTATGTTCAAACTCCACGCCACAAGTGGTTAGAGTTATCCCTTCGAGCAATCCTAGAGGTCTTTTAAAATGACCGTCGGCCATTTGAAGCTTCATTCTAGTTGGTCTTAATGTGGCTTTGCCCCATTGCTTCCACAAGGGAGGTGGTCGCAATAGCAACACGAGCACCGAAATCTATGATTGCTTTGGTTGTGTAACCTTGGTAGGTGATTGGAAGATAAGTATTACCTTCTTCACCCTCACATGTCCCCTATTTTGTCTAGAGGTATCTCTGGTACCCTTTGCTTAGAGCTTGCTTTTGGCATGTTGGAATCAAGTTCTGGAACCTGATCCTTCACATGATTCCATAGCTTAGGTTTTGCTTTGAGCAGCTCTTCTACAGTGAGATGACACTGAACCTTAGTGTTCTTCACGACATCCATGTTCCTTGGAACCACTGAGTCTTCATTTCTTACTAGTATTGTGGGAGCTCTAATCTGGAGAGATTCAGATTCCCATGGGCCTGTCTAAAGTATTAGATTCAAAATCTAACCTTTCGTCTTCTTGTTGTTCTGCTTCACCTCCGTAAATAGATGGAATGTCTTGGGGAAATTGATCATGAAGATCATCAATCTCACGAATAGGAGGGGAGTTACCCTTCTCCTTGGCCCATTTATCTTCTTGTATTTCCCGCAAGAACTCTTGAGAGTACTGTTGAATTGAAGGAGGTATTCCGGCATCCGTGGAATTAGGAACATAAGCTCCCATTGGTGGTGAGCTTCCTCTTTTAATAACTGGTTGAGCCTCTAGAGGTAAAGAAACTTGTGGTTTGTTTATTAATTGCTCTAATCTTTCTAGTAAGCCTTGGAAATGCAAATCCGATTTGACAGAGTTTGTCTGATTGAACTTTTGACTAGTCTCGAGTATAGCTTGAGCTTGTTCTACCATTTTCATGCACATTTTCATCCGTTCAATCTCTAAATCTGCTCTAGGGTAACTCTTGTCTTGGTTTGCAGCTGTTGGCCCTTCTTGAAGTCGAGCCTGGTAGGCCTTGAACATCATGTTCAAGGCTTCTAGGGTTGGTGCAAGAACAGACCCTGGTTGTGGTCTATTTACAATGGGTGGTGGGGTGGGATGAGGTGGAGTGGATGGAGTTTTGGCATGCGAGGGGTTTTGAGATGCAATGTCTTCTATTTTTGTTTTTGTGTCTTTCAAGCTTTCTTCTAGTTCCGATAACTTTTTGCTCCACTTACGATTGGCCTTTTCTCTGGTATCCCTCCATGTTCTTTTTTTCCTCTTACTAGGCTTTCCTGATTCACTCGACTCCGATTGCTCTGCTGGTTTATCTTGTTTTAATGCTTGTGCCCTAGTAACTGCCTGTACAGGTGCCACATTACTGCTACTTGAACTTGAATCCGTCACTAAGCCTACCACATTAATGGGTGTAAACTTGGGTGCACTGGAGGGGTTTCTTGGACAATCTCTGGGGAGATGGTCTTTTCCACAATCAGGACAAAAAGCTTGTATTGTGATAGCCTGTCCTTGACTCGGAGATGGTGGGTGGGGACAATCACGAAGGAAATGGTCGCCCTGACATCTAAAACATGGTCCTCTAGGGGCTTGTGGTCTTACTTGTCTCAGTTGGGGCCTAGGGTTAGCATTTGCGTACATGACATTGGAATATTCAGGCTCCCAATTTTGTTCCATAGGTTGTGCCTCATATTGATACGGGTAAATCTCACTATGTTCAGGTGACTCTGTGTAATAAGCATGTGGACTATCTTCATGGGAGTAGTCTGAACTATGAGCATGAGATCATTATCTGGTATCAATGGGGTTAGTGGGACCAATGCTCTATTTGGATTTTCCTCTCCTGTGGCATACTTGACTGGAATCACAGTGGCAGGAGTTGGTGGTTGGGTTCCCAAGACTGGTTGTGGCCTATATGGTGCCTAATATTGCTGTTGTGGTCTATAATATGGCTGTTGGTATTGTTTTTGATACCTACCTTGTGGGTAGGGTTGCTGATAATTATGTCTAACAGCCTGCCTATTGTAGGGAAAATCTTGAACCGTATGGTTCGTGTATTTTCTCTCAATAGTGCAATATGGAGCATTCCTTTCTCTAATGTTTTGGTTTTGCATCAGGCATATGTTAGCCATGTGGTCCCCTCCACAGGTATAACATCGATTCAATGAGCTGACTCTTGGTATTTGTCTATTTTGAACTCCTAGCTTCTTGGCAACTTGCTCAGCTATCTCATCTATTTCCGTGGAGATTTTTGAAGTATGACTAGTAGAACTATCAGAATCCTTATAGAGTTTGGACAATCCTAACTCCTCACCCAAGTTATCTTCTATGTCAATGCACGTCCGCACACACTCTTATATGGATCTAGGCTCTTTCAAGTACACATATGATCTTAACTTAGTGCTTAGTAAGCCATCTAAAAACAAAGCCACTTGTTTGGCTGGTGTGGGTAACTCTAGAGCAAGGCATCTCTCTAGATACTGTCTGAACCTTCTACCTGCTAGCCGCACTGTTTCTTGGGGTGTCTGCTTGAAGCAGTGGATCAAAGATGATGTGTTATGCTTAATACCACTCTTGGAAAATTCTACAATGAATTCGTCTAGCAGTTGACCTATATCGCGATAGTTGCGACTACTCAGTGGTTGAAACCAAGCTAAGGCAATGCCCTTAAGAGTCAAACCAAATGCCTCGTACTGGGTGAACAAATCCTCAACCTGTTCAGCTCTTAACACTTGTTTAAACTCGGCCACATGATCATAAGGATCTCTTGACCCGTCAAAATAATTTTTCATTGCCTTGATCACTTGAGTGGGTCTAAGGGTTCTTGGGTGCTCTCAGGGTCTAGGCAATGGAAAATCTTTTTCATCTCTTTGTTGCCTATGTGCTTGATGTCTCTCTCTTTCAGGTCTTTCATTTTCAAATCCTGACCTATTCCTGCCCACGGTGTGTGCAAAACTTACCTCAGGTTTCTCTCTAGTTCTTTCTCTCTGGGCTTCATGAGCGTGGGATGATCCTACTCCTTGGAGGCCATGGGAAACATTGGATCTTAGTGGAGGGAAAATCAATTCACTCTTCCAAGTATATGCATGTCTATCATGTTCTATTACCAAGAAAATTTTCTCTGACGTGTTATCCAGGTAGACAACTTTGTCTGGTATCTCTGGATCCTTGAACTCGTAGATGATGACTATGCCCAATTGGCTAGGTTGATCTGGCTTGAATCTCCAAAAGGCTTCCTCTGTTTCTCTATTCAAGAAGAGTTCTATGCTTTTGTTGTCTTGAGGGATCCAATCTGGTGTGATCACTCTGGTCAGAACTGACTTACCTCTAGGAGTATGGGGTCCTTGTCCTACATTTCCTTGTTCTACGTCTCCTATCTCATTCTCATGAATGACATTTCCAAACTCATCGGTCCTATCTGGTTGGTTGGTAACCACATACATGGTTCCTTCCTTATCAATGTATGAACCCTCTTCGAACTTGACCACCGGGTGTTCAAGTCCAAAGGATTGATCTGGATTTTTGAGTTGGACCACTGATCGCCTCAGGCCATCCTCATAGATGTGAGCACCTAATCGGTTGGTCCGAATATATTCCAATTATGTCTTATAGGGACCTTCTGGTGTTTGTAGATGGGCAGTCCCTGAGCCACCTACAAGTTTCCCCATGCTAAACGTCATTTCTGAATCACTTGTGTTTGAACTTAGTCTGTAAGGATGACCACTTAGTTGTTGCGCCCAAGACTTAGCTGTATGGTTGACACTAGCCTCAGAAGATCTAATGCTTTGTTTATCCTTGCCTAGGTGTCTACCAGACCTCAGGTTCATAAGCTTTGGCTAAGAGTCCAAAATTTCCCCTTGGTATGGTTCAAAAATCCTTTGGAGTCCCCTTGGGTTCCAAGTCCCACTTGAAGGTCAACTTCAAATTATCCTATCTCAAAATCAATGCGTTATTGAAACGAGCTTTCCAACGAGCTATAGAGCTCAAAAAATGGACTTTGGATGAAAAAGTTATGTCAAATCAGGTGTTGAAGCTCAAGGTCAAGGACAAAGCATGGAAGCACATCAAAGAAGTGGACATAGAAGAAGAGGGAGCAAGTAGGGAGCTCCAAGAAGTGTATGTCAAATCTTCAGAAGAATCCCCTACAAAAATAGTGATTTTCATCACTAGAAACCATTGTAAATACCATTATCTATTTTTAGTAACTCCATTTTGTTCAAGCCGAGGGGTCCTCGAGCTTGAGGAGTATTAGAAGTACCATCGTACCAATTTTCATAATTTTTAGACTTCGTTTGAGCCCTCAAATAAGCCCTGGAACCTAATTTTTAACTAGGCCGGACACTAGGTCTGGACAGGGCCAAAACTAGTCAAAAAACTATAAAAAGAGCTAGAGAGCTCATTTTTGGGGTTAGCTTGTTAGAGAATAGAACTTTTGTAAGAGAACTCTTTTGCAATCTAAGCTTTCCATTGTTCCTCTCTTTGATCTTACTTTGTGCGCGTGTGTGTGTATGTGTGTGCATGTTTGTGTGCTTTCACTCACGCACTTGTGCCTTCACTTGCTCGTGGTCTTCATACCGGTCCTCACGTCTCCGCGGATTGACAAGTAAAGGAGGTGGTGCTTACGCTTGAGCTACACCAAATTTTGGCGCCGTTGCCGGGGAGAGAGCTTCGAGGACGAGCGTTGTGATGGTAAGATCGTAGATTTGCGACGTTGGAAGGTAAAAAAACTGTCATTTCAGTTCATTTTCTGTTTTTCCCTCTTCATCTTCATCATCATCATCATCTCCACCTTCTTCCATCTTCTTCTTCATAGAAAATTCTTGTTTTTTAGTGCATTTTCACCATCTTCATACCATTTTTCATGCATTATTGTGTGGGAAGGAGTTAGGAGGTGCAAGGGAGAGCAAGCGCTGCATTTTTTTCATGATTTTCTGCTCATACGGAGCTCGCCATAGCCGGCGCTCAGAAATTTGAATTTCCCGCCAAAAAACGCGATTCTGTGATGAAAATCGCGATTCTGTGAAAATTCAAAATTTTTTGAAAAATCACGATTTTCAGTTTTCCCGCCTAAAAGTTGGTTGAAAAAAAAATCGCGATTCTGTGTTTTTCTCAAAAAAAAAAAAAAAAAACACGATTCTCTGCTCAAAATCGCGATTCTCACTAATCACGATTTTCAGCAAAAACACGATTTTGTGAAAAAGGCGATTCTGTGAAAACACGATTTTTTGCTCAAAATCGCGATTTTCAAAAACACGATTTTGTGCTCAACATCGCGATTTTCATGTGAAAAATACGATTTTTAAAAAAACACGATTCTCTGCTCAAAATCGCGATTCTCACCAATCACGATTTTCAGCAAAAAACACGATTTTGTGAAAAAACACGACTTTCTGCTCAAAATCGCGACTCTCACAAATCACGATTTTCAGCCAAAAATACGATTTTGAGAAAAACACGATCCTGTGGGACAAAATCGCGATTTTCAAGTCAAAAACACGATTTTGAGAAAACACGAATTTTTGCTCAAAATCGCGATTTTCAATTCACGATTTTCTGCTCAAAATCGCGATTTTCATGTCAAAAACACGATTCTGAGAAAACACGATTTTGTGAATCACGATTCTCTGAGTCAAAATCGCGATTTTCAGAAACACGATTTTGTGATCAACATCGCGATTCTCTGAAACACGATTTTGTGATCAACATCGCGATTCCCTGAAACACGATTTTGTGATCAACATCGCGATTCTCTGAAACACGATTTTGTGATCAACATCGCGATTCTCTGAAACACGATTTTGTGATCAACATCGCGATTTTCAGAAACACGATTTTGTGATCAACATCGCGATTTTCAATTCACGATTTTCTGCTCAAAATCGCGATTTTCATGTCAAAAACACGATTCTGAGAAAACACGATTTTGTGAATCACGATTCTCTGAGTCAAAATCGCGATTTTCAGAAACACGATTTTGTGATCAACATCGCGATTCTCTGAAACACGATTTTGTGATCAACATCGCGATTTTCAGAAACACGATTTTGTGATCAACATCGCGATTTTCAAATCACGATTTTCTGCTCAACATCGCGATTTTCAAATCACGATTTTCTGCTCAAAATCGCGATTTTCAAAAACACGATTTTGTGCTCAACATCGCGATTTTTTTGACTTCACAGCATCGCGATTTTCAGAAAGTTCACAAAATCGCGATTTTCTCCAAAGATCCTGTTTGCCTGTTTTGACCCCCAGGAGCCTGATTTGACATAACTTTCTCATCCAAAGTCCATTTTTTGAGCTCTATAGCTTGTTGGAAAGCTCGTTTCAAATCCTACACGATCTCAACTGTTTTTTTCAAGAATAATGCGTTGATTTTGAGATAGGATAATTTGAAGTTGACCCTCAGGTGGGACTAGGGAACCAAGGGGGCTCTAAAGAATTGTGAACCATACCAAAGGGAAAATTTGGACTCTTGACTAAAGCTTATGAACCTGAGATCTGGTAGACACTTAGGCAAGGATAAACAAAGCATTAGATCTTCTGAGGCTAGTGTCAACCATACATCCAAGTCTTGGGCACAACAACTAAGTGGTCATCTTTTACTCAGATCGGACACAAGTGATTCAGAAATGTCTTTTAGTATGGGAAAACCTGCAGGTGGATCAGGGACTGCCCATCTACAAACACCGGAAGGTCCCTATAAGACACAGTTGGAATATATTCGGACCAACCAATTAGGTGCTCGCATCTACGAGGATGGTCTGAGGCGATCAGTGGTCCAACTCAAAAATCCAGATCAATCCTTTGGACTTGAACACCCGGTGGTCAAGTTCGAAGAGGGTTCATACATTGATAAGGAAGGAACCATGTATGTGGTTACCAACCAACCAGATAGGACCGATGAGTTTGGAAATATCATTCATGAGAATGAGATAGGAGACCTAGAACAAGGAAACGTAGGACAAGGACCCCAGACTCCTAGAGGTAAGTCAGTTTTGACCCGAGTGATCACTCCGGACTGGATCCCTCAAGACAACAAAAGCATAGAACTATTTTTGAATAGAGAAACAGAGGAAGCCTTTTGGAGGTTCAAGCCAGATCAACCTAGCCAATTGGGCATAGTTATCATCTATGAATTCAAAGATCCTGAGATACCAGGCAAAGTTGTCTACCTGGATAACACATCAGAGAAAATTTTCTTGGTAACGGAACATGATAGACATGCATATACATGGAAGAATGACATGATTTTCCCCCCACCAAGATCCAATGTTTCCCATGGCCTCCAAGGTGTAGGATCATCCCAGGCTCATGAAGCCCAGAGAGAAAGAACTAGAGAGAGACCTGAGGTAAGTTTTGCACACACCGTGGGCAGGAATAGGTCAGGATTTGAAAATGAAAGACCTGAAAGAGAGAGACATCAAGCACATAGGCAACAAAGAGATGAACAGGATTTTCCATTGCCTAGACCCCGGGAGTACCCAAGAACCCTTAAACCTAGTCACGTGATCAAGGCAATGAAGAACTATTTTGATGGGACAGGGGATCCTTATGATCATGTGGCCGAGTACAAACAAGTGCTGAGAGCCGAACAAATCGAGGACTGGTTCACCCAGTACGAGGCATTTGGTTTGACCCTTAAAGGCACTGCCTTAGCTTGGTTTCAACCATTGAGTAGAAGCAGCTATCGCGATATAGGTCAACTGCTAGACGAATTCATTGTAGAATTTTCCAAGAGTGGTATCAGGCATAACACATCGTCCCTGATCCATAGTTTCAAGCAGACACCCCAAGAAACAGTGCGACTAGCAGGTAGAAGGTTCAGACAGTACCTAGAAAGATGCCCTGCTCCAGAGCTACCCACACCAGCCAAACAAGTGGCTTTGTTTTTAGATGGCTTATTGAGCACAAAGTTAAGATCCTATGTATACTTGAAAGATCCTAGATCCATAGAAGAGTGTGTGCGGACGTGCATAGACATAGAAGATAATTTGGGTGAGGAGTTAGGATTGTCCAAACTCTACAAAGATTCGGATAGTTCTACTAGTCATACTTCAAAGACCTCCACAGAAATAGAAGAGATAGCTGAGCAAGTTGCCAAGAAGCTGGGAGTCCAAAATAAACAAACACAGAGAGTCACTTCATTGAATCGGTGCTATACTTGCGGGGGTGACCACATGGCTAACGTATGCCCAATGCAAAACCAAAACATTAGAGAAAGGAATGCTCCATATTGCACTATTGAGAGAAAATACACAAACCACACGGCTCAAGATTGTCCCTACAATAGGCAGGCTGTTAGACAAAATTATCAGCAACCTTACCCACAAGGTAGGTATCAGAATCAATACCAACAGCCATATTACAGACCACAACAGCAATATCAGGTACCATATAGGCCACAACCTGTCTTGGTAAACCAACCACCAGCTCCAGCCAACGTGATTCCAGTCAAGTATGCTGTGGGAGAGGAAAATCCAAATAGAGCTTTGGTGCCACTAACCCCATTGATACCAGATAATGACTCTCATGCTCATAGTTCAGACTACTCCCATGAAGGTAGTCCACATGCTTATTACACAGAGTCACCTGAACATAGTGAGATTTACTCGTATCAATATGAGGCACCGCCTATGGAGCAAAATTGGGAGCCAGAATACTCCAATGTCATGTACACAAATCCTAACCCTAGGCCCCAGTTGAGACAAATGAGACCACAAGCCCCTAGAGGATCTTGTTTCAGATGTCATGGTGACCATTTCATTCGTGACTGTCCCCACCCACCATCTCCGAGTCAAGGACAGGCTATCACAATACAGGCTTTTTGTCCTGATTGTGGCAAAGACCACCTCCCCAGAGATTGTCCAAGAAACCCCTCTAGTGCACCCAAGATTACACCCATTAATGTGGTAGGCTTAGTGGCAGATCCAAGTTCAAGTAGTAGCAATGTGGCTCCTATACAAGCTGTCACTAGAGCACAAGCCTTAAAACAGGATAAACCAGTAGAACAATCAGAGTCGAGTGAATCGGGAGAGCCTAGTAAGAGGAAAACAAGAACATGGAAGGATACCAGAGAGAAGGCCAATCGCAAGTGGAATAAAAAGTTATCGGAACTAGAAGAAAGCTTAAAAGAAGCGAAAACAAAAATAGAAGACATTGCATCTCAAAGCCCCTCGCATGCCGAAACTCCATCCACTCCACCTCATCCCACCCCACCACCCATTGTAAATAGACCGCAACCAGGGTCTGTTCTTGCAGATCCAACCCCAGAAGGCTTGGACATGATGTTCAAGGCCTACCAGGCTCGACTTCAAGAAGGGCCTACAGCGGCAAACCTAGACAAGAGTTACCCTAGAGCAGATTTAGAGATTGAACGGATGAAAATGTGCATGAAAATGGTAGAACAAGCTCAAGCCATACTTGAGACTAGTCAAAAGTTCAATCAGACAAACTCTATCAAATCGGATTTGCATTTCCAGGGCTTACTAGAACGATTAGAGCAGTTGGTAAACAAACCACAAGTTTCTTTACCTCCACAGGCTCAACCAGTTATTGAAAGAGGAAGCTCACCACCCAGGGGAGCTTATGTTCCTAATTCCACGGATGCTGGAATACCTCCTTCTATTCAACAGTACTCTCAAGAATTCTTGCGGGAAATACAAGAAGAGAAATGGGCCAAGGAGAAGGGTAATTCCCCTCCTATTCCTGAGATTGATGATCTTCATGATCAATTTCCCCAAGAAATCCCATCTATTTACGAAGATGAAGCAGAACAACAAGAGGACGAAAGGTTAGATTTTGAATCTAATACCTTAGAAGAACTGCCTCAATTTCCAGGCCCATGGGAATCTGAATCACTCCAGATTAGAGCTCCCACAATACTGGTAAGAAATGAAGACTCAGTGGTTCCAAGGAACACTGATGTCGTGAAGAACACTAAGGTTCAGTGTCATCTCACTGTAGAAGAGCTGCTCAAAGCAAAACCTGAGCTCTGGAATCATGTGAAGGATCAGGTTCCAGAACTTGATTCCAACATGCCAAAAGCAGGCTCCAAGCAAAGGGTACCAGAGATACCTCTAGACAAAATAGGGGACATGTGTGAGGGTGAAGAAGGTAATACTTATCTTCCCATCACCTACCAAGGTTACACAACCAAAGCAATCATAGATTCAGGTGCTGGTGTTGCTATTGCGACCACCTCCTTGTGGAAGCAATGGGGCAAGCCCACATTAAGACCAACTAGAATGAAGCTTCAAATGGCTGATGGTCATTTTGAAAGACCTCTAGGATTGCTAGAAGGGATCACTATAACCACTTGTGGTGTAGAGTTTGAGCACACATTTGCTATATGTGACTTTGAGAAAAATAATGTCTATGAGATGATCCTAGGAAGACCCTTCCTACGACAATTGCAAATAGTACAGGATTGGGGAACTAACTCCTTGTACTTACAGCACTTAGGGGTTACCACCAAGGTCAATTTGAAGGATTACACCTTCAGAGATGTACCACCCCTACAGTGGAATTCTATCCACAAAGTGAAAGAAGATTCCATCTCTGTGCATTCTGAAAGTTCACCTGATCCATCATGGCTGCATGAAGATACTCATTTGTGGATGTGCAAAGTCGCAAAGGAAGAGGAAAAACGTTTAAAGGCAAGGGAAGAAGGAACTTCACTAGGAGATAGACCAGTTAGAGACCCAGCCTACACACCGATGATCTTTCCAGATGAGGAGTTTGAGCCTCATGGCTGGCCAGAAATCTTAGCCACCATGGACATTGCTGTCAATGAGGAACAGTGGACACCTCATTGTGATGAGGAGGGTTATGATATCTCAGTGTTCATGTGTCAACCCTTGCTAGAAGAATGTGACCCTAGTGATGTCATAGAAGAAGAAGAGAATGACGATGATCTGGAGTCTATTGTGATGGATAGTTGCTTTAACTCAGAGCAGCACTATCTAGAAGATATAGGAGTGTTCACCCAGAAAGAAGAAGAACCTCTCACAAGTATTAAAACAGTAAACTCAAAGGATGGAAGTGAGAGTAGTCAAAAGAAAAAGAAAAGAAAAGCAGTGAAACAAGAAAAGGAGGAATCATTGTTTGAAGTACCAGAAAACTTCAAGAAATATGAAGTTGACGACCGCAAAATTTTGGTACGAATGCCTAAGAGAGAGGCCATCATAGGAGAATCATATGATAATAAAGAAAAGACCAAGAAGATTGTTGTGACCATTGAAGAGAACGAAGAGAGATGCACATATATAGGAGATGACCTAAGTGCAAGAGAAGAAATGGAGCTCATAGCTCTATTAAGGGAATATAGGGATGTGTTTGCATGGCACTATAGAGACTTGAAAGGGGTAGATCCAAGAATTTGCTCTCATACTATCCCCATGACTGCTGATGCTAAGCCCACCAAACAGAAGCCCTACACATATAATGATACCTATGCAGCAAAAATAAAAGAAGAAATTGATAGGTTGATTGAAGCCGGATTCATCTATGAGATTGAGCATACCGAGTGGGTGTCCCCCATTGTTGTGGTACCCAAGAAGAACGGGAAGTTGCGAGTGTGTATTAACCTCAAAAAAGTTAATGCCGCTACGATTAGAGATAGTTATCCACTTCCAATCACAGAACACCTTTTGGAGCGTGTTGCAGGCAAGGAAGTTTATAGCTTCCTTGATGGATTTTCAGGTTACAATCAAGTAGCCATTGCCCCAGAAGATCAACACAAAACAGCTTTTGCTACAGAGTGGGGAATCTTTGCATTTCGTGTGATGCCATTTGGGCTCACCAATGCACCTGCAACATTCCAAAGGCTCATGTGTCATGTCTTCAAAGAGTTCTTGCGAAAGAGCTTAGAAGTGTATGTGGATGATTTATGTGCTCATTCCCAAGAAAGAAGGGTTCACATCCCTGAGCTCAGACAAATCTTCAACAAGTGTAGAGAATATCGAGTGTGTCTAAACCCAGAAAAGTGTGTGTTTATGGTGCGTCAAGGTAAAATCTTAGGGCATATTGTTTCTAAGAATGGAATCTCAACAGATGAAGATAAGGTACGAGCCATAGCGGAACTACCAAGGCCAAGGAATGTTAAAGAGGTACAAGCCTTTATGGGCCATTGTGGATATTACCGTAGGTTTATCCACATGTACGCGATCATAGCTAGACCCCTTTATGCCTTGTTGTCTAATTTTGAGTGGAACGATGAATGCGAGAATTCTTTCAATGAACTGAAAAAACGTTTGTGCACAGCACCAATACTGACCACTCCTGATTGGAATAAACCATTCCATGTCCATGTGGATGCATCCAATCATGCCATAGGATGTGTGCTAGCACAACCCACAAGTGAAGGGAATTTAGATTTGCCCATCGCATATGCTAGTAGACAACTAAACCCAGCCGAAAGAAATTACACCACAACCGAGCGAGAAGGGTTAGGCATGGTATATGCGGTAAAGAAGTTTAGACACTATCTATTGGCCAACAAGTTCAAGTTTTTCACTGATCATCAAGCTTTGTTATATTTGGTCAATAAACCTTGCAATACTGGACGCTTAGTAAGATGGTTCCTCTTACTAATGGAGTATGACTTTGAAGTTGTTGTCAGGAAAGGTAGAACCCACCTTCGGGCAGATCACCTTTCTCGCATTACTTCAGGAGAGTCACCACAAGGAGTGTCTGATGAACTACCTGATGCTTATCTGTTCAATTTGGAAGTTGTTCCTAAATGGGCAAATAAGTTGGTACCAGTCCTAACCTTCGGCCCTGCAAATAAGAATGTGAAAACATCACAAGAAGAAATTGTAAAATCACAAAAATATCACATATTGGCAGGCAGCATGTACAAACAAGATACTGAGGGTGTATTAGCTTGTTGTGTCGAGGATGATGAACATAGTAGTTGGTTGCAGCAAGCTCATGAGGGATTGCTAGGAAATCACTATTCTAAACAACGAACATTGCAGAATTTGAAACGTTTAGGAGTGTATTGGCCTAGCATGGACAAAGAAATACATGAGTGGATCAAGAATTGTCCAATGTGCAGAGAGAGACCACCAGTGGAGCATGCGACCCTTTATCAAGTATCATTAATTCCAGATTGGAGTGCTCCATTGGTAGAGTTTATGAGATCGGGAAGATTACCCAAAGAGGCCAGTCTAGCAAGAAGACGAAATATGGAGCAAGAGGCTCAAGGCTATGCCTTAGTAGGAGAGAACCTATACCGAAGAGGTAAAGATGGTTACTTAAGACTGTGCGTTCATGAATCAGACTATTTAAGGGTCTTAGAGACTGCACACGGTGGTGTTGCAGGTGGACATTTTGGTCCTGACCGAGTGATTAAGACCATTCTGTTCTCAGGACTTTGGTGGCCCACTCTTCATATGGATGCACATACCTATGTGAAGAAATGCGACACATGCCAACGTGCACAATATCCAGTAAGAAAAGACGAGATGCCCTTGAGGCCAATGATGGGAGGACGTGCATTTTCGAAGTGGGGCATAGACTTCATAGGTCCTATTAACCCCCCAGCTAGAAACTCCCATGCAGAGTACATCATCGTAGCCACAGATTACCTTACAAAGTGGGTAGAAGTCAAAGCCACAACAAAGAATGATGCTCAGACTACGGCTAAGTTCTTATTCGAGAATGTGTTCACAAGATATGGACTACCAATAGAGTTGGTGAGCGATAGAGGCACACACTTCTTGAATGAAGTCATTGAAAATCTTCTCCAAGAATTCTTGGTGATACATAAGAAATCCGCCCCCTATCATCCACAAGCCAACGGACAAGCCGAGAGTACCAATAAGATCCTCTGTAACGTATTGACAAAATTGGTAAATAATAAACGCTCTGATTGGGACAAACAACTTCATCACGCTGTTTGGGCTTATCGAGTTGCCTACAAAACGGTACTCAACGCCACCCCATTTCAGATGGTCTTCGGACAGAACGCTGTGCTACCATTAGATTTCTTAATCCCTGCCTTAAAAGTAGCACAAGAGTATGAGTGGAATGGGCATGAATTGTCCTCTAGGATCTTTGATCTCGAACGCTTGGGTGAAACGAGGCTACGAGCGGCAGCAGGCATCTACGCTGCAAAGAAGAGGCAAAAGGCATACTTTGATGCACACATCAAGGATAAGGGATTGAAAGAGGGAGATCTAGTGTTGGTATACACACTAAAACAACATGCCCGTAAGTTGGAAAAAAGAGGTTATGGACCCATGATCATTAATAGAATTTCCACTAGTGGTGCAGTTCAGTTGGCCACTCTAGAAGGAGATATCTTGCCAAACTATATTAGTGGCTGTAGAGTCAAGCTATATCAAGAACCTCTTACTGAGGATATGCTAATGAGACTCAACACTGCGAAGAAGCGAAAAGAAGAAGAGTTAAGAGTGAGAGAAGAAGCACAGGAAGAGGCCAGAGAGCGTATTAGGCAAAATAAGTTAAGGCGATTAGGCCTAGATGTCAACTCAAAAGCCCCAAAATATCACATGGATATGTGTCAAAAGTCAGGCATTGCGACTTCTCAGGTCATTGACCGAAGACCCTTTGTGACCATAGAGATAGGACAAGGGAAGGGTGCAAGGACGGTGAAAGCATTGATTGACTCAGGTGCAGCAAGTAGTGCAGTTAAACTTTCCTACTGCCAAGACTTGGGGTTGAACATCAATCCCATAGAAACTTATCTCATAGGATTGGGAGGTGTGGAAACCCCTTGTTTGGGCGAGGTGGAACTTCCCATCTACCTTCAAGATGTTCAAATGAAAGTCAAAGCGCTAGTATGTCAAGATGAGAACCTTACGGAACCACTTGTCTTGGGTCAAGATTGGATCTATGACCATGCAGTTAACTTAAACCTAAGAAGTCAAATTCTTCAAGTTTGGGTACATGAACAATGCATTACATTAGAATTAGAGAACTGCATGCTCCTAGATCATGGCACCACACACTCTCTTAGTTCTTCCAAGACTAATCATATGAAAGAAGATGTTGTATGTGTCAAAAGCTCTATGATGCAGAAGGTGTCAATCGTGGAAGACCAGGTTCGAAGGCAGGTGGATCTTTCTTCTTCTCCAAAGAATCAAGTAGCCACAGTAGTGAGTCCACCACACAAGCAAACACAACTGTTCACGACAACTGCTACATCAAATAGAAAGACACCATTCGATAAAAAAGCAGTTCCGAGCATGAAGCAGATATGGATACGCAAAGGGGAGAAACCACCAGCCTTGCCCCCACGAATCCCATCCTTGCACACCAACCAGACCAGAAGACGAAGGAAGCAGCTCAGACAAGCTCAATCACAAGGTATTCAACAAGTTTGGGTGCCTAAGAAGTTAGCTGCAGCTCAACAAGGGCAATTACAGATGTGGGTACCTAAGAAGCTCTTACATCCACAACAACCTATGTTCTCCCACATGCGAAAGGTCTCACCCAAGAAGCCAAAAAGGGAAGAGGGTAAGAACCACGTATAGAGACCGAAAGAAGATCAAATCAGCTCTTCAAGAAAAATAGGAAGACGTGCAAAAAGGATATGGGTTTGGAAGCCAAAAGTACAAGCAGCCTCCATCGAACCAAAGCGCCAACCACACTGGATACCACCGTTCAGAACGCATCCAAAGAGGAAGACGGTTGAAGTGATCTCTACAGGGCCAAATGATGTTCTAAAATGGACTCCAATAAGGAGGATTACATCAGTTCGAGACTCAATGGATACCTCCACCAAGGTCGGCATCAACCTCCACAAATAACATCGAAAGCCTCGAACGAGCAACAACCATGTGCTCCTTGCACAACCCTGTCTTTTGCACCATTTAGGTCATGCATTTCCAAAGTATGCATTAATCTAGGGCCACATTACACGGCCGTGCATAGACACACTTGAGAATCCCATGCACAAGAGCACAGTGACATATGTCGAACATTTCTATTGATACTAACTTTTGTATTCTTGTTTTGTGACATCCTTTTTCTCAAAAAAAAAAAAAAAAAAAAAAAAAAAAAAAAAAAAAAAGAGAAGAAGTGGGAGAGAGCTTGTTCCCAGTGTGTCTCGGCCAGCAGTGAGATTATTGCTGCCTTATCTGGTAGAGGAATAGCATTTGGCATGAACATGGCATCTACAACTATGATTTTCTCTTACCATGGTAGGAATGAAGAGCTTGAAGGTCCGCAACTTGAGTGATGCTTAACTACTTCATGTACCAGAGCATCCAAGGAGATATCTGCAAAAGGTAGTTCTGGAGGAGAAGACTCCTGCATATGGTGAGCTAAAGAGCATATGTCAAACACAGCTTGGTGTAGTTACCCGATGTTGCTTGCCAAGGAATATAAAGCAATTCAATTCTCAGTATTTCCTGAACCAGTATGGAACAGTAGCACTGGTGAATGGTCTATGTCAATCAGCATGGTAATCTCTTAGAAACCGGCACGTGTCCAATATTCCTCTGAGTGTCAATATAGGGAAGTGAACGTGCATGAGCCCAAGCTCAGAAATGCACATTGTTAGTGACAAATGTTGCTTTGAAAAGAGGAGAGGGGATTCACCACTCAAAAGATCTCATCAGTGGACAATCAACATGGACATTCATCAACAAGGTTCCATCCCAAAGGCCGAGTGTACAACACGAAGAGGCAAACATCCATCAACCTTCACCATGGTAAGTATCCTTACTCTGGAAACACCATAACCATGATCGTTTAGGAAACCTCTTCGTCAGCATACCCTTGAGCACTTAGCTCAAGACCCGCAATTTTTGCACCATACTTCTTCCAATGCATTTTCCAAGTAAGCATGCGTAGGGCTACATTACAAGGCCGTGCACAAGGCACATACTTTTTTCAACCCATGCACGAACACACTTACCCATCACTCAATATGGGTTATGAGTACTTGGCTTGACTACTATGAAGATCAACTTTGGAAGATCTAGAGAACATCAACGGAGACTCACAACGACACAGTCATGCTGGAATACAAGGCAGAAGCACATACCAAGAGACTACAACCTGCAAAGACTCACAGTGATAGATGAAGAACATTGGACGACTTGTGTTCATACAGAAGGGACACTCCCTCTCAAGGCACTACTTGGAACAACCACTACAACAAGGGTCTGTCAGGGACGACAGACTCGAGAGGGGGGGGAGGTGTTGAAGCTCAAGGTCAAGGACAAAGCATGGAAGCACATCAAAGAAGTGGACATAGAAGAAGAGGGAGCAAGTAGGGAGCTCCAAGAAGTGTATGTCAAATCTTCAGAAGAATCCCCTACAAAAATAGTGATTTTCATCACTAGAAACCATTGTAAATACCATTATCTATTTTTAGTAACTCCATTTTGTTCAAGCCGAGGGGTCCTCGAGCTTGAGGAGTATTAGAAGTACCATCGTACCAATTTTCATAATTTTTAGACTTCGTTTGAGCCCTCAAATAAGCCCTGGAACCTAATTTTTAACTAGGCCGGACACTAGGTCTGGACAGGGCCAAAACTAGTCAAAAAACTATAAAAAGAGCTAGAGAGCTCATTTTTGGGGTTAGCTTGTTAGAGAATAGAACTTTTGTAAGAGAACTCTTTTGCAATCTAAGCTTTCCATTGTTCCTCTCTTTGATCTTACTTTGTGCGCGTGTGTGTGTATGTGTGTGCATGTTTGTGTGCTTTCACTCACGCACTTGTGCCTTCACTTGCTCGTGGTCTTCATACCGGTCCTCACGTCTCCGCGGATTGACAAGTAAAGGAGGTGGTGCTTACGCTTGAGCTACATCAGGCTCTTGGGGGTCAAAACAGGCAAACAGGACCTTTTATAGAAAATCGCGATGTGAAATCAAGAGAATCACGATTTTGTGAAATCAGAGAATCACGATTTTGAGCACAAAATCGTGTTTTTGAAAATCGTGATGTTGAGCACAAAATCGTGTTTTTGAAAATTGCGATGTTGAGCACAAAATCGTGTTTTTGAAAATCGCGATGTTCAGCACAAAATCGTGTTTTTGAAAATCGCGATGTTGAGCACAGAATCGTGTTTTAGAAAATCGCGATGTTGAGCACAGAATCGTGTTTTAGAAAATCGCAATTTTGAGCAGAGAATCGTGATTTCACAAAATCGTGGTTTATAGAATCGTGTTTTTTGACATGAAAATCGTGATTTTTGAGAATCGCGATTTTGAGTACAGAATCGTGTTTTTCACAAAATCGTGTTTTTGAAAATTGCGATGTTGAGCACAAAATCGTGTTTTAGAAAATCGCGATGTTGAGCACAGAATCGTGTTTTAGAAAATCGTGATGTTGAGCACAGAATCATGTTTTAGAAAATCGCGATTTTGAGCAGAGAATCGTGATTTCACAGAATCGCCTTTTTCACAAAATCGTATTTTCACTGAAAATCGTGATTGGTGAGAATCGCGATTTTGAGCAGAAAATCGTGTTTTCACAGAAATCGTGTTCGAGAGAATCGCGATTTTGTCTCAGAGAATCGTGATTCACAAAATCGTGTTTTTCACAAAATCGTGTTTTTCACAAAATCGTGGTTCTCAGAATCGTGTTTTTGGCTGAAAATTATGATTTGTGAGAATCACGATTTTGAGCACAACCACATAATCGCGATTCTGAGAATGACCACAAAATCGTGATTCTTTCAGCAAGCTTTTAGGCCGGAAATAGAAAATCATGATTTTTCAAAAAAATTTGAATTTTCACAGAATCGCAATTTTCATCACAGAATCGCGTTTTTTGGCGGGAAATGTCAAAGGTTTACTTCATATCCTGAACATGAATATTCATAAGTCGTATGTGAACACCTCTTGTAAATGTCTTGAGTTTAACTCAAGATAAATGTAAAAGTCAAAGCTTGAAAGAATCTCGTAGCTTTATGAGTTTTAACTCACAACAACCAAGTGGTTGGAATAAAATTGATTAGGAACCTAATAGATAGGATCACTTTTAGGTGGAAGATTCCAAATTCAAATTTGAATTCATCTATAAAAGTTCATGATTATTAGTCGTGGAATATAGATAAGAACAAGGACACATTGAGCTTCAAGATTGTGGGCACACTTAGCCCACATATGTATGAGTAAGCCTACATCATCTCCTTTGTATCATCATCCAATATATTACACATTTGTTTCACATTATGAAACTATCTCATGTTCACTATTACCTGCTGCTAGACACTCAATTTCAATGAGTTTGTTTTGAGGTGTTCTCTGCGTATACTTATTCTTTTACTGTGATTCAACTTGGTACACGTAGATGTTCTAGTTCTATTCTATCAAATTTCACGTCATTTGGCTCAGGGATCTACACGATATGTTCATTACAATCTACTTATGTCCGTTGTCTATCATCTTCCTAAAATGTCGGGATTACACCCCTAACTTCTTAAGATTATTTCTCAGCATGTGCTCATCCTAAATTAGTGAAATAACTTCCCATAGCAAGCTTAGGCATCCAATTAGATATGGCTTAAAGCTCTTGGGTCAATTGTAATCAGTGAGTGATCACTGAATGAAATACTGAGCAAGTTACAGTCCATAAATAGCAAGTTTTTTAACTCTTCAAACTTGGAGGTAGTATGTTTAATGCAACTATTTGAAGATGATGCTCCAAAGCACATTATGGGTCCAAATGCATATTTGGGATGCTAAATGTGTCTACTAAGGTAATCTAAAGTAACATTGGCAGGTGTGGATCAGCACTTGTGCAGCACTAGCTCATTTCTGGAGTGTATCCAACCATCTCCTCACAATACTTGCCAAGTTGA